>JANVCC010000130.1:11083173-11222952 GCA_025345505.1 Todiramphus chloris collaris | reverse complement strand
TTTTTTTTTTTTTTTCTTTTTTTTTCACGGGGACAAACACACACGAAGTATTACATTTTATGGGGTACGGGAGAAGGGAGGAAAAATATGTTGCAGATCTTTATGCGGTTTTTAAAACCAGCTATCAGAGGCAATTACTGGATAAACTGAAGCACAAGAGGAGGGTTTGTGAGCTGGAAGCATCTCTAGCCTGTAAAAGAAAGGGGCAGTGGGCTGCTTTTGTGACTGTGGAGGAAGAAACGTCAGCCTCTTTCATTTCTCACCACCTACTGTCCATCCACCCTACGCCACAATGAGTTGCGTGCCATGGAAAGGTGACAAGACCAAATCAGAATCACCAGAGCCACCCCAACTACCACCACTGCATATTTACCATGAGAAGCAGCGTAGGGAGCTGTGTGCCCTCCATGCCCTCAACAATGTCTTCCAAGACAGCAACGCCTTCACTAGGGAAACCCTGCAGGAGATTTTTCAGAGGTAGGATACTCTCTATGCTGGCATTGGCTTCCCCTTGTCTGTTTCTCGGAGGAATTTTCAGGTGTTATTTGGGGGGCGGGGGGCGGGGAATAGAGCAAAGAAGGGCTTCAGAGTATGCCACTGCTCTGAATGTAGCTTCTTTTTTAAAGACACTTCCTCTCCTCTGTGCAGAAATTCTCTTTTTACTTGTTTCTTAAACTATTCTGGCTGCCAGTTTTGGGTGCAAGAGCTTGTTGCAGATGCTGTTGTGTGGTTGGACTTCTGTCTTCTCTCCCATCTGCCTTAGTGTATCACCTACCCATCTTCCATGGTTTTGCCCCTGCCTCATGTAGATATGTTATCTTGATGCTAATAATGGATTTCGGGATTGCCTTGGGAGTGTGAAGGCAACAGGAATGCCAAATGGGTCATCATAAAAACTTCCTGATTTAGTACCACAAAACTGCTGAGTTTTCTGGAAATGAGGAGCTTTGCCAAATAAGTGACTCCTTGTTCAAGTGGTTAATTTCTTCAAATATTATGTTGGTCTTTTTCCTATGCAGCAAGACCCTGTGTAATCCGTCAAACTGGATTTAATTTCAGTAGCTAGATCCTTGTTTTCTGTGGCATTGTTATATGTTTCCAGGAGCTTCAGATAATTAATAAAAGCATTTTTGTGAGTTTTATTGGGATAAATTTAAATTATGCATGTGGCCTGTAAAATAGCTCGTGTTTTGCTCAGTGTTTTATGCTGTTTCGGCACTTTGTGGAAGTTTTGAGCATGCCTTTTGAAATGGGTGATGACTTTTCATTAATGCAGTGAAGCAATCAAATAGGAAATGGGGTCTTCTCTGATAATCAATCTGTGGATGTTGTACTTACTGCGTAAGTTACACTTGCATAGCTGTCACCAGCAGTTGATGGCCTCATGTTTGTGACAGGTAGGCAATCACGCTTCATGGCAGTGGTTACACAGGGACTGTTGGACAAGGCAGCTGAGGTACCCTGAGCTGGTGTGCGCCTGTTGCTGCTGTCCTGAAAATCAGCAGCTTTGTGGAACTGGTGCTTGACTAATCAAACACATGCCTGTCTTTGGCAAAAGAACTGTGGTGATGGACAATGGCAAATACCAAATTGAAATGCTATTTACGATAGCGTTGAAAATAAAATTCCCATTGGTAAAGTGGAGCTGGTGTGCGGCAGGCTCAAGGCTCACTTTTGTCCAGTGTAAAGACTACAGTTTTATTCTAGAGCAGCAATTGTCAGAATCTTAATCACAGGTGGATTGGCCTGAAGCAAACAAAGGCAGTTCATGTGTTCGAAGGAGTGTAATGATCTAATTAGTTGGTTTTCACTGGGTCTGGCAAGAGAGAATTAGTATGAAGCATGGAAACCTCTCAGAGTTGGGATGTTAATCCTGTTGGACCTCTTGCCCTAGAAGGGTGAATTTGTCTTTGATTCTAGCCTGGTATTGTTCCATCTTAATATTTGGATCAAGATACACAGACTGATTCAGCCTGACAGTACTGTGGAAATGTATGTGGAAATTCCTCTCAGAAGTGGATGGGCTATAGGCCTATGCATAAGAATAGCCGTGACCTTTGCATCTCTGTTGGGTTACTACTGGTGTCTTAAGGTGTCTTACTGGTGTCTTAATCACATTGAGGTGATTCTCAGTTAAAGTTTGCTCGCTGGTATCTATCTGCTCTTTGCATTACCTCTGCTGGTGTCTTCATCTCACATCTGGGGCTATGAAAGTTATGGAAAGGAACAAAGGTAACTGTGTTCTCTCAGCTCTCAGATGAGCTCATCTCTGGAAAACGGTGCCCCAAGAGGGTGCTTGTGCAACCCAAAGGGCTCTGTTGATTGGAAGGTTTTCCTGGCTCACTGGCACTCATCAGAGTTAGCAGATTGAAGCAAAGACCTTGAGGAATTAGTTGCAGCCAAGTGATCACATGTTATGGAGAAGCTGGAATTGCTCTGACAAACTGTAGTTGCATCTCTGTGGTTAGTAAAATACAGCAGAGCTTTGGAGACTGGAAACTGTGATTCAGTGAAAATGTCACTGCTACTCTTGGGAAATGCCCAGTGGTGGCATTAATAGCTTTTCCTCTTACCACATTGTTTCAGAGTCTTTTCCCTTCTGTAGTTAAGTCACTTCCCAGGCTGTTCTGCTGTGGTCTGCTCCACTGGGAGAAAACTGACAGCTGATGCAAAAAGCTACTTGTCCAGTTTTGGTTGGTCTGAAACTGCCTACTTAATACATTGTTCTGTTCTTCTTGTGAAAAGCCTGATGTTGTCAGAGGAGGAATGTAGAAGGGCTGAGGGATCGTCGCTGGATGAAATATGCCTGCAGAACTTGCACTGTGCTTAAGGCTGAGCAAAGAACATGCAGCAGGAGTTTGGGGTGATGGAGTTGCCATAAGGAAGAGGCAGGTGAAATGTGGATGTTTGGATGATCCGAAATATCTGAACCTTGTGCCAGAAGAGCTAATCAGGTCCTTACCAACTAAAAGAACAAATCACGCCAGAACTGTTCTCAGGCTTGACTTTCTTTGGTTTGGTGTCGCATAACGTTGCTGTTCTCTGCTCACAGGTTTCCTCCAGTGCTCACTCTTCCAGCTGTTGAAGCCTATCTTGTCAGCTTCCTAATACTTCACTCCCGCATTGTTTACCCTCCTTACAAAATTTCTTGGGAGGGGACACACACCAAAAACAATAGAAATGACTAACTGGTGGCTTTGCCAGATGTTTTATGTCTTGCATCCATTATCTGCTGTTGTGCAAAGCTGTCTTCTGTTTTTGCATGTAACATTATGGACTGTGATTCTGGATTTTTAGATGCTGTAGTAATGCACTTGATGTTGAGGCAAGCCTATGGGTTAAAGCTGAAGAGATTTGTTTGCAACAAGGTTATCTGGTTAGTTATCTACAGCAACAATTTATTATTTTTTTTATCATATAACAAAGGCAATGGTTTAGAAAGCTCACAAATATCTTCACATCCTTGCATCTGAATACTTCTTTCATTCACCAGTGGGGGGTGGGGGAGAACAACCTTTTCTGCAGTCAGCATACCCTGCCTCCTGCTATCTCATCCAGTCACCAAGATTAGTGTTTACTGTTGAACTCTTAAAATTATGATGGCTGTTGTTCTCAATGCTGAACAGGCATTTGATTCAACCATGAATTGAGGAAAAAATAACTGAAGCATCCTTCAGAAGTACCAGGGGGGGAGAACTTGCTGCTTTGTGATATCTTTCACTTCAAAGCTAGGATCTTTAGAGGGTGCATCAAAGTTATTCTTAATGCATTATTTATCTCTCTCAACCCCTTTATTGAGTGATAAGGGGGAACAGAATAGAATCATAGAATAGTTTGGGTTGGAAGGGACCTTTTCAGAAGTTTTGTGTTAAAATAGAAAACAAGCTTCAAGTTACACAGCAAGCAGCTCCTTCCAACTGTGGACTGTAGGTTTGGCAAACATGCACTAGAGCAGCTTCCTGTTCTGCTTGCAGGTTGTCTCCCAACACCATGGTGACACCCCACAAGAAGAGCATGCTGGGAAATGGAAACTATGATGTGAACGTGATCATGGCAGCTCTTCAAACCAAAGGCTATGAGGCAGTTTGGTGGGACAAGCGCAGGTACTGAGAAGTCATGTAATTATAGAGATGGCTGTTGCTTGGAGAAAATAAGAAAGAGATGAATTTAAAGTACCAGAATATTATCTTACTGCTGTCTCGTTTTCTGCACTCTTCTAGGGATGTTAATGTCATTGCCCTGTCTAACGTGATGGGTTTCATCATGAATCTGCCTTCCAGCCTTTGCTGGGGTCCCTTGAAGCTTCCTCTCAAGCGACAGCACTGGATCTGCGTCCGGGAGGTGGGAGGCACCTACTACAACCTCGACTCCAAACTCAAGGTGCCTGAGTGGATTGGAGGTGAAAGTGAGCTCAGGTAGGACTTTTTGTTCCTCCTCAAGTATTTCCCTGTTGGAGGTGGGGAATCTGTCCTTAAACAGTTGGAGGTCAACCATGAATGTTTCAATTTCTAATAGCAAAGATTGAAAAGTAATAAGGTTCTCGTGCCTGCACTTGGATTTATGGCCCTTTTGCACAGAGCTAGGAAAATGCTTTTAGCAGCAGTGATCTCTATGAGCTCAGGAGAGCTTGACTTTGTCTCTTATGTGGCTGGCTCTGTCACTAGTGATAAAGGTAGAGGCTGAGGTCTGGTATTAGTGGGTGGCATCTGCAAAGAGATGTGATGTGCCTCATGCTCTGCTCAAATGTGAGAGTATCATCATTCCTTTGCCTCTAGTAGCAATCTGTGCTTATGTTCCCAGCAAAAGGCTTTCCAGGATAAAAGCGCAGCCTTATTCCTGACAGCAGTGAAAGCTGCTGTTTAGGAATCACTTGCCTGTGTAAGTCTGGGCCGCACTTCTGGCTTAACTCCCCTCACCTCTTACACCTTAACATGACATGGTCGGTGTAATTACATTGCCTGTAAAGTCTCACCTGCTCTTAGTGGCTGTTTAGCTTCCATCCCAGACTGTTCTAAAGACAGCTAGCAGCTTTGCTGTCTTGATTAGACTTCCTGTGAGGTAGGGATTGCACATGAGCAGGATTTGCAGAGCCTACTGTGGCCAGTGAGGTCTTGCTAAAGTGAGTGCCATCTTTCTCTGAGCTTCTGGGATAAAGTAACACAGTTCGGGAACTACTGTGCAGAACTTCTGGTGGATTTTCTCTTGTTTGTGCTGTCCTTCAGCAGTAAATAAGGGCTTCCTATATATATATTTGGAAATCTGGACCTAAAGATGTCAAGAGAAAACCTTGGTTTGACTTTCATAGTTCTTGGAGATAATCCAAGTTTGGTATCAGAAAAACCTTATGGGCAGAAAGAGGCTGCATAACCATGTCAAATGACCAAGTGGTACGTTGCTGTTACAACCTGCAATAAGGATAGCTAAATGATGGGGTTGGTTTTTGACACAAGCATTCCAGATTTGTTAGAATTATTTTAAAATATGGTGGGATTCTTGATCTTGCAGGTCTGAAGGAACCAAACTTGGGTTTAATTCTATTTTGTCACCTTGGAGAACTGAAACGTGACATCTATATAGACTTTTTTTTCTGCTGAAGTTAAGGTCATGTCTAATCTGATTTTGTGATAATTTTCTGGGCAGAGTTGTGTTGAATCTAGTGGGGCAAGTTGTGTATCTGTTTGCAGTTTGGTTTATGTTTGTTTTTGTTGTTGTTCTTTTTTTTTCCTTAAGAAGATAACTGAAGACAATATGTAGGGCTTTCTCCCCATTGTCATGTTTGCATAGTTGCAAAGTTAGTTGTAGAAAATGACAAAGTTCTACATTCGGTAACACTTACTTCTGTTTCTCTTTATAATAGGAAATTTTTGAAACACCAGCTGAGAGGAAAGAACTGTGAACTCCTGCTGGTGGTGCCAGAGGATGTGGAAGCACATCAGAGCTGGAGAGCTGATGTGTGACCTGGCCTGACTGTCCTCCCACTACAGCTCTTCCCCTTTACTGAACTCCCAACACCGTGAAACCTGGATAATGGGTGCCCCAACTCTTCTCATCTGGAATTTCCTTTGTTAAGCTCTTCTCTTCCTTCCTTGGTGCAATAGGGCAATGGCATAGGGCATGGGGGTGGTGGGTGGGGAAGAACTGAGTGCAGAGTGGAGGAAACTGCAAGCCAATCACTTTATTCACAAAGGCAGATGAGCTGCTTGCCCTTTGGTTAGCCTGAAGGCATTGTGCCTCAAAACTGGGCTTTGGGGCCAGGCTGTCTGGAAGCCCCCGGCCTCCCTTTCTCCACGTGATTGAAGGCTGCCTGTGGTGGGATGCAGCTCCCTCTGGGGCTTGCTGGGAAGGAGCAGGGGCCAAGCACACTGCTGCCTCTTGACAAGTCTCTCCCTCCAAAACAAGTTGTCGTGAAGATGTTCGCAATTCCTCAGAGTCTCTCAGGACACTCTCAAACACTAGGTGTGGTACAGTGCTCAGCATGACCCTCTGTTTCTTAGGGCTGGTGTGTGCCAGGAATTGGAAAACAATAATAAAAACAGTGTCATCTTTCAAGAAATTCTTCAGGTAGCTAGAGGATTCTTCCCCAGCATCTCCAGGGATTTGTGTTCTTGCTGAGTGCGTGTTTGGCAGCATGTGGCTGGTGAAGGCAACGTGGAAACGGCAAGTACAGGCTAATGAAGGAGTGTTGAGTTTCTGGACTGGAGAGAGGCTGTAGCCTGCTTGGGTTTCTTTGTGCTATGTTGGGGTTTGTTTTGGCTTGTTTTTGTTTTTTTCAACATCTGTTTTGTTTTTCTGCATGGTCACCCAGTGGCTTAGGGGCTGCTCAGAGAGAGGTTTTGAGAGGAATTAATTCCCTTTTATTTTCCTCTTTCCAGAAGTCTAGCCCGCAGTCACAAGTGTCATGCAGAATGTCCCAGGAAGAGGTAAAGTTCGCAATGAAAAAATTACCTGAGGAAGGAAACCTTTGTAACAGTCAGTTCTTGCCCATTTTATAGTTACTAGCCAACAGTGGGGCAGATGCAGAGGGTCCCCCAGAACCTTTGGGTGTTGAGAGACCCTGCCCTGGTAGTTGAACCAACCTCTTCTTTCAGTGTTGGTCGACAAACATTCCGTTAATGAACAAATCACTTTTTCCTCCTCTGCCACCCGCAGGGAAGAGTGACTGTAGACATGGAGACACCAAGGGAAATCTCCACCAGCTGTTTCCCAGTCACCTGGTTGAGCTGTAGCTCAGTCACACCTTCTACAGCAGGAGGAAATGCTGAATTTGGAACAGACTTTGTTGTGTTTAGCACTTCCTGGCTAAGCTGCCGTTTGCTTCCCGCCTTTACACATGGGACATCTTGATTAAACAGCAATCTCTGGGACATGATGTAGCTTGAAGGATCTCGCTCCACCATGCAGGAGTCTCATTACTGGTGTTTGCACTTGTGAAAGGAGGGGTTGTAACTAGCTTTTCTCAGTTACTTTTCTCTCGAGGGCTCTGAAAACGCATGATCGGGTGCTCGAAGCTGAGACACCACCGAAATCACACCTTCCTAACGGAGAACAGAGGCCACGTGATGTCGGGATGATGCTGTTCACTGACCCCTGGACACCTGGCAAACACCCTTTTGCAGTCTTGAGCACAGCCTCGCACAGTCAAATTGCTCGTCCCTTTTAAAGACCCAGTGTTTCTCTAAGAAGTCCTATTTCGTAACACATTCCAGTCAATGACTGATACCAGCTGGCAGTTTTTAAACACTTTACAGGCAGGATGCGCAGCCTGCACATTCTGCTCCTGACTTGAAGCCATTTCTTCAAGGGGGGGGGGGGGGGGCGGGGAGGGGAATAAATCTCAACAGCAACGCTTTTTATGCTGATTGAAGTCGCACTTTGGAGAAACCCCATTTGCATGGAAACTGCAAGCCAACAGATCAGTGCACAATATGCAAAGATGTTTTAAAATATTTTGGGGCTATTTTCCTCTCCTTGTATGTCAGCTCCTTTACTGGGTAGGTGGGGGGAAAGGTGGTGTGATCCAGCTGCTCAGGTAAAGGGAAAGTGTTTGATCACACCCCGGCGGGAGGTGAGACCCGAGAGGGTGGGTCCTGTCCCCTCCCTTGGTAATGAGGAAGCCTGTGTTTTGTTTTCTTGCTTGTTTGGTTTTGTTAGAGCCTCATCTCGGGTTTGTTTACAGAGATGTTATTTTGTTTAACCAAATATTAAAAATGGAAAAAAAATGTTTCCATATAAACGTCCTATCACTTATGTATGTTCAATTGAATTGTTCTGTAACAAAGTATAAAAAGGTAAAATAAATTTTGTTTTTCTTTGGTTATAAAACTGCCCGCCATCTCTGAGTTAATAACCTTGAAAGTCCGTCACTGGTGATGAGGTAGAGTCACCTCTGAGAACTCCCTCAAGCCATGCAAGGCTTTCTCTGCTATCTGAAGGGTTGTCCATCCCTTCCCCTACTGCCACGTGTGGGTCTCTACATGCAGTGCCCTCGGCAGCTCTGAAAGAACTTAGCCTCCTTCAAAGACATCTATTAAAACACACTGCTCAGGTTGGATTTATTTAATATTTGATACAAAAGACATATGCAGCTGATATCCGAAGTTCTACTTTCTGAGGCAGAGGAGCAGCGTGGGGGGGGATCATCCTGAACCTAGCCAGCTGCTCCCTTGGTTCTTATGCACACACACATGCGTGAAATTGCAGTGAAAATATTTTTGCAGATGCATCTTCACAGGGAGTTTTCCGTGGGTACAGCCACCCACAGCCCTTCTGCCTTCGCTTGGCCAGGAAAGTCACTCTTCCTTCTGGCACTGGTGTCCTTTGGCTCCAAGTCAGGCAGGAAAGGATCGGTTTTGTTTGACTGCTGCCTTTCGAGGCCTGACCTGGGCCCCAGGGTGGTTTTGTGTGGGGCAAGGAGGCTGGAAAAGGAACTCTCCCTCTTCCAGTCTGTAACTGGTTATAGTGTACTGACTCAATAAAAGGAGACTCATGACTTCTATGGGGAAGAATGCAGACAGGAGCTGTCATCAGGTCCAGAGAGGGGGCTTCCCCCCTCGCTATGAACAGGTCAATGTCCCGAAGGAGAAACAAAAATAAAAACAAACAGGAAAAAAAAATGCCCTGACCCAACAAATCAACAGTTCAATATACCATAATCTCAAGGTCTTCCCACATGATGCAAATCCAACACAGCTCCACAAATTAGATTTTTCCAGACAGCGGAGGCAGGGCCCCTGGCATTCCCCCTGAGAGCCCTGTGTTGGGTCCGAGGAGGATCTGGAAGGAAAACGGTGAGTTGAGGGGCTGCGAGGACAGGATGGCTGCCACACGCTGCCCTGCCCTCCTGCGGCTACTTGGCAGGGTGCCGAAGGTACTTGGTTCCTCCCCTGTTCTGACAACCATGTTAGACTACATGCGCAAACAGGGCAAGGGTTCGGGTGTTGCTGTGTTAGGCCTGTGTGCAGTCCCCACCATGTATTTTGGTTCAGTGAATGCTGGGGTTGTGCTTGACAAGAGTTTGCTGCCAGCCCGTTACTGGGGATGGGCAAGATCATACCATTAGAACATCCAAACCAGGGTGGCTGGTGAGATAAAGGAGGCCTCAATGCATAATGAACTGTAACTGGGAGGAGGTGCTGGCACTCTGAGCCAACTGTGAAGGGTCAGGAGAGAGGGCTGTGGGGTTCCCACCTCACCTGTCGCTGCTGCAGCTGCTGCTGTTGCTCCATCTGCAGTTTTTCAGTTTCAAAGACGACAGGAAGAACAAGAATCATGAAGGAGGTGGTCCCAATCCACAGAGCTGCCCGGGAGAATCTAGGAAGGAGAAAGCACAGGAGTAGTAAGAATCAGTTCCTTACCTACTTACGGATGCCAGGCTCCTGCTATGTTTCCTTTCCATTCCTCTGACAAAAGCCTTCTCCTGGTTCCATCCTCGACCCCGCAGGGACATCTTCCCCTCACCACCTAGCTTTGCCCACACCACCAAGCAACAACGGCCGCGGCCCTGCAGCTCCCTGCCCGCCCCACACTGCGCTACCAGCGGCCACAGCTGCAGCGGGGGCCGGCGGAGTCGCCCCGCCCCCACGGGGCAGACCACTCCCGAGAGAACCCCGCCCGGCCCGGCCCGGCCCGGCGCTTCCTCACCTGTACATCTTCTGCGCCACCGTCAGCGACAGGTCGAAGGTGGCTTCGGCCGCCGACCGGACGCTCTCGGGGAACATCTCCGTCAGCCCCCACAGCCGCTCCGCCAGGGTCTCGTCCAGCTACGGGCGGCAGGCACCACGTCAGGCTCGCCCTGGCCCAGCGCGCCCGCCGGGGTCACCTCGCCCGTCTCGCCCCGGCCCGCCCGTCCGCCCCCCGCCCGCTACCTCCTCGTCGTCGTCGTCGTCCTCCTCCTCCAGCTCGTCCTCCAGCTCCTCGGCCTTGCCCGAGCTGCCCTTGGGCAGCAGCTCCTCCGGAGACAGGGACGCAGCGGCAGCCATCACCACCGGACAGGGACGGAGAGGGAGGCGAGCCACAGGAAGCGGAACAGCGGGCGCAGGGCCGCCGGAAGCGGGGCAGTGCTCCCGCTGCAATGGCTCGGAGGGAGACCGCGGCCCCTGGCGGCCGGGAGGAGCGCCGGGCATCTCCCTCCGTGGGGCTGCCGCGGTCCGCCCGCCGGTCCCGGATCCCCCCCAGCAACCCCATCTCGCAGCACGGCCCTTTGCCTAACAAACACCCGTAGAATCTGGTTTTAAATGTAACTTTTTATATAAGGTAGGCAAAGCCCGTGAGAACAAGCGACTCCAGCAGCCTGCTCGCCACCAGCAAGCAGTGAAGCTCTGACAACCCCACAGGCTGCCCTGGGAGGGCAGACTGGGGGACAGGACAGGACACCCCACAGTCTCCCTGCGTTTCTAAGCACAGGAACCCCACGGAGGTGTAACTTCTTCCCTGCCTGTTGTCAGGCTGCCTTAGGGAAGACGGTACCTACTACTGGGCCACGGGGAGGTAAAGTGCTTGGTGAAAAAATGTGTTAACAAACAGCGGTCCAGTGGGACTTGCTGGGGTGCCACGGTATCTACAGCACCACACAGCACTGGAGGTATCTTGTTATGGTACCATGGAAGGAAGTACCTACAGACAGTACCAACACGGCTCAGTGGGCCGAGCTGGTCCGTCTCCCAGGCACAGGGGCAGCCAAGGCTAAGACCCAGCTGCCTCGTCTGCTTCACTTCCTCCTCCGGCTGTGGTTCTTCAGTTCCTCCAGCTCCCTCTCCATCAAGTGGGATTCGGCCGTGGTCTCCGAGAGCTGCAATGCATAGTGAACAAGAGTGAGCTACTTCCATCTCCACTCTGTTACAGCTGCAGGGCAAATGGCCAGTCTGCAACCTCACTACCTGCTGCATTCCTTGGACACAGATGGCAGTACACATGTCCTGGTTTCAGCTGGGATGGAGTCAAGTTTCTTCCTAGTAGCTGTTACAGTGCTGTGTTTTGGATTTAGTGTGAGAATAATGTTGGTAACATGCTGATGGTTTAGTTGTTGCTAAGTAGTGCTTGTCCTAAGACACGGACTTTTCAGTTTCCCATGCTCTGCTAGAGAGGAGCTGCACAAGAAGCTGGCAGGGAGCATGGCCAGGAGAGCTGGCCCCAGCCAGCCAAAGGGATGCTCCATACCACAGAATGTCATGGCCCATGTATAAACTGGGGAGAGCTGGCTGGCAGGGGCAGATTGCTGCTCGGGCATCGGTCAGGGCATGGTGAGCAACTGCACTGAATCACTTGTCTTTTCCAGGGTTTTATTTCTCTCTCTCGTTATACTTCTTTTCATTACTATTATTATGATGATATAGTATTGTTATTATTATAATTTATTTTATGTACTAAACTTTTCTTATCATCTCATGGCTGTGGAGAAATTGCCAGACATACCAGTTCAGAAACTGTCCCCAGAGTTCCAACGATTCAAGGGCAAGTTCCAGCCCCCACCTGTACGGACCAGTGTCTCAGCTATTAGGAGACACTTACTCCTCTGCTCAAGAGAGAGAATATTGACAGTGCACGCTGTGGGGTACCTGCAGTTTTACCTGCAGAGTCCTGAGGAGGACATGATGGAGCGGGATGGAAAACTGACCTCAATCCCAGATGCATGAGTGAGTTGCAAGGAAAAACAATCACAAATGAGGGTTCTTCCAGGAGAATTGCTGCTCCAGTCTCTGGCAGACAGTCTCCCAGACAAAGCAGAAGGGCCAGTTTTACTCTTAATCCTATGGAAAGGAATTCTAATCCATTTTTAGAGGAAGTGAGTGGAGAATCCTATGACCAGTACTAGGGGGCCCTGCCTATTACTACATTTTTTATTATTGTTATTATTAACATCATTTAACAATAATAACAACAGAAAGGAGTATCACAAAAAGAGAGAAATAAAACCCAAGAAAGACACTTAACAGACTAGGAATACGCATGTTTTCTGTTTCACTGAAAATGTCTCCAGATTTTAAGCGTGTAAGCTGTGAACTCTGGGTAGGGTTGAAATTTGGCTTATTTAGAGCTTGGGAATTCTCTAATCCATAGCATGAGAAACAGAATAGATGTCACAGTAGATGGAAGCTTTAACCTTTTGCAACAGAAAGGGTGGCTGTAACTCAGTTTCACACTTAGGGCAGAGGCCAGGGGGGCAAGAAAACCTCTGTACTCCATGCAGAAAGCGGAGGAGATGTGTCTCTTGCAGGGGCTCCTCTGTATTCCAGCCACAGTGTTCCCCTAAGTCAAGCTCTGCTGTGGAGGGACTCTTCCCCTCTTTTCGCAGAGGAGATCAGACTTTACACCCACAGTCACTTTGCCATTACCGTCGTCTTGCGAAGCCGGGTAAAGCAGGAGGAGTGTGATACTGCAAAAAATGGACTCCTTTGCTGTTCCCAGCACCCTTCATGTGAGTAGTTCTGCTGCTACGGAGAGGTGGCAGATGAGAAAAGACTCACCATGTCCAGCAGAATATCCACTTTCAGCCGAAGGAGGTTGTTTTCTTCCTCTAGCTGCTGGTTGCGTTTGCGCAAGCATTGCATTTCCCTGCGATCTCCCGTGAAGCTTCCTGATTCTGGAAGGAAAGAAAGAGGTCAAAATATGTATTGTCAGACAACCGTGGCTATTTCAGATCAAAGCACGCTGAGCTGCACTCTACCTGCCACCCACTGGCCATTTTCAAACTTCAGGCTCTGGCCAGTGAGGTTCATGGTGGGTGTGCCATACTCCAGGCCCAGCTCAATCTCACGGGTCGATCTATCCAGCTGCAGGGACAAGATCACACTCAAGTGTTTAAGAGAAATCCAAAGCCACTCCTGGGTCTGCCATTTCTTGGTAACTGGCATTCCAATGGAAGCTGCCAGTCTGACTGGCCCTGGAGCCTGAAATCCTACTTTGGTCATATACTGCTGCTGGAGAGGACTGGCTCCTCTCACTGTTGCTCCTGCACTTTCTCTCTATGACCAAACATATAGTCATCTCCCTGGGCTCAAACACCATTGGTGAGAAGTTCTAGGTGAAAGTTCTGGACTGCCGATGGGGTGATGATCCAACCCTGAGCTATTCTATTTCTACCTTCCTATCTGTTTACCAGTGATCTGAAACGATGCTGCATTGCCAGAGGGAAGAGTCGCGGTTGGGAGCTCTAGTAAGGGTCATGGTGCTGGCAGCAGGAGCCACCCACCCCTGGTCACCGAGCTCGCAGTCCCGCAGGCAAGGGACTCACCAAGTGCAGGTTGGAAAGAGAGGCGCATTTCCTGGGGGGGGTCTTCTTGGGGCTGAAGGTGCTCCCGAAAAGGGGCATCGCTCGCCGCTGTCTGGGTGCACGGGGCGCTCCCCGCGGCCTGCCCGAGTGCTGCTCCCTGGGCAGGAGGGATGCGGCTGGTCCGAGGCTGTAGGGCAGACGCGGCAACGTGAGAAGATGGCCACGTCGGTGGGGACGAGCTTTCCTCCGGCCGCCCGTTTTCCGGCACTTCCACCGACGTTGCCCCGTTTCCACCTAATCCCAGAACCCGCACCCGCCCTCCTCACCCCCAAAGTGTCGAATGGCGTTTGCCGGGGGGAGGGGGGAAGGGGAGGAGGGGGCGCACGGGCCGTACCATCCAACCCGAGCTCTGAGGAGAAGGGAGGGGAGAACCGGAGAGCGCTATTCCTCGCAAGGGCCGCCACCGGGACGGGCCCCTAGGTCGGTTTTCCCTCACGGTATCTCACTTGGCGAAACCAGCGGGCGAAACAGATGAGGAACCACGTCCACACACTGTCCCCCACACCCCCTCTCCCGCCCCAGAGTGGTAGGGTCAGCCCCGCGGTGCGGGGGCGGCTAGGCCGCGCCGTTCCAGCGGGGTTCGCCTGCATCGCGCGGGGGGCTGGGGGGGGAGCGGACCTCACCGGCGAGCCGCGCTTGCTCTCGGCGCTCTCCGTCCGCCACCGCGCCGCTGGGCTCAGCCGCCGCCTGCCCCGGGAGCGGTTTGCGGCCGTTGCGTTGCCACGGCGACGGCGGGGCTCCGCCGCTCCTCCTCGCCGCCGCAGCCGCCGGCGCGGTGGGCGGCCCTCAGGCCTGGGCCGTGCGGGGCCGGCGGCTGCCGTGAGGAGGAGGAGGAGGGTGGCCGTGGGCGATGCTCCGAGAGCGAGGCAGGCCGCGTTGGAGGAGCTGGCTGACGGGCCTTCGGGCGGTCTCGACGGCCGCTTGCCGTCCCGTCCCGGCTTGGCGCCCCGCTCCGTGCCCCGAGCCTCTCCCCGGAGCCGCTGGCTGCCGTGGAGAGGGACGAGTCCCGATGAGCTGGTGCCGTGGAGACGGGGCTCTTCTCGCGGTCGAGCTGCGTCTAACTCGTGATGTTCTTCTGCCCGCTGGTTCCTTACACCTAACCTAAAATGCTTGAATTGGTCGGGAGACTCTTTAAAATTATGTTTGCAAACAATGAGACGCTATAGTGAGGAGAAACCTCCCCTTGCTTGGGAACATGGGGGAAGTGGAGAAGGTCTTGGGTCCTGGACTCCCCGAGTTCAAGAGATGATGGGTTGGAAGCTGGAGAGAGAAGAGCAGGCGGTTCCTAAAGAAGCTGTCTTAGGAAGCAGTCCCACCGTCCTGATTGCCTGCGTGTGTTGCAAAGTCCTCCCTTCTCAGCACATGATGGGATAAATTTAGTTTTATTGTGTGACTTACTGGGTTGTATTCCATGGGAAGTGGCTTTGATAGTTGGTTTGCATAGTATTTTGAATAAATGGCAGGGGTATGTGGCATATAGGGCCAATATTTTGTATATTGCAGTGGCAAAATACCATTAATTTTCTAAATGTTAATATAATTCTCCAATCTCTTAGAATTTAGTGGTCTGAAATTACTTCACTATTAGAAGGGTTTCTGTTGAGGACTTTGTGAGGCTTTCCTGGAAATTTTAGATTAATGAGGTATTAGGATGATGACTTTTAAATAAAGAAAAGGAGGTAAAAAAAAAAGGGGGGGGGGGGGGGGAAGGTGGAGACAAATGGATAAACAGAAGTTCCAGGAAAGGAGAAAATAAGAGAATCACCAGCCTTTTAATCTGTTTTGCACCAGTATTAAAACTCCACCAAAAAAATTCTTTGTCATTCATTCTCAGAGTGCTTAATTGGCATCCTGCCTGAAGCGAAATGGGAAACTGGTCACTTGGAATGAGAATTGGAAAGATAGCACAGTGCCAGCCTGGTGACTATAGACAAGAAAAATCTCAGGTGCTGCAGTATCTTCTGGTAGTGCAGTTAAGCAATACATGATTCTTGCGGGACACATGCTATACAAACAGTGGCCTTCTGAACCCATGTACTAGAGTCTGTGTGCTGGAAATTGGTGACTTTTCCTTTTGTTTTAAAATAAGAGAAGGGATTATGGAGCAGGGGAGGAATGAGCGAACGCCCTTAAAAGTAAAACAATAATTTGCAGTGCTGAACAAGGGCTTTGTGAAGTAGTTGTGGCTCCTATCAGCATATAACTTCCCTATGTGTGTGTGCATATATTGGAAAAGAAAGATGAAAAGAAGGGCCAGAAGTGAAATGAGGGCAAGAACCTTGGAGAAAAGGCTGTGAGAATGCAGAATTACAATTTTGATCTGAAAAAACTCTGTAGCTAACCTAGATGCTTATAAGAATCAAAGAGCATAGAGGATAGTGAGGAACGGAGCTCTGAGCACTCGCTTTTTTTTTTTTTTTTTTTTTTCCCAGTTCTTACAAGCACTGAAAACTTTTGAATTGACAAAGAAATACTCAGACCTGAAGAGTTCCAGATGAGAGAAGCACCTGCCTCAGATGCTTAAAGACAAAATCACATGTTTTCTTTATAAAGGAAATATATCTTTATGTATAATATATACATATATCTTCCCTTTATAAAGGAAATCTATCTCCAGTATCTGAAGAGAGCTGGGGAGGGACTGTTTACAAGGGCATGCAGTGATAGGATGAGGGGCAATGGCTTCAAATTGGAAGAGGGTAGATTTAGATTAGAAATTAGAAAGAAGCTCTTCACTGTGAGGGTGGTGAGAGACTGGAACAGGTTGCCCAGAGAAGTTGTGGATGCTCCATCACTGGATGTGTCAAGGCCAGGTTGGACAGCGCTTTAAGCAAGCTGCTATAGTGGGAGGTGTCCTTGCCCATGGAGGGGGGTTGGAACTAGACCATCTATAAGGTCCCTTCCAACCCAAACCATTCTATGATTCTGTGATTCTATTAAGTATGTCAGGGAGTTGTTATTGAGGGGGTAAAACCATAAGAAGCTCTGGTCAGGATGTGCCCTGCCAGTAACACAGGGGTAGTAATGTTCACCTTCCCAGGGGAAACCTGTATAATTCAGCACCATTGTGCACTTTAGTTCTCCTTGCACTAAGCAGGATGAGTGTTGTAGTAATACATTACAATTCTTGAAAAATGAAACTGTTCATTTATCTGGGATCTCACAGGGACGCTCTGACAGAGAGAAGCTCTGACAGCCTCTTTCTCTGAGGCAGAGAAGAAGCCAGGCGGCCCATCCCCGCCCTGGCGTGTGAGGTAAATGCATACTTCTGTCTGCCTGGTGGCTGTGAGCGCAGATGCCAATATGTGTGTGAATAGTTTCGCAGTTGGTAGGGCTTGTGAATGAGAGTTCAGAATCCTTCTCCTGAAATTGGAGAGCAAGAGGCTCAGTGTCAATGATTTTTGGTGTGATTTGCTTCAGGAATCTTTCTCCATTTTTATGGTTTTACTAAATCTCATTTCTTGACAGGCTCCATTTCCTTGAAAAGTGTGGTAGAATTTCCTCGCTGCACCAACCTCCCAGGCTATTCTGGCAGTAGCTTTCCATCCTTTCTCTGCTTACATTGGGTAGATACTGAAGCAAGAGCCGATCGTTGCTGTTTCCAGCATTGCCTCTCAGTCAATGTATTACATTGTTCTCTTGCCAGCAGGTAGTTTGACATATGACTTTAAGCAATGTTAAAAGCATTATAGTGTAGCGCTGTGCATCCTTCTCTTTGTGGGGAAGTGAACACGCCGCACATGCTTTCTCTCCCAGTACAATAACTGGGAGAGAACAGATATCACTTGGGATCTGCAAAAGCTCATTAAACAGTGAAGAGCCTGCATATTACAGTAGTTTTGTAAGGAAACTGGGTATCTTTTTATGAAGACATCTTTGGGAATGCTGGTGAAAGGCTGAGAGAGTGACAGGATGAAGATAGGGCTGTAGCACATGACGATGTGGAAATTTTGGTTATAGACCCAAGCTGTTCTTGGCAGCTTAATTTGGAGCATCTTCTGCTTTTTCAGTTAACAAGTGATACAGAATCTATAGCTTAGATGGTCTCAGAGATGCTTTTAACTCCATAGTGGTTTTATTGCCTTTTTACATACACACTGCAGGATTATTATTGTTCTCTGTTATATCAATAAGGAAACCCACTCAGTGGTGAGTTCAGTAAATTTATTCAAGGCTTATTCTGATGTCAAAGAGAATATTTATTGTAATTATTGCTGCTTGAAACTTGCTACATTGACTGGAGTGCTAGAGGGGACTAAGTTTAAAACCTATAATTTTTTTTTTGCATATTGAAATTAATTCTGTCCCAAATTCTTCAGCAGTTGTTGCTGGTTTTGTGTTTTTGTGTTTTGTGTTGCTGTAGTTTGTGTTGCCTCAGTGCTCTGCAGTTAACGATGTCCCTTCTTTTAGTACCCTGGTTACTAAATATCTCACCTATACTTTATTGACAGAGCAGACACCTCTTTCTTTGTTTCTTCTTCTCATTAGAGCCACCTCAAGAGACAGAAGAACAGCTATATCACGGCTTTGCAAAGCTATATAAAAAACCTCACCCCTGCTTGACTGTCGCAGGTTCCACCACCAGGAGGCCCTCAGGAAAGTGCTTAGGCAAAGAAAACACGAAGGCAGTGAAATGGGATGGAGAAACCCGTCCCCGCAGGAGTAATCTGAAACTAATACTTACTCTATAAATAGCGATTTTCGGAGTGATGTGCAAGCATCTATTAATTAATTATTGCAGGAATCCGAATGTCCGACCATCAGCTGTAGTGTAACTTTTGAGGATGCTGAGGTGTCATGGGGATTATCCCTGCATTGAATCACCAAATGATAGTCAGGAAAGTTCATGCCTTTGTATTCTGCATAGTAAAGCTCTTAATAATATAAGTGAAATAACAAAATGGGGTAAAGCACGGATTTGATTTCTAGTCACTCGCATCTGTCTCTTATCTTTCACCTAAGGATATGCCTTCACTTAATTTAACCTTTGCCTTCTCTCTTTTAATTATTTACTAATTCCTGGGATCTTAATTTTCTTTCACTTTTCACAGCAGGCTTTTATTGTCTCCTAAAAGTTCTAAATATCTGCACTAACAGTCTGTCTGATTATTCTTTTTTGCTAACATGACTTTCTTTAAAGAAAGGGGGAAGGAGAAATGTTTTTGTCCTTTTTTTTCCCCCCCTCGAAATTGTGCACTTCTTTCCTTAATTACTGGTTCTTCAAAGCTACAGTCATTGCTTTGGCTGAAATGCAGACTTTGTTATTCAAAAGAACACTATGCCCATGATCTCTTATAAAGTATATATAAGTATATAAAGTTGTCATTTCTCTTTCCTTAAACACTTGTATTTTCTCAGCACTGATGAGTCAAGCCTTGTGTATCTGCTTCTTTCCCAGTTTCCCAAGATCACGTTTCAGTACTGATGAGTCCAAGACACTGCTTTGCAATGAGTGCAATTTCAGAATGGCTGATAGGTGGGATAGTTTTGCTCCTGTCAGGAAATGGGACTTCTGCAAGCAGTAGGCTGTAAATTAAGCTGTTCCTTGTCTTTCAAACTGATTTTATGCCCTCCTTCCCTGAATTCACACGTACACATTCTACACATGTACATTTGTTTAGTTGGTCCTTCCCTATATGTACTGATATGTGATACATGCATCCTCTTCTCTAGAAAAAGTGTATATGAAACCAGGGTGTTGTATAAAAAACACGCAGTGCTCTGAAGAGGTTTTCCCATTGCTGTTCACCATTCTGGCTGCACTGTTCACTTTAAAGAGTTTAAATAAATGTGCAGGCAGTTCAGCTGCTCACATACTCTGCATAGAATCCATTGCTTCCTGACAGAGTTTGCCACGAGGCTGTCCTTGGTGACCAGGAGACCAAAGGTTCAGAGAACATGGGCAGTCCACACAGCAGTGAAAGCTTGTGCTAAACTCTATTTCATTCTCCTATTACCTGGTTACTCCTTGCTTGCTTCCATGCCTGTCTTTTCATTCTTCTCTTAGTCTCTTACTTTCATAATCATCTGTTTCTGTGGATCACTCAAGATATCCTTTCTGGGAAATGACCAAATATTAAATGTCCAGTCTGTAGATTCCCAATTAACAAATCAGGGAGGCTATACCAGGGGAGGGGATCTCTCAGCATAGGTCGCTTTCTGTTGTAACCCTCCACAGCTGGAGATGAGAAGTCAGGCCTTTGGGCTGAGTTGCCATGTTGTTTACAAGGGAGAGCAAACAGGGCCTGCATTTTAAATCCCCTTCTAAGCTTATTTTATCTCATGGCCTACATGAACAACAACTGTGCTTTGTCCATGAAAACAGATGCTACTGCATCATGAGATACAGCGAAACTTAGTGTTTACAGCCCACTATGATGATGGGAAAAAGTGCCAAGTATTCTTTTCATGCTATTTCACCATTCCTCCTTTCTCTTCACTTAGGCACGCTACAAACCCCAAGAAGCTACACTAATTGGGACTCTTCCCAGTTTGAACCAGAAAAATTCAAGATGAACAATTTGCAGTCACCAAAGGGAGAGGAGAGTCATAAGAAAACTGACTTAAGTAGTTCTCCCTAGACCCTGCTAATCTAAATAGGAATTTCATATCCAAACCGGGTGGTCATTTCTCTCCCCAGAATACCTTGATCTATAGGTCTTAACTCTATACTGATTCTTTGTGTTAGAAAGGAATGCAGTGGATGGCCTTTTATCAAAGGCAAAAATTGAAACCAATGTGGGCTTTAGATGATGCAGTGTCTGCAATAGCATGAGAATGGGTTGTGTGGCCCAGAAAGTCCTTTGTACTCCTGGGTATCTGCTGTGAGCTCAAAAGCAGATGAGGTGGCTTTTCAGGCTTTTGAGGAATGGAGATGACTGCTCACCTGACTGCTCACCGATGACCTTAACTAGCCTGTGGTAAAAGCTATTCAGGGACACCAGGAGATTTAGAACCCATTCCTATGACACCTGTGAAGGTCACGTGGTGGTGTACTTACAACAGTAAATGGCAGGTCCAGATGTTTTGGTTTTGTTACCCTGTTGTTTTGGTTTCCTGTCTTAATTCTGCATTGTTCCCTGGTATAGCAAGGGATGCAAATACGAAAGATACTATGACCAGGTAGAGTGGTCTTGATAGCTTGACGTCATATAAATAGCTGGATGGTGTCAGTGTGTTTAGCAGCAGTGAAGCAGGATCTTCATTGGCTCACAAGGGAAGGAGATCCCTGAAAATACAAATTTTGAATTTGCATTGAATACCCAAGTAAAATAAGCCTTATGGAGAGTGTGACCTCTGCATAAACTTGGTTCTAAGTCTTGGGTTCTAAACTTATGAACTGTGTTTTTCATTCCTTCTAGATGAGAATCAGTCCAGAGAAGACTGGTAAGTACTCTGTACAAGAATGTAGGATAAAAATATGTTACCAGAGATGTGTGGCCTGCAACTGGATGTGTCACAGAAGCTAAGGCTTTCATTAAAAGTATCCATTGTTGCCCTCTTTGTCTTGTTCCTGTTACTGACAAGTTTGTCAATTTAGGGGTTTTTTGATTGATTTAGCAGATGATATGAAAAAGGAGTTGTTCCTTAGCCATTCAGAAAGAATTTCCTGAAGTCCTGAGCAGTCTTCTCATTTTCTAAGTCTGATCTTACTATTTTCAAACACATGTCCCACAAGCACCTTTTGCACTTCCCTTGCAGTTTAGGGAGTCTTGCTCATTGCAGGTCATTGTCCCACAGACAACACTCGCTGTCTGTGCTGTACTCTCCAGACAAGATACAGCAGACATTTCCTTTAGTAAAGAAGTAAGCAGAGAATGGCATGGGAAAGATTATAAAGTTTGACTGAGGCACCAAGTGCTTAAATATGGTGAAGAATCTCATATTTTTAACATTGATAGGAGGGAAGGAGTGTCATATTTAGAAACTAGTTCCCAGTTCACACATATATGCAATTTGATTAATTTTGGAAATAAAAGCATATGAAAATCCTAACATCTCAAGATTTAAATCTTGTCAGTCTGAAAGAAAGCCAAATTGTTTTCATGGGTCAGCAGACAGGCTGTTCTCACAATTCATTCATTCATTTACTGCTGAAGTAATGTGCTGCTTCAGTTCCAAGATTAAAGAACTGGCAGTGATAACTTGTTGTCAGGGATTGTGTCAGTATGTGAAGCCTTGTGTAGAACACAGGAAAGCTTGTAACTGAAATTGAGACAGGTGAGCCAGTGTCCAACAGGCTACAAATAAGTAAAAAATGGGGATTGCAGTTTCAAAACAAATGTCCTGATTTGATATTTAGTCACCTAGACAAGTAGTAACACTTTCCAAGATGCTCCATAAGAATCATTTATTTTGCAGTCATTAGGAACTGCAGGTGTCTGGCACTTAATCTTTTTCTGTGTAATTATAAGCCTCTGATTTAATTCCTGTCTTGAAGTCTAGGGACCTGAATGACCTGGACGATGGACTCATGAAAGAGCATTACCACTGTACCTGGGTACAGAGTAGCAAATTACTTTGAAATGTCTAATAGAAATTAATTGTGGGGTTTTGTTAACAGTTTAAGAGAACAGAAAAGATGGTTATTTGTCACACAAAGAAGGGAAAAGTTCTAAGCACAGAGAGCAAAGAAAGTAAGGCAGAAGGAAAAAAGCAAGAGAAGGATATTTGGGCAAATCTGCATGGAAAAAAGTATGAACAGTGGAAAGAATGGGAGTGGTAAACATACAGAAGGGCTGCATTGAAAGGGTGTCTGGGAACACTGAGGCTGATACAGAAGTCAGTGAGAGTATTCAGAGTTGGTATTGATAGAGTCAGTCATTTATTTCTCTACAAATGCTTTGGAAATTGAATAATATAGTTCTTAAATTGAAGTTAAGAACAATGTGTGTATTGTTATGCACTCTGTGATTTCCTATATTGTATGTTGAAGAGGGGGACAAGAAAGAGGTCATCAGTCATAAGGTTTGCCTGTTCCATTAAAATTTAGAGACCTGGAAAACAAGCTGGCAGGAAAGCAAGTTACTCTCTAAATCTGAAATGAAGTATATCAGGCATTTTCTTTTATGCTTACTCATACTGCAGAGGGATTCTTTTGGCATAACACACAATTTACTCAGTTTGCATCTTGCTGATTTCTACATATTTTTGCAATGAAAGTTTGTGCTGTGGCATGTCTGTCAACAAGTGGAAGCAGCAACTTCTGTTTCTTTTGACCAAGCTAAATCGAGTTTGGTGTACTTTTTTAATATTCATTATTATAGCAATCCTGTCAGGCTCCAGATCACATCTATGCTTTGGAATCCTTGTCTTTGTTTATATTTAAATATCATCACAGTGATACTGCCCTGCTGCCAGCATAACAATTCCTCTCAGCACAGCCAGGGTCTTACTATTACAGAGTGTTAGGGAAAGCTACCTCACCCATGTTGCTTTGTCACTGTAGGAGTGGAACATATTTCACTGTAGGGGGAACATATTTCAGTGAGTAATTATGTACAGAGTGGAAATTTGGGAGACATTAGTTTGCTTATAAAACTAGCTTAGAGAAATACTGTAACCATGTGATGTTCGTGCCATATTTTACCCAGATTTGCACACTGAAATACATGAGTGCATTGTGCTTTATGAATTTTGTTAAAGCAATTTATGGAGTCAATAAATCTTGAGGGAAGAAATCTCCTAAAGTCGCTTCTGTTGGAGACAGCTGACTTGGAATAGTTCCATCAGTTACTTTTTAATAGATAAGGACATTACCCTGGTGTCACGGATATTTGGCAAGCCTATAATTGAAGCCTGTAATTGAAAGCCTATGACCCTGAAATTTCTCCTGCCATTTCAGCAGGAGAGGGTGTTTTTATTCCTTTTCCCATGACTACAGTGTTGTGCTGCTGGCACTAGTGGCTGCTGTATTTTGCCCTAGAAACATTTGGGTTTCACCTATGGATGAGCTAGACTTTTTAAAGACAGTACATGAGAACTGAGGAGTCAATCCTGATGTCATGGTAAATTACTCAAAGGTTTTCTGCCTTTCATTTCTCTTGAAGGAACTGAGACACGGACAAGCTTTTAGCAAGTACCAACCTCATCAAACAAGCAAAGTCCTCCAAGTCCAAATAGGTAAACTGTAAAACAGTGACTTTTCCAGGTATGGACTGGGGAAGAAAAGGTAACATTTATTTTACTAAGTTTCTGCGGGCTTGTTGTTCTGAGGGCCTTTGCTGTGCTGTATTATATCCTCCCCCAGTGAGAAGCTGGAGAATGTGTGTACATATATGTATATACATTTATCAAACCTTGACATCAAAGCTGCTTGTGTGAGCACAATTAGTGCAAACACTTCCTTAGGTATTGGAGTCACTGATAGGTGCTAGGCAAGAGGAATCCAAACTGCTAATATTTAATATTTCAGACCACCACACCCAAGATGCAAAGCTTGTTAGGAAGAGAAGTGTTTCACAGAATCACTCAGGTTGGAAAAGACCCTTGGGATCATCATGTCCAACCGTTAGCCCTACTCTACAAGTTCACCCCTAGACCATGTCCCCCAACACCACATCCAAGTGATGTTTAAACACATCCAGAGATGGTGACTCAACCACCTCCCTGGGCAGACCATTCCAATATTTCACTACCTTTTCCGTGAAGAATTTTTTCCTAATGTCCAGTCTAAACCTACCTTGTTTCAGCTTGAGGCCATTCCCTCTGGTTCTATCCCTAATTACCTGAGAGAAGAGACCAGCACCAGCCTCTCTACAATGTCCTTTCAGGTAGTTGTAGAGAGTGATGAGGTCTCCCCTCAGCCTCCTCTTCCTCAAAATAAACAGGCCCAGCTCCTTCAAACAATCCTCATACGATCTATTCTCCAGTCCCCTGACCAACTTCGTTGCCCTCCTCTGCACTGCTCCAGAGCCTCAATATCTCTCTTGTACTGAGGTGCCCAAAACTGGACACACTACTCGAGGTGAGGCCTCACCAGTGCTGAGTACAGGGGAACAATCACTTCCCTACTTCTGCTGGTCACACTATTTCTAATACAGGCCAGGATGCTGTTGGCCTTCTTTGCCATTTGGGCACACTGCTGGCTCATATTCATTTTCCTGGCTATTATAACCCCCAGATCCCTCTCCGCGAGAAGCAGTCTCAACATATGCTTAAAACTAGAAGACTAAAAATAGCAACTCATCCTAGAGAGGTGATGCAGTGTTTGGAGAAGGATGGGAGATGATGTGATTGAGTGAATTTTTCTCTCTCCTGCTGACATAGCTGATGTCATTGGCAGCCACATATGCCCTGCAATACAGAAAAGATTCTTAGAGGGCAGTTGCTCATGTAAAGGGAGTGTAGAAATGGGATTGCTTTGCACATCTTAGTGTTCTTTTTTTTCAGTTTTTCTGCACAGGTTCTGCACCTAATCCAGTAAGGTCCCTTCCCTGTCTCCCACTAAAACCTTTAATCTTCCTGAGAAGAATGGGTGAGAGAACTTTACACCTTTCTCTGGAAGCAGGTCCTCTAAGAGAGTGGAAGCAACATCTGTTGTGTTGAACTATTGACAAATACGGCTTCCAAACCTTAGTGCTCTGGATATATTTTTAATCTCATAATGACAGTTCTGAAGTCTGCAGCATTGCGTGCTTCTCAATAGGCTTCCTTTACCATACACTCTTTAGGAACTACGGTGTCAGTGGCAAAATATATACTGCATACTTGTACTAGCTGTGTCTGGAATTTTATTGCTTGCCTTTTTTTTCCTGTCAAATATAACTGAATTTCTCCTGAAGCAACACCTGGGAAAGTCCTTCATCCAGATAGTTCAGACTCCTGACCTGAGTTGTAGACACTTTTACTTTAGAGATAAAGTTCCTTCAAGGCCACTCAGTCATTCCTTACAAGTGTCAGGGATGAAAGATGGTCATTATCCTCATCAGCTTCTTATCTCCAAATTGCATTTGCTGCATTTGCCCTGTGGAAGCTGAGGGTGGGGAAGGGTGGCTGGTCAGTGACGAGCAACTCATGGCTGCAGTTCAATACTGAATACTACTTTAAAATCAAAGATTTGAGTGTCATGTGATTTCCTACTTATCTCATACTCATTGCCCTAAGAACAGAGGTCATGTGTGAAATTTGGTCTCAGAAACTCTGGCCTATTCCACTGTTTTGGATTGCCTGGTTATTAAATCAGGAAGTGCTGCCTTAACAATCCAGTGGGAAAACAACAGTGGGGACAGACAAAACATGAAGAATGACTGCAATAGGCAGTACTGGGGTATACTAAACTAAGGGGAAGTTGTGCACCTGCACTGAGTTTCAGAGACATCTATATGTCATTTAAAATCACCAATTCAGAAAAAAAATAAAATAAAAATTTGAGGAGAATGGATTAAAAACTTTCTTCAGATACAGACAGAGAAATGTTTAAGAAATAGACACACTTCCAGTAAGGCTAGTAAAGAAACCATGATGATCCAAGGAAAAGGGAACAAGGGATAAACCATGAATAATCAGGCTAATGAATCTCTGAAGTTTAAAGACACAAGATTGAAGAAAATTATTAGCTGGACCACTACTGAAAATTAAGGCTCTATGTGTAGCAAAATTAGGGCAACATGGTATTTTAAAGCTAATTACAACTCCTGAAATCTCTAAATATTATTCAAAGATAAAAATAACTATGTGATGATGCAGTCGATGCCTATCCAAGTTCTAGGGTTTGAAAAACAAACTGCTTATGATCTCTTCTGGCCACTAGCCTGGCAAACATATGGAATACAAAGGAAGCAAGACTTTTTTTTTTCTGTGGTTTACATACAAACTCACTTGCAGAAGCAGCAGGCAAAGCCAAGAATAGAAAACTGTTCAAAAGAAGAGCATGTTCAGTTCTGCAGCATGGCTGGTTTAAAAGAAAAGCTGCTACCAACCGAGAGGCTGAGCTCGAAAGCCTTAACTTTTCCATAAGGTATGTGGAAACACTGTGAAAAAGATTAGTTTTTCAAGTAGAAGCCCTTCAAAGTTTGGGTTTTTTTGTTTTTTTTCTTTTTTTTTTTTAATAATTGTCTTGAATACCAGTGCTGAATCTCTTGCAAGTATGAATTTAAAAATGTTTTTCTTGTAAAATGCCATTATTTGCTGTGACCAGTGAATTCTGCAGTGACCTGAAAATTAAAGATTTTCTATTAGCTTCACTTTAAATACATTCTTCTTTCTGAAGCATGCCAGTGCAAATGCTGTCCTGAGTACAAAACAGAGCAGTGTACTCAAAGTCATTATTCAACCTACTTGACAACAGAAGCACTCAGTTTCTGTGAGCTGGAATGTATTAGAAGAGAAAAAAAGAGATAATTCCATGAATTATGGGTTTTTTTCATCTGTAACACTGAAAACTCTGCTCTCCTGTGTTCCGTGGATAAAGTTGCTTTGCTTTGTGTCTTTTTCTGATTAATTTTCAATGGTGGTTAGAGAAGCATTGACTCTTTTGGACATAACAGTTAGGAAAATATTTACAGTACTTCCAGCTTGTTTGTACTAGGAGTCAGAATTTTCTTTGGTGTGAAGAATACATAGAGTTCTGTGTTCTGCAGCCTGGAAGATGCACCCATAAGCAATTTTCTTGTTTTAATTCCTTTTCTGATTAGTTACTGAGGTTAAATCAAATTTTCTGCCCCAGCTTCCTCTTAAACCAATAATCCCTGTTGCTGCTCTCTCTTTCCTGTCTCATGCACTAATGTGTACAGCTGCTGCCAGGCAAATTCTACCTCCTGTATGTGCATTCTGTCCCAGAGAAGTCCCTCTGTCTACAGGAATAGCAAGACTCCACCAAATGGCAACACTGATCCAACACCTTGCTGACATAGTTTTTCCCTGCTTCTCTTCCCCATCCCCCAGCTGCCTGATCCTATCTCATCAGTTTAACTTTCCAGATGAGCACTGGACTGAATAGGAGAGAGGCAAAGGCTCAAACCAAAGCTCGGGCTCACTCTGAAAGCTGCCCCAGGAGATGTTAGTTGCAGGGAGCAAGCAAGCCTGGAAATGCGCTGTGGTCTGCTCAGGCCTAGTCCTCGTGCCTGATTGGCCGTATGATGCACTTCATTTCCTTGGGTGATGGCTTCCCATTTCATCTGTGAGCAGAGGAATATTAAGTCAATTCTTCTGGCTTACTTAGTGAAATTAAGATAATTCACTCAGGGACTTTAACCAGGCATGTGATCAAGCTTTAATTCAAATGCAAGCTTGTCACTGACATTGTCACCAAATTTGAAGACTGCTAACAGTTTTGTAACAAATAAATTTTACTATTGCTTTCCTCCTCCTACTTTTATCTGACCTGAAAGTCAATTTGAATGCACAAAGATATATGTAAGTGCAATTACTACTCCCACTTAGCTATATATGTGAGCAGTCGTATTTCTTAATTACTCTGTTATTCCTGTTTATCATAAAGTTGATTAAGCTAAAGCAGAACAAGGTGCACTTATTCCAGAAGAAAAAATCTATGGATGTGGAGTTAGTCAAGAGAAGTTATTTTGGAATCTGCAAAAGCTACTTAGAAAGCTCTGCCAGGTTAAAAAAGACCTCTATCTCCCAAAGTATTTATTTCATGATTCAGAGTAATGTTATTTCCCCAACTACATTTCATTTCTTGCAACAGAGATTTTTGTGCAGAAATTGATAAATTGCAGAAAGGCCACAGCATCAGCCTCCCGAGCAGGAAGAAATATTTTTGTTAAAAATGAAAAAGCTGCTTTAGATTTTATTATTGTTATTTTTATATATCTGTTAGCATAGTTTAGAAATGTTCTCAGTGATAGATTTTTAAAGGACTCAATTTTATCTACAGACGGGATATACACTTAATCTGTGTCTGTCCATTTGGCTACTGGTCTGCTTGCTAGCTCAGGAAATCCTTGAGTTTTTTCTAATTTATCATCTATCAGTGAAATTAAGAAGTATGTCAGCAGCCACCAGTTAGTGGCATGCTGCTGCAGTCCAAAGCTTCTTTATGGACAAAGAGGAAGTTGCCTTGTGTATAATTAAAGCCAAAAATTTATTGTTAGTATAACTGAAATCTTGTGAGTCAAATGATTATTGATCCAGATAAAACTTCCAGAAAGAATAATCATGCAGTTAGAGTACTTTTATAAAATGTTACCACATACGCTTTTTTCCTTCTACCCCTTTTCCTTGTATTTCACTCACTGTTCTGCTGCTCCTGTGGGCTGTAAAGTTGGTGGTTTCATTCTGGTGCGTGTGGAGAGGGGTGATGTAGAGAGCTGTCAGCATCTGGAGTCCTTTGCTCAGAGAATATGATCTCCATGTTGATGGTTTCTCCTTCTGTGCTGTAGGATCCACCTGGTATAATTTTTATATGTTTTACTAGCACACATTTACACCTTTATTCATTGGTCTGCAGTGCCATGCTACATCTGGTTTTGCAGTATGTGGTACCTATTATGTATGGTAGTTATTTTATATATATATATATATTTTTTATTATTATTTTTTTTTTATTTTTTTTTAAACTCCTAAAACCAGTTTCATCCAGCTCCAGGTCAGCATTTCTTTGGCTGACCACTGGTGAGTTGTTAATAGCCATCAGGTATCCAGTGCCAAGCCTGTGCCTTGCCCATTACCTTTGTGTGCCTGTACTTACCTGCACATTTTGTGTCCTCACTTCTCAAGGCCTCTGCTATTGCACCAGGCCTGTATTTCTCTACACTGCATCCTTGTGTGAGTTGTAAATCTCTCATTCTATGTAGAGTGACTGTTTGTTACTGCTGTTTATATAAACTGATGGCTGTACCACACACAGATAAACAGAAGTAAAACAAATTAGCCATAGACCTGGTAAATTATGGAAACTGCTGTCATGGCTAACCAAGTGAAAAGTACAGCGGGGTCAAGAGAAGTTCAAACAAAGCCTGACGAGCCTCCATCCTCAGGCCTTGACAATTCAGTACAGTGGCAAAATACTGAGAATGACAATACGGTATTACAGGGCTACATGGTTACAATGTTTTAGCCCCCAAAGCCATGAGCAGGTAAGAACAAGCTGTGCATACCACAAGGTAATCCATCACGTTTGAGCATTTTTTTTTAATTTTTTTTTTTTTAAGAACTGGATATGCTGTCTTTTTTTTTTCTCTTTTGGGGTAGGAAACACAAGAATGCAAGAATCAGAGTCCCAGTTATCTGACCTTTTAGGACTATAAGTTAGCTGAATGCATACTGCATATTTTTACAGACAAAATTGTATTATGTAGTGAATGGTGGAAAACAAGGGTAATGGCAAGGGATAGTCAAGACTGAAATTGTCTGGTTCTTTCTCAAAAACCTCTGATAAAAGAAAATCCACAATCTCCACAGGTAAAGAAACATTTGCCAAATTCACCTAAGTCTTCTTTGAGCTAGATAATCTCTCAATGTTCCTTTTAGTCCTATTGTTTCCTATTACTAGTTTGCTTTATTTTACCTTAAATGAAAAATTCCTCATGCATTCTCAAAAGGAAACACTTTTCTTAAGTCATCTTTTTGACAGACTCTGCCTATGATATACTGATTTCCCCAGAAAGCCTCTAACTGGGTTTAGGTTTTGCAAAGCTTAAAACTGGCTTTTTTTTTATTCCTGTCTGCATTTTTTTTAATCATGTCATCCTTATATATAAAGAATTACTTATTTCACAATCACGTATTAAAATGATCACAAAGAAAATTAAGCTCATGGTGCTTGTATTGCTATTACTTACTCCATTTGTATTGTTGACATAGATATTATTTCTTTTGCCTTGATGGCAATTACATCACCATCACCACTGATGCTGTGGAGCAGGCACCAGGGGAGACCCAGACTGGGCCCAGTGGCAGACAGGCCACAGGAACTGAATTGTGGTACTGGATTCAGGAACACACAGATCAGGATCAAAGGCAGAATGATGGAGTCCTTGTCAGATGCCGGCCATTGAAGAAGAGAGCCTGGCCCTTGTGATCCCTCAGCTCTATACCGAATATGACATACATGGGGTGGCATACCTCGTTGGTCGGTTTAGGGCCATCTTTCCTGGCCGCTCCTCCCTACAAGTGCAGCTTTTTACTTTCTGCACCCCTCAACATAGTACAGAAGATCCAGCAGTGGCCTTGGTCTGCACACCAGGCCTTGGTACTCGTTCTAAACATGGGGAGTTATCACTGCTAGAAGTAGACACTGAGAAAACATGCTGCTAGCTTCAGAAAGTGCAGTTAGTTGGAAGAACTGATCTGAAAAGTAAAACCACTGAACAGAATTGTTCTGTTCTATCTCAAACCAGAACACCCATCTTTTTATAGGCCCCCTTTAAGTACTGAAAGGCCACAGAAAGGTCTCCCCAGTAATTTCTTCCTGTAATTCCATTTTAACAATGTAGCCCTCTTGTTACTTCAGTCTGAATGAAGCAGCTCGGCTGCTCTGATATATTGCCAGTCCTATCTCAAGACCCATTGTATACATACAGCTTTTGCCGTTCATCTTAGTTCTGACCAAACAGAAGGAAAACATAGGCAAAGTTGTTTCCTTCATGCAAAACTTAAGAGGCTACCTCAACATACACAGAGTTTCAGGCATATTCACAAGATGGACACAGTATTCAAAGCATACCAGGAACACTGCAGGTAAATGAGGGATTTAGACCTGAACCAGCAGAAAGATAAGCAAGAATTCCTTAAGTACAAAAAAATGGTATCGATTCATTCCACTGTATTCTGATAACCTGAATTCAATTCTGCTATTCTTTTCTTTTGATAGAGGTGTTACATGGGTTTTCAGAAGAGCTTTCAGGTGTGGAGAAAGAGCAGCGAGCTGCAGTATGTGGAGTTAGTACAGTACACATTCCAAGGGGCACATTAAAGCAGCATGTCCTTTCCATTAGACTGGCTGAGGTGGAACCTGTTTGCCTGGCACCTCCTTGAAGAAAGGCTTTTGGCAGGTTTTGGTTTGGAAGCAGAGTTCATTAATTCTGATGTGACTAAGGGAGCAGCTAAAGTGAGACATCAATGCAAGGCTATCATGATTTGTGGATTTAGGTAACTTTGGGTATATAATAGCTAATGTGGCTTCCAATGTGGTGCTGGATTTTTACTCTGTATATTCATTTGCTGTAGGAGATATAAGAAAGTTTTTACCTTGTTAATACTTGGATTACCTTGGAAATATTCAGTATTCTTTCTCTTTTCCCTTCTCCCCTCTCAACATACATTTTCAAATTTACAGAGGAAAAAATCCCTACCTGCTAGAGAAGGGAGAGCTAAAGAATACGCAGACATTGCTGCATTTTTACCCAGAAGCATTCTGCAGTTCTGGGAGGATTTCAGGTGAGTCACAGTTTTAGTCTGGGACCGACTGTAAGTGAAATGCATTCCTCTGGAAAACAGAAAGCACACTTTTTCCAAAACAATGCAGACATAAATGTACACATATTCCAGGCTGAATCTTCATGGGTTATATTCTGGAAGGCCAAATGTCAGATTATTCTGTCCTGATTAATAACAGGCAAACTCCCAACTTGAAATTTCAGAGAAGGCATTAGCTTGTATATTTTCCTCTACTCCATTTGATCCACATAAACTTGAATCAAAACCAGAAACCAAAAAAACTTCACATGACTTCCCTGCTGCAACCATGAATTAAAATGGTTTGTGAGGATGAGAAAATTGGCTGTGTACACAGTATTTTTATGGTAATGGATTAACTTTTGTCTTGTCTTGTCTGAACTGGTATAAGACCTCAGGTGAGAGGACATGCAGATCACAGCGGTGTATGTCATTGCCAGCACCTCTACCCACAGTTGGGGGTTCACTGGTCAGCAGCAGAACCTGCAAGAGGGAAGGAGCAGACTCTGGAATGCCTTGATTCATGTGACTGGTGTGTAACTTGGTGGGGTATGTGGGGTTATTGCACAACACCAGCTGGAACCTGAACGAACAGTTAATGGTCACACAACATTTTGAAGATGTAGAATGTAATTTATTGCCCAAAGTAGCACTTTGGGGTGAGAAATGATCTTCTGATTCAGAACATTCGTTGACCCCTTTGAGAGCTATTTTAAGAACTAGAAGAATAACGGAGGGAAGGTTGTTTACAGAAGCATTAGCTGCTGCAGAGCTGCTCAGCAGCACCAGAGGATCACTGTCTGCATGTGCATTCTGTTCTGGAATAAAAGCATACTTTGTGATGGAATTTGTCTTTAAAGGGCTGTCTGCCTAAGTGCTCTTCTGGAATAGCTCTTGCGGAATAATGCAGTTTTCAAAAGCGGTGCCAGCCAGTTCCTCTGTACAAAGCCTTGCGAACCCAGGATTAAACAGTAGGCACTTAGATAAATCGCTTGATGTCTCAAAAGGGGACCCTGCGAGCACATCCTGATGATGGTTAGGGGCTGTGGGTTTTGTTGGTTGTTGCCAGTTTCCCAACTTGGCTAGCACTGACAACACCCATATTTGCTCTTTACCTCCCATGGATGGAAGGTGGGGAAGTTTTCACAAGCACCTTGAAACAGGTTGAGATGCTGCTGCCATCCCTTCTGCCATTTGAAACCTCCTACCCGGCAGGGCTGTGACCTCAAGGGGCAGCCAGCAGCTCCTCCTGCTCATAAGAGTGAGCCCACAAGTCCTTTACGTGCAGTCCCATACTGACTATGCTACCAGAGGTGAACTAAATCGGCTGATTGCTTTCCAAATACTGCATCCAAGAAGACAGCAGAAGTCTTGAAGAAGTGTTCATATCCTAAGAAGCACCTTTTCCATGCTTTTAAAATGGCAGATGAAGTAATGTGTACGACTCAGACTCATTTTCTTGTCCTGTGACTTCAGGCAAGTCACTTCCAGGTTTCTGACAGGTCTCAGTCATCCAATCTAAAAATGCCATGAGCCTGGTTTAGGAAGTTGTGTGAGTAGCACCCTGGGAAAATAAGGCTGAGTTGTACCCAACAGGCTCCAAACCAACCCCACTCCATGGTTGTCATTAAGCCTGTCTTTGCCAGCTGTAAAATAAGGGCAGTACGACATCCCTTTAGTAATGCCAAATATAGCAGTAGATAAATTTTAGAAAATAAAGTGATTGAAGACAAGAATTCAACCGCATTTCAGCACGGGTGGGATAGGTCAGATGCCTCCCTCATGCCGGCTCGGCGGCAGCGGGGCTCCAGCGCGAGCAGCAGACGGTTAACGGCCGCCTGGTTTTGGCGGGAAGGCAGCACCACCGCCCCCTCCCCCCCCTCCAACCCCGCCATCTTCCCGGCCCCGGCCCCGGCCCCGCCCTCCCTCTCCAGCGGGAAAAGCGCGGGGAGGGTTCCCTCGCGAGGAGGCGGGCGCGGCAGCCCTGTCGAGTTGGGAGAGGACTGTAACCACCGCTCCGCGCTCCCGGGGAGGAGCTGGGTTTGCATCGTTCTTTGTCATTTTGACGGGGAATTTTGGTGCTCGACGAGGTGCCTCACCTGTCGGGAACAAATTTACACCCCCTGAAAAGGCAGCTGGTAAGGACAAGCCAAATAAATCCGTGTGTTGATATGTGATTAATCATCTATTTTCCTCTGAGTCCATAGATGTGAAATTCTACCATGGTGTCCCTCAGGGCAGGTCAGATGGCCTCCCACCCCTCCTGTGGGGTCCAAACTTGTCTCCAGTCAAGTCAGCTGCCATGTTTCTGTCAGTTCAAAACCCGCTCATTAAACCCAATGCTGTGTGCCGCAGCCAGGTCCCTGCCACACTGACAGCTTTATGTTTAAAGGAGTGCAGCAGGCAAGCCTTGCTCATGTATCCCAGTGAATAGATGCCAAGGTGGTAACAGGAGGGTCGGGGAACCTGAGGTTGCATCCTGGGAAAATAAGGCTGTGTTGTTTGTGTTTCCTTACAAAGATCCTTGTTTCCTCATGGATTTGCTGTGCTGTCTCAGACTTTCACCCTTTTATCTGGTTCATTGCAGGCAGAGGTGGCTCTGGGTCTTCAGAGTGACAACGACCCAACAACAGGAGGACTCTCCACTAAACAGGAGGATTTTGTTCATCCCTAAAACTTTTCGTAGAGTGTAGTATAATTTCTCCATTTTCCCTCCTAGCCTAAAGGAAGGCAACGGTCTGGGTCTGCCTTTGTTTTCTGCTGTCGGATTCCAGTTGCCTAAGGATGGGAAGTAGGAAAAGCAGTCCCTTGATGTGTTCAGCTGTGCTCAGAGTGCAGGATTATGTGCATTCCAATAGGATATTTTTAATGGAGAAGGGGATTGTAATAACAATTGTAATGCCTTTTGCATTACTTGGATTTCTTCAGTATTGGAAGCTAAAGGGTTGTTAAAATCTCTGCAAGTATTTTTTTAGTTAATTTTTTACTGTAATTATTTTGATGGGTGATATAGGGCATGATCTGAAGGCATGATTTCTCACTTCATAGTTGCCAGGGTTCTTAAACATAGATAACATATATCCTGATGCTATCAAAACCAACCAATTTTTAAGAGTATTTTCACTAAATGCCAACAGAACTGACTACATTGTATTTTCACTCCAAAACCCAAATAAAATAATTCTAAAATTTTAATACTTTCTTTCTCACTTCTCCCCTCTTCTCTATAGACAAGATTCTTGCAAGCAAATTAGGCAGACCTTAACTATCCATTTAGAAGCTAAAAAAAGCTATTTGCAGATAGTCTAAATTATACTGTCCTCTGTTACAGACCTAGCCCATCTTGTAGTTTCATAATAAACCCATCTTACCTTTCATGGATTTTATTCACAAGGATGAGCAAGCAAACATATATACACATCTCAATCAGGTAGTTTACAAAACTTCCGATGAGCCATAGCTAGAACAATGAAGGCAAGCTCACAATTAGCACAGAAGCAGCCTATCCATTTACAAAACCACAACATTGATACAACAGGCTATCAGATCATATTTCTAAGGAACTACTTTGTATATATTTGTCTTGCATTCATAAAACGTAAGGAGGTCATATTTTGGGATTCAACCATGCAATCAGTAAGTGCCTATTCTGGTTCAAGGCCTTGTCACATAATGAGGGCAGTGAAGCTGTAGTGGAGTACAGACATGGCATTGAAAAATACGAAATAAGCTCTCTGTATATGTTTTTGCACAATTAAAGCTTTAGATTTTTATTACCCTTCTTTTATTCTCTTCATGTAAGCATACTTCTTATGGGTGTTACTTGCATGCCTTCAGTGTTTATTAGGTATTCTGAACTCCAGCAACAACTTGAAAAAAACCCCAGCTTTTTAGTGTACTCTCAAGATACATGACGAAGGAGTTGTGGCCTTCTCAAAACCCGTGTTTTGTGGGCTTTCTGTCACATAAAAGTGGGGAAGCCGAGATGTTGTATAGCCTCTCCATTACTCATTCTGTCTGCCGCTGTGCTGACTTTTGTTACATAAATACGGACTGCCTTTAACTTTCTTACCAGAATAAATTTCACTAATGATAAATCATTTTAAATGCTCCCAAGTCCAAACTCATTTCTGACTCAACGTTCTCACAAGGGAATACTGTCTCTTTTCCTAATAATCTGTTAAACCCTTTCCAGCCAAACTGGTTCATGTGAGAGTAATGCAGTAGATATGCTTCTTTTGGTCAGGTAGGTCAGATAACCATGAGCTGGAAGCAGAATCTGAGTTTAAATCATACGCGATAGCATACTGAGAAGGTTCTGTAGTCCAAGGATTTCTTAAAAGTCCTTTTGCAGTCACTGACTCATTTATTGTCACCCCCAATACTATCTTTGTTTGCATTTCCCAGTAGTGATCAATATTTTATTCCTGCTCTTTCATAATGAAGGCCATGGAGGATCAAGTAGTCCAAGAAGAACCAGGATACCAGGATGATGAGGTATATTTATGATTGATTGAGAAATATGCATGGCCAATGTTGTTTGAAGTTATTTTGATAGTGTTATGAAATCCACAGAGACTGGAGGTCCCCAAAGACCATCAGGGCGTTCAATGCATTTAAAATTTTGTTCCAGTTGAATACCAAGAAAATCTGTAGGCCTTCTTCACTCTCTATGACTTTGCTTATTTGAGTATTCCAACAAGTTATGTATTACTAGGGAAAATAATGTAAATGTTTACAAATTTGAAACAGATATAATGAGATAGATGTAATTACAAGAAAATGCAAAATCTGTTTTTATTTTTTTCTGCTATTTTTTTAGGAATCCTTTTTTCAGGATATTGACCTGCTACAGAAGCATGGAATAGTAAGTAACAGCAATGAGTTCACTGCACAGAATTGTTCATTTAAAGCTGTTGTAAGTTGTAAGGTTATTTCCAAAAGTGTATACACATTGAAACAAATAACTGAAATTAGCCCTTGTAATAAATTTTAAATCAGTCATGTGAAGAACAAATTTTGCCTTTGGTGATTTGAAGTTTTCAGAAAATCTCATTCCCACCAGGTTCCTAAATAAAGTGGCAAGATAGTCAAAGTATTTAGCACCCAACACTCTTGAAAAACCAAGTACTTGCTAATTTATTTGAAAACTGTGATAGATTACTTCCTTTTCTTGACAATCTTTGTAATTACTCCTGCATTTCTGGTGCCTGTGAAATTACACTGTGACAATTGTTGCTATACTATTTTCAGCATGCTTTTGAAGAGGGCAGAGTGGGAGTGAGGAAAATATTAGTAGACAGAGAAATAAGGGGTTAGTTTTCTTCATCCAAAGTAAATTCCTATAATTGTTATCATTGTCATCATTATGTCACATAAACATCAATTATTTATTTGAATTACTATTATTATATGTTTATCCAGGAGACTGGCTCATGGATCAGAATCCTATTACATTCAGTGGTATAGCGGCAGAATAAAAAGCTGTGTTTGGCCAAAGTAATATAAGTTTTAACTCTAATATAAATGACTACAGACATACAGATGAGGAGGACACAGACACAATGAGACACGCATGAGTCAGCACTACAGTCACTGGGCTCAGCATGTCAGCAGTGTAATTGTTGTCTGTTTTACTGGCAATTTGTTGACAGTTTTAAAGAGAGTTCTGAAGAAGGATCATGAGGTTGGGCGCTTTAACTATGGGAAAACATAGGGAAAAGAAACAAACTCTGGTGTTAAAAATTTAACAAGCCGAGTAAAGAGGCTGACCTCATGAACTGGAAGGGAGCTGTACTGGTCTGTCAATATTAAATTAGGCATGGTATGAAGAGAATTTGAAAGATTTTGAAAATAAAGAATAACAACTTAGGCTGTTCTGGCTTAATAAGGGTTTCCTGCTCATTTTCTTTTTGTTGTGTTTTTTTAATTCCTTCCAAGTGGTTATTCCCACACCCCAGGGGAAGCTTTTGTACTCAGCCACGACAGTTAAAAATCTTTTGTGTGAACATATGATGACCCGTATCTATTAATTTAACTTGCTTAAAGACTTTTTGTGGGTCTTGAATTTTTTTTTTTTCCCTAAGAGTAGAGAGAAGTATTTCCTGGATCTCACAGTGTTGCCACAAAGAGATTCAGATTAGCACAACCAAGGCTGTGGTTTGATGTTCAAAAGCGTTTGGTAGAAATTAAGGTGCTGTGACCCCTCAGACTTTGCTGAGCATTCCTGACCCTGAAGTGTGCTATTCCTTCTCTGATACATCTGCTTTTGTAGCCACCTTGTGAACTGGGTTTGTAAATCAATTAGTCCAAAAATTATCACAACAAAAAATATGGTTTAGGGTTTTTTATTGATAAATTCTCATTCTGCTGCCTTTTCCACACAAGAGGCACATACCTGGGACAGAGCTGCAACATGAGGTAGTGAATCAGGACAAGCAGCTGATGTAAGGGGGCAGGTGTGTTGGTATGTTAAGCCAGGAGTACTGTGGAACACTGTGTGGGTTTGAACTCTAGTCTAAGGAGGAGTATGTCCCAGGGCCTTGGTTGGTCCATAAGCTGTTGGTGAAAAGTGTATCTGTGCAGGAGAGAACAAGAGCTTCTATAATCAAATCTACTGCACAGAGACTTGTAATACAGACCAGCCTTAAGTTTGATGAGATCAGAAAGACAGCACCACTGAAAAAATGCAGAAGCAGAGTAATGCATTTAAAGTTTTGGTCTAGAAAAATGATCTTTGCATTAGTAGCCTGTTGTCTTAAAACAGATCAGTCATAGAATCACAGAATGGTTTGGGTTGAAAGGGACCTTAAAGATCATCTCATTCCAACTTTGCTGACATGGGCAGGGACACCTTGCACTAGACCAGGTTGCTCAGAGACCCATCCAACCTGGCCTTGAACACTTACAAGGGTGGGGCATCCTCTCTGGGTAACCTGTCCCAGTGCCTCACCAACCATATGGTGCTGTCAAGAATTTCTTCCCAATATCTAATCTAAATCTATCCTTTTTTCAGTCTGAAACTGTTACCTCTTGTCTTATCACTACACTCCCTGATAAAGAGCCCCTCCCCATGTTTCCTTTCGGCCCCCTTTAGGTACTGGGAGGCTTCTACAAGGTCTCCCTGGAGCCTTCTCTTGTCCAGACTGAACAACCCCAACTTGCTCAGCCTGTCCTCACATGGGAGGTGTTCCAGCCCCCGATCATCTTTGTGGCCCTCCTGTTATTACATTCTTTTGTGTGGAAGAGTCATTTTTATCCATGACTGATTTTACCTCACTCATCTCTATTAATATAATAATCAAAAACATATCACAGGATGAGAAATAATCTTCCAAATGTACATGACTAATTTCTTGCATAACTCCTCTCCCTTCTTATGTCCTGTGCACCCACATGCTCTAGATAAATAGATGATATATCTAGTTCTTATTTTTGGGGTTTTTTTTCCCCAAAGAAAAATCTTGGCTGAATTGAAGTATTATCCCACACCTTTCACATAGTGTTTTCTTGTGAGTAATTTGTTGCTTGCCTTTAAGTTTCCAGCAATGTTAAAATGATAAAATGAGGTGAGAGGAAACAAAATGTGTCAGTAGGGCACTGACTGAAGTCATGTTGTACCCCGTTTATGAAAAACTCTAGCAGTTCATTCCAGTCCAAAGTGTCAGTCAGGTCTGGAGCGTATGCGTATTTTAAGCTGGACATACTGTGAGCATGCAGAAACAGCACAGCAGTTAAAAGTCAGTTTACAATGATTCTTGCAAGTCAGCTCCCAGTTATCCATGATCAGATTATCTGGTTTACAGATTAACTGTGCTAAGGGACCAAGGACAGATTGAGTGCTGTAGGAGTTTACTAGGTTGGGCTCCACAGTATCTGCAATACTCCTGCTGTTTCTTTACTGCTGGCTTGGATCTAGAAAGGCAGACACTGAACAGGGACTAGTAAATACAACTAGACTCAATATGTCTTTCTCTGAAAAGTACCAGGCTCTGGTCTCTGCACTGTGATCCCTCACACCAATGTTACTCAAAATTTTCTGTTGTTGGTGTCACAAACTACGTAACAAAGAGTTTACCATAAATCTGTTTCTTGGTGAAAATACACATGCATATGAACGTATAATAAAATATGTTTCTGAAGTTTACTTTGCCTCTCATTGCTAACTGTTATGAGTACTCAGTGAAGGGAACTTTCTTCACAGAACGTAGCAGATATTAAAAAACTGAAGTCAGTTGGGATCTGCACAATCAAAGGAATCCAGATGACCACAAGACGGGCACTGTGCAATGTTAAAGGGCTTTCAGAGGCCAAAGTGGACAAGATTAAAGAAGCTGCAAACAAAGTTATTGTAAGCCAATCACTTTCCTGATGGTTTAAACTTATGCTGCCCTCTCCAAAATGCTGTGCAACATTTCTCTTAGCAGACTTTTTTCACCTCATCTTCAAGATAATTTTGAAAATTACTCTGCTTGCTACTCTAAAGCAACAATATACTCTACAACAACCAGACAAATGCTGTGGTGATTTTCATACTCAACCTGCATAAATGAGGCGAGGGTAGACACAAGATATTTGTGGGATATTGCACCTTACCTTCAGGTTAAACCTAAAATAAACCCCTCATGTTCTCTTTGGTCTTCCTTAGGAACCAGGCTTCCTGACTGCTTTTGAGTACAGTGAAAAAAGGAAGATGGTATTTCATATTACTACTGGCAGCCAGGAATTTGAGTAAGTTTATCTCTAAATACTTCCTTAGTTCAAATTGTTCCAATAATCATATTTATTGTCTTTGATGAGACACTAAAATATAAAGGAATACTCAGCTAGGACATGCAGGTTACTTTACATTTGGAGTTTGTGCTGGCTCAAAGATACCTGTGTCAGTAACCAACAAAACCAACTCCTTTTCTGAGGGGAAACTGGACATTGTACAATCATTGTAAATAAACAGAGTTTGCATCCAGAAATCCTGAACATATCATAGGTTTTTTTCACGTAGTCAAAACAATCTGCAGATCTCAGGTCAAAATGATAAGTCTTCAAGACCTTCCTTGAGAAATTTTCATAGAATGTTGTCTTTCCAAAGATATTTTATCTCCTCTCCTCTCCTCTCCGTCTTGTGATAATTTGTATAGATCTTACTCTTACTTAGAGAAAGGGAGGTTAAGACAGAGTTAATTCTTTATGAATCAGTGATCATTTAGTGCCTTGCACTTAATGCATCAAGTGAGGTGCTTTAAAGCAGACATAACTTTCCTTAAAGTAGGAAAAAATTGTCTTTTTTACTTTCCTCTTGTGATTTTGTGGGTTTAACTATATCATAATCCTCTCCCTTTCTCTAGTAAACTTCTGGGTGGTGGGATTGAAAGCATGGCAATCACCGAGGCCTTTGGAGGTAAGAAAACCACATAAAATGAGTATTACTGAACAAAGAATTGCAACTTGTTTTAGATTTTAAATCAAGCTGGATTACTCGTATCAAAATTATCCCATTGTAGTCATAAAGATGAGTACCTGCATGAGTGTAAGAAGAAAGAATCCACTTCTCTCACTGTTTTCCTGGTTTTCCTCTTCATTTGCTTGCAGACTGTGTTTGAGCTGAGTAATCATTAGACTTGGGGCATGCTGATTATTAATACTATTGCAAATGCATCATACAGGAAAGACTTCCTTGATTCAAAACTGCCACAAAAAGATACTTTATTTATGCACACTTGGGATACATTGCACCTCATCTAAGATTCTGAAATTACAGTTAAGCGAGTATTATAGTAAATTCGATCAGTTAGTAGTTATCACTTCAACAATATGAGCTCATAAAACACAGTAATCTTCCCTTTAGAAAAGATAAACTGGAGACTTAATGTGATTTGTTATAATGAGATTAATAAACTCATAAGCTTCTCCTTGATCATTTTACTGAAAATGAAACTGGGCCACATCAGTGGAATCAACCATTTTTCTACCCCCTCCCTCAGTTAACACTTTTCCACAGGTGCCGTGTGGTTTTTAACTTCTACACAGAAAAGAATAAATGACAGTAGCCAAGCATGATCATATTAAAGGATATAGATTTTCCTTTTTATGTAACACATTTCTACTGCACAGAACATGATTTATAAATCAGGGTTAAATGATCTTAAAGGTAGAGGTGAATTTTGTAAGTAAAAGCAATTCTAACTGCAATTACTCTTGAATCTGGCAAAATCAGAAAATGAAACCCTGGTTTGTTTTTTTTTTTTTCCTTTATTTAACAGAGTTCCGGACAGGCAAAACCCAGCTATCTCACACTCTTTGTGGTAGGTGTAATCCCTTAAAAGAGAGCGACAGTTCTTCTTGGTGAATCTATTCTTTACAACTCTATCAGAATGAACCACATAGAGATAAGTCAGAATCTGTTTTCTCTGGAAATACAGTCAAACAAACCTTGGTGATTGCTACCTCCATTGTGTTTGAGTAGAGAACTTGTGAAAGTGCTTTCTGATACTGCTCACATCAGTGCATGCTTTGCCATAAGGAGAGAGAATATAATAGACATGTCTTAGAGAAACCAGTGAAAAACACCATCTGGAAAAGCAGAGCACAAATATGGGTTACAGAGGGAAAGGGGCATTACTCAGAAAAGGGAAAAGGCAAAATTCTTCCTCAGCAACTCTTAATTTCCTGGTTTCAAGAGGTTTTGCTGAACATGACATTCTGAAAGGGCACTGAAAGGATACTACTGGCTGTTTATCCAGTAACTGCATAAACAAACATTTTGGCAGTCACTGTATTCAGGCAGTGCCAAATGCAGCAAGACTCTGATTTCCCAGCGATATCTCTCAATGTATAAATAGTAGTAAATAATAACTAATATAACTATTAGTGCTGCTGGGATAGAGTTACCAGACACTGAGTAGGCAAACATTCCCTTAAATGAATGCTATATTAGAATGGAAATTATGGCATCTTCTTGAAAAAATAAGGCCTCTCTTCCATTTAGTACAGCCTAATGGTCAGCAGAGTCCTACCCTTTTGCATGAATGATTACAACCAAACAGAGTTTTTTAGCTTATTCACTACAAAGAGACTAAACCCACAATCAGTAACTATTTGCATATCAGAAAAAAGTAATATCCAAAGAATTTTTGATCATATGAGTTACAGCTGGGAAAAAAGCAAAAATCCTATTAAATCAATACCATAAATTCGGGCAGAGAACTAAGAGGATGCTGTGTGTGTAAGAACATATTAATAATATCCCTACTTTCAATATAAAATATACAGACTTAGTGACAGTACTGAGTAAAATACAATTTTGACACCATTAATTAAATTTCATCTGATCTCTCATTGTGAAAAGTGTCTTGAGTTTCTTCTCAAGACAGCAGTAAGGCTTGAGATACTCCTGATTTCCACATTGATTAAAACCAGTGGTTCTTTGTGATATGGATAAGCCATTGTATTTTAGTAAAAAATAGTAACAGAGGGAGTAAGAAAATATGTTTCCCGATTTCTCATTTTGATCTTCTATGTTTCACTGTAGTGACAGCTCAGCTTCCAGGACCAAATGGCTACACAGGAGGAAAGATTATCTTCATTGATACTGAAAACACTTTGTATCTTTTGCAATGTTGAAAGCTACAGGTATGATGAACTGGAAAGACACAGTTCATTTTGATATAAGCAAGTAGGAGTCTCCAGATAGCTTCATACATGTCAAACATTATGACTGACACAAAAAGCCTGGTGAGCACAGTATGTAGTGGCCCACAAGGCACTGTCTTTTTGATCTGTCATTTGATATAATCCAACCTGGAAAAATTAGAGACAGGATATAGATTTAAACTGTGGGGTTTCTTTGAGATCTAATATGACTTCTTAGTAATGACAAAGGTGATAGAAGCTTTTCTATTTACTTAAAGAGAAATTCATCCAAGCACTGAACACTATCTTTAACACTTCATATCTGTGGCAGACTGTGTATAAATAGGTTTTGTTCACAGCTGAATTCCTAGAGCACAGATATCCATATGTCAACCCCCTCCACACCTCAAACCCTAAACATAAACCAATTATCATTGTGAGTCCTAAACTATCTTTAGGGTATGTGGGACAGTGTGAAGAGAAAAAGTTAGTCTTTTCCAAGATCAAATTAAATGTGCTTCTTTGTTTTTCCATATTTCTGTTTAGGAATGGGGTTTTATTATTTTCAGAGCATGTTTTGTACAAAGAGAAATCCTTAACTTTGACTAATGTCAGCCGCCCAGACCGCCTTCGTGACATTGCTGATCGCTTCAATGTTGACCACGAGGCCGTGCTTGACAATGTGCTGTACGCACGTGCATACACTAGTAAGACCATCACTGCAACTGGCATGATAGCTGTGGTTTTTCTCTAAGGCTCCCGTTTGAATAGCTCTCAGTTGATTAACAGAGATTGCCCACTGCGGATCATAAAGAATGTTTTGCTGCTAACAGAAGTCATAAGCTTGCTTCCATTTTTTGTTTCAGATGTTGTACACCAAGCATGCTTGCTCAGTTGTAGCAAACTGCAAAACTTTATTCTTTATGTAGGGCAGCTGAGCTGGAATACTTACACTGAGCAAATGTGCCCCATTTGCACATTAAGTGAGCTCTGCTGTGTGTATGACAAGGGTCAGCATAGCATCTCAGTAAGAGATGCACCGATTGGTGTAGCCATGATTGCTTGAATGCAAGCAATTCTATAAATGCTGTTGAGACATTCTCTGTGATCTTGTGCATGGAAATTTATAGGGACAGCTCCAACACACTCTGTCACAAGACATTACATTAAAACTTCAAGGGAACTCTAGTTGGGACCTTTACTTTGAGAGTACAATATGAACATTAATATTATTAATATAATTTCTGTGTATCACGTAATTCAACATTAAATTCAAAAGTTTATATTGCTTTTCAGTTCTTAACATGTCAAGAAAGTTGTCTTCATGCATAGTTTTGTTGTGAAGCCTTTCCCAAACAAGTTTTGTTAGCTGTACAAGTAGAAACTGGAATCTGCAGAAGCACAGGCACTGTTGGGTATTGAGGTAGCTTGTTACTGGGCGCTGAATTTAAAACTGCTGGCAGTGAAAATATAAACAGTGCAGACACTTAAAGCTGAGTTTTAAAATTCAGGCTTTTGTCACTTCAGAGCTCTTTCTGGTCCTAATTTCACTTGGCAACTGTACTTCTCACCAGGTGAACATCAGATGGAATTGCTTGACTATGTAGCAGCCAAGTTCCATGAGGAAGCTGGTATCTTCAAGCTATTGGTACTAAACTGATCCTTTTTTGGATGCTTACTGCTTTCAGAATAGGTTTTCTTCTTTCACTGTATTTACTTATCTGGCATAATTACAATGCAGATCATTGACTCCATAATGGCACTTTTCCGTGTGGATTTCAGTGGTCGTGGAGAGTTGGCTGAACGACAACAGAAACTGGCTCAGATGCTGTCAAGGCTCCAAAAAATATCAGAAGGTAAGGTAACATTGCAAAATTTGGAAAACATGGACTGGAGTTACTGAAACAGTAGCTGTTGGTAGCACAACCACCTTGTAGTCCGAGTGCATTATCAATCGGGCATTGGCTCAGGAATCTTTCTGCACTTTACACCTCTGTCAGTTACCAAAAAGATCAAACCAATAATAAATTATTTCAGAATGACAGATTAAGGAGTCTTTGGAACTATTTAACATTTAGAGCTTTCTTAGCAATACTGTTCAGAGAAGTCCTAAATGAGAAACTAAGTCATAGAACTAGACAAATATCTAGTAAGAGAAATTGTCTTCCCCAAATTTTGACAGTCTAAATACATGAGAAACCTGAACAATACAAAGAAGGATGAAGGCACAGAGAGATGAAAAAGCTGTGCCTATTGCCACACTCCCAGCACTTGGCAATGCTCTGAGGAAGGATGACAGGATGAATAGGGTTCCTCTTCTTTGGAATGTCTCAGAAATGTTGATGAGGAATGAGTAAATGTTTTTTTCATGCAGTAATTTTAATGTTTTGGTTTTTTTTTTAAGACAAACTGATAAAGGGAGAGGAGGCTAAGGCAGGGAGCCAACAGAGAAGGGAACTGAGAAAGATTTGTTTGATGGAATTCTAGAAGTGCTCATATTTTTTTGTATTACAGATGAAGTCACACAAGAGCAAATTTAGGATGTCTCCCGATGAACTCCAGACATCACACATAAAGAATATTTAGTTCTCTCTCACTTGTAATTTACAGTGCTTCAGTAGCAGCCCTGCTTTTATCATGGATAGGAGAATATTTTGGAATTCTAAATGGATACAATTCAATCCTTTGCATTGTTGCACTACCCAGTCTAGTGGGAGATGTCTCTGTCCATGGCAGGGGGGCTGGAACCAAATGATCTTTAAGGTCCCTTCCAACCCAAACCACTCTGTGATTTTGTGATTCTATTGCAGAATATAATGTGGCTGTGTTTGTGACCAACCAGATGACTGCTGATCCAGGAGCGACTATGACGTAAGACACTTTTGCTTTCTCTTTAAAAAAAAATAAATTCTTCTCTTTTGCATTACCTATTTAACAGGGATGAGAACTAAAACTGTATGGAGTAAGAGGCACCAGAACAAAGGTTCAGATTGGTCATTGGTCCCTCTGGTATGAGAAGTCATTCATGGATGACACCTCAGTTTTCATAACGAGTTTTTTTATGTTTATATGCTGCCTGGCATGACGGCTTCTTACACCATGACTTGACTTGAACAAAGAGAACAAGCCATAAAAAGTATTGAAAAAGCACTCTATTTTCTTTTGGAGCAGCTTATATGTGAAGTTTAAGGTGTGTATTTTTTGAGCCTCCTGAATTTAATGACAGGAAAATTAGGCCAGCATTGAACATTTGAACATTCTACCTTGAGGCAAGTGTGTTAGAGTCCTTTTTTGATATATTTACCTATTTGTTATTCATTACTGAGTTCGATATGCCTTGTCTGACAGTTATTCACAGTATTAACCTATGGCATTTGGACAGTGAATCATCACAATTTTCTTGATAATTTAGCTTTCAGGCAGACCCCAAAAAGCCCATTGGGGGCCACATCCTTGCTCACGCTTCAACTACCAGGATTAGTTTGAGGAAAGGGAGAGGGGAGCTGCGTATTGCAAAGATATACGACAGGTAAATGCCTCCACAGAGAGGAAGCTGTGTTAGGAGAAACTGTATGGTGGCAAAGTTGATGGTACTGCAACTGAACAGCTGATTTGTGTTTTCAAACTAACCATGTTTCTGGGTAGGAAGTTCAGAGAAAATCTGAAAGGCCAAACTAATTAACAGACTTAAAGTCACCTTGCATATCACATACATTACATGACATAATCTTTCATCGTAAATCCTACTAGATGCTCATCTCTTAAAGAAGACCATCAAACAGTTTGAAAAGACTGGTGGTCCACTGGCAGGAAAATTACAAAACTGTTGTATTACTAAATTTTTCTGACAAAATTAGTATAACTTTCCCTGGTAAACTGTGAGAGCTTAGAGTCATTAAATATTGCACTAGTGATACTGCCTGGAGAGACCAGGTCAGGAGCTAAGAAATTGAAATGTGAGTTTGTACAGACAGAGCCTTCCTTCCCCTGCACATCCTCCATTTCCCTCCCTTGTGTTTATCATCTCCCAAGACATGGGTTTCACATTTTCTGATCTTGATAATACTGATCACATTCTACAGTTGCACATAGGTATAAAGATGTTAAAATATTCCACACTGCTTACGTGTGGAACATTCAGGGGACTGTTTCGCAGTGCATTTAACATGGAGAAAACCACAAGTTTCTTGTTTCTTTTTCTCAGTCCTGAGATGCCTGAAAACGAAGCCACATTTGCAATAACTGCTGGAGGAATCGGGGATGCCAAAGAATAGGCAGAAAAATGATGTAAGTGCACAGCTGAACACCACCTGAGCAGTTGGGATTAAGATTTGTGCAAGGTCACCAACTGCCTGGCTGCATTTTTATCTTTTGGAAACCATTAGAGATATTTTGGGAGAACACTGGGATGAAATCTGTACAGTTCAGTTTTATTGAATTTGGCTCACTTAAGGTCTTCATTTTTCAATAGAACTTTTAGCAGATAAAGATTTAAGAAATAAGCTTGTGAATTGTTCAAAGAATCGTTTTCCTATATTTTATGAAAATCAAAGCTATCCTTTCACACGAGATTAACATACCCTTTTTTAGTTTCTTTCAAAGAGAGTGTCTATGTGGTAGAATTTAATAGTGTGAAATGGAACAGAATTGGACTAAGCTCAGTTATAAAATTGACATAAATAGAAAAGACAGTGGCAGAAGCAACAGCCCAAGAACTTGATGGATTCTGTGTACCATAGAGGAACAAGTTACTTTAAAAGTATGTTTTTAGGCATTTTTATCTTGACTAGATAATTTTTGTGGTTTTATTTAGAATTTTCTACTTTTTGGAGAGAATGTTTTGAAACTGTTCTTATTAAAAATAAAGATTATGAATTAAAACAGCAGTCTGCTTATGTTTAGGTGTTTTGAATCAAGTAATAATAATTTAATAATCTCAATAATCTTACTGATTTTTCATGAGAGAAGTCAACCAGGTGCAAACCAACATTTTAAAACCTTTTGTCTAGTCTTTAAAGAAACTCAAACTTAATGTATCTGCCTTGACAGTCTCCTAATATGTGATAATATTAATGATTAAATAATATTAAATATTATTATTTAAAAAACAGAAGAAAACCAGCGGTGATATAGGGGAGGGAGGCTGGCACTGGTACTTACACTGAGGAAAAGGCACTTGTGACTCTGCTTGCCAAGGGTGTGTGCTGGCTGGACAGCACAGGCGTGGGTCCAGAGTAGCCAGAGATGTGGGGCGCAAAGAGTTTGCCTTCCTTGAATGGTTTCTTAACGGGTCTTTGATACTTCCCCTGAAGTGAAGCACTATTTTTCACAGTGGAGGGAAGTCTAAAGAGGCAATAGCAGGGAGGTTGGCTGAGTGAGAGAGCCAGGAATGGGTCAGCCATTGTCATTTAATATAACAGTTCTTTGCATGCAACAGTCTTTCCTACACCAGGCATATTCAGATATGAATATCTAATGGCTGAGCACTGAGAGTGAGCGTGAGCTTACAGTGTCACTTGACTCCCTGCCACCCACTTAAAAAGGCCCAAGTTTCTTTCAGTATTTTAAGCACCAAGATTGCTTTTTGCTCACATATGCCATACTTATATACAATATGTGAAACTAAAATGGTCAACAATTTGTGTCTCATTCCACGCTAAATTATTTGAGTGTCTGAAAGTTAAGGGGACTCGCTTTCTCTTCTGCCAACTTTGCAGATTTTTGACAGAAAGCGCTGCTGATTGCGTGACTGCAGCTCGGGCCGAGGCCTGGCCTGGCTGGTGTACACAGCTCACCAGACATGGCTGCCTGCGCCGGGATGGACCAACTAGCTGCTTGTTGGCAAATGCCAGGAGCTTAAGCACAGCCCAAGAGAATGTCACATAATTGCATCATGGCTTATTTTATCTTTCAGTTAGGAGTCTCTGGTTGATCTGGGGAGTCAAACACTAGCAGGCCATGAACAGGGTGTGTGTGCTGTGCCCATCATCCTTCCTGTACTTCAAATTATTTCTTTAATCACTTGCAGTGACACCACAGTGGGTGAAGGGCTGAATTCGTTTACTTTCTGGAGAGGCTATCAACAACCTCCTGCAGCTGCTGGGGTTGTGTGGCGTGCAGCCGGGGGCTGCTGCCACGAACCGCGCTGGGGGCCGTTATGCCATTTTCCCGCAGCCTCCTGGCCCTCGGACGAGTGCACACACATCATGGCTGCTGTCACTACTGGTCCTGCCCCGGCGCCGCGACAAGATTCCCCGTAGAGATCTGCCAGGGAAAAAAAGAGTCGCTAAAAAACTCAACCCACCGGAGCCGTGCGGCCTCGCCGGCGTCGCCACGAAGGCCGGAAGGGCCGCACCCCCTCCCCTGTGCCGGACCCCGCCGCCTCTCTGCGCTCCGTTATTGTCTCCTTAGCGCCGCTGCCGCTCTCGACGGGGACAGCGGGAGCGTAGGCGAAAGGCTGTATTCTCCAAACCCGACCTCGCTGCAAACTTAACGTAATCCTCCGACCCTCCTCCAGCCGTGCCTGCACCACCTGCGGAAGAATTTTACGGAAAACGCACGGTCTCTTCCCTGCACTACGTCAGCCTGAGCTACGCAACTTGTGTACGCCGTGTACTTACGTAACGTACGCCTAGGCCTAGGTTTTCCCTACCATCTAGACGGGGTTACAGGGCTGACTCTTTGCGTAGCAGACTTTGAGGAATAGGGAGAGCGTTACTCTCCTCCCTACTTTCCTCACGCCGGCGCCCGGCTTAAGTAAAGGACGCTACGCACCTTTCGTAGCCTGCCTGCCGAGCGGAGCAATGTTTCGCTAAGCGCGCTTAGGTCGTAGTTGGCTTCCGGGAATAGGCGTAGGTATTTTCGAGGGCCGCAATTTGCGCAGCGCCGGGCCGCCTGTAACGTAACTGAAGCGGGTTGGGGCGGCGGCAGCCATTTTGTGCCGGGAGCCCAGAGGAAGAAGACGCTGGTGTCTCCACACTTCACGGGCCCTGGAGCCGACCGAGAGCCCCGCCGTTCCGTCCGCCGACGTCCAGCGGGTCTCTGACCCACTGACGACTTCTTCTCCTTTTGTATCCCACCAAAGAAGCGAGGTGGCGCAAAGCGATTCCTCCGAGACACAGCCGCCCCTGGCTGGACCCTCTCCCCGTACCCCTAGTCCCTCGCCGTCCCCACGGCCGGCGTTCCGCTGCCTCTCTCCCACCCCTCCGGGTGCGATGAGGGGATTCGGGGACCGGGGCCGCGACCGAGACCGCGGCGGGTAAGGGGGGGGTTGAGGGGGTCGGTAGGCCGTGCTGGGCTGGGGGGGGGGGTGCGGGGGTGATGGGGTGCGCAGAACGGGTCGACACGGCCCGGGTGCGGTGGAGGGAGCCATCTCTGCTACGCTGGGGGCCTGGGGGGAGGAAGGCCGGGGAGGAGTCATGGGGACAAGGAGGGGTGCGTTCTGCTTGCGGTATTGGGGGAACTTTTCCCAAAGAATTCCCGTGTGGGGTTGAGGGGAGCTGGAGATTCTAAGGTTATGACAGCAGGGTGGGGTGGTGGGTTGACGTGTGTTTTTGTTTATTTATTCATTTTTCCATCGTTCACGTGTAACTGTGTGTGCCTTGCTTGCGATTTTAAGGCCTGCATTACCTTTCCCTCTCCGACCCTTAATGTATTTCTGCCAGCCTTCTTTACCCTGCTCCCTCCTCTGTCCTCCCCTTCGCAAGCACCGAAGGTCTTGGTGGCCCTGGCAAGGGTGGTTGGACACTCTGCCCTTCTGGTTGTCATTGCTCCTTCTGGACTTACTAGAAAGATGGCAGTTGCTGAAAGATCTTTCAGTTGCGCTCCCAGGCTTTTCGTGAGAGGAAATGAGATTGAAAAAACTGCCATGCATACTCAGGAGGGTGATCTCGGTAAACATGGCCCTGGACCACACTTAACGAGCATGACCAAGCTTATGTAGCAGTCAGACAGGAGTTGTCTGTGTGGCACTGCAGAGGCCTAGTGCTTAATATTCTTGAATCTGGTATCGAAAGGAAGTTTGGCTTGGAAAAGGTTTTTGCAGGCTTGATTTTAATTTTTTTTTTTTTTTTTTTTCTTCTGAGGGTGGCAGCAGTAAGTACAGTGGCATTATAGTGTTTAATTAGCTTGAGTCTTGAGGTTTTTAAAGGGTTGGAAGTAATAAGATGTTATTCCTGTGTCTTTTTAAAGAGAAAGAACTAATTTAGGAGTGACATTTTCCATCCTTTAGATCACAGTTATGCCTCCTTTCTCAAGGATTAGCAATAAACATCATGTGGCTTTTGTTAATATGGCAGATGAGAATAAGTAGTCTTGTCCCATCCCCCCCCAACTTCCTTTGCTTTCCTTCTTGTTTTCCCTCCCCACTGAGATTCAGAAATATTTTGTTCTGTTTTGCAGTGCATTTTAACATTTAGTTTGTCATCATCTGTGGAGAGAGATAGTTGTATCCTTGCTTTATCTTGTACTCACACTTCATGTTCTGAAATTAAAAGATAGTTTCATTTTTTTTTTCAGAGAGGAGAGTTCTGGTGTTTTTCCACTATGAGATTTCCAGCTCAGTTTAACACAAAGACACTGGAGTAAATGATTTGGCAAGTCTGAGATAGTTCAGACCCCAGCTGGTTTTGGAGTTTAGTGAGTTTGAGTATGTGGATTTATATACAGTTACTTAAAAGAACACTGACCAAAGTATTGTCACAACACTTGCCATGCCTTGAAATTTGTGTAATCTCATGTTATTCAAACACTCTATGGACAGATGCTTCTCTTTTAGATGGGGGGGGGGTTTGCCATAAGTAGGAGGAGTGCCTACATGCTTCTTTGTGAAGGTTTTGAGAATTTGCATGGAAGATCATTTTCTTGGTGTATTATCCTGGAAGCTTTAATGCATTGGGATTCAGTTTATTATATACATTTATTTAAGGTGTGAAAATATTTGTAACCACTAACAACCTTCATACTTCATAAATAACCTTTATAAAATTCTGAGCCATCCAGCATACTGGTTGAGCATCATTTGAAAGTTTATCACTTTTCCAGTGCTGATTCTTTCATAGGTTAACCAAGTACAGGCTTTCTGTTTTCCTCCTATCAGGAGTGAGTTGTAGATGACTTCTCGGAATGGAAAGTTACTACTCTTTTTCTTTTTGCTCTCAAATGTAACAAAATCACTCAGAAATGATTGCACCACTAATACTAGAAAATAATGTGTTTTGTCAATCTGAATTTACAGTTGAAAAGAGAAGTGTTGTCAAATCAGTGGAATAATCTTAGATTTATAATCAGTTTAACTAGAATTGGAATCTTGTTTTACTTGTAAGCGGAATGTAGAGTGTCAGTTACTGCCAGTTTAGCTGATAAACTTCAGGAGGCAGCATTCAAGGGCTGCTGCAGTGCTCCCTTTCAGGTCAGTACACAGCCAGGTTGTGTGTAAGAAGGGAAAACTGAAACTATGTCACTTCTGTGTAAAATGTAGTAATTCTTCCCTCTGGATAGCTGTGGTGCAAATATTTCTAGTACTCAGCTGCTCTAGCATCCAGTCTGACAATCACTTCTTCCAGATGTTTCCTTCCCTAAGGAAGCTCGCTGACCCTTTCAACCTCCAGTTGACTTCAGTGCGACTGGGTTTTATTACACAAAAAATGTAGTTGTCATTTTGACATGCTGAAGTGGTTGTCATTTTGACCTCAAGTTATCATGATCAGTAGTAGACTCCCCCCCTCCCCCCACTTTGTCCTGAAAGAAAATGTAATGCTTACATGAATTTTTGAAGTTGTTTCAGTCTTCATATGACAAAAATTGCTGATTATGCAGGCTGTCTAGGGGATCTGGTAGACATAATGATGAGAAAATAAGGGATATTTATAGGAAAGGGAAGGGACATAATGAAAGAGTTGCAACAAAGCAAACATTTCAAAACTTACTTAATAAGTTTTAAGTTAGTGTATCTACCATGCTTAGCTTTTCAAAAAATTTAACCCTTCCTAGGAGTATGTTTCTTTGCATTCTGGGTTTTTTTGGTCTCTTCATGACTGTCGTTTGTAGTTTTCATTGGGAAGTGATTTAAATGAAAATGTAGTTTATGTCTGACCAGGTAGTCTTGTACTGAAGGTAATTCAGAAATTTATTTCACATTTGCTTTATTTTTTAGAACACCCCTCCCCTTCCCCACCCCCTCAAGTTACTAGTGTTAAGAAGATTGTTCTGGGATTTTTGTTGCTTTCTCTTAGTTTCAGTAACAGTTTTAATTTATGAGTAGACTGACTTGGTAAGGTGCAGATACTTTGTATTTGCTGTCTAAATACAAGTCTTGTTTTAAATGAGCATTTCTCATGAATTCATGTTTTGCAAAAAGCTATAGCTTTATTAACCAAAATCTGAATTAGGACAAAATTTGCCATGATAGCATTTGGAGAGGTACCTTCTGCTGTGTTTGTATGATACAAATGAAAGAGCTATGACTTTTCTGTGGTGGAATTTTAAAATATATAATTTATAATACTGACAGTAAATAAGCATTTGATGCCACTTCGCTTTCAGTTATTCTTACAGATTATTGCCAGAAGCTCGTGTTTTGTCTAATGCATTAATGAGTCATTACAGTTAGTTCTTAACCTTCTGAAGTGGGTGAAGAAAACTTAAGAGAGAAAGAACAGGAACTTTGGAGTTGTTCTGCTAGTTAGGAAATTTTTAGTAAACGTTAGCTTCTTGCTCTCTTGAGTCTTCATCAAAACCATTTGAGAGAGGATGTTTTCTCCCAGGTACATTCTTGGGTTTTTTCTTGTTAGATGTGGTTTAAAGAGAAAATTTTATTGCTTCGGTTACAGATAGACTTGCCGCCTTGTCTGAACTTGTTTACTTTATGTTCTTGACTCCTGTTTTTCTTTCGAGGCACACTGCTTGATAAGAAGGAAGACACAGGGGAGGAGACAGTGCAATAGCTATTTTTGTGTAAAACTAACCTTGCGAGAGATTAAAGTAATTTTCAATTAGCGTTTTTTTCTCATCCCTTTCATCTAACCTGTTTTAAGTGTATTGTCTGTTTCAAGAAGAGGAAAGATCTATAGCTGTACCCACAGCATTGTCCTGAGGGAGGGAACCTTGAGGTAGAAACTGGAAACAGGAGCTTTAAGGCAGTCACAAATGGCTGTATGGGAAGGAAACTTGCTTCAGAACTGACTTAAAGCAGGTTTATGTTACTTCAAGAAGTTGTGTGCCATCATAATGATTGGAGGGACATGACTTTTGCTAGAATATTGTGCTCATGTGTCAAATTGGGGAAAAGAGAGTGCATAAGAATCCTGCAAATTCCAGAGTAATTATTTTTATTTCTTTTTTTTTTTTTTTTTTTTTTTTACTAACATTGACACTCAGGTTTGGAGCAAGTCGTGGAGGTCCTCTTCCTCCAAAGAAATTTGGTAATCCGGGGGAACGTTTACGTAAGAAAAAATGGGATTTAAATGAGCTACCCAAATTTGAGAAGAATTTTTATGTGGAACATCCAGAAGTGGCCAGGCTTACTCCGGTAAGTTTTCAAATTCTGTCTGTACCGTTTTACCTAAAACAGAAAATGCCACAAGTGGAAAAAATTGTCCTAGGAAGTCTGGGACAGTGTGTAATAGAACTGTCTCTTCATTATGCCTGTTAATTATGTGTGTTGTACTCTGCAGGACACCAGTTCTAGTTGCCTTCAATATTTAACATTAGCAAAAATTATGCTTTTTCCCTTAGCTGTTTTATATGAGATATTTTACATTTGGTCATTTGTCATTCATCATTCATCATAATAATCCTTTTTTGGTCTAGCTTTTGTCAGTGTAGAGAACTTGGGAGTTGCAGTACTGAGGAGACCCTGAAAGAATCAGAGATAATGAACTAAGAGTGGCAGAAACGCATGGTAATCGTTTGAAAGTAATAGTCTATTATAATAGTATTTCAGGCTGAAGGAGGCTGTGGGAGATCTCTAGTCTATAATGTTCTGCTCAGAGCAGGGCAAACTACAAAACTAGAGCAGGTTGCTTAGTGTCTTGTCCTTTTGAGTTACAATATCTTTGGGGATGCAAAGAGTTTACATCCTTTCTGGGTGGCTGTCCCAGGGCTTAATGTTTCGCGTTATCCCCCCTTTTGTTTCCCAGCTAAACAAATCTAGTGCTCCCAGTCTTTCTTCATTCAGTCTGTACACCAGCCTCTACCTTTCCTCCCACAGTTGGACATGCCCTGTTGAAACAATGCCCTTTGTACATGGGAGGATTAAAGCTGGATGTAGTACTTTGTGTTTACTGTGTAGCTACAAGCATCTCCCTTTCCAACTCAACTTCAAGTTTAGAGCCTTGTTTTCCTTCCTTAGTGTCTTTTTGTATTCAGAAATCAAGAGTTTTCATTCTTAACATGAGGAAACAAACAAAATGTTCTTACCCAATTCCATAGACTTACAAACCTTTATGTGAAATACTCATGAGACTTTTATATAGCATAAAGGAATTGAAGGAGGCATTGGCTTTTTCAAGATACAACAACTTGGAACTACTGAATTGTAGCTAGCATTAGCTGCTGTAGTTGTCTTTGCCTCAGCCAACTAAAAGGTTTTTCACGTGTTTCCTAGAAGTTGTTTATTTAGGTTTTTTTAACCTTTTCGTTCACGCTTAAGAGGGTCTCACAGAAAGTAAGTTTATTGCTTTGGATAAAAGGCATGTTTGGTATTGGTGTGTAGCTTTCTATTGATTTTTAATGTTCATTATAATAAGGTCGTGAATTGTGGAAGCATGTTGCAAAGTGCAGTTGGACTTGCAAGATAACCTAGACAAAGATAAAACACTTTTTCTAGTCCTAAAATGATGCTTTTGTGGATACATGTTTCATAAATATTTTAAGAAGTGGCATTATTAAAGAAAATGTTGAAAGTCTTAGGGTATCGTTATGATATTGCCTGGGCTGCTTTCATGCAGAGAGTAGTGCTGGTTCCAGAAAGATTCCAAGCAACATTTCTGAGATACAGCCTGTCCAGCAAGAGCTTTGTATTTAATCACCTCTGAAATGTGTTAATTGAAGGAGCAGCACAGCCCTGCCTTCTGCTAGTTCATAGGATATTAGAGCCTGTTTGTTTCGTTTAGTTCTTGGCACTGTCAGGTAAAACATGTTTCTTATCTGATCCTCTGTTTCTAATTACTTATGAAGCTGTTGATCATTTCTGTGCTCTGGAATAAGAATATAATTCTTAAAAATACTACAGTAATACACTTTTCATTGAAAAGGGATGATTGGAAGAAGAGTGAGACTTCAGTCCTTCTAGACTACCTAGAGAGCTTGTACCTCTGAATATTGGAGAAGCCATGTGACAGCTCAGTCTTAAAATAGTATCTTTAGGAAGGCAGTCATTTTTAGATTGCTGTTTCAATTCAGTTCTCTGACAAAGTGTTTCAATTCAGTTCTCTATCCAGAGGTGTGAAATGAGTTAATACTTAGAAATATATACTTAAACTCCCTGATGACATTTAGTGTTTGTCTTTGCTTTTCTTTTCCACATAAATAGTATGAAGTTGAAGAATTGCGAAGAAAGAAAGAGATAACAATTCGAGGAATGGAGGGCTGCCCTAAGCCTGTGTTTGCCTTCCACCAGTGTAGCTTTCCACGTAAGTATTTTGTCATTCTTTAAGATGCTGAAGATTGCTCAAAACCAATAACTGTTCAGGCTTCTTCTGTTTTCTAAAACGTCTTCTGAAACCTCAGTTATCCTTGATGAACTTTTTTCTTTTCTTAGAATATGTGATGGATGCCTTGATGGATCAGAACTTCACAGAACCAACTCCAATTCAGTGCCAAGGCTTTCCATTAGCCCTCAGTGGTCGTGATATGGTGGGCATTGCGCAGACTGGCTCTGGGAAGACATTAGCAGTATGTATTCTTGTCTTTTATTTCATTTTCCTAGTGTCTTTGCAGAAATTACCGTTGGCTACTGGTTAGCAGTATTGGGGCTTGTTAATACTAGAAGCATAAAGTGAGATATTTACATGTTTTTAAAGCTTGCTTTATCTCATCATGGGCGAGACTTAAGTCTCAACTCAACCAGGCTTTCTTTTCACAGGCATGTATTTTGTCTGTCTTTTTGAATGCTTAGTCATTTCTCTTTGGCCTGCGGTGTTTTAAAAAAAATGCAGTATGTGCTCTTTAGCATATTTGTTTAATTAACTGCAAATTAAAATAGAAATTGGTAGAGGCTTCAAGGTATATATTAATTTTACCTGCAGTGGTTAAGAAGGAATTTTATGATTAATGAAAAGCATTCGTTAGGGCCAAGATTGCTCAATTCTGCTAACTTAGACTCCAAATTTAAATGAGTCTTCCTTTCAGAGGTGTTGAGCTGTCACTACAACTGACATAGTATTTTGTGCTCATGTCAAAGCAGATATGGTTGGTCAGCAGCTCTGAAAATCATCTGTTCCATAAATGCAAGTATCTGTTTTAGCAGAATCCTGATTTTTATTTAGCCAAGGTTTCTTGCTGTCTCTCAAATCAGGTGTTGGCTTCTTGAAGGGTTATTAGTCTAAATGGACTCTTGCTGTGATCCAGTTGTCGTGGCAGGAGGTCATTCACATTTAATATTTAAGTCCTGTGTTTTGACTTAAAGTTCTTTTATTTTAGTACTTGTTGCCTGCAATTGTTCACATCAACCACCAGCCGTATTTGGAGAGAGGGGATGGCCCAATTGTAAGTGATTGTTAATTCTTTTCATTTGTGTGTGTGTGTGGTGTGTCGCTGTTAATGAGATGTGTACTATATTGAATTGGTATATCACAATAGTAAGCAGAGAAATGTCTACTATCACAATGTGAACGTCCCACTCAGTTGCAATTCTGTGCAATTGCTGACATAGTCTAAAGATGTTTTAGCTAATAAAGAGCAGATGGTCCAGCTTTGCTTATCGTATCTGTGCAGAGCCCTTAAGCTAGGGATGTGTGTGCAGCTTGGCTACCCTGAATTGATTCCTTTTGCAGTGTCTGGTTCTAGCACCTACTAGAGAGCTGGCCCAGCAAGTGCAGCAGGTGGCTGATGATTATGGCAAATGTTCAAGACTGAAGAGTACCTGCATATATGGAGGAGCGCCCAAAGGTCCCCAGATCAGAGATCTAGAAAGAGGTAATTTAAAAATGGATGTTTGTGGTTTCTGGAGGAGGCAGTACTGTGTAAAATCTGTAAAAATAAAATGATCTCCTTAAAATCTCTTGAGAGGGGAGTGTGCACGAATGAGTGGCTATCTCTTTCTCCAGTTACAATGACAGTTCATGAGGTAGTTCTCTTCTTTGTTGTATAGTTACTTATTTGGATATTACATTAGCTTTCTGTTTTCTTTTTGAGCTTCCCACTTGTGAAGATCATCAGAAAGTAAGAAGGGGAAAAAGAAACTTGCCAGGAAGAGAGCAGGTTATTTTGAAAAAATGCAGTAGCTGTGAGTTTAAGGAATGATTTTTCTTGAGTCAAATTCAAGTGTTCTGCCGAGGCTTGTTCAAATAATCAAACTTAATTTCTGAATGTATGGAAGCTTCTTTAGGCAGTGGGCTTAGTTTTTTTTTCTGTTGTTCTTAAGCACTAAGCTCTGTTTATGTTCATGGACTCAGTAGTGTTCCGTAACTGCCTTTCTGTATGCATCAAGGGGCTGGAGTTGGGAATGGTGAGGAACCATAGTTCTACAGTAACCACTGGAACACAGTAGTGCTCAAGGGACCTAACCTTCATTTTGAGGGCTAGGTACATATTATTTCAAATGCTGGAATGTGCTGGTGGTTTTCATCTTCACCAGATTAAAAAAAATGTAATAGAACTATTTGAAAAGATAGAAGGAATATTATCCAGGAATTTTACCTACCACTGCAGTTTGCAGAGTCAGTATGGAAATAATGGGTTAAAGGCATGCACAGTAGAAGGCTGTGGGGATAGTTCTGTTAAAAAAAAAAAAATTTAAAAATGGTAGTGCATTCCAGTTCAAACGTAGCATCTTTAATGGAATAGTCAAAGGATACGTGAAGAGAGCTTGGGAGGATCAGCTTGGTGGTTTTTTGCATACCTTTCTGGAATGCTGTCAAGTAGTTGTTGTCCTTATGAAGAAAACTCTTTGGTTGGAGGATGTGAGACGGTTCAGTGCTTTCAGTCCTTTTAGGTGTTACTGTCTTTGGATGATTGCTTAGTATTTTCTGCAGCAAAGATCGCTGAATAGATAAGAGTCCAGAAAACTTTTTTTTTCTCTTTTTTTGTCATCTGTGATTTTAGGGGTATTTAGTGAATTTACTTTGTGGGAGTACATCATTGACAACAGAGATAGCAGTTTATTCAGTATTCCTGTCAGACCAATGGCTACTTTAGAAATCTAATTAATTAAATCTAAATAAAGCTTGACCTTTATAGAAGCTAGAAGTATGCCCAGCTTTGTCAGCTCTAAGGAGTCCAGGTTGACACAGACAAAAAGATCTGGGTTGCTACAAAATACTGTGCATCTATAAGTGCAGTATCAAGAAAGCTGTCAGGGTTTTGCTATTATTCATCCCCCTGCTTCTCTCATCTTACCTTCGGTGGACATTTCAACTGACACTGAAGGACTTGCCTGTAAAACTAGAGAATTGGTGGAAACCAGTCCTTCTTTTTAAGGAATGTGTAAATTGCCATACCTGGTAGTAGTTTATGAACATTTGAATTCTGGTTTTATGCTAACAAATATGGGCAGGACTGTTGCCTGGCACTATTGATGCATAATTACTCAGTATTTAAGCCAATACTTTGACTTTATATAATTAAAAAACCCCCACGCTAAAACCGGTGTGGAAGTAATCTGACCTGTATGGCAAGAGCAGCCCTTCATGTTTGATTAAATGAGGAGTTTAGCTGGAGTTCTTTTTTTTTTTTTTTCTTCCTAGAAAGCTCTCTAGACTGTATAATTCTGAAGGAAGGTGTGTCAGGCTTGAGTAGAATCTTATTTTACTACTGATTTTTGGACAGCTCTTCAGTGGTGTTTTCTGACAGTAACCTTTTAGCTTCTCTACTGAATTTATCATTCTAATGGCACTGTAGCAGTAATTTCAGAATGGAAAAAAAAATATTAAAACAGGGTTTCTACTGAAATGACTCAGTCTTGGGTACGAATGAGGGTGGTGCTTTTTTGCTTTTTTTTTTTTTTTAAGAAAAAAGAAACAAAAAACCCCCAAAAACCCAAATTTGCTGTGGAAGGTGATTCATTCTGACTAAAAATACCAGTTGACATTCAAATGAAGAACCTTACTCTTTTTCCTTCTTCTGTTTCGAAGGTGTGGAGATCTGCATTGCTACACCAGGTCGCTTGATTGACTTCCTTGAGGCAGGAAAGACCAACCTGCGTCGATGTACCTATCTGGTGCTGGATGAAGCAGACAGAATGTTGGACATGGGATTTGAACCCCAAATTCGTAAAATTGTTGACCAGATACGGGTGGGTGAATGTTGTAAATGTGCAGCCTCCTTTGCTTTACCCTTTGAACTCCAGTACCTCAACTAAATCAATTTTCTGTTTTTCTTAGCCTGATAGACAGACTCTGATGTGGAGTGCCACTTGGCCAAAAGAAGTGCGCCAGCTTGCTGAGGACTTCTTGCAGGACTATGTTCAGATCAACGTGGGGAACTTGGAGCTGAGTGCCAACCACAATATCCTGCAGATAGTGGATGTATGCATGGAAAGCGAGAAAGACCATAAGTAAGCCGATTTTCCTGACATTTCACATTTTGTGTTTGTGCTTAAAAATCAACATTGCTTTGTAAGCCAAATATAATTCCAAATAGGGAAGTTAATTGTAGTATTATCTAACCTTTGAGTGTTACAAGTCATATAATTAATCTGTTGTGTGTATTTTGACCATGCCATTGTACAACAGACCCAAATTCTGTGTAAATTATGCTGACTTTACATGGATGCATGTTGTATATGTTCTCAGGGTAAGTTGAGAGAGTGGTCCTACATTTGTGTATATGTGGATATAAATCTTAGCTCTCATGTCTATTTTAGACTGATACAACTGATGGAAGAAATCATGGCAGAGAAGGAAAACAAGACTATCATCTTTGTGGAGACAAAGAGGCGATGTGATGATCTCACTCGAAGGATGCGCAGAGATGGGTGATTAGCTTACCCCCCCCACCCCCCCATTGTTTCTAGTGGAAAACAGAAGTTGTAATCAAAAGCAGTAAGGTTTAAATGTTCATGATGCTACTGCTGGGAACAACTTGTCCATTCTTGGCTGAATGCAGTCTTAGTTTCCCAGCAGATTCCACTCTATCAAAGCATTAGTGCAAGAGAGTATTTGTGAGCTGTGCAGCTTTTAGCTTATCAGAATAATGATAATGCACTGATGGGGGCTGTATCAATACAGCAAATGTGATTTGGCTCAGGTGGTTGTTTATGTGGGTTTAACACGCAAGAAACAAACCAGTATATGTGCTAGGTAGATACAGGCCAGAGGAGGACAGGGAATAAAATGCATCTCAAGTCTTATTTTTTTTCTCTTTATCAAAATGCCAGTAAAGCTTGCAGTTGCCTTTAATGTATGTACTTCTCTGTGTGTACTAATGTGCATCTCTTTTTGGCAGTTGGCCAGCTATGTGTATCCATGGAGACAAGAGTCAGCCAGAAAGAGACTGGGTGCTTAATGGTGAGTCCTTCACTGAGGGGAGAGTTAACTCGGGCTGCTGTACCTAATTGACCAAGACATGCTTTTCTCTGGTCTTCTTAGTTTTTGTCTCTATACTGAACAGATACATTTCAAAAGAGCTTCCTTTGCCTTTGTATTGTTAATTTCAGTACTTGTACATGCTTGCTTTTTTGACAAAAACACAATGGGAAAGTTGCTTAACCCAGAAAGCTTCATTTTTGAAAAATAGTTGATAAATTATATTCTGGCTTGCTGAGGTTTCTGAAATTGATCCATCTTACCTAGATTCTGGAAATACATTTAGTGTAAATCAAGTTCAGATAACTTTATCTTTTTGAAAAAATCTTACTTCATAGCATGCTTTGTTTTACAGAGTTTCGTTCTGGAAAGGCTCCTATCCTCATTGCTACCGACGTTGCATCTCGTGGGCTAGGTTTGTACACATAGACCACTCTTGCCTACTGCTGCATATTTTTCTTCTTTGGACTGAAATATGTTTTCTTAAAAAAAAAAAAAAAAAAAAAAAATTCAAAGCGTGATTTTCCCCCACATGTGAAATACGTTTTTTAACATTAATCTTTTTTTTTTCTTTCATATTCAAAGTCTCTTCCTGCTCCTAATGAACAGGCTTTGGTCTGCAGCAAGGCCTAGGCATGACCAATCGATCGCCAAGAGGGAGAAGAGACGTCCAATTATGCAACCCAACCCTTCCACCACACTCACTTCTTCCCCAAATCCAGCTTTTGTTGCTGGATGAGAGGGATGGATTGCTCTCAGTTCAGAGCCTGTCAGATAAAGTTCAAGTAGGAAGCTGTGGGAGAGCATTTCAACAGCAAATAGCTAATATTCTCCCCGTATGACACACTGCAGATTTGAACATACCAACCCCAGTGTACAAATGTTTACCCCACAGATGTATTTACATCTGAGAAAGCACTGCTCCAGATCTTTGGTCTTGACATGTAACCTTCCCTCCTCTGTGTTCCTTCTAGGCAGGACCACTGAGATTATATATCGCCTTTAACGTTGCGTTACCCAAACGTATAATTGAATCAAAACCACACAGCTCTATTCTAGTGATAAGAAAATGATCTGTCTGGATGCATCAGTTGTGCCCCCTTTTTTTAACAAGTACATTTGTTTTGTGAAAGATTGTGTGCTAAGCACAGTCCTTATACATGTGCCCACTCTAGAAGAGGAGGATGGCTTCTGAAGTGCTCGGAGTTTAATAATGGACTTTGAGTACCCTGAGTTTGGTAGAAGATAAACTACTCGGGGGTCAATGTCTCACTGCAGTAGTTTTTAGACAAAATTACTGCAGGTCTATGCAGGGAAGCTTAGAGAAATCTAATTTGTTAAAAATCTTGTTTATCTGAGCTCTCTTCTTCATATTCTGAAGGGTGGCTGTGCTGTGCATCATATGGTCACTTCACTACAGGCAGACCATTACTAGACTTGGCAGCCTTTGTTCACATAACTTTCACCCTCTCCTTCCCCTCCCCCCTCAAAAAACATCCAACACTTCCTCAGAGAGGTGATTATATGGACTTCAGTCTCTGCCCTCTAGGGTCATGTCTGGACCTGTGCAGTTAGAACTTGGGCCTGTTGGGAGAAGGGACTGAGGCCTGAACCAGTTTGTATGAAAGAGAGCTGCTTTCTCTAGCAGCATTTTTTAAACGGGCTTGCTATGTGCTGGTAGCTTCTTTGTGCATCTTGCCTAGACATTTAAAACAGCCTCATCCCCCTCAAAAAAAACCCCACTGCCCCCCAAAACTATTCAATTGGATAACACTTCAGAAAACAAGTCTCCCTACTTCCCATCCTCCACTTCACCTGAGCGAAGGGGGAAAGGTTCCAGAGTCTGTTTCTTGTTACTGAACAACATCTCAGCTTGTTTTGGGGCCCTGAGTTTGCTGCTTCTTAAAATAAGTCACTTAACTAGCAAACTTCTGGACGACTTCCTCCAAGATCCTGGAAAGTGAAGGCTTCTACCTAAATAACATAAAACAGGGGCGCGCGCCTTTTGTCTGAGTCACCAGGGCTTTCCCTCTTCCTAATGGAACATTGGTTTCAAAAAAAGCTTCTTCCAGGTAAGTTCTGAGTCCCGTAATGACTACTTTGTGATAATTCCCTGGAGTGAGGTCCTCTCTCTGCACTGATTTTTATTTTTTTTACTTTCTTTTTTTTTGTTCAGTCTATTAAACTAAAAACTTTGAATTTGTTTTGTTTTGTTTTCTTTAACAGAAGCTTTGATATCAGCTGCAGATCATTCTCAGTGCAGGGGTGGGGGTGCATCTACATTGATGGTCTAAACAGCTCTCTAGACTAGCATGTTTGCTAGTTATATCTCTCCTGATTAGTAACTGGAGACTGTCTGTGCCGTAGGGTATTCTCATGGTCTGACAAAGGGACTGTTTCCCAGGTAGCTGTCAGAGATGACTTACCGTTTCAATTCTCGATCCTGCTACATTACCTTCTAAAAGCGCAGGAAGATTGTGAGTGCGCGCAAATGCTTTGGAGCATGCTAGACTGGAGGAGCCGAGTCTTGTACTTGCTCTGGTCTGTCCTTCAGCGAGTTGCGTGCTCTACCAGGACCACATTCTAGTCTGGAAAACACCATTGCATTTTCCTCTTCTGCCTTCCCGTTCTTCCCACTCCTCCCCAGTCAAGTCAGTTCTGTCTACATTTGTAGCGACGATTCCCTGTGCTTTCTGCCGGGAAAGCACGTCCTTGTATGCTCTGTGGTAATTCAAGCCGCTTTGCTACTGATGGATGTGCAAACGGGACTGACTGAGGATCGTGTAGCCTGCAGCTTGTCAGACTAGTGACACCCTGGCTGTGAAGATGCAATCTGTCATACGTACTCCTCTCTTTACTTCACTTTCCCTTTTAAAAAAGCTGTTGCATCAAGGACCCTAGCTGGAGACTCGCGCAGCCCCCTGTGAAACCTGCCTTCTCACTCCCTTTTTTTTGGTGTGATTCAGGACTTTGGAGTCAGCAAAGACTGAGGAGCCCCCCCCTTTGCTGTAATAAGAAACAGACATAAAGTCCCCCTCTTGTCACTACAACCCTCTTGTTTTTATTTTTCCTACAACCCCCTTGAAATTGATGCAGTCTGGGCAATAGATGCAGTCTGACCCTTTGGATGTCATTTTTGTATCTTCACTTTTTTGACAATTGCCCCTAAGAACCCCGAACAGGGGACAAAAAGCGTTGGAGGACCTGAAACTTTTACCTGAACCCAGGTTCTCCGGCGCTTCACAACCAAATGGGGCTACAGAGAAGCGTCTAAGCCAGTTCACAGAGCGAGCGTGTGTGGGGACTTCTCGCTGCCACGGACCCTTGATGCATGCTCCCCGCGCTCCAGTGGTCCCGTGTCAGAGGGCGGAGTTTTCGAAAGGAGGCCGCCAAAAATAAAAGGCAAAGAGACGGGATCGGCTGCAGCGGTTTCCCACAGGAGGAGGGAGTGTGCATCGGTCTGGTAACAAACAGAGAATGTTTCTCTCTTTAAAACAAAAAAAAACAAAAAAAAAACAAAAAAGAGAAAGGAAATCACAAAAATCTGTGTTTTATTTTGGATATTTTCAGAATATTCTTCTTAAAATGCAGATTTTTAATTTTTTTTTTTTATCAGCTGTTAGGGCACTTACTGTATACCATGCTTTTTAAAAATACTGTATACTATAGTCAAGAGGTGCTTTTGGTATTGAGGTGCTTTCACTGGAGCGTTACACTAACATTTACTTTGTTTCTGTCCCATGAGTTTACCCAGTCTGTCCTCCCATACGGCACGAAGTTCTGATCTCCTAAATTTTCATATTTGGAATACAAAGCAATTTTGATCATTACATTTGCTACTTCCGTCTTCACACTGGAAGTAGAGAATTGCTAAAGGGAATTCAGGATTGCCCAAATTCTGAAAGCTTGCCAGAATTGGATGGGAGCAGCATAGTGAAATGTTAGTGCAATGCATTCTGGTGGTAACTGCAAAGCGGAGTTAAGATTATCTAGGTTTGAATAAATTTTAATGAGTTGGATGAATAATACTAATGTAATGGGAGTGTCTTAAGCTTTAGGCTAGGGAAAGTAGTTCATTGTATTTTATTAGGACTGTAAAAGTAAATATGTTAAAGATTGCCTTTTATTTCATGTTACGGAGTGGAAGGTAAGTGATCTCATTACCGTTATTATTTGTTAGACTTCTCCCAACAGAGTAAGAGGTTTACTGTGGCAGTTCTGCCCTTCCTCCACCCCAGTTTGCTCTGTCTGATGGTGGCATTTGCACTTTTCCAGATGGAGTTTGATGTTTTCCTTTTAAAAAAAAAAAAAAAAAAACAGGAAAAAAAGAAATTTAATTGGCTTATTCACAAATATTGGTGTCTTTGACACAGGAAGACAGAGAAGTGCATTCCGGGGAGGATGAATTTGAGTGCAGGGCAAAACTGCTTTAAATTAACACTGTTTTTCAGGACACTGATCTTTGTTCCTGATGATCTTAAATTTGAGTCTTCTACTCTTTTGGGATGAGTTTGTCTTGTATTTGTTCTGTGCAATTACTAACTTTGTAATTTTTTTTCTTATTACTGTCACCTGCATTCGTGCTCCCCACCTTTCGTTGGCACGTCCTCTCTTCTTCTCCCCTTTCCTCAACCCTACCCCTTCACTGTGCTTCGCACCTGGGCACTTCACAAGACGTGGAAGATGTTAAATTTGTGATAAACTACGACTATCCGAACAGCTCCGAAGATTATGTGCACCGTATTGGCCGTACCGCACGTAGTACCAACAAAGGTACTGCGTACACCTTCTTCACACCAGGAAACCTGAAACAAGCCAGGGAGCTTATCAAAGTGTTGGAAGAAGCCAATCAAGCCATCAATCCAAAACTGATGCAGCTTGTGGACCACAGAGGAGGCGGAGGTGGTGGTGGAGGTAAAGGCACATGGGAAAAGGGCTACACAGGGAATAGGTTCCCTGTTTTGAGGGGGGGAAGATAAAAAGAGGGTAAGAAAATAGTAAGTGCAAGTCTTAAGATAACCGAGAGATTAGTAGTAAAGCTGGTTTGTACCCAAGGTCTCAACACATTACGTAGATACCGTATTTCTGGCCGACAGAGTGGTAGTCCACTGTTTTACTGTAGCTGTAGATAATTTCTGATGAGTTCCTCACAGAGCCAGTTTTGATTGAATTAACTTCTTGCAGCCCCTGCCTAAGCACAGGCAACAGGATGTGTGTGGATGCACGTGCAAAATTAAAATGCAGTATAAGAATACGCTAACTTTAACTTTGGGGATTGAAACTAGTTTTCTTCCCATTCCCTGGAAGTTTCCTTGTATTTCCAAGTTAGTCCTGAATTTCTTCTGTTTCTTTGTCTCCAATCACATGCATTAAGAACCCTTTTTGAACTTTGTATTTATACCTTGAGCAAAATGAAGAGACATATGCGCAGCTGTGCTGGGAAGTTTGTCGGCCAAAAGAACTTGCTTCTAGTAGGCAAATATTGTGCATGTGGAAGGGGGAGAAAGGGCGGCATAATTGTACCAGAGTTCATTGTTTAAAACTTGTTCACAGTACTAAATCTTAATATATCCATCGCCAGGAGGTCGTTCTCGTTACCGAACGAGCAGTTCAGTAAACAACCCTAACCTGATGTACCAGGAAGAGTGTGACAGGAGGCTCCGGGGAGTGAAAGAGGGCCGGAGAGACTCAGGTGGCTTCAGAGACCGTGAGCGTGGTGACAGTTTTGCCAACGGAGCCAACAAGACCTATGGCAGTGCCTACGGGAGCCCAAATTCTGCTTTTGGGGCAGCACAGAGCCAGTATGGTTACGCTCAAGGGAGCTATGGAGCAGCTGCCTATGGCACGAGTGGCTATGGCACTGCAGAGTACAGTGCTAGTGGCTATGGTGCCAGCACCACAGCTGCCACCGCTGGGAGAACCTCACAGAGCACTACCCAACAGCAGTATGCAGGGATGGTGGGGCGCTCAGGCCAGCAGCCACAGCCGCTCATGTCACAACAGTTTCCGCAGCCCCCTGCCGCTAATGTGATGGGCTATATGGGACAGACTGCCACCTACCAGTATCCGCCCCCTCCCCCGCCCCCTCCCCCCTCCCGCAAATGAGACCACTCACCTGCTGGTGATCAGTGTAGACCTCTTGCATTTAAAGGAACCTTTTCTTTATCTTCTTTTCCATTGTGATGTCTTTCTCATGCAGGTTAGACTTAGAATTCACCATTCAAATCCTTTCAGCCCATCAAAAGTGGCTCCCAGTCCACATTACTGACCCTGTCCTCTTTTCCTTTTTTTTTTTTTTTTTTTTTTTTTTGTTTGTTATATAGTTGACTGGAAAATTTATTAATTTTTGTCTTGCATGTTGAGGAAATTGGAAATTTTATTTTCTCTAAAAGAAATGGGTATAAGGCAGATAGGTCCCAGCTCGATCATCTTGGTGTCTTAAGGTTTGTGTGCAAACTTGCTTTTGAGGGGAGGAAGTTTCTTATTCTGTAACATGTGAACCTAATTTCAGGAAGTATCAAGAGAGGTGGGAGACTTTGGGGAGCCAAAAAGCACTTCATTGAAAATGATAAATGCAAGGGAGCAATGCTCACTTCTCCTAATTTTTTTTTTTTTTTTTTTAAGTAGCTCACTATTATTGCTTGTAATCTATCGTAGGTGACTTCCTATAGGAAAACTCTGCTCATTTGTCTGAGCTGGGCGGTGTTCAGAGTAATGACCCATGTACACTCTTGGCATTTTCATTAGCTCTGGAAGCAGCAGACCCATCTTCAGGTACCTGGAACAGCCTGTAGTAGGGAATCTGGGATTAAAACCCCAGTGTTGGAGACCAAACCTGCTTTGGACTCAATACTTGAAAAGCAGACAGACACTGTGAGTACCACTGCTGTAATGTTTAGCCAAGTAAGTTCTTTCCCTGCGATAGTTAAATTGTAGCATCACAAACACATGGAGCCTGGTTATCCTTAATTCATTTCTGCTCTCAAATTCCTTTTGTTGGGTTTATTGAGAGAACTCTTATTTGAGAGCCCAGAAACTAAACGGATCTGAGGTGATGAACAACGTATCTCGTTTGTCTGTCCTTCATGAATTAAATACCTTTTGCCATGGGGAATGTTCTGAATGCCGCTACGCTGAATAAAATGTGTCAGAGTTTTCTACACTTTAAATTTAAGAGGTTTGAATAGGGTGGGCTGGGAGGGGAGGGCAAAGGGAAGAAGGGAGAAGAAGGAGATTGCCTGGAATCTCCTTTCCATGAGGTAAGCGGTGAGCTGGTTAGTGCATCTTGATTCTGAAGCTTTGTTTCTTTTGTACCTTGCTCTTGACTATTGCTTCTTCTGGCTTTTGAGTGCATTTCCCTGCTCCATTGGTCCCTTTGAGCTGAGCTCTCGCAGGTAGGTAGCATTTTAGAAAATGTTAGAGGAGAGTGAAATTTTAGTAAATAAGTAAATAAAACTTGTTTATTTTACAGGCTAAGGTGGGTGTGAGGGGGTTTCCCCTTTAGTTAAAGCATGCTGTTGATTTGTTGTTTCTAATACCAGACGGTTCAGAGACAGTACATAACAGGAGTTCGCTGTTCTTGATCTGATAATATGACAAAAGAATGGATACATCTCCTGGTTTGAGGCATAATCTTTGCATTATGGGAGTGCAGGGGCTTGTTGGTTTGGTTTTTTTCCCCCTCTGTTGGCATTCTTGCATATGGATGAACAAGACAGCCCACTCCTTCTTTAGCAGAGTGGAACTTCTTATAGCCCAGGAAAAGAGCTTGCTGATACAGAAATTGTTTCTTTTTAAATTTAATTTCTTCCCAGAGTAATATTTTGTGGGATGAATGCACTGTTGTTTTTTTGTTTGTTTGTTTTTTGTTTGGGTTTTTTTTTCCTCCATGCAATACACAGGTAGGTTGGTGACGGGGGGAACAGGGAGAGAGAGCTTCCAGAACCTTGGTTCCCTCGTCCCATCTTCTAATTTCAGTGCTTGGGCGGGAAGTTCCTTTGCTTGTGTTCAGTGAAAGCCAGAAACATTTTGTTTATCCAGGCACTGACTGGTTTGTCTTTGGCCTCCCTCACAAGCAAATGTAGAGCTTTTGTGTCTTTCTTTTTGTTTTTTTTAATTGGCGAGTTCAATGCAGAAATGTATTTGAAGGGTGTAGGAGTAGGAACATCTCACTGACTGGCTTTAAAAAGGGTCTCTGGACCGCCAGAGCTGCCTTATAGTCTGCTCTAGCTTTCACTTCTTTTGGGGGAGGGGTGGACTTGTGCACACACAAATGGCTATGCCAAGTCTTGCAGTGCTTTATTGCCATTGAGGTCAGCTGAAGTGCAGGGTCTTGGTTCAGTTCAGAGTGTTAATCAGCCTGTCAGAACACATGAATGCACCATGGCATGTGCTGCCTCTGCCCCACCGGGTGCTTGCTGCTCTGTTCCATGTATCAGCCGAAGGGCCCTTGTGGGTAAAAAGCATTAGCACCTAGTATTGTTTCCATTGGTTTTGATCTGTAAAAAGTTTGTGGGAGTGTCAGATGAGTTGGATGTCTCCCCCCCCCCCCCACTTATTGAAGCAATTTACTGTTTGGACTTTTCTGAACAATGGAAGGGTTAGTGGCTTTGTGTGAGATCAGCATCTTGTTTCACACACCTGCTGGTCTCTGAACACATTCCTGTTGTATTAACGGAGACTTGAATTGAGAGATTCATAGATCTGTGGTGTTCAGACACAGGATACTAAGACCTATGTTACTATTCTTAGTTTGTAAATTGTCCTTTTGATACCATCTTGTTTTCTTTTGTAGGTATAAATAAAAACACTGTTGTCAATAAATTGTGAACTTTGTCTTTATTTTTGGAGTGTAAAGCCATTTTTGCCCCCATTCTTCCCAGTTCTTACAGTCAAATTCAGGGAGTCAGAAACACTTGTTAGGGACCCACTGACTTTTAACTGAGATGGTCCCAGTTTGTAGAACACAAGGAGCCGTCATTGAAAGGGAGTGAGCAGGGAGGATATGTGAATACCTGTGGAATTTGGAACCCTGATACCATTCAAAGGGAATGTAGTTTTCCTGAATGCCACAGGACCTGAACAGAATGAGGGTCAGGCAGCATTAACTTCCAGGAGGATGTTCATACAGAGTTAAAGTAACAGTTTGTAGCATCTGCTGTGTCAAATGTGGACACGTGTGAAATGGGTCAGTGGCCTTTGTATGTGTTACTAGACTTCATAGTTCCCTTTACTACAGACACCTGTTAAAGGACTGGGGCTAAAGTTAGTCACAATTTTCCTTATACTCCTTGTTCACCCTCAGGGTCAAGGTATAGGTATGTTTTGGAGGTAGATGCTGGGAAGAGCCAGGAGGGGATAATTTGCACTACTTACTAGCACCAAATTCAAGTAAGAAGAAACTGGAAAAAACCAAAAAAAAAACAAACCCAAAACAAAACCCACAACAAAAAGCAATACGAAAAAAAAATTGAAGGGAAGTCTTATGGATGAAAAGTGTATCGGCTTTCCAGACCTCAGTGTTTTCCTGACATTGGAATTAAAGTTGTCTGAGCCCTCTGTTAGCCAAAAACAGACAGGAAAGGAAAGCTGGGATTCTCAGAGCTTCATCTTCAGAATTCCTTGTGTTTGTGGAAATGTCTTCAGACAGGCATGGGGAGACTTAGCTTCTTTCCTTTTAGGACTATGCAAAGAGAAAGAGAAGGTAATGAAGGAACTTCGGGGAATTGAACTGTCTCATTCTTTCAACTGTTACTTTATTTGCGCTTGCTATTTTAGAGTGCTAGACAGTGGGGCCACCACGTTTGCAAAGTAGACCTTGGGCATCCTCCAGTAGGAGCAGAGGTGTGCTTGCTTCAGGTAACACAACTGCTTGTCCTTAGCTATGACTGTAAGCGGACAGCTCCAGAGAATTCTGCTCACTTTGGAAGGAACATTGAGGAGAACCTGGTAAGAAGGGTAAAATTAAGGAATCCTGAGTGTCTGCCCCAGCTCATCTGATCTGGAAGCTGGGCTGGGGGATGCCTCTTGGAAATACCAGGGGCCCATAGGCTTAGATGAGGTGGATGGAGAAGTGGCTGCCCTGGCTGGGTGGTGGTCTACAGTGTGGTGCCCAGCTGTTGACCCAGTACTGGTGATGTACCCTGGTGGCAGGTACTGGGGCCAGTACTACTCAGTGCCTGTGTTCAGTGCCAGCGAGAAGGGCGGAGTCCACCCTCGGTGAGTTGCTGATGATGCACAACAGAGGGGAGGGGCTGATACAACAGATGGGGTCAGGGGGACTGTGCCAGCCTGGAGAAGTGGGCTGATGTGGACCTCATGAAGGTCAGCAAAGGGAAATGCATTGTCCTGCTCCTGGGGTGGAACAACACCATACACCAGCATGTGCTGGGGACTGCCCAGCTGGAAAGCAACTTGTCAAAAAAGGCCCTGGGTGGACACCCGAGTTGAACACAAGTCACGGATGTGCCCTTGTGGCAGAGAATGCAAACAACTCTCTGAGCTCCATCACTGTCAGGCTGAGGGAGGTGGTCCTTCCTTTCTACTCAGCCTTGGTGAGGTGACAGCTGTAGTGATGGGTCCAGCTCTGGGCTCCCAGTACAAGAGACAGGGACATGATAGAGCAAGTCCATAATGACCATAAGAACAGTTTATGGGACTAGAGCATCTGAGGCAAGAGCACAGGCTGGGAGCCAAGACTTCTCAGCCTGAAGAAGGACAAAGATGCCTGATGGAAGGAGTAAAGGAGATGGATCCAGGCTCAGCTCGGTGCCCAGTGATGGGGAAAGGGGCGATGGGTAATTCCGCTTTAAACGTTTACTTATTTTTTTTTACAGTGAAGGTGGTCAGATACTGGCACAGGTCACCCAGAGAGGCCGTGGTGCCTCCATCCTGGACATATTCAAAACCTGACTGGATGTGACCTTGAACAACCTGCTTTAGGTGACCCTGCCGTGAGCAGGGGGGTGGATTAGATGATCCCCTGGTTGCTCCAAACCTCAGGCGCTCTGTGTAATACAAGCTTTTGGGAGCTGAAAGCTTCCTTGGAATATGTTTCAGGTCCTGTGTTAAATGGAAAGAAGCTCATCTAGTTTTGAAAGCAAGATAAAGAGAAGTTGCGTTCTATAAAAATCCCTTTACAATGCTGTGGTAGAAGCTCTGAAGTGTTATTAAATACATTCCTTTATATAACGCATCTTCACTTTTTCTCTGCAGCACCGCTGCCCTTTTGTCTGAGCTCTTCGGTGTTAGAAATGTTTTGAAAAGATGTTTTTTTTGGCAAAAGCGTGAGATGCAACCTGCTAGAATGTTTCTGGGTTTCATAAATGACTGCAAAGCATTCGCATATCTTCAGACACCTTTTCTCTCCCATGATCCAGAACTTTTGTGTAAAAGGAAAAAAAAAAAGCAATTCTCTTCTTGCTGTGATGTCCCAGGGACAAATGTTTTTTTTTCTTTTTTCCTTCTGCCTGATCATCTAAATTTTGCAGCAGTATTGCTAGCGATAGGAGACTGAAAGTCAATGGTTGGCTTTTTTCACCTCTTGTTCCACCATCCACAATCACAAAGGGTATGGATTTCTCACAAGATAGAGGAGGACACAGGACACATGAATTGAGTGAAGCTAAATTGGGAATTAGGTTTTTTTAAAGAAAAAAAAAGGGAATTGACATGGAACACCTTACAAAGTACTTTTCTGGCTACAAAAATGTTTTGATGGCAGAAGGAAGTCATAATCTGCCAAGGCCAGCCACCTGCTCAGTGCTCCCCTGTCACCTCTCTATCAGCGGGTATATTGCCTGAAGCTCCCAGAAATCATCCCTCAACCCACCAAACACACATCCCTCAACACACACCAAACACGGGCCATCGCTGCTGCTTTTGGAAGACCCTTTTGGGAATATGAAGAAGGAAGGAAGTACTTGTTTTCTTGGCTAGATTTCAGCGAATTTCGCCCTCCCCAACAGACAAGCGCTTTGAAGCATTCTTCAGCCTCAGCAAACCATTCTACTGGGTTGTATGCCCCCGATGCGCTAGTTAGCTCTTGTATGTAGCTGTTTACCAAAGCACGGCACTCAAGTGGGAGGAACACCTGATTTTGGGAAACAGGAAGGGGTGTCTTGTTCATACAGACGCTCATCTTCCTACAGAATCAGTTCTTGAAAACATTAAATCTTTTCCATCAAAAGCAAAAGTAGGCTTAATAATACCTCCATGTGCCTGCAGTTGCTTTCTCAGGTACATCACCTGCCCACAGCTATTTCCCCCCCCCAAGTTTTCTCTTTTTTGTGTGTGATTCATAATCTTTCAAAATGTACATAAAATTGAATATACTTCAATTGTTAACTTCCCAAGGTGGTACTAAACTAGGTTTAGCTCTTGTTTAATTTCTACTTTGTTTTATGTGCCCGCCTAGAGCCTTGTGAGCAGAGGTCCCCGCTTGCATTCATCAGGTAATGTTTTTTAAACTGGATTTTAGGTGGGCAATCCTCATCACAACAATACAGCAAAGAATAAAGTCACAAAAGGATTAGCACATGATGAGTTGCAGTTCCACTGTAAGTTGCAAGAGTGCCAAATGAACGTTTCAGACCTATACCAACCTATTTACCTACCTTTGGTAACGTAGAGATAAAAGAAGTCGCAGTAGAAGATGGTTTGTACCACTCCAGAAACTACAGCAATCTGGTCGTAGAAATTCTCCGTGTAGTAGCGCCAGACCCAGTTGGCAATGTAGAGAGCACGGTAGAGGCCCAGGAAGAAAAGGTAGTGTGTTGTGATGGTCTCCGCTTCCCCCGTCTTGCTGATCATGAAGAGCTGAGGAAGGATAGCCACAGATTCCAGGTAGATGGAAAAGGTCCAGAGTATCTGTAAGATGCAAAATGAAGCCAGTAAAGACTCTTGGTGCTGGTTAATATATGTTAAGACTCAAAGTTTTTTATTTGTCAGAGCACAGATGTGCAAGCGGGATGAGCTGGATTTGGGGAAGAAGATCCTTCTGTGCTGGGACTCAGAGGAGACAGTGGTGAGCTGCTCTCTAGATTGTTCTTCAAGGCCTGCCAACCTTGCCTTTCCTGCCTGCTTTTGCTGTTAAAAATCTCAACTATTCGACACGCTGCTCACTCTGCTGCCTGGTGTCAGGCTGCTGCTTCCCCTCCCCTTTCCTGCCTCACGTTTTCCTTACCTCTAAAGGGGTGAAGCTGTGGTTCTCCAGAAACGACAGGCCTGTGACAGGGACCAGCAGAAACTCAAGGCGAAAGGAGTCATTCTCACTGTCAAACGTTTTCCGGAATTTTATGTAGATCATGTACACGGTGATGTAGGCACATATCAAAAAAATTACCTGGGGGAGGGAAGAGAGAGGGCAAGATGTTACCTGCACTTACACCTCCTGTGCTTGAAGAGAGGATGGCTTTGCCAAAGTCCGGGCTTGCTAACCCAGTTCTCTTGGGGCTGTGCTGGGGTGAGATAGTGGTGAATGCTTTTTCTGCATTGGCCTGCCGATTGACTTCTGCTGGAGATACTCCAGTGGTCAAGTCAAAGAGGATCATGCTTGTGTGAGCCTTCTAAGGCTCTGTGTAAGAGGCTGGCTTGCTAGCAGTCATCTGTTAATGCTCCTAATGTGCAAGGGCACCCAGGCTTGATTTGTGTCATCTTGTTTTGGTTTTGGTGGTACTAAAAGTGGTGGGCTCAGCTCACTCACTGATGTTGGTGAGAGGGCTTTTGGTCAGTGGAAGGACAGTGACACCACAGGAAGCATCTTTATCCACCTTTCCTGGCTGAAAAACTGATTTAGTGGCCGTGTACCCTCACCTCCCCAAGAAACCACAGTGACCTGAGGGGAACTTCTGCTTCTGCACTGTCCTCTCCTTACCTTCATCACAGTGTTATAGACAGAGATGAACGTCGTGAACAGATCCAGATAGCGGGTTGTGAAGACAAGGGCAAAAAGAATCTGACTCTTCCCAGAGATACCTGCATGGCAGGGCAAAGAAGGGAAGGTAAAGCAGATGAGAGAATGGACTCTTAGGATGGTGGATTGTCCTTATGCCTTCTTTGGAAGTGGTTGTATATATGCATATTGCTTTATGAGCCACATCTGGTGCGTAGGACCTGTGGCAGCTCTAGACCTACCCTAGGTCTGTCCAGAGCCTCACAAGTAACAGGATAGGCTCCTGCTGACCCACCCTGAACCCTGCCTTGAGTTGTAGGGACTGGCAGTCAGCGGACACATTCACTGCTCTGGCCAGTTCAGTCCTTACTGTCATCAAAATGCCTTTCTCTTCCCTGCATTGCCCCCTTTGCCTGCCCACCTTGCCAGGGGTTGTGTGATGTGTCATCTGTCACACAAGGGAAGAGCTCCTGGATCAGGGACCAGCCCAGGGACACTGGTGGAGCTTAGTCACCGCTGGCAAGGAGATGCAATCAGACCCACCTTTTCCTCTACCTGTGATAATGGCCAGGGTGGTACAGCCCTGCCCCAAAGTCTCTTGGGGAGGAAACCACAAACTCTGAGTAAAATCCTCCTGTAGGAAGCTGCTGCCCTGATTTCCTTGCCCAGGAACAAGGCAGCCTCTGGTACCTGCCCACCCGCTATCAGGACCTCTGACCTAAAGCAGCTTTCTCTCCTGGTTGTCAGTTTTGGTGCTGCCACAACTTCCTGTGCTCATTTTCCACCTCCCTCCATCCTTGCTTCCCTCTCTTTTGCTTCAGCACACCAAGACCAACACCTGCCTGACAACTTGTGCCTTGCCACATCACATCCTTCCAACTTAGTCCACTTCTCCGGGCAGGAAGACCTTCCGAAGGAGGAGGACGATGACTTCACTCAAAGAACCCACCAGGGAGGGCTGCTGGCTTGTGTGGGCTATCACTAGCCTTTTCAGCACCCATTTCACTTGTACCCCTCACCAAGCTGCCCTCCAAGAACAGCCTCCCTCCTTCCCGTGGGTGTGGGAGCACTCACCGGCACAAGACTTGGACTTCAGGATCTTCAGCAGGAGGATGATGATGGCCAGCAAGTGGGAGACATCCCCCAAGATGCGGAAGATGTTCATCGTGCTGGGGTGTGCTCCTGCAGGGCAAAGGGAGGGGAGTTCTTTCTATGGGCAAGGAGAGTGAGGGGAAGGGAGTTTTTCCTCCCCTCAAGCCTCAACTGAGTGAACACTCTTCTCCGTCTCAACTTTCCTTTTTCCCCAAGCACGGAGATTCTCTTCTGGTGGAGAAAAGTTCAGGCTCCTCTATCCCCTGGCTGCAAGCGCCTTTCCTCTGTCAGGTGCTCAAGCTGGACGTCTCCTTTGCTTACTTTTCCCGCAAGGTCAATTTTGACTCCCCCACTTCCCCACCCCTGTCCCTGCTCCAGGCTAAAAGCTGGGGTTTGTCCCTTGGAGAGCCCCAGGCTGAGCTTGCTGAGCAGCCCCGAAAACAGCACTGGGCGACGGTGACGTGGCTCCTGGCTGTCCAGGGAGGAGAGAGAGGAGGAGGCAGAGGCGGGAATAACTGCGCTATTTTTCCCTTTTTCTTTTTTTTTCCCTTCCTCTTTTTTCTTCCCCAACTTGTCTCAAGTTACACGCGGAAGTGTTGTTAAAGGGGAAAAGGCAGAGGGAAGGGGATTCCCAGCCTCTGGCTTTGGGAATGAGCCCTCCTGAGAGGGTTGGGATTTCCAGGGACATTCCCTGGGGGTGCATTAAACTCTATCCTTCTACCAGCCAGCAGCCTCCTGCCCTCTGCCCTTCTTGGCCCCATCCCACCTCCAGCACTTTCTCCCTGGCGTTCTCCTGGGGCAAAGGAAGAAGCAGGGAGAGATAGGAATTATGGGGCCCCGCTTCCACAGCAGGTCAAGCACAGCCATTCCCTGGTGGCACCCGCAGCAGGCAGCTCTGGCTTCGGGTATCCTGTCTGGAACAGTGTGGATCCCAGAGGCCAGTCCTCGAGGAAAGAAAAGATCCTCTCAAGGGCTGATTTGAAAAAAAACTGCTGAAAATATTAATCTTGGATTCCTGCAAGTGGATTTCAAACAATGTAATATGTGTGTTGAGTGAAATAAGCACATAGGTGCTGCTGGTTTTATAGATTTTACAGAAAGGAGCTTAGTAGTGACATTTATAAAGTTTTAATATATTCAGAAACAGCTCTGTCTGACCAGCCTGGCTGGGACAAACCTTGTCCTTGCAGCAGTGACAACACAGGGAGGTCTCATCAAAGCAGTGGGGGAATCTCCACATCAAGATGGGGCCATTTGATATTCATTATGTATTTGATAGCGTCAAGTTGCTGTAATAAAACCAAATGGATCTTTAGCTACCTCTTCCCCAAGCAAATAGCAACTGGCTGTGGGTTTAATTTGGTTACTCAAGAGTTGTGTGACCCCCCTGCTCTTGCCTCAGGGCCAGCTCTGGCTGCTGCTGTCCCTGTCCCCAGCCGTTATCTGTGGCCCTCTCTTCCATGTCTCCCTTTGTCCTTACTGGCCTTGCTTGGAGTAAAATCCTTAATCATTAAAGTGTAAAAATATTATTCCTGATGCTTACTGAGAGGACTAACAAGTCTATTAGCATCACCAGATTCCTTTCTGAATACATTTGCATACATTTCCTCCCTGCCCATTAGGCTGGCTGCCGTATTTTCCCTTGCTGCCGCTCCAGCACCTGCCACACTGGGCTTTTCCAGACGTGTTCCCAGGCTGGGCTGGAAAACACCTGCTCGGACCATGAAACTGGGGAGGGCCCTGCCTGCCCCTGCTCAGGGCACCGAGGCAGAAGTTGGTGTGGTGAGTGAAGAGAAGGTTAGACCAAAGGAGAACACTGGCAAAGGAGCCAGTGTAGGGACTCGCTGAAATCAGGTTTCCAGCCCTCAGAGCAGAGCCACCTGGGGTTTCAGCAGGGCTCAGCAGGGCCATGGGGGTGCCGGTGACAGCCAAGCTCCAGCCCTGGTAGCCAAGCAGGTCCCTGGCATCCCAGGTCCTTTTGCAGGTGGGCAGAGAGAGCTTTGAGCCATGGAGCATGGATTGCAGGTTTTGGGCGAACAGATCTAGAGTTCTCTCTTCTGACAAATTCCCTTCCTAGCCCCTGGGGTGAATGTTAGAATGCCCTCATCATTCTCTTGTCCCTCTGCTCCTCATTGAAGCTTCCTCCAGAGGGGTAAGGCTGTCATGAGCACCAAAGTTTTATTCTTGTCATCTTGTGCCTTCCCAAGAAGATCAGCCACAAGTCATGGCATTATCTTCTGCTGTGGCACCAGGCACAGCCAGCTGAGGTGACCATCAGAGGGACTTCATGGGAGCAGCCCAACTGAGCTCACTCAGCTGGCATGCAGTGGTAGGGCTGGGGTCTCCCCACGGGACATCCCTGAGCAGCACATGAGAGGGCTGTAGGAAAGTTGCTGGGAGGGTGAGGGGCACCCGGGCACTTAGATAAGGAAAAACTGGCATATGAAGTGGGAGCAAGTAAAAATAAACCGTCCCTCCTCCCTCTCTGCCACAACACGAAGCGCCTTGCACCGGGTGTCTCCCTGCCTCCCGAAATAATGCCGGGTGCTGCCACAGCCCTGCTCGGTGATGCTCTCTCCATGCCTCCCGTTTCCATGGCGACCACAAGGAATGTCGCCAGGGTGATAGGGAGGCGAGCAAGCTGGGAATTGGCATTAAAACCAAGAATTTGGGGTTGTTGGGTTTCTTTATCTTTTTTTTTTCTTTTTTTTTTTTTTTGTCCCTTTTAGTTCTATTTTTGTGTTTCCCTCTCTGCCTTTGCTGGTCTGTGAGGCTTCTCCTCCTGCAGAGCCCCTGGGCCAGGTGGCAGCAGTTCCATGGAGGGCCCTTCCCCACCTCCACCTGTCCTGCAAGGTGATGGTGATGGCATGAGAAGAGGAATGAAGGGGTTTCCTTCTCACTAAAGCATTTGTGTCCTGCCACCAGGAAGGCTTCCGTGCTTTTGCCCCTTCAGGTGCTCAGCAGGGGGTCCCCCTCCATTGCTGCTGCAGGCTGTGGCTCAGGCTGCATCCAGACCGGCCGGGAGTGTGGGCAGGACCCAGGGTTCAGCCCAAAGCAGGACCAGAGAGGGAAGTGATTTGGCATTCCCAGAGGGGCTAGGGAATGTGGTGGGTTTGAGCACCACAGGCCACTGCTGTCTCTCATCACTTCTGCCCCCATGATGTTGATGACCTGTGTTAGGTTAGATTAGGTTGTAGGGTAGATTATATGATCCTGCCCTGGCAGGGGGGTTGAACTTGAAGATCTCCAAGGTCCCTTTCAACCCCTAACACTCTGTGATTCTGTGATGAGGACAGCTTGGCTGGGACAGTCCTGAAGCACTGGGTACAGAGATGGGATGGTTGGAGAAGGATGGCAGAGGGAGCCTGGAAGGTTCTAAGGGGTTGTCTGGTTTAAACACTCAAAGTCAGACCAGCCCAGGGCAGAAAGGCCTTGAGGCTTCATGCTGGCTTAGCTAGTGTCACAGGTAAACAGGACTATAGGTGCCCAAGCAGGGGGCATGGGGGTTGTGCCTGTTGTCATCCCCAGGCAGGTGAGGGGTCAGGCAGCACTTGCTTACCTTCCCAGGGGCTCTTTCTTTCCCCTCCCTCCCTCCCTCCCTCCCTCCCTCCCTTTCTCTTTCTCTCCTTTCCTCCATTCCACTTTCCATTCTTCCACTCTTCCATCCCTTCATCCCTCCATGCCTCTGCTTCCCTCATCCCCACAGCAGCATCGGGAAAGGTTGGCGGAGTGGGGCTATTTTTGGGAGCGTCTCCCTGGCAACGGCTGCCACCACCGTCTGTGGTGGCTTTTCCATAGGTGCTAAAATATTCCACGCTTCTTATTAAAGACGGTGCCGGTGGAGACGGGCGGGGGTGGTGAGTGTGAGCCACCCCACTGCTGGGGCCGGCGGGCCTGGGGTGGCCAGGGCACAGCACCCCAGGGGCACAAGGACAGCGAGGGGCTAGTGGCATCCTTGATGCAACATCCCCATGTCCCTCCTCGTGGCCCCAGCCGTGCCAGCTGCCTCCTGGTTGCACCAGGGTGCCGTGTCGTGCACAAGGTGCAGCTTTTAATCCACTTGTTGCACAGGTGAAGGGAAACACCGTGAGGTCATGGGGGGAGCTAGCGATGAGGAAGAAAAGGCAGAGGGTGAAACCCAACCTAAAATTAAGGCAGCTGCAGGAGTGCGTGGGTGCCTAGTGGCTTCATCTGCCCAGGGAAGGAACAAGATGTTTCAGCAGCGTCTTCACCCCTTTTCCACAGAGGGGAAAGGCCTGTCACAGTCTCACAGGGCCAGCACTCTTTGCCACAGGGCACCTGCACAGCTCCCATCCAGTGGCTCTTGGGAAGCAGCCCATGGGCCCTGGGGACAGGGCTTTTGGGAAACCAAGTCCCCTGCTCCGAATCTGAACAAGGTCTCCATAGGGACAGCTGCAGAGGGGCTGCAGGGAGTGGGATGGCCCCATTCCTTTCAGGTGCTGCAGCTGCCCAGGCACCCCATTCAAGCAGTGGGGAGCAGCCGTGGGTGGGCTGGGGTGAGCTGGCTGGTGCAGGAGGCTGATGCACTCCCCATTTGCAGCTGCTCATCTGCGTGGAGAGCTGCTAAAAATACCCTCTGCTTTCCCTGGAGTGGCTTTGCTAGGTGAGAGCAGGCTGTGCTCACCATGGTGGTGCTCACCCATGCTGGTGGGGGATGGCGGTCCCCACAGCATGTTGTGCGAGGAGGCATTTCATGTGCCAGTGGAACCTGGGCTGATTTTGGGAGGGAGGCTCATGATCTTTGCAGGATTGGGACCCAGAGGAGGCTCCAAAAGTGTTTTTTTAAATCTTTTTTTTCACTTCTCAGCACAGGCCTTAACGCTGGGGATGGCAGATGAGACACCAAGACAGAAGCCATGCCCATGGACACCACTTGCCTGGTGAGGGGCTATCCTTGGGAACCTGTGCCTCAGCCATTGCCTGAAGGGTTAGGGACCTCTCCAGCCTCCATCTTTACTGCCACAGGGTCCCCTGGCCCCTTGCCTTGCCACCAAGAAGTGACCTCTTCAAACACCCTAAGATGCTGCTGGCCATGGAGATCCAGGGGAGGTTTCAGGGACAGGTTTCCTGTCAGGATGACCACACACCATGCTGGAGCCCCGACAGATGATCCCTCCTTGCTCATGCTCCCGTCCCTGGCATCATCCACCCTGGCAGGATGGCCCCAGCACTGCAAGGGGAGGCCGGGTTGTGGATGCCTGGAGGTGACACCCTGCCGCAAACGCTCTGCACAGGCTGAGAGAGACTGGTCCTTCCTCAGGGTGCAGGGTCAGCCCAGCACCACAAATCCAAGTGGGAAAAAACCCCGACAGTGGCTATTTCAGCCCCTCGTGCCAGCCCAGTGGGAGGATTCACCTCCCTGGGGGCGTCCAGCGGCCTCGCTGTCCCCTTCCTGCTGCTGATGGTTGAGCTCTCCTCTCCCCCATGGCGACTCCGCAGCGGTGCCTCCACGGCTCTGAGCTCACACGCGAGGATGGGCTAAAGTAGCGGAAAGCTGTTGGATCCTACCACAGAGTTACTGACTTCTCAGCTACAGACTGCATAGCAATCAGCGAGGGGGAGAGGCAGCCAGAAAAAGGGAGCGGAGCGCAAAGGGAGGTAGAGTGGAAGGGAGAGGGGGGATCTGGGGACTAGAGCAGGGGGGCAGTGAGGGGCACGGGGCGAATAATGACGAGGAAGGAGAGAGCCAGGCAGGAGGGGGAGACCTGAACCTGTCGCCGAGCCACGAAGGCACATCAACGCTCTGTGGGATGGATGCTCCCGGGAGTGAGAAATTCTGAGGAGAGGCAGAGGCAGGAGGAGAGAGGAGAGTGCTGGCGTGGGCAGGGCAGAGTTGGGAGAGGAGCAGGTCACGGTGGAGAGGTAGCTCCTCGGGGGGAGGGGAAAAAAAACCAAACAAGCCAGAGGAGAGCAAGGGCTGCAGAGAGACCTCCTTGATTCCTCCGGTCCGGCTGAAACATTTCATGGTGAGATGGAGATACCGGCCGCTTTTCCCTTCCTCTGATGTTGGCTCGGCACGGCTGGAGCAGGCGGCAGCCCTCGGCAGGACGCGGGTAAGAGGCGGTACCGGGGTACGTTGCTCCTCTTACCGGCATGAGACCAGGAAGGGTTTTTTTCCTTAGGAAAATAATGTATTGTTTCATCTGTGCTCGTTCTGAGGAACAGCTATAAATATAACTTAGGGAGAGATGCGTGGCTTCATGTGAGCGTGCCAGTGAATAATAAAGTTGCCCGTGTGCATGGTGTATGCACATATGGCTACCAGGGCGGCCACGGGACAAGGGGCAGGGGTGGGTACTTGCCTGTAGACCTCTCTAACTTCCCTTCCCACCCCACTCTGCCCTGACTTTGGTCACTTTGCAGGTAACTTCTTCATTTTTTCGGCTCCCCATGTTTCCTTAGCACATTCTTGTCTGGGGATAGGTCTTGCTCACCTTTTGTTTCTCCTTCTCTACATGGGCAATGGTCTCAGACGGTTCCTGGAGAATAATGGAGCTGGTGACCTGTTCTCCAAGCACTCAGGTGTAACTCAGACTGTCTCTTGAGCTGCCCATGGGGCTTTTTGGGCTCCAAACCTGCCCCCCTCTCCCTTGTCTTCCAGCTCTTCTAGTCCCAGTGTGGCTGATCCTGCCAGTGGTGGTCCGACATGCCCCAGATAGGCATGGTGGAAATGGTCTTTTGGATACTGTATTTGGGTGAAGGAGCTCATGAGGAAGCCATGAGAGAAACGCCAGAGAAAATGTGCCTTTGCTCTCTGTTGGCAAGGCTGGCATCCCTGCCAGGGCAGGAGTGGGCAGGCAGATTTGCCTGGTGGAGGCAGGTCACCTTGGACATCCATGGTGCCACCTTCAGCTCCTGATGCCCTCCCTCCTGGGCAAATCATCTGGAGACAACCAAATCCCTCTGCCAAGATCCTGGAACCTCCTGTCCCCACTACCCAGCCCTGGCTCCATGCATGGCAAAGCAAACAGTGGCTCTAGGGCCTCTCCCTTCTCCCCTTCTTCCCTTTGGAGGGTGTGCTGCAAAGGGCAGACGGTGATAGTATATGCAGAGGATAAATTGTGGAGGTGACATGGCTCCAAGACTACCTCAACCCCTGCCTGGTGTCCTCTTTGTCTTCTTGAGAGGAGGTGCTGTACAAGGTGGGAGGTGTGGAGTGGGATCTGGGGCTTGGGGCCACTCAGAGCCTGAAAGGGGACTGGGAGGTGCATGGGGAGCACATCTGACTGCAGACATGGGGACATGCCCCCTCTCTGTTGGCCATCGGAAACGACACTCACCGATACCTGAGTCACGCTGGCACATGGCCACCCCTGTTTGTAGTCACTGACAATAACGATAAGTACAGGGGGAATTTGTGCCTTAAGAGAGAGGTGTGAGCCTGATGGGGACAGGGGGTGGTAGGGAAGAGGGGGGATGGTGAGGCTGGCCATGGACAGGATGAGCTGGAGAGGGCTGATCCAGAGGGCCATGGGACTTCCTCTTCTTGACCTTTCATCTCTTTCATCTCTTTCCCTCCTTGGGTGTCAAGACTGAGCGCCAGGATGTATGGTGTTGGCAGGGGCCTGGCAGCAGTCCATGCCCCTTGCAGCACCCCACAATTCTTTGCAGGGAAAGCTAGGAAATGAGGAGCTGGCCAGGGAAGGAAGGAGTTACCTGTCGGGATGGGTCCCTGCTGACCCCTTCGGCCTCTCAGACAACCAAAGCTTGGACCCTGGCCACAACCCTGGGAGCCACTGCATTCCTGGGGTGGTATCAACAGCAGGAGGGTGCCAGCAAGGGGGAGGAGGACACGGTGATGGATACCTGCACCCTCTGCATGCTGACATCAGTGCAAACGCAAAGCAGAGCAATTAATGGCAATCTGCCCTCAGCAAGTTCCCACTGTCCTGTCTCGTTATTGCGCAGGGTTGGCTTCGCCCGACAGCACAGCTGGGGATCAATAGATGGATGCTGGCGTCTTAGCGATCGATCCCGTACTCACATGCGCAGCTCCCCAGCCTCCTGCTGGCACTCACTTTTCTGTGAATGGTCAGGACCGAGCAAAGTCGTCTGCGCTTGCTTCACAGTGCTGCTACACCACATTGGGATAGACGAGTCTTCCTCAACAGCATGTGTCACTCCCGTGCCCTTTCCCAGGGCGGAGAGGCCTCATGTGGAGACCCCAGAGGCACTGGCACTGGTTTTCTTCCCTAGATAAGGTAGCTTTACCAGGGATGGTTGGTCTTGAAGACTCTGTTTGGGACAGATGTTGATCCCCTGGCAGTAGGGGGCTCGGGACAGGCAGAAGTCACCTTTGAGCTCATTCTTGGCCTCAGACATCTCAGGCTTGTTCTCCAGCAGTGGAGGTGATGCTGTGGCCCAGGCAGATAAGAGATAGGAGCCAGCTGCCATGCATCCCTCTCCCACCTGCCCCAGAGACCTGTGCACCTTCATGTCTGTCCCCTTGGGAGCTTGGTGGCAGGCAGCTTGCCTGCTGAGACAGTTATGGCATTCACCCACCAGTGCATCTGGGGAGGAGATGCCACCTGGGGCTGACACCAGTGATGTTGGCTTGGCAGCGCCACCACTGCTCTCACTGGAGATGAGGGAGCAGAGAATGGAGCAGAAGGTAACCTCCAGCCCAGTGCTGCCCCATGTCACCAGCTGGGGACTCCTGCTGCCATTCTGCCCACGCCTGCATGAGCCCCTGCCACCATGGTGGTAGGCCTGCCCCTCACAATCTGGACGGCTGTTTTATTTCTATGGCAACATTTCTCCTGAAATACTTCAGAGGAAGCCTGGTACTGAGCGAAAATGAGGGAGGCAGTGTCCTCAATTCTGTGCCCTGCAAAAGGTTCAGAGAAAGGACCCTGTCACCTCTCCTGCCTCCCTCCTCACCTCCTTCCCCCAACAAGTGGCACTGGTGCTGGTGCAATGAGCTGCTGGACTCGTCCCATCTGCCTCTCACTGCCGGTTCTCCCTTCCCCTGCCTTCAGCTTTGCTCTCCCCTCTCGCTCACTCCCGTTCTGAGCCAGGCCACGATGTTTGCTGGCAGCCTGCTCACACACCCATGCAGAGGGGTCTCCGAAGACACTTATAGAAAGAGGATGTCAAAAGTGACTCTGTTGTAAAGGAGGGTAAAGCAGCCCTATAGCTCCATGAGAGATATGCAGACTGGCCCCACCAGCAGCACAGGGAGTGTGAGGGCTGAAGGACACTGGGGATCCCAGAGGCCAGAAGGGAAGGTACTTCATCCCTCAAAAAAGCTCAGTGGCATTATGAAGGGGCAATGCCTGCCACAGGACTAGACCCAGTGGCCCTAGAAGTCCTCTCCTGTCCCTGTCATTCTCACCACCAAGAAAGGGCCTCGTGTCTGGGTGGAGGAGACTAGGCAGAAGATGCAGGCAGCACTGAGTGCCAGCAGGTGAGAGGCAGGTGAGCAGGCAGGGTGCCAGTGGGAGCAAGGATCAGAGCCCAGAGGAGCAGGGGTACGACTGTAACCCGTAACGATTGCAGGGCAACATCATAGGTGTAGCGTCATGAAAACGTGGCAGCCGCATCCCAATTCTCACCACTCTCCCCCTGTGCCCGAGCTCCTCTGCACAGGCACACCCTGCCAAGCCAGGAGCCAGGGGGTAGGGGAAGGTGGCTGGGATGGTCCTTGGTACCACAGGCATCAGGCAGCATTTAAACCTGATGTCTTTCAGGTGCATTTGTTTAACCAGAGCAAGCAAGCTGCAGCAACACAAGTCAGCAGACTTGTAGTGAAACAGTCGATCCGCTCTCTGCAGGAGTGGTTTTGCAGCTTACCTGGGATGCTCCCTCAGCAATGTTTCTGACAGGCATGACTGAACGGGGAGAGGCTGGGTCCCCCTCTGGAGACTGGTGGCTCCACTGGGCTCCTTGTTAGAGTAGTGACAAGGGTTTGGGGAGGAATTAGGTTTTCTCTATCACGAGCAGGTTAGTGTTGAGCAGCCAGGCCAGTCTGGGAACTGAGCCCTCATGCAGCAGCCAGGTGCAGAGCAGTGGCTGTGGCCTCTCTTGGTGGGGGGCTTGGTGCAGAGCAGGCTTTGCCCTGGGCATTGCTCACGCTTTCTGTAGCTGCTGTTGTTATCATTGTTCATAACCCATTTGCAGGCACTGGCCTTGCTGGGTGCTTTGCAGAAGCACTGGCAGACCATCTCTGCCCTGTCAAGACTGCAACGGCCGCAGGCAGGCAGATGATGTGAGCCAGCCTTGCCCACCTTTTCCCACACATGGAAAACAGTCCTCATCCCTGACTAGTCAAAAGCCACCGAGAGGCCCCATGTGCGCAGCCCTTCTGGCCAGGCTGACACAGGCTCAGGAGGGGCTCTGTGCTGGAGAGATTCTGAGTCGCAGGGACAGTGCTGGGGACAGCCTTCTGACAAGGGTACAGCAAGGCAGGATTCTCAGTGAAGGGAGCTCCTGGAGTCGGGGTATAACAGGAGATGCCCCTTTACCGAAGATGCCCTTTTCACTGGCACAGTCATGCTGGTAAGCTGGAGGAAGTGATCTGAGTGCACCACAGCCACCCAGGATGTGGGGACTTCAGGGACACCCCAGCACCTTTGGTTTGACAGCTTTTGTTGGTTTTGCACCAACCTTTTGGGGTCTAGTCCACTGTTTTGGCATGACAGCTGCTGTGGCATAGGTCCGGCCCATCACTTCCTTGGGAGCAGATGGGACATGGTCTGTACCCTGGTTGCCACAAAAGCCTGGCTCCTTTTTTGGCCAAGAAGACCACCAATGGAAGGACAGAGAACTTCTGAGCATTTAATTTTCCCTGTGATGTTGGCCACAAAGAATAACTCCCACCTACGTCACTTGACAAGAAGAAAGCAGGGACTTCTCCCCAGCCTCTCTGCTCCAGCAGCATCATCTCCTTGCTCTTCTACTCAGCTACTCCTCAGCCCAATTTTTTCCCAAGGAGGGTGGGGGAGCACCCATGCCAGTCCTACCAGCCCCACTGTGGGGTATCCCCCATCTTGGCTGGGATCCCAGGGAGCAAGTGGCTGCTCTTGCAGCGCCATTGCTTGGACAGTGCAGCCGGAGAAGCTATCACTGGGGTGGTGTGGGAGCAAGCAGGAGGTGATGCTGTCACCTTTCTATGCCTCTTCCCGACTTTGTCATCCTGGGGACCTTTGTGCTGATCCCATTTTTATCTGGTTTTTTTTTCTCCCTCTCTCTCTTTCTCTCCTGCTCTCTTTGCTTTCTTCTCTCCCCCTCCCGTCAGTATGTGGGCTGATCACTGCTCAAACTTTTAATTCAGATGGTAATTGGAATAATAATACGGGCAGAATCCTTCTGGCTCCGTTGCTGCAGCTGGCTTCAGGGAGCTATGAATAGCTCTGAGTCACACACTGAGATGGTTTAACTTCAAATCATTTTGTTTTGTTTTCATATTACCCATCCCCAGGCTCCAGAACTTCACAGGGGGAAGAAAAAAAATCACCCTTTCTCACTCCACCCCAAAATATAAACTGGGCAGAGGCACATTAATAAAATCTTCTTTAGGAGAGAGAAACTGGTCAGCAGATCATGCCTTGTGGGGCAGATGGGGACTGTTGGCACTTACTTGATCTATTTATAATTATTGAACGAAAAGGCAGAAGTGTGTATATAAAAATGGTATAGAGTTGATTACAGCTTCCTCCCCTCACCTTCCATATGTCACTTGCCTTTTTAATATGGTAAAACTCTCCTGCACGGTGACTGTGCCTTCGCGTGTGCTCGTACAGCGCCTAGCACCCAGCCCTGCCAGCATGGAGGAGTGAGACCGTGGCCACTGTCTCTTGTGGCAAGACAGCCCCACAGCACCAAGCTGTCCTACGAGACCCGGCATGGACTCTGGGAATATTTGTGAGGAAGAGGAGAAGAGATGGGGTTACAAAGCAGACGGGGAGGACAAATGCTGTGGGTCTGCAAGGTTCTGCAAAAAGCCAAAGGGCTTCTCGCTCTGCTGCAGGTGTTCCCATCCTGACTCCCCAAGAGGTGAGAAGATATCTGCTGTGTTGCCACCATGCCTGAGCCAGCAGGATGGGTCTGTGGATGCTGATCTCAAGACCAGATGGTGCTACACAGCTGGTAAAAGGAATAAAGCACAAAGCACAACACAACCAGCGGCTGCGGTATTGACCACAGACAGGAGGGAAGCATTTGCCAGACAGCTCCAGATAAAGCAAAAACTAAGGGTGTAAAAATACCCTGGGATTTTTCCATCCTTGTCGTTCATGGTGTACGTCCCAGAGCACCAGATACGGTTGTTATAAAAAGACAAGTGGGGGAGTGCTTCAGTGTGGACTTTTCTGTTCTGTTTCATGAGACTCTTCCACTGCAAATTTAAGGAAGGATTGACAATATATGATCCACTCTGGCAGGGGCTGGAGAAAGCCTGGGATGTGCGAGGCACTGCACCACATACTGGGGATGAAGTGTTGGGGATGAAGCGCTGGAGGCATCAGTACCATGTGCCCTGATATTTTTAACCCAAAGATCCATCAGAAAGCAATGGCATCAGCACAGCCCCATGCTCGGGGTCAGAGAAATGCCAGGGTGGCAGCGTGGGCTGGTGCAATGGCTTGTGCTGCTGGAGAGCAGTGTCACCTAGGAAGGCTGGGATGACTGCAGCATGGCAGCGGTGTCCCTGCCATCACTCAACCTGGGGCGCAAGAGAGGAAAAATGGTTGAGAAGGGCAGCCCAAAATGCAGGGCTGGAGGCGGCTGTTGCCCCCGGACACCCACCCAGCTGACAGCTTCAATGTGACAAGGCAGCAGCTGCAATGCCCATACTGGAGTGACTTCCCAAAGTGCTGGGGGACTTCCTCAGACCATGAAATATGTAGATGTTCATGCATGATGGGGACAGGGCAGCAGAGGGATGGAGAGACATCTCTCCAGACCTCAGTCTCCTGACTGGCATCTCCCAGGGTCCCCCTGCTGCACCCATCAGTGTGGTTTCATCCCACTTCCCAGGAGGTGCTCCTGTCCGCATGGTTTTCCCCTCCACATGTGGCTCCCAGGAGGCAGAGCAAGCTCCAAGAAGGGCATGTTCCAGGATTTGCATCTCTGACCTCGGCCAGGCTTTCCTCCACCTTGTCCGTGTGACAGGGAGTTAGAAACATGAATGTCATTCCCATTTGCTGAAGGCATCTCTGAGCCTTCCCCCTTCATCCCATTTATGTTTCAGATTTCCAAGGAGCAACAGGACCATTTCACAGCCATTTGAACAGAATTTGCATAAGGTTCAGGCTCCTGGCCTTTCCGAGCTGGCACCATCCATTTTGCAGACAGGTATGTCAGTGGTGGCCCTGGGCCACTAGCTACTGAGGAGGGCTGGTGGCTACCTCACCTCCTGGTGTGGCATCTATATGGGGCTAATGCAAATGCCGGCCCAATGAGATGGCAGTCCCCAGCCCAGGGCTTCTCACCTGCTTGTCTGCCTTTCCTGTGGCGGCACTGAGCGCTGTGGGGGTGTGTTGGGGTGGAAGTGGTAAGTGGGTTTATTTTCGTTCGTCTCCTGGCTCGTGCCGCTCCGAGTTTGTGGCGCCCGGTATTACTAACGTTTCCCTGCGCCAGCTGGCAGCAGGGGATGAATCAGATTGGCAGCACCACAGTGCGATGTCTCTGGCCAAAGCGCTGGTGATGCCTCCTCCCTCTGCCCAGGGTGAGCCCTGGCGCCAAAATGCCAGCAGCTTGATCTTGCTGCTGGACATGTCTCAGCAGCCCATGGGGCACGGTTGTCCCCTCTGCCCCATGCTGTCTTCCCAGGGCCAACTGGTTCCTGTCCTTCCCTGCACGTTGGAGGTCTCTGGTAGCTTTATGAGCTCCTCTGCTCACCAGCAGCACTGAGGCTGGGGTCAGCTCTGCAGTCATGAGGGTTCAGCTTACCTTCCCACCACCAAAAAAGCACTTTTGTAGCTGATGGGTTCTTCAACGCTGTGTTCAGCTCTGGAGCTCTCAGCACAAGAAGGACATGAGCCTGTTGGAGCGGGGCCAGAGGAGGGCAGCAAGGATAATTAGAGGACTGGAACACCCCTCCTGTGAAGAAAAGCTGAGTTGGGGCTATTCAGTCAGGAGAAGGCTCCAAGAAGATCTTATTGTGGTCTTTCAGTACTCAAAGAGGGCCTATAAGAAAGATGGGAACAGTCTTTTTATCAGGGCCTGTTGTGACAGGACAAGGGGTGATGGTTTTAAACTAAAAGAGGGGAGATTTAGACTAGATATAAGGAAGACATTTTTTACACTGAAGGTGGCGGAACAGTGGCACAGGGTGCCCAGGGAGGTGGTAGATGGCCCATTTCTGGAAATGTTCAAGGTGAGATTGGATGGGGCTCTGAGCAACCTGATCTAGTGAAACATGTCCCTGCTCATGGCAGGGGGGTTGGACTAGATGACCTTTAAAGGTCCCTTCCAACACAAACCATTCTGTGATTCTATGATTCTTCCCCCCTCCCCCGTCATACGTCACAGCAGGAAGTGTCACATGATGACATCACAGACCTTGGTGATTCCTGTTCTCCCCATAACAAAGACACACAGATGCCTGATCCTCTTCTCCACTCCCTCCCAAACACCCTGGCGATCTAAATTGAGGGATTTCAGTGACTGCCTCTTCTCCCATGTGTCCCTGAGGCTGCAGAAGTTGGCATACTGCTTGTCAGTGTCAACTGTCTGGTGACCCAGGCTCCAGGAGGATAATTTGGATCCTTGTTTGCTGCAGCCCAAAGTAGCCTGAAAATGTCATGGCTGTTTGACACCTCTGGGACAAAGGAGAGGGTCTGCCCAGGATCTCATTTGGAAGATGATGATGATGATGATGATGATGACAATGATGATGAATTCAGCTACCCCTGCCACTCTGTATGCCCTTCAACCCAGTGCAAGAGCTATGACAGCTCAGGTGACATTCAGGTAGAAGATCTAGGTGAATCCATCCCATATTCCCTAAATCCTGGCCATTCTTACATGGTGAAAGAAAAAATGAAAAATAGAATATATGCTAAGATGTTGGCTGAGCATGCACTGGAGCTTGAGGAGGAAGCTCAGAAGTTTCAGGGATCATTTTACAAAGACACAGAAATGCCTGGCAGTGTGTCTGAAGATGAGGATCACAGCTGGACCTGTCATCTTCCTGTGCATCAAAGGTCGCGTGTTCTCCGAACTGCCGGTATGGCACCATGTGACTCCTGTGACTCCTTCCAGGGTAGCATGGGCAATCACTTGGGGATGGATGCCTTTGCCCCATGGGCCCATGCCAGTGAATCTTATCTGGGGGACCCAGAGCATACCAAGGGAACAGAGCCCCACATGCTTCATGAGGAGGACATCAGGAACAGGGCATTTCCTTCCCTGCAGTTGACCAATGACATGCTCAAGGAGGAGAACACCAAGCTCAGGAGGGTACTCAGGAGCATGCAGAGCTCCTTGGAAAGCCAGGCGTGCAAGGTGGGGAAGCTGGAGAAGGAGCTGAAGGATAGCCTGGCCAAAGAGCAGAGGGAAGCCCAAAAGCTACAGTCCTTCGTCCAGCAGACCAACTGGAGTCTCCAGATAATGACCCAGAGGGCTCTGGAGGCAGAAAGCAAGGTGGAGAAGCTGAAGCAGGAGATTTTTATTCTCCAGAGAGAGTTGGAGAGCTTCAAGGTGGAGAATGAAAACCTGAGAGCAAGCCAAACGACTGACCCAGGGGTAGTGAAGCACAGCATAGACTTTGCCTTGCAGAACCTCTACAAGATCATACTGGGTGCAAACTGGTCCATCAGACAGCTCAACTCTGGAAGAGAGTCGCTGTATCTTGTTGTTGAGGTCCTTAAATCTACTGGCAGAATTTCTGAAGCTGAAGCTGAAAAAAAGCAATGAACTCAATTCTGTGTGGGTCCTATGGATGAGTGTATAGACTGAGACCACAAATCTCCCACTACAGCCGATACTAAAACCATTTACTCTCACATACTGGAATGTGCGTGTTTGGATTTGTAGCCTTTAATGTTCATGGAAATACTTTTCTTGTGGTGAAGTACAAATTGCAGGTAGCGGTGTAGTTTTAGCTGCTGATGCTGTGTTCTGGCACTGCAGAGCCAGCAACAAATGTTTCCCAGCGTCCAGCTGTGGTGTGCTCTGCACAAGAGGTTGTGCCACGTTTCTGGCTGCCTCAAGCTGCCACGTGGGAGCCAGGAGGAAGCACAGCAGCACGGGCTGCAGCGCTCTTAACCGGTGCGCCCATCCCTGCTCATGGCTGTTATGAGCAAAGCCTTTACATTTCATCCGCTTTCTTTGCCCCTTCTTGGTGATGGAAGCGGGGAAGGTGAGGAGGAGCAGAGATCAGGGTGCCACTGCATGCTGTTTCAGGAGCAGAAGCTTCTTAGGTCTTTTTTCCTCTTCTTTTGGAGTTGGCCTAGGTCAGAAATCCAAAGTCTCTAGAAATTGTGCAGCTGTTCCTGTGGCTGGGGAAAGGTGTGGGGCGGTGGTGGTCAGAAATCTTTAGGAAGTTGCGAAGTATCCATATATGTTAGCTGTGGCATTGCCTTTCCTCCAGTATCATTGTCAGTGCTGCCTAAGGATGAGATTGGCTTATCTGGGCTGGCTAAGGAAGGTGCTGGTTGGAGAGGATGCCCTTCCCCTCCTGACTGGACCTGGCCTGGATGGTATACCTAAGTTATCTGCCTTTGCCTTCTCCTAAAGACCTGTGGGACCCTGCAGTAGAAACTCACCATTTAATTGCTGAAGATACATCTTAGCTTTATCCTAGCAAGGTCATGCAGGCATGAAGTGACTTTTCTTCATTATCTGGTCATTCCTCAACATTTCTGATGAATTTCAGTTACCAACCCCAGTTTCTGGTGTAAATTTACCCATCTGCACAACAAAATTTCCTGTATCTGCGCAAAACGACCTTCCTTAAAGACTTAGATGCTGTAGGGTGCTGAGGGGGTGGGTGCTGGCTGAGTTCAGTGCCGAAGTGCTTTTTTCTGATGGAAATTTTTGGCAGCTGTTCACTTTTACCTCTATATGGTGAGTTGTGGGTTACTGAACAACCATGTCTTGTTACCACAGAGCTTAAATCACGTCAGTAACCTCTGTCTCTGGAGGAGAAACTGCTGGATTATCTTCATCCCAGATAATGAAAACAGCAGTGCTTGCACATCAGAGGTAATGTCTGCAGCTCCTTACTTGCTGCTTTCTAGCCTGTGCTCCTAACTGGGGAAAGCTGGTGGTCACCCTTAGTGTCGTGAAGCCCCATTCTGCAACACTGATTATGAGTCAACGATGGTTCTCACCAGCTTTTCTATGCCAGACAACATCACTCGCTGTTCCCCTTGCCTGTTTGTGCATGATCACTCGCAAGCAGCTCTACACCTTGTGTTTGACCCAAAAATCTTTAGATTTGTCCCAGATATGGCAACTACTGGTTGCTCATCAGTGAGGCTGGGAGGAAGTGAACTAGCTGGTTCTGTCTGCGTCCTGTGCTCTGCACTGGCTGCTGTAATCCAAAGGTTACAGTGGAGGATTATCATGGGTGTACAAAGCCTTTCCTAATCTGTGAGTCATTACCTCCTTGCTGCATTTCATTTCCCAGCAGCTCTGGACAGGTGGGATAGGTTGGCTCTAAAGTCTTTGGTTTACCCATTCTTCAGTTTGGGTCAGGACGTAACATCTGCTGGACAACCTCTCCAGGGCTCTGCTGCTGTGCTGCTCCTTGGATGCTGGACACAGGGCATGTTGCAAGGTCTGTTTGCTCTAACCAGCTTCTCCTTGGCTACCCCTAAGCTCTTCCCTTCCATCGGTTCTCTTTGACCCTACCAATTGCTTTTCTTCTCCTCTTTGAAACCAGGGATCTTCTGCACCCCCTGGAAATAAATCCCCTCTGGGCCAGGCTGGGCTGGTGGGGATCCTGGAGGGCTGCTATGCATGTCCGTGTTTTGTCAGTCCTTGTGCACAAGGTATTTAGCCTGGCTGAGCTCTCGTCCTGGTGTAAGCTATGATATTAATACAGTGTCACTGCAGGCTGCTCACCTTCATCTGCAGAGTGGTGACCAGCCAGCCATGCACCTCTCCCGGTGGTAGATTCCAGGGAGCACAGGGGCTGTGGGACATACAACCCCATCTATGTCTGTCATCTCCTCACCTGCCTGAGCCAGGCTGCGGCTCGGTGGCCTGTGGGCACCTCCAGACCCCTCCTGAGCAAAAGGCTAGAAGCCCCTACACTGGGACTGGGGCAGGTGCTGTCAGGGAGGCTCTGACTGGGTTTTACTTCATCCTTCTCTGCAAGGTGCAGTGCCCAGGAGCAATCACAATGGCAGTGCAGGTCCCAGCTCATCAGAGGTGAAACCAGGATCTGCCCGATCCCATGTGAGTGCTGCTGCATGAGATCCTGCACCCTCCCAGCTCCCACAGCCCCCTGACACCTGATGATACAGCGAGCCATGGGCAGCGTTCGAGTCAACCGGTGAGTAACCCTTCTCTCAAGGACTGTTGCTGTCCAGCGTGGCCTGGTCCTCCTCAACTGGCCCCTCAGGCCCTAACTTCAGCCTGTCTTTCAGTATCTTCTTCCTGAATTACCTGGCAGGGGCCCTCTTGCTCCAAGGTATGGCTCCTTCTCCAGCCCAAAATGTGCCATACTCAGTAGAGTACTGTGGAGGAGAATCAAAACACTGCATGGTGCTGGACCAGAAATTACAGATTCCAGCAGCACTGCAGAAGCCCCATGTCCCCAGAAATCACAACTCCAGCCACCTGTGGTAACCTTATTATGAGAGGAGGATGGAAGTCATGAAGCCTAAGCTGGAGGGCTCCAGATGACATGTAAACACTATAGGGTGGGAGGGAGACGCTGCCAGCCTGAGGAGTCCCAGGAGGTTGCAGCTTGATGGTCATAAGGGCAGAGCAGTCTTGATGGGTCAGTGCGCTCTCTTGATTTCCTCAGTGGTCAAAGCATCTTCTGCGATCACATATTTAAGGAGTTATCTGCAACTGTCCCAGCAGCACGTGAGGGGCAGCGGCAGTGCTGCCTGCGAAGGAGTGGAGCCAGAGGGGCAAACAGCTCTCAGAAAGTGTTTGTGGAGCTTCTGCCAGGGAAACTGCCAGCGCTTTGGATGTTGATCTCCAAATTACACCTTTGGCTTTGGATGCAGGATGTTGGAAGCCACACATGTTGCTATGGCAACAGAATTGTCCTGAACACAAGAAGTGTATAAACACTGTCACCAATATACCATGAAATCAGTGAGGAGAGCGAAGAGAAAGTAGAAACTCATGGCTGTATATTATGTCAGGGCCACAATGTGGCCAGACTGTGGTTGCTTGCTCCCAGGCTTCCTGTCTTTCCCAGCTGCTGTCAGGTTTTAAAGCCTTAGATCCCTCCTCACCACAAAGGCTGGAAGGCAGCACAGCACTACAAGCTTCTTCTGCTTTGCTGCTCTGTCAGGATTTTGCTAGATACAACTTCCTGGCAGCAAGACTAGGCAAGTGTTGCAGCTGAGCTCCACCAATGTGGTCAAGATGGCACCATGGTGCAAAAACCAGGGAAACGTGCTGTTGTGATATTAAACACCACGGTACTGTAGCCCACGTGTCTCCCACCCTTGGTGTCTCAGTGGCTGCTGTTAGTCCTCATGTAATTCTACTGGAAATGCCTGTTTCTTCTCTTCCAGGTACAGCATTGTCTCAACTGAGGAGGATGGACACAAGGTTGCTGCACTGGGCAGCATGAATGGGCACAGCCGGAACGGGAAGGGCCATGCCCCCCGGCGGAAGCACCGCAACCGTTTTGTGAAGAAGAACGGCCAGTGCAATGTCTACTTTGCCAACCTGAGCAACAAGTCTCAGCGCTACATGGCCGACATCTTCACCACCTGTGTGGACACACGCTGGCGGTACATGCTTATGATCTTCTCCGCCGCCTTCCTTGTTTCCTGGCTCTTCTTTGGCTTTCTCTTCTGGTGCATCGCTTTCTTCCATGGTGACCTCAATGCACCAGCAGTGGGAGGCGGTCCCTCTCTCCTCAAGCCCTGCATCATGCATGTGAACAGCTTCCTAGGGGCTTTTCTTTTCTCTGTGGAGACACAGACAACCATTGGATACGGCTTCCGCTGCGTGACTGAGGAATGCCCGCTGGCTATCATGGCAGTTGTGGTCCAGTCCATTGTGGGCTGTGTTATTGACTCCTTCATGATTGGCACTATCATGGCTAAGATGGCAAGGCCGAAGAAGCGGGCCCAGACCCTTCTCTTCAGTCACCATGCAGTCATCTCTGTGAGGGATGGCAAGCTGTGCCTCATGTGGCGGGTGGGCAACCTGAGGAGGAGCCATATTGTCGAGGCCCATGTCCGAGCCCAGCTCATCAAGCCCTATATGACAGAGGAAGGGGAATACCTCCCCCTGGACCAGCGGGACCTAAATGTAGGCTACGATGTGGGCCTTGATCGTATATTCTTGGTCTCACCTATCATTATTGTTCATGAGATTGATGAGGAGAGCCCACTTTATGGGATTGGCAAGGAGGAACTGGAGACGGAGAACTTTGAGATTGTTGTTATCCTGGAGGGGATGGTGGAAGCCACAGCTATGACCACACAGGCTCGAAGCTCTTACCTCGCTAGTGAAATCCTTTGGGGTCATCGTTTTGAGCCAGTTGTCTTTGAGGAGAAGAACCACTACAAAGTGGATTATTCGCGCTTTCACAAGACCTACGAGGTAGCTGGCACACCTTGCTGCTCAGCCCGGGAGCTGCAAGAAAGCAAGATGACTATTCTACCTTCTCCCCCACCTCCCAGTGCCTTCTGCTACGAGAATGAGCTGGCTCTTGTCAGTCAAGATGAAGATGAAGATGATGATGAAGTGGGTGTGGTGCTAGGGGGCAGCACCAAGGAGGAAGGAGGAGTCATCCAGATGATGGATTTTGGAAGCCACCTGGACCTGGAGAGGCTCCAGGCAACTCTGCCCCTGGATACAATCTCATACCGCAGGGAGTCGGCCATCTAACTCCTTCAGTCTCCCTGTTCCACATCTGTTGCCCACTGTCTCTTCCTCTGTTCTGCACCCAAACGTAGCTGGATAAGTCCCATTCCCACCAAAAAATGCCTCCTGTGACTGTGTTTCAGCCCCTGAGTACATCAAGTCCTGGAGCTGCTCTGATATACTCCCTTTCCCATAAAGTCATACTGTCTGGAAGAGGAGTGAGGATACACTACTCTTCCCATGTGTGCAGCTTGTGCTAGGGCACCTTTCCTGCCTGGAGACAGGCAAGCAGGACACCTGGTTTCTCATCTCTGGAGAGGTGAGAGGAATCCCTGTCCTCAACAGACACACTGGGGCCCACAGTAATTGTTTCTGCTGCTGCGGCATCACCAGATGTTTCTGTCCCCTCTTGACGTGGGTAGGTGCCATGGCTGTCAAGAGTCATGACCTCATGACCATCACTAGGATTGGGGTGATACCTAAGCACTGACCAGATGAGGACGGATGGGAGAGTTTAGATCTCCTGGAGGGAGTGGGGAAGGATCTCAAGGAAGGGGTTTACTTGCATGTTTCTTGCTTGTTGCACATGACTCTCTCTTTGTATATAAAAGAGAATGAGAACTGAAATCCATATTCTTCCACTGCAATTGCCAAGCTAGGAGACAAGGATGGTCTGAGTAGCCTACTCCACATTTTCCTTGGCTTTTGGCACCTGTCACCTCCAGAAGCAGCTTGGCTCCATGGACTCAGACCCAGTTCTCTCAGTCCTCTTGAAAAACATGTCCTGCTCTTCTCCTGAGATTCCTGGCAGAGGAGGCAGGGCCCTGTGCGTGCACACTCAGACTGCTCCCTGGCACAGAATGGCCAGGATGACAGACAAGTGACCTGACTGGACAGCAGACCCTCAACTTGCTCCTTTCACCTCCTCCATTCTTCTCCCTGCTGCCATCAGCTGTAAAACTGAATTTGTAACTATTTATTTTTAATAAAGTCTAATATCCCAGGGGGAGGTTTGGAAGCAAAGGAGAGACCCCAAGGCTGCAGCCTGGTACGGAGACTGATGACAATTATTAGTGCTGGTGTTTGCTGTCTGTACAGTGTTGGTGCCTGGAAGGTCCACCACAAGGGCTCCCTTGTTCTGGGCCTCTCTGGTGAAGATCTACAATAGAAGGCTCAGAGAGTTTGCCTGGGGAGAAGATCATACAAAATATGTGTATGGAGGGAAGCATTTGTATTAAAATTACCAGGAGGCGTTTTGCCAAGGAAAGAGTTGTAGGTGTGCTTGATCGAGAGGCAGAGATGTGCAAGGCATTGCTCTAGATGTTAGGCCTCAAAACACCCCTCCAAAACCCCAAAGCCTCTTTTTTTTTTTTTTTTTTTTTTTATTTGCTAGAGACAAGTAAGAACTAGGGGAAATGAGGGAGGGCATCAATCAGAGCTGGACATGTAACATCATTTTGTTGTCATTTCACAAAAAATGCAAAAACCTGGTGAGCCTTTTCTTTTAGAAGCAGCTGAATCACGCCTTCAAAGCTGTAGATGGTATGAGGACAGAAAAACAAACAGATAGTTCAGGAAGCTGCTCTGAGCACCCCACAGTGGCTCTATGGGGGGAATGGCTGAAGAAATTATATGCCTCCCAAACTCTGATCTACAAAGAAGAAAAACAGCATCTTGGTATCAATTTGGCTTTGGTTCAAGAAGCAAGAGGAAACGGGGAAGAAGCAGAAGGGGAAGGAAGGAAATAGCAGGAATGAGAGGAAAAAGCAGGCACAGCAGGAAGGCGGAGGAGGAGGAAAGGAGAAAGAAAAAGTGGAAGTAAGGTGACACAGGAGTGCATTTCAGAAAAAGTGGGACTAGACTAACAAAACAGGTCTAGACCCAGATATGGCCATTTCTCATCCCAGCATGTGGGTTCTGTGGGGCAAGAGCTGCGCTGCATGGGTTTGCTTTGCAACCAGGCAGTGATCTGACACCTTCGGGAAGCCTTGCCAAGAAGGGAAGAGCAGCTGGTGGAAGGACGAGAGAAGAGCAGACAAATGGCAACCAAATTGCAGAGGATCAGGCAAGGTGGGGGAAAGGATAGGTGTCACTCCTGATGCATCCCTCTCCTTCCATCGGGCACAGGGTGGGGGCAGGAGCTTGTGGATCCTGGTGCCTCCTGTCTTTTCCCATGTATGACTTGATATTCAGCCTCATTTTTCCACGTATGTCCCTGTCCCATCTCTCCTCCCCATTGCTAATTAATGAAGTCCCTCCTTCTCTTTATTATTTATTTCTTTTCCCCAGGGGGGAATAAGCAGTGGCTGGTATTGACCTGGCTTTTAATAAGGCTTTTAATACAGCTTTCAGAGCCGGGTGCCTGCTACTGGCCACGGCAGTGGAAACAAACTAATGGACCGAGAGAGAAGGACTCATATGTGAGGACACGGGCATCCAGGACACAAACTGGGGTGGTGGCCTCCAGGAGAGGGAGAACCCATGTGGCTGGGTATCCCCCCACTGAAATCCAGCATCCTTTGGAGATAGATAGCAGCTGTTTGTGGAGATGAAGTGCTCACAGCCTGTTACCTTTTGAGAGACTCATCTCCAAGGAGAAAGTGCCCAGGGAAGCCCTGAAAGGATGAGGCAGCTGAGGTGCACCAGGGCCATAGGCATGCATAGATGGAGTGGTTGAGGCGGCACACAGGCCAGCACGGCCACCCCTCACTTCAGCTGGTGGGGCTAAAAATGGGAAAAAGTTGCAATAATGATAAGGAAACAAGCATCATGCAGCCACACTGCGGTCCCAGTTCCATCTGTATGTTTGAACCTGCTGGCCCTTTTCATGCCATGTGTGGCACCATGGTGGAGAAGACACCGATCCATGGAAGAAAACCCAGCTAAGCTACTGCCATTCACAATAAACTTGTGAGAAAGCTGGCAATGCTGTCACATCGTTAGGGAGGGGAGAGAGCTGAGGAGGACCCAAGGGAGAGAAAAGCACTGAGGGGAGAGGGCAAAGGGAAGGAGGGAAACAGCCAGAGTGCAGGAGAACAGAGTTCTCAGAGGTATATCTCTGCCTGTCAGGCGCTTCTCCTGCAGCCATGCTTATGTTGCCAAAATGGCACGTTCCTTGGGCACACGCAGCTCACCTGATGACATGGTGTGGTCACTCCTCCCAGGAGAAAGTGCTTTTCTGCCTCTGCAAGCTGCATATGCGCCCACCGGCTTTGCTGATCCACAGGAAGTATGTACATTCTTCTGCACAGGTACTTCCGCACCAACACACCTGAATCACAGAGTCCTTGTGTCAAAGTACACACTGCACATACATATGCCACACACTGGGACATAACCCATCCTATACCACAACTTTATCCCATAAACAAACACCTGAGGACATACACAGAAGTGCCATGCAACAGCAGCATCCCTCTCAACAAGCACCTCTCTGGCTGCATGCTGGGGACTCCTTTATGCAACCCATAAAAGACCACCAGAAGAATCCACCTTGGAAGGCTGCTTGCTATAAAGAAGGCTGGGCATTTTTAAGGAGTCTGCAAATCAGCTCTCCAAGCCACTCCCATCTGTAAGCACACTTGGTATTTTGACTTTTGCATAAAATAGGTGGAACATCACCTTTCAGGTAGGCAACATTTTCTTGTCCTGTGCTTTCCAGAGAAGATGCCTCTATTGCACACTAGAGAACAAAATTCCCAGACTCTTTCTCTCTCCTCCAGGATCTGATGGAAGGACTGCTTCCCCAAGACCTGCCCCTAACCCCGAGGGACTGGAAGCTTGCTTTTCAGAAGGAAGACACCACTTCTTTGTTTATTTGCCCACAACCCATATTTCTTTCCTGTCTTACTTCTGAATTATTTCCTTGGCTCATTATTGAAAGCTATTCAAATATCAGAAATTTAATGGGGAGAGGAAGGACTTTTTCCCTATGAATAAGATCCAGGCACTGGTTCAGCTCCTCCGCCCCATGACAACTAACTACACTGCTGTCACTCTTGCCAGCTTTCAGATGAATGTTCGTTTAAATGACACTTGAGAAATTTGTTTCATGTTTTATTTTTGGTGACACTTTTGGACAACCCTTTTGAAAAGAAACTGTCATTGGCACCTTCCAACTCACCCAAAACTTGCTCAGCAAAACATTTTGATACACACTGCGACTAAAAATATTTTAAAGAAACACACCAATAATCTCAAACAGGGTAAAAATGGGTTTGGATTCCTATGATCAGGGAACGGTATTGAAAATGTGCTGACGAACACATTTTTCAACCAGCTCAGTTTCATCCAGGTTTTGCCTAGGAGCTGAGCAGAGCAGAGCACACGGTGCTGCCCAGCAGCTGCATGTGGGCTCATGACCTTTGGATGGCAAAATGCCCCCTCTGCTCTCTTTGAGCTTTAGCAGCCCTTCTTTGCCATTGCAAGAGGGCCTCGGGTCTTTCCCAGCTTTTGGACAGGTAATATGAAGTAGCCACAATGTAAAATGTCACCAAAACAAACAAACAAACAAACCACCACCAACAAAAAAGCAACAGGAAAAAAAAATCCTTACCTTCCGAGGCCATTAAGAGCTTGCTCTCACCACCGTGAAGTCAATGGGACTTTTGCCATTGCCTGTGGAAAGAGCAGAGCTGGGCCTTAATGGAGCACCACTATTGGAAAAACCCGCAGGCACCAGCCGTGTGCTAAAGCTGCAAGGCCAGGCCGGCCTATGACCAGCTGTGCAGGACGGGGAGAGGATGGAAGGCAGCCTCCCGAGATGCTGGAAGCATGGGGCGGCCGAGGGCCAGCTGGGGCAGCCCTGCTGGGGCAGGTGAAGGGGGTCAGCAGAGGGGTCGGAGGCAGTGTGCGGACACAGCTGCCCACAGCAAGTATCCCACGGCCGGGGGATATCACGCCAGGAGGAGCTGAGACCGTAGCCAGTTCTTGGAGGGACTGCCCAGGCTTCTCCTCCTGGCAGGGTCAGCAGGGTGGGGGTCCTGCCCTCCCTGCCCCGGTGTGTTCCCGCCGGCAGGACGCAGCGCAGGGAGGCTGAGTGGCACGGCACGAACTGGAGGAGCCCGGCGGTTGCCCGGCCTCAGAGCACCATCTAGAGATGAAAGCAAGGCTGGCAGCCCCGCAGGTCCCGGCAGCCCCGCAGGTCCCGGCAGCCTGCTGGTCCCGGCTCCCCGGACTGCCGCTGGGCTCCCCAGGGCTGCCGCTGGTCCCGGCGTTACACCGCGCGGCTGGGCTGGTGTTGGCTCCCCGTGGGTCAGAGATGGGGTTTGGGGGTGGAAACGTTTAATCTTCAAAGATTCACAGACTGGTTTAGATTGGAATGGACCTTAAGAATCGTCTATAACCAACCACCCTGCCATGGGCAGGGACACCTTCCACTAGAGCAGGTTGCTCAAAGCCCTATCCAACCTGACCTTGAACACTTGCAGGGAAGGGGCATCTGCATCGTCTCTGCACAACCTGTTTCAGTGCCTCACCACCCTCACAGTAAAGAATATCTTCCTACTGTCTAATCTAAATCTATCCTCCTTCAGTTTGAAACCGTTACCCCTCATCCTATCACTCTCTACACTCCCTGATAAAAGGTCCCTCCACATCTTTCCTGTAGGTTCCCTTTAAAGTACTGGAAGATCGCTATGAGGTCTCCCTGGAGCCTTCTCTCTCCAGCCTTTTCTCCAAGTCTGAAAAGCCCCAACTCTTTCAGCCTGTCCTCACAGGGGAAGTGCCTCAGACCCTTGATCATCTTTGTGACCCTGCTCCGGACCTGCTCAGGAAGGCAAGCTCTGAGAGGACCAACACCCACCACCATTACTGTACCTATAACCTGCAATAAAGATCAGCCTGCTTGAAAGCCAGGCCATGGCTTTCACAGAGTGGACACTGACTGAAAGCAGTTCAGATATGTGACACCACTTTGATTTCTTCCTGGGGAGAAGCCTGCAAAGCTGTGCCAGCCCTGTGAAGCTATACAGAGATGACCTTGTTTCAGAGTCCAGTCCTCTGGTTGCCGCCTTGCTTCCTACTTGTCCTTCAGTTGTCTCACAGCTCTGCCTGGTCACATATGCTCAATGTATAGGATTTGTTCCCCTTTTTCCTGTTATTCAGTCCCTCAGTTTAGGGTCAGGGCAGCCCCTTTGACCTATAACAGATGCTCTCTGTTAACCCCCCTCCCTCCCCAAAGGGGAAGAGAAAGGGAATTAAGGGAGAGAGACTTAGCAATCAGAAAAGGAAACTAGAACAGCTTTAATGAAAATAATAATAATAAAAATTTAATATATACAAATATATACAAAACCGGTAGCAAACTCAACCCCCTCAATGGCAATTACATCACCATCACCACTGATGCTGTGGAGCAGGCCCTGGGGAAGTCCCAGACTGGGCCCAGCGGCAGACGGGAGCTGTGTTCAGGAGCTGGATTCCGGTACTGGATTCGGGAACACACAGAGATCAGGATAAAAGGCAGAACAGATGGAGTCCTCCTCAGATGCCGGCCATTGAAAAAGTGAGAAGAAGCTGGAAGAAGATCCACAAAACCTTGACCTTTGTGATCCCTAATCTTTATAATTAATATGATATACGTGGGCTGGAATTCCTCACTGGTCAGTTTAGGGTCACCTGTGCTGTCCGCTCCTCCCCACAGGTGCCGCCTTTCACTTTCTGCACCCCCCAGTGTGGTACACAAGATCCAGCAGTGGCCTTGGTCTGCACACCAATCCTTGGTACTGACTCTAACCATGGGGTGTTATCACTGCTAGGAGCAGACACTGCCTGTGAGAACAGGCTGCTAGCTTCAGACAGTGCAGTTAGTTAGAAGAACTGAGCTGAAAAGTAAAATCACTGAACAGAATTAGTTCTGTTCTAGCTCAAACCAGGACACTGGGGCACGCACAACTTATGGCTGTTTCAGGCTGCCTGTCCCTGGCCACAGGAGGCTGGCCAGCACGCTCCCTTCGTGGGAGAAGGGCAGTGAAACTGCATGGAAGTGGAGAAATGCCCCACTTGCACATATCCTCACCAGTGTGAGGTCTCTCAGGTAGAGGGTTTGCACTGCCCCAAGAGCTATTCTGGCAACCAACATTTTCATACCCACACAGGACATTAGAAAATGACAACCTAGCTTGCAAAGTGTACCGAACCTCAGACTGTGGGTTTCTTCCAGTTCCTGGGGAAAGCAACACCAGAAAAGCAGTCAGTAGGCCATCAGTATATTGCTTACCTTTGACCACATCCCCTCCAGAAGGAAACATTTAGCATGGGCAGAGCCTCTGCACTGTGGGCAGCCTGGGCAAACAGACCGCAAGCAACTCACTACCAAAGTCAGGTCAGCGTGGAAAGAAGAAAAGTGGAGTGATGTGATGTCACTACCCTGATGCCTGCAAAGAAATTCAAGATGGACACAAACATCATCCTGAAATAGTCTGTGAGACACTGGATATTTGAGCTTTAAAGATGTTTTTGGCCTCTGAAATTAGCAGCATTATTTTTGTGCTGGTCCCAGATTTGAAATAGCATGCCTTGAAACCTGGAACCTGGGAATATTCGGGTCCCTGGCTGTGGTGCATTGATAGAGTTGTTTGAATGTCCCAGCACTACAGTCACTGAAAGAGTCAGCTGAACGCCTGTACGATACAAAGTCTTGTTACAGAAGCCATGTGACTGAGAGAAAAAGGAGCTTGAAATTTCTCCTGACAGGTGATCAGATGCTCAGCCCAGCAACAGGCTCTGCGTGTCTGTCAGGGACCTGACACAGGCCGGCGCACCACTCCTGGGGTCTCAAACAGAGGAGGACAAGCTGACACAGAAACTCCAGAGAAGACTTTGAAGATATGTATAACATGACCTGCAGCCTGCACGTGCTTCTCTCAGGGATAAAATAATGAATCGGTTGGAGAGTGGGTGAGAGCACATGACAGGCGATGCAGACCTATAGCTGAACATTTAGTACAACACAGAAGGAGCTGATTAAAAGTAAGCAAAGCAGAGCCATCACTTAGCTCCAGGCTGCTGGGTTACACCATGTGCCTTTTGCTCTCCAGGACACAGTGTTGTGCTCACTAGCAACCAGGCTGCTTTGAATAGAGAAACTTATGTGACCCATCTAGAGCTGCACAAGGCTGTCGGGAAAGCAAGGAAGAGCTGTGATGAAAAACAGCTTTGGAGCAGAGAGCTGCAGACACAGGGTGACTGGCTACACTGGGGGTGACAGGGTTAAGTCATTGGGAGTCCTGGAGTCCCCAAGGAGCCAGGAGTGCTTGTCAAGCTGGTAAGTCCCAATGGGACAGAGCAGGCTGAGGTCAGTGGAGGGAAGTCACAGCGAGAGTAGCTAGCAGTGGTTGCTGCAGGAGATACAAGCTGTATTGGTGGAGTTCTACTTGCCAGATGAAGCTGCGTGCTCCCTGCCTGCTGTGAGACATGGCTCTCCTGCAACTGTCAAATGGTCTCATGAGATCAAAATGCATTGTCAGATGTTAAAATGCAAGAACCATTTGTGAAAAACATGGAATTTTCTGAGTCCTTGCAATTATTTGATGATTTGTCCCATGGAGAAGCCTCCAGAACCCTCAGATATTCCATGGCCCTGTTGTGCTTGCTGCTGCAGTCACAAGAGAAGGGACAGCTTCAGTTCTCAGCCAGAAAAAAAGCAAAGGGGGGTGGAAGTGGCTGACAGCAAGGCAAAGTGACTTCCCCAAGATCATGAAGCAGTCAGCAGTAGGAGGAGGAATTTAACCTGCCACTGTGGGTTTAACCTGTCACCTCTGCATGGCTGGGGACACTGCAAGTGATAAATGAACAAGGCGCAGTTCCTAGAATAAGTCTCTGCCTGTCCCACATCCACAGTTGCAGTGAAGCCCTGGCCAGAACATTACAACTTCTCTAGGTACGTACACAATGCCCATTACCTTCATACCACCGCCCACAACTCCAAACAGCAGCTCTGACGGACCCAGTGCAGTGCTGTATTTCCAGCTTGGATAACCCTGACCTCCAATTATCCAGATGTAGGAACTGGGAGCCATCAGGCCACAGCACCTCCCCAAAAATATTCTGCATGCAGCTTTACAGATACAAATCAGCACTTTCAAATCCCACCCAGAAGTGAATAGGAGGCCATGGCAGGCTCAGATGAGACTGTTCTGCAGTCTCTGATAAGCAACTGCACGATGTGAGGCAGAAACAAAAATCCATAACCTCTGTCCACACAGGGAACAAGTCCTCATCTGCCTCTTGCCCTTCACTGCATGGGACGGGTGGTGAGATGGCCTGTTGTTAATTGGTGTCCTGCTCTTGGTGTTCAGCTGGCGAGGACAGGCTGTCCCTTCTAGAGAAACCCCTTGCATAAGAATTAAAGAGGAGCTGGGCTGAGATGCTGAACTAATCCACCAGGGCATGCCGGGAAGCTGCATTTTAAGCCATTCTCCCTGCCCTCCCATCTCGCGTTGTTTATCTCTCCTGTCCCTCCCACAGCAGTACGTGAATTATCCTGACTGGGCAAGCTGGTTTCATAACCGCCTGCGCTAAGTCCTGTCCCCCCACCCGCTCAGTCCATACGGGAGATGTTCATACACAGGAGGTGAATAACAAGCCCCCACAAATACGGCTCTCCCCCTTGCCCACACGCGCAGTATCTGTGCTCTGCACACACGTTTCACTACTGTGGCCACACGCTCTCTGCCCTGGCACACGCGCGCATGCTCCCAACCACACACATGCTTACATCACAAACTCCTTGCAAGCACACTTCGCGCCCGTGTGATGCTTGCTGAGCTCACTGGTACGCACAAAACTGGCACACTTGTCATGGGTGTTCAGAGATACTGCTCCAGCTGCTCCCCTGCCAGTGTGCTCCTCACCCATGGCCGACCATGTATGTGTGATAGCTCGTCCCCCTTCAGCTGCACCCTTCACATGGGTCACAGACTCGCAGCTCACCCTTGCCACAGACACATATGTGTGGTGCATACATACCTGACACATGCCAAACACATGCCATACATAAATGGGCACTGTGCATCATAGGATAATTCAGGGTGAAAGAGAGCTTAGAACAGCTGTAGTCCAGCCTCCTGCTCAAAGCAGGGTAAGCAAAGTCACTCAGAGCTTTATCTGGTCTTGTAAACCTCTAAGGATGGAGACAGCACGGCCTCTCTGGGCAACTTTTCCCCCCCGCTTGACTGTCTTTGGGGACAGAAAGATCTTCTTTGTATTCAAGCTGGACCTCTCTTGTTTAAACTCATGCTCATTGTCTTTCATCCTCCCACCGTGCTACACTGTGAAGAGCTTGGCTGTGTCTTTTACCAAGAGTCCCAGGTCCTTTCCCACAGATCTGTTCTCTACCTGGCAGGTCCCCAGCCTGTATCGTAGCCAGTGCCTCTTCCTTGTCAGGTGCAGGGCTGTGCATTTGCTCTTGCTGAACTCACAATGTTCCTGTAGGCCCAGCCCTCCAGCACATTTATGTCCCTCTGATGGCAGCCCTGCCCTTGGGCATGTTGACTTGTTCCCACTCCATCTAGGTGTCATTTGCAAGCTTGGTGGAAGTGCACCCCATTACCTCCTCCAGGTCACCATTAACACTGTTAAACAGGGTAGGTCTCAGGACAGCATCCTGAGGTACCCCATTTGGTACCAGACCCTAGGTAGAGTACAATCCAGTAAAAGCTACTCGCTAAGCTTGATCAGTCAAATAGTTTTTTACACATCTGTTTGTCCACCTATAGAGAACCACAACACCTTTACTTGGATATCAGAACATTGTGGGAGACTGTGTTGAAAACCTGGCTGCATTTAAGGTAAAGGATTTCCCCTGCTCTCCCCTCGCCCACAAATCTGGTCATTTTATTGAAGGCATTGATCAGGTTGTTCAGGCATGATTTACTCTGGGTAAATCCACACTGACAATTGCCAGTCACCCTTTTCTCCTTTGTGTGCACAGAAATGTGTTTCAAGAGGACCCACTCCAGAGCTCTCTGACCAGAGTCAACCTTTTGACCTTTTTTGAAGAAGAGCACAGTATTTGCCCTTCTCCCGTCATGGGGGGCTTCTTCTGATCTGTAGTTCTGTATCTCCAAGCAGCGATCCAAATGCAAGTCATTTCACAGGTGAATTACCTCCTACCTGACCACTTCATTTGGTCTGACCTGCCAATTTTCCTGCAGGGGTAAATGTGGCTTCTCAGTTCTCCATTGCTTTGCTCCTGCCATTCCTAAGAGGGACAGAGAGAGGGCTGTGTCTCTGAGCCCTAGGGTTGTGTCTCTTCTCCTTGGGCTACATATCCTTTCACTAGAGGCTTTGAGAAGTTCACACTGCTGCCAAAATCCATCCCCAGTGCCATGAAGGAAGGTAGAGGAGAGCTGAGCAGCCTGATGCTACCCCTCCAGGAGGATGGGATGGAGCTGCCCCAGATGATGACTCTACCACAGCATGTGGCTGTGGGACAAAAGCCCAAATAGTTCATCTCCTTTACTCAAAAAAATACAGGGGTTGGAGTTTCTTAGAGGAAGACATGCTGTTTTCAAGGTGAGGAGAAATCCACAAGATTTGTCTAGGCAGAGGTGGTGCCTCTCCTGCATCTTGCCCAGGCTGCTGTGCCACGTTCTTCCACCGCCCTATAGGCACTCAGATGCCTTGGTGTCCAGGAAGCACTCAACATGCAGGTGAGGAGGACGAGGTTACATGTCTTCAAGCCAGATCCTGCTGATTCAGCCCCGAGTCTAGCTCCTCCCAAGGAACCTTGGCCCTGCTCTGTGGTCCTCTGTTACCTCTGCCCTGGTCTGACACAGCTCTGAGGGTGCACCTGAATATTGCTCTTTGTTTTTCTTCCATTAGGTCTTCTTTTTTTTTTTTTTTTACCAAAGCAAGCCAGCATGGGTGTAATAAAGAGAATTAGTTGCAAACTGAGAGAAGCTGGGAATACCACAAGGATAAAAAAGGTGAGGTATATGGAAAAAAAAGCAATAAAGGCCCTTAATTACAGGTGTGTCCAGGAGCATCTCCTGTTATTAAGGTTGCCAACACTTCCCTTTTGAAGACCCTATTTTCACTTGCTTACAACTTTGTCGAAGTTTCACTATTGGAGTAGAAATTTTTCACAGAAAGTGACTGCCTCAGCTTGAACTGGGCATAATTGTTCAGTACTTTTTGAAAACGTTGGCCCACTACAGGTTTCCCAAGCTGAGGGCATACATATGGCTCAGGGGGTGAAAGCTGTGGATCTTCTGGGCATTCAAACAAGGGGCTTGATCTTGGGCAGGATGTCAGGTTTTGTGTCATGGAGGCTGTGTTTTGCCAGCTCCAAGAAACATCGCTGCTCTCCCCCACTGGCATTGACAAATTGCATGGTTTTGTTAAAGGCGGGAGGAAGACTTGTCTCAGCTTCACAGCCATAAAGATTCCAGACTCTGCTAACCTGCCTAACATTCGCTTGGCTCCTGAGGCTGGCATGACAGCGTATGAGCTTCCCCATAGAGGAGAAGGGCTGGAAGAAACTGGGAGGGCTTTCCCTTCGAAGACTGCATCCTGCTGCTCTGAGTCAGACACCAGACTGAATCCTCAATGTTTTTCTCTGCCCTGTGCTCCTGGACACTTCTCTTTTGGCTTTTGGGAAGTCCAGTGGGAGGAAACCCCCTGATTTGAATAGGGAAGGGATCAAAGGGAAAGGACCAAAAATCAGAGGAAAAAGCAAAGGAGATTGGGAAGCATATGAGACCAGGAGCTGCAGGGAGATGCCAGGGCTGGTTGGGCAAGGGGCTATTGCCTGGAGACAGCTGGAGTGCCTTGGGCTGGCTGAGCAGAAAAACTGGGAGCAGAAAGAGGGGCTGGCTGTGCAGTGAGATGGGAAATGGGAAGAAAGAGGTGTGGTGATCAGAGATGGGGAATGTGAAAAGCAGAGAAGTGGTGATGGGCAGTGGGGTGGGCAGAAGGACAGGTGGGAGGTAGGAAGAGTTCAGATCATTTGACTGGGGAGTTGGGAATTCTGGTGACAGATGGGAATTGGGGATGGAGAGGAGCTGCCACTGACCAACTGACCAGGAAGGCTTGGACCGGTGCCAGGGAGGAGCTTGTGTGGAGGGTGATGGTATGTGGTGGGAAGGCTAGGACTGACTGGCCAGGAACACACATCTGAGACAGACTGGTACTGTCTGGGTGGGAGACTCGTTCCAGGGGTGCAGTGGGGAAGAGACAGGGAAGAGGTCCGGTGAGGTGGACCTGGAAGGGAGCAATGGCTCGCCCAGAGCCCAGGGCTTTGTGAGAAGCCTGAAGAAGGGAAACCAAAAGTGTGAAAGCTTGGAGGGGATGAAATAAGTAGAGGGGACAGTTGTATCAGCTTGTGTTTCTGGGGCCACAGATTTCTCCACTGCCTGAACAGGAGTTTTTTCCAAAGTCTTCCTCCCAAGCCTCACTGCTCCCGTGCTGTTGCCTGACAGCACGTCTCACCTGTCACCAGCTCTGCCCCTCTTTAAGGATAACAGGCCACTGCTGCTATATATTCTATCATAATACACATTTCTCATCACTGAGAAATGGCAGCACCAAGGCTGGCTGTACAACTGCCCTTCAATGTCCTCATGCATATGAATTACAGTTGAGTCTTTAATTATGTGGCCACAGATTTATTTTCCACAGGACACCTGAAGCACACAGGGCAGGTGGTGTTATGGATGAATTTGGGCTGTGTCATGAGGAAGGCTCTTCGTAACATCATCTCTCCCTTTTTTTTTTTTCCCCCAAAAGTGTGAAGAAGAAAAAGGAGGGACTCATTGCTGAGATGGTTGTGTGTTGGCGTGGATCCATGACCCAGCCGTGGATTTCCTACACAAAGCTGAGCAGTCATTCATGGCAACCTTTTCAGAGGTAGCTATTAGCTATGTTTATTTATTTTGATGTTTTCTTTGTTTTTAGCCCTGTGTGGTCCTGTGATCCTGATGTCTCATTTGCAGGAGTATTTATTGCTCCATGCTGCATGTGAGGGGACTTGCACTTGACTGTAGAAAAGGCTTTAAAATGCAGAATGCTCCAGCAAAGTGCTTAGAACAGCATCCCCACCTTGCAGGCTGTATTCACCTTCCCTCCAAGGAATGCTGGGTCTTCTCTAAAATGCTGCTCTCTTGCTTGCTATGAGTATTGAAAAGGTAAATCTATTAATTTTTGGAAAGTACTGAGAAACTAGAGTGTGTGTCTTGCGAAAAAGACTCTGCGAACATTACTCATTGTTTTTTTGAGTGGGGGCTGCATGTTCTGAATAAACTGTGAGTTAATGCTTTGAATAACTCTGTTCTGCTCTGTTGGATGTGTCAAGCCACAAGTACCTGTGTCCTCAGGAACTTCTGCTCTTGAGTTGCAGGTGGAAATGCGCTCGTGCTCACTTCTCACCTTTTGTTGCTTTCACTGGCCTTTCAGAAGTAGAACTTCAGCACAGAGACGAAGTTTTCTATGCTCTTTCCCTGATTTCTCACACTCCCCCAGCACAGGGAAGTCTCTCTTGGAAGAAGTGGCTTTGGTCCTCAAAGCATCACTTCCCTCTCCACATAGTGGGTGAAAAGGGATTTTGCTCACTGTAGATCAACCAGAGCTGACAAATGCGACCTCGCAGCTCTCTGAGGTCCTCTAGGTCACCCACCTCCAGTGAGCTCAGCTTTCCCATGAGTTTTACTAGGTGCTACAAATATAATACATGGTGACTCTGGAAGGCCACACAGCAGTGACGTTGTGAATAAACAGGGCAACTCTATCCCTTCTTTTTCTTTGCTACCCGAGGAATGACATGGCAGACAGTGGTGAGGCTGGCTGGGTGCCCAGTGAGGTATGGTCCCCTTGGATACACCAGCCCACAAGACACAGCTCAAGACACATTGCCATGGGTTCCCTCTACAGTGCTGCTTGTGTGAGCTCTGGGGACTGCCCAAGGACCTTCCCATGAGAACAGGACAGCAGCCAAAGGGCCTGCAAGCAGAGCCACCCCCTGTAGCCCATCTTCTGCTTTGCCTGCCTTCAGCAGCAGCACTCCCTGGATCATCTAGAGATGCTTTGTGTCTGCCTGAACCCTGTGAAAGGTAGACATGAGGAATCCCAGGTGCAGGTCCCCCAGTTGCTGAGCTAAGGAGCCTCGACTGCCTTCCATGCTCTACACCCAAAGATCCTTCCCAGGGAAACAAGGGAGAAGGGATGAGGTGGGCCCTTCTAGGGACTCATCTTGGTATAGGTTATGAGTGCAGCTGAGGCTCACTGCTGGGTCTGGGAGGTTAGACAGCCTTCCAGGTGCTGCTGTTGAAACAAAGCCTCAGTGCACCTTTGTGTTGTATTCTGATGCCCAATACAGGGATAGACCTGAGGGGATGTTCATTTTTGGAGAGGTGAACAGAGAGGAAAAGATGCTTGTGGCTACTGCTGCACACCAGTTTGGTAACTGGAGAGGAATGGAGATGACCCAGGACAGATTATGAACACAGATTCTGACTATCCCTCAAATTTCTTCCCTTCCCTTTCCAACCCTTCTCTAGTCAGGGTCCTGCTTCTTGTGTGACATAGAACACCTAGTTTTTTAGGCACTGGGGCAGGAGTCATCTGATGTACCACTGGAACACTGACAGTCCTGATACAGGCAGGACCCCCACAGTACAGTCTGCTACACATGTAGCCAAAACCAGCAGCCTCTGGCCCAGGCTCCCTAATATAAATCACTCCATAGGAAGAGGTGTAACTAGGCAATGCTTGGAGAGAAGAAGGTGGGTGTTATTAGATCACATGGTTAGCCAGCCTAACAGCACTAAAAGCTTGATTACAATTCAATTAAGGGAATGTTTCTAATTAAAGAGTTCTTATTTTAAGCCCTAAATGATTAAAATAAAGGTAGGTGAAGTGTCCATACACACATTCTGATTTCATCCCCAAGGGCTGTGTCTACGATTGGGATTTCTTCAAGGTCCTTCCCACTACCTCACCCAGCAACAGGGAGAGAGCTGGCATGGCCACCATCCCCCCGGACCCTGCTCCCACCTGCTAGGAAGCATCACCCCAATACTCCGCTCACACCAGCCACCAGCTGCCTCCCCTGGGATCTGATTCAGATCCCCCCTTCCAGAAACCCTTTCTGTCAGAGCCCACCTCACTCAGCACCTGTACGGACCTGCCACTCACAGCAAAGCTGTGAGCAGTGCTGGGCTCCAGTAAATTCCCTCTCAGCTGATCCGTGCCTACCCAGGGTAGGAGGGCAAGCCCTCGGCTGGATTCAGCAGTGGCTGCGTGCTTTATTACCTACCTTCCCATCTGTTCGCTGTTACGTAAGCTGTGAAACTACAAAGGTTCAATGGAGCATGTGTGAGGAAATGTCATTACTATGAAAAACTCAATTAAAATTTAACTTCTCGGAACAGAGACAAAGTTCTGTGATAAAACTGGCTCAGCAGTGAGAAAGGGAAGCAGTGCTGGTTCCAAAAGGCTTGCATAAAACAGGAACTATTTGCAGGTCTCAACAGCCCGTCAGCTTGGCATAGGTGCATCGTGGCCCACCATCTTGGTACAACTTGCAGAAAGGACTACTTTCTACATCATATAGTACCAGCAGGGCTGCAACTTGGGCCTCTTGGTGACAACAGCCTGTGCTTACGTTGTGTATGTGGACATTCACATGGGGGGCCCGGCCCAGGTGCACCCAAGGGGCTGGCTTGGTAAAGGAGCTCTTGAGTTCTCCCTTATCATGCTTATCTCTTCCACCCCTAACCTGACTGCAGGAACTGCAGTTCTTGGCTTTGGGATGACTGTGCTGAAGCAGCTTCTCTCTAACAAGGCATCCTGGTGCCTGCAAAGCTTGGCAGTGTCTGGCTTTTGCTCCACAGGACCTACTGCTGTTCCCGTCCCTCACCCTCTGTGCTGGTCTCCAGCCTCCCCCTGCACTCACAGAATCACAGAATCGTAGGGGTTGGCAGGGACCTCTGGAGATCATCTAGTCCAACCCTACTGCTAAAGAAGGTTCACCTAGAGAAGATTGCACAGGATTGTGTCCAGGAAGGTTTTGAACATCTCCAGAGAACGAGCCTCCGCAACCACACACAACCAGGAGAATCCACTCCTGCTCTCAGAGCTCACAACAGTGCCTCAGTCCCCCTTTGCCCATCTGGTCCCAACCTCCCACATCCCAGGAGCCCCCAAATGTTTCCCTAGCCTGAGCTCCATTCTTTACTCTGATGCAGGTCTGATACACTCTAGCTGCAGCCCCCCACCCAACTCTGCTGTCTCTTTCTGAGCTGCTCTGGGGCTCGCTGCAGCGCGTGGTGGCTACCTGGTCCCCAGACACGCTGGGAGGTCCCCCCAGGTTTGCACCTGTCTGCAGGTGGGTGCCCTGTGGACCACTGTCCATCCACATTAGGGTTTACGTAAGCATGCTGACATTTGCGTGGATTTGCAGGTGCTTCACCCAATGGGTGCTTCCCACTCCTGAGGTGTGCAAGCTGAGGACTCCTGACTCTTTCTGTGGGCTTGGGGTGGCTCTGATGACTCATGGACCTTCATGTTGGACCTTTTGCTTGGCATCCACAGCCATCACGATGGGACCCGGGGCCCAGCCCTTGTCTGAGGATCCCGAAGCAAGGCCAAGGGCTGATGACCCTGCTGTAGTGGCAATGGCGCCATCATCAGGGTTGCCCCCCACTGCAGTCGGGTGCTATGGGTGGGCTGTTGTCCCCGGACCCCGCTGAGGAGAAGCCTTCAGCAAAGAACCCGGTGGCTGTCGAGGGGAAACGCCCCGCAAAACCCACCCCATGTTGGGGTTTGGGCCTCCCCTTCGGCGGGGCTAAGGGGGCGCGGGGGGCGTGAGAGCAGCAGGAAAAGCGGCGGGCGGTTGCGCCTTTAACGGCGGGCGGAGGAAGAGGAGGAGGAGGAGGGCCGGGGCTGCGCTGGGTGACATCAGTGGGTTTGGCTCCGGGGCTCAATGGAAACTGGGTGAGCGCCGGGCTGTGCCGAGCACACGCCGGCTGGAGGGGACGGCGAGCGGGCGGGAGGCGGCAGGCAGCGCCGCGCCGAGCTGAGCCGAGCTGAGCCGAGCGAAGGAGGGACGCGCCGGGCACGGCCGACAGCAGCCCTCCCGAATCCTCCGTCATCCTTCCCGCCGCGGCCGCCTGGCCCCCTGACAGCCAGCGGAGCAGCAGCCCCACACGGCCCTCTTCCCGTCAGGGTGGGTATGGGGGGCGCCCGCCTCCATCTTGGGGCGCAAACCCCGGGGGAAAGGCGGCCCCTCCGGCTCTTTGTGTGCGCGAAGGGAGGGAGGAGGAGGAGGAGAGAGGGGGCGGGGGAGGGGAGGGCAGGGCGCGATGCACCGGGCCGGGGGGGGGGTGGGCAGCGGGGGACAAAAGCCCCTTTGTGGGGGCGCCGGGAGGGGGTCGCCCCTTCCGCCGGCGGCGGATTTTGCGGGGGGAGGGCTCCCCCTTCTCCCTTTCTGCCCCTGCCAGGGCCCTCCCTGCCTGCCTGCCAGCGGGTTGGGGGTGCAGGGTCGTTCTCGGCGGGGGGGCTGCCCCCGGGGTGATTGAGCCCCTCCATCCCTCCCGCTCACTGATGCTCCTTGTCTCTCTCGCGAGCCCCCCATATCATCTGTTTTGGGGCATCTGCGTCTGGGGGTGCGCGTGGGGGGGGGAGGCTCGGTGTCGCTTTTTGTGCGGAGTGCGGGGTAGTAGGGGCGGGGGTCCGCGGCCGGGAGCCCGGAGCGGAGGGAGGGGGGGACACGACGACGAGGAGAAGTTCAGCGCCGTTCCCGGGGGTGGCTGCTTTTTGATACCTACCCGGAAAAATAACAGCCCGGGTAAGGCTGTCTTCGTGTAGTGTTTTGCCTGTAGGGGGTGGGGGTGTAAGGGAGGTATTTATTATTTTTTTTCTGTTGTTATTGTTGTGTGTGTCCCCCCCCCCGTTTTCCTGTTGTGGCTGTTTCTTCCTCAGATGTAGTCCAAACGCTCTGTACGTGGGGTTTCTCTCCCCCACCCCATCTTATTTGCTGCTCTCGTTTTTGTGAGTGTGAAAGGGTCTGGAGGGGTTCGATGTTTTGCATTTCAATCAAATTGTAATTTTTCTCTTTTCCCATTTTTAAGCCGGTTCATATTACTGTTTTGCTACCCTCTCCCTTTATTCCCTGCGCGCACACGCACGCACACAAAAAGCCGTGTAAAGCCTTTATGGTCCACGGGCACAGCAGCCCCCGCTCCCCACACTTCCACTCACAGCCGGAGCGGTGCCGGGCTCGGCAGCCTCCATTATGAAGCGGTGGGTTTAGTTTTTGCGTGGCCGTTGCTAGCCGGGGGCATCTTCTCACTCCCGACCTCCTCAGGTGGGACCGAGGTGGCCCTCCTGTCCCGCCCCCCTGCCCCCACCCCCAGAGAGTCCCTGTGTCTTCGGTCGCCATCGGCGCCGATACAGCGGTACGAGATCTACTCTGTCGTGTGTTTATATAATGGCCTTTGTGCCTGTCTGTGGGTATTTTATATTATATAAAAGGGGATTGGTGCAAAATGGGGAGTGTGTGTGTGAGTGAGGAAGCAGCGCTGGCAGCTGGATAGGGTTTTTTTTTGTTTTTTTTGTTTGTTTGTTTTTTGGGTTTGGTGGTTTTTTTTGTGTTTTGGGTTTTTTGTTGTTGTTGTTTCTTTCTGAGGCCGTGTAGTATATTGTAGGTGTCTGTGTAATGTGGGATATTCATGTATGCAAACGCTCATGCAGAGCGCACACTCACTTTAAGGTTGTATGTGTGTTAATCCCTTATGGAAAACTAAATGGTTTAACTAAATGATTGCCCTGCAGCCCCTGGGAATGCTGCCTTGGCTGGAGAGCGCAGGAAGGGTGGCAGGGCAGGGGGACTTAAGCCAGCGGGGGTGTGGGTGTGGGGAGGGAGGGCTTTTGAATTTTACACATATAAATAGTATCTAGAGAGTAATATAAATGTAATATATAATAATAGCAATTCTGTATACAAAATTTTCTTTCTTCTTGTAATAGTAGACCCGAAGATCAGATGATAAGGGCGGAAGCTGTAGATGGTGAGGGTATGGGTGTGAAATAGAAGCAAATGTGGTAGATGTTTGAACTGGAGCAGTTGTTTGGGGATGGGATCTGTGTGTCCTGCCCCCTGCCTATGAATCCAGGCTGGTGCTCTCTGGCTATCCTCCACCCAGGTTTTCTAGGCACACTTGTGTGTGTGCTGGGGGGGTAGATATGGCAAAATGACAGCTGCGTGAGACCATGATTTTTCACTCCATTATCCTGCTTCCCGCTTCTACCCCCTTGTCCCAGAGCTTTTTTAGATTCCCCTTTGGAGACTGTTGCTTAATCAGCTAGAAGGGCTGCTGCCTCGTGGTGTGTGAAACCTTTCTTAACCTGGCTCCTGCCTGTCCCAGAAGGGTGGGACCAAATTTAGGCTTGGACTTGTAGCATTGCAGAGCAGTAGGTGCTGTGCCCTCGTGCAGAGGGGACCCCATCGGGACCTATTGCCCAACCTCTGCAGCTTGCTGGGCTCTGCTTGTCCTGTCTGGGAGTTGGGCTCCAGCCGAAGCACTCGGGGGTTTGCCGGCCTGGGCAAACATGGCCATGAAGGAAGGAGGTTTGAGTGCTGTCTTCTTGACAGTGGTGTGACAGGTTCCTGGGGACACAGACCTTTGATCGTTTATTGGAGTAGGAGTGTAAGCAAGTCAGATGTATGTTAATGTAGTTATACAGAACAGCAGGCAGCGGATAAAAATCATGTCTGTTTGCTGTGCCCTCACCCAGGTACGCCTGCCTCCTAGTTCAGTTCCCAAGGCTCTGCCTACATTCCTTGTAGTAAGAAAGTCAGAAATAGCCACAGGGTTTTGTAGACTTTAGACACACAGAAACCCACATGCATTAGTAAATACTAGGTGAGGGAACTCCACCTCTTAAGTATTTTGTGTGTGGTTTCTGGTGACTGGAGCTCTGCTTTCAGGGTTCACAATGTCCCCTGAATGCCTTGATAGGATTATTTCCCTGTACGTCTCTGCAGCCCGTCCATTCCTCTTTCTGTAATCCCATCTCCTGGGGCAGGAGAAGCAGCTCTGGGTTTATAGTATGCTCAGAATCCTGTAGCTGGGATTATTTATTTTTTTTTGTGCTTGTGTCTCACAAAGCCATTCCTCCCTTCTTTCCTTCACTGATGCTTCCCTTCCCACTGAGCTCCAGCAAGGGAAAGTTCCTCTCACCTACGTGTGAAAACATGAATCATTCCTCACCTTTCCTGTCCCCAGCAGGCTCTGTGTCTGCATTTTGCACGCTAATAATGTGGCATTGCATAAATTAGGAGTGTGGCAAATCCCTCTAAAAGGAGATGTTTTGGTTTTCTGGAAAAGAGCCATGGTTCCTAGAATAAGTTGATGGCCATGGAAGGAGCAAGGAAAAGTGGGCTGTTAGTGGGGGAACTGCTGAAACTGTGTCTGGCCAGGGTGTTTGGAGCAGAAGTCGATGTTGGCAGGAAGAACAAACTCCATGGTCAAGGTCCTTCCACCTCGTTGGTTTTCTGTGGTAGGTGAGTAGGCTAAGCCTAGGCATGTTGATGGGGTATAGCAGGTCCAAAGGGTTAGCTAATCACCTCAGGTAAAGGGATGAGGAAAGGCCTGAGCTTCTAAAAACAAACAGCTGGCACACCTAGGTGGGCAACAGAGGTGGAGAGGCTTAGGTGTAGACCAAAGGAGGCTGTGATCTCATCAGCAGAAGTGAATGGAGATAAGCAAGTGGAGTTCCTAGTCAGTGCATGCCTTGCAGGGTTCAGTTCAGTAAGATGTTTCCTCCCTGTCCCCTGTGCTGGCCCCTCCCTAGGGGTGATGGAGTCACTTGCTTCTGGCAGTCTGTCTGTTTCTCACAGCCTGTGGATCTTGCATTTCACTGCCACTGAGGTGCTGGTCTAGGGCTGGGCCAGGGAGTTCTCCTTTCCACAGAGTTTATTATGCCTGTCCCTCTCATGAGGTTACCACTGTCCTGGTGCCAGGTCCTGTAGGTCACAAGGAGCAGTACCATCTCTCATCACAGTAGCATGAAGTGATACCCACTGGAAACTTCTTATGAGGGATTTCCCATCCTCCCCCCTGCTCATCTCTGAACAAAATGATGTGGAAGAGGTTCAATCTTCCTCCATTCCCATAATGGGAACATGGAAAACATATATTGAAAGAGTCATGGTCCTGCAGTGTTTGTAGCTCACGCTGTCCCTGGACATCCAAGAGATCAGGAGAGGGGATAGAGACTGTGTAGAATGCGAAGTATTTCAAGATTAAAAACTGTACCCAGCCTCTCAGAGATGTGGAGAGGTTTCTTCTGTTGTCTTACATGATTCACTTCTTGTTTCTGCTCTGACACTGTGCTTTCTGTGCTTCTTTTCTCAGCACGACTGAACCATGGAGCTTCGAGTGGGGAACAAATACCGTCTGGGCAGAAAGATTGGCAGCGGTTCATTTGGAGACATTTACTTAGGTGAGTGTGAGACTCTGTCCTTCCACCTGCAAGGTTGTTTTTCTCAATTGCATCATTGTTTTGGGGTTGTTTTTCTTGCCTGTTGATATTTGTGGGCACCATATAAGGTTGGAGGTGGCGAAGAGAAAAAGAGCTTCAAGGGATACTGCTAGTTGCTGCTGATGTGATGGCAAAGAAAGTGGGATGAGCTCAGCTTTGCCTTGCAGATGTTGGAGACAGTGGTGTTTGGTCAGACTGATTTAGATTTGGACTGTTCAGGGCATATTTGTCATACACCCTACTCCAGCTTTCTCACCTCCTTCGCTTGAGCTTGGGTGTGTGTGGGTATAAACTCTGCAAAGAGTGGGTGGTGGAAAGGGAGGAGATGGCTGTTCCTTCGGGATAGAAGGAATAAAGTTTTGGAAGATTGGTAGTGGAAGAGGTGGTCCAGCACCTGTGAGAGAGGTCTGAGCCCAGGAGGTGTAAAACAGGTCAAAAAAGCCAGCTTGCTTAAAGTCTGTTAGATCTGTAATGGGATTTAGAGTTAATGTCTGAGCTGGGAGCTCAATGGACAAGAGCCCATGAGATGCTGGGTTTCCTCTTACCACAGCAGGTCACTTGGGGAGAAGTCTCTTCCAAGCCAGCACACCAATGTGTAGATATGTTCCCTGATGCTTTGCCCTGCTGATGTTTTAATTGGCTCAAACCATGTAGGGCCAGAGTGGCAAGACTACTTGGTAGCCTGATCAATCCCTCTGTGAGACTTGGTGTGGCTTTGCCTGTCACCAGGTTCTCACCACTACCTGTTTAGCTGTAGTCTTGCAGGCCAGCAGAATGATTGCCCTCTCCCTTCTTGGTGCTTGCACCCTTTGGGTATTTACAGGTGGTCGTCATGTGCTCCTTCACTGTTAATTTGCTCAGCTGAGTTGTGTTTTGCTTCTCAGTACATCCAGCACTCCTCACTCTTGCTGCTCCTTCAGTTTTTTCCACTTGGTCCATCTGCTGAGCAGCTTGGAGCCTACACAGCATTTGGGGTGTGGCATTTCCAGTGGCTGGCAGTGAAGGGCTACCCTTGAATGATCTGTAACATGATGCCTCTGCATAGGCTGCTTTGGGTCTCCTTGGTTTCCCCCATCACCAACACTGTATTGAGTTGCAGAACTGGCCTTAGCACACTGTCAGCTGGATTGTAGGTGATCTCTTCTATGTTCTACAACATCTTCCTGTCCCTCCCTGAGTTCCTTGCATCGAATACCTCTAGTTCAGATTACTTTTACTTGTGTTTGTAAATCACATGCTGTTTTCTACCTCTGGCTTTTATCTCCAGTTCCCTCTTGCTTTATTATTCTCTCTTGATTGGTGTTGGCAGCCTTTCTTGATTAAGTATCCTGTGGGAATCATCAGTAACAGGCTTTGTTGCCACCTTCATCCAGAGCATGAACAAAGATGATAAATAATGGATCTGTGATTGCAATTCCACGATGTGCTGCCTTTACTGCAGCCTACTTCTGTATGCCACTCCTCTGTGGCCCTCCATCCAGTTGGTGTCTTGGGTGGCAGTGCTTTTAATTCCTGGGAGCTAGGGATTGAGAAGTCATAGCCCAGACAAAGCATTTTCCACCTATGCTAGGGCTTGGAGCCTTCCAAACCATCTCTACCAAACATCTGGGGCATGTGTGGAGAAAGAAGGGAGGTAACGAATGGAAAGTTCTGAGACTATATTCCTCTGCGCCACTTAACAGGTTGTCCACCTGTGTGAAGGGGCCATGGAAAACAGGCTCTGGTGAAGGGGTTGTGCCCCTCTTGACTGTAACCAAATAACATGAGAGGCAGAGGAAGCCCTGGTACAGTGAGCACAGAGGGATGCCTCCAGCTGCTGAGTTCAACCAAGTTACTTAAATGCAGTATCAAAGCTCTTGTGATGTTTATTGAGGTGCAAGCCAGCGTGTTTTGAAGCAGTGATAGCGAGACTTCTTGGAGCCTGGGTGACTCCCCAGCCTGGAGGGGTTGGGCATGTAGTCTCTGATGGTGCGTCTGGAGGACGCTTGTGCTCATGCTATCCTCTCACGGTCTGCTTTGCAGACAGAGGGACTCATTCATGAGGACTTTTCTCCTGCACCAGATTCAGTACAGTTCTCTCTCTTGATAATGGTGTGGAGGCAGAGTAGAGAGAGGCAAGACTTGTCTGGCACTGAAGGCTAGCATGGATTATACGATTTATCCCCAGCTTCCCTTCTGGGATGGTAGTACCTTCACCTGCTCTGTAACCAGTGGGTACTGCGTGCTGTGGTCTTTGTGATTTGTTTTTGGCTTTTCCTGACAGAAGGAAACTTGAATTTCTACGTGCGCAGACACAAAGGATGGACTCCTGTTAATCCTTGGCTGGGGCTTAGAGCACAATGCCTTGTTTCCATACCTGCCTTGGGGATAGATGGACTAGGAAGGGATCTTGGTTTGGGAGGGTGGGAAGTGAGACTGGTCCTTGGCTAGCCCATTTGCCTCTAAAAAAGCAGAATCATTTGCAGAGGAATTTCTGAGACCTGTGGGCTGTTGGAGGAGAGGTGCTTTGTCAGAGACGTTGGCCAAGAGGCAGGGCAGCGTTGCTGGATGTAGGAATTGTTGGGGTCTGGACACACCGGAGGGGATGTTGGCAGTGGGGAGGAGCTGGGGATGGTGGGGCAGACAAAGCATGCTGGAACCTGCACTGACTGGGGACAGTTCCTGGTCGCAGGCCCCTCCCTTGCTGGGAGGGGAGTGCCTTCCCTTTGTTTCCTGGACTGTTAACTCTCTCTCACCCTGTCTGACTTCTTACATCTGTTCCCAGCCCTCCATTCTTCCGGTGCCAAGCTGTGGAGAGGGGAGCAGGCAGTGGGGAGAGTGGGGGAATGTGCTTGTTGGCTTGCCTGATACGCAGGGAGGGTGTCGTTTATTGTATCACAGACATGCAGCAAAGCTTTCACTCGGGAAAGATCCTGCTTAGCCGGTGACATCCTCGCTACCCGGAGCCCCATTTCAAACAGCTCGTGATGAATGAGTTGAATTTGTGCAGCCCCCACAGCAGAGCGAGACTGGGGGTGGATGTTAGGAATTATCCCCAATCCTACATACGTCTCTCGGGTGGCTGAAACTAGGCAGGCTCTGCTGCATTTGTCTGAAATGTGGTGCTTACCAGTCTGGGGAGGGAGCAGAGAACTGTTGCTTTTGTACTTCTATCTTTAAAAAAGATGGTGGTTAAAGTGTGAAACAAAGGATTAGAGAGACTTCTGCCCTTGAGTTACCCCCTCACTTGTGGTGGTCTCAGTCTGAGTAGCTCTCTGGTCAAAAAATGGTAGAGAGGGCAACCTGAAGACGTATGGGGATTTGGGGAGGAGGAGAGCAAAATGTGCTCAGTCAGTGACACCACCCCGCGGCCCCCCCCCCCCCCCCCCCCCCCCCCCTCCCAGCAAATAATAGCTCCTCAGCAAGTTTGGTTGGTCCTACTTTTGCAGTTCCAGGCCACTGAGTTGTTTCTTCTAAGAGACTAACATCTGTGTTTGGACGATGGAGAGTGTGGGGCTGAAGGCCATGCTGATCATTTGAATGGCATATTCACATTTTGCAGAATCTTAAGAAGTTGTCTTGATGCTGACTCCTCCTTTCCCTTTTCCAGCTTTGCATGCTTACAGGTAACGCTCCCAACTTGCAGACAGCCTAGTAGATGGATGCATCATCATCTTCCTAACTACACAGGGTAATGAGGAGAGGACAACTCATTCATCTTTCCACTGTTCAACTTGGGGAGTAGGGTTCATTCAAGATGTTAATGCTGCTGCTGCCAAAAGTCAGCAAGACTTATCATTGCGTGTGTGTAGGCAGATGGACTAGGAGAAGGAAAAATTCCTCCAGGGAATGGACAAGGAGCTGCTGCAGAGCTTTTGGATGAAAGCCTTCACAAAGGCAGCGGCAAGAGAGAAGGGAAGGAAGTGATTTTATCTATATGCATGTCCTGGATGTTTCCACAATGAATGAAAGCTGGTGATTGAACACTGATTTGAAAGGTGGATACTAGTCCAGGGTCCCATTCTTACTGTGATCTGAGCCCCTTTTCCTGTTCTTTTCCTCCTTGCACCCCTGATGCTTGTAAAAAATGGTCCTTGTAATGGAGTGAAGGGAATGTACAGACTTGCTTTGCTGGCTATCAGTTTTTAGGTAGAAAACATCAGCATTTTTCCAGAAGTAACCATGGGACAAATGGCTCTAGCTCTCAAGATGGCCTTTTCCCTTTCCCTTATTCTGGCTCTTGAGTAAAAACCCTTATTAAATTCATCCCATTGCTCCTCCTTCCCCTCCCTCAGAGCAACCTAAATAATTCCTCTCGTGCTTAGTGTTTACAGCCTTCAAATATTTGCAGACTGGTGTCATGTCCCATTCTTCCTCCCCACCCTTCTTAGTTGTATCTCTTGTCTATGTTACATATTTAGCTCTTTTAATCTTTCGTAGTAAATCAATCCCTGTAGGCCCTGATCGTTTTTTGTTCCTCTGTTAGGAATTCCTAGCAGCTTGTCTGTCTCAGCCCAGCACTGTAGTATGTGGATGACATCTTTTTTGATAGCAGGCAGCTCTTGGCTAACTTTGTGTACAAGCCAGAACTCTTCAACAGGAGATGGATCTCCTTAGGATCCAGGGAGAGAAGGGAGCCAGTTGTGTCAACACTTACTTTTTCTCTTTGGTCCATGGCTCCGAGTGTGGTGTGTGAAAGAGAGTGGATGGAGAAATCTATCTGCAGCTGTCCTTCATGAAATCTGGAAATCTTATCACAGGGATCAGGAGGCACAAATTAACCAGACCCACCAAAAGTAGCTGTGCAATATCTACAAAACATCAACTTTGACTCCAGGTCATGCTTGGCATGCATGTTCTGGAGTAGTTTATTTTATGACAGTGTTCATAAGCTGCTCATGATCAGAGCTGCTCTCTGATTTGTGTTTGAGTGCAAATTTTAAAAGTTCGGGATACTAGGAAGGGCTTGCCTGTGTGAGGCAGGCATAGGAGCCGGGGAGAGAGAAACAAGTCTTGAGTGTCATTCCCGTGACCTATGTACAGATCTTAATTCTTTCCATTTTAGGATGATGTGAAACATCTGGAACCCTCTCAGATAGTTCAAGAGAAAGATCAGCCTGTTCCTCCTTTGACAGCGCACTTTGGGACCAGAGTGCTGGCTTTCGTGGCTGGCAGCTCAGTTTTTTTAAGTAAGAAGTGCGTAGGGTGGTGGTTTTGTGTCTTTGAAAACTATATAGCTATGCCTTCAACAAAGACGTCTGAGTAGCTTAATTCAGTACCAGATTCAGTTTATTTCTTCATGCTTCTAATTTAGGATATAGCAAATGTTTCTATGTTGGCAAAAGATAAAGGTATTATTAAAACCCTCAGGAGAGGAAGAAGCTGGAGATTTGAGAATTGTCTGTATTGAGCAGGTCAGGGCTGTGGAGAAACCAGAGGTAGCTGGGAATGTTTGCAATGTCTCCTCCTGTACTAACTGGCTATGTTGAAATGATGTACCTGAGGTAATCAGTAATATTGCTTGAGAAGAGGTACAATACACCACTGCCTAGGGAGCTGGCTTGGATTCAGGGGCTAGGTATATGATGAGGGACAGCTAAAACTTCCACTCAGTTTAGGTACTGCTGATATATACAGATTCGCCTCCCAAAGTTTGGCGCTTCTGGAGCTAACGAGGCAGCTAACATGTTTTAGGGCTCTTGTTCTAGCCTGGCTTACAGGATCACAGCTGGTTTCCTATTCATGTGTCTTCCTCTGGGTTTGCCTTTGCAAATGGCTGTGCTGGAAAGTTTGTATGAAGTTGAAATAGCTGAATCTCATGTTTGTCACAGTGAATAAATTTCAGGGTAAATCTTAAGGTTTTGGCATCTGTATGGGCCTTGTTAAAAGTGTTTAGCTTTAGTGGAAGCTTGCACAATCTTCATTTCACACTCGTTTCTATGCAGGAGCCAATATTGCTACTGGTGAAGAGGTGGCCATCAAACTGGAATGTGTCAAAACCAAGCATCCCCAGCTCCACATTGAAAGCAAGTTCTACAAGATGATGCAGGGAGGAGGTGAGATGGAAAGGAAGGGATGGGACTGGGGGAGTGGTTGAAGAAGGAAATTATTCTAGAGGGCCTTAGAAAGGAAGTGATTTGGTGTTACATATGATCTTCTCATTGGGGGATGCAGCAGTTTTCCTCTGTTCTATAGGCTTAATCTTTCTATTTCCCCAGTGGGTATCCCCTCCATTAAGTGGTGTGGAGCAGAGGGGGACTATAATGTGATGGTGATGGAGCTTTTGGGGCCCAGCTTGGAAGATCTCTTCAACTTCTGTTCTCGCAAATTTAGTCTCAAGACAGTTCTGCTCCTGGCAGACCAGATGGTGAGTTTCCTCTGAAGCATTTGTGCCTACTCTCCTTTTCTGTGCCTTTTTTTTTTTTTTTCTTTTCTGTTTTTCTCCTTCCCTTACTTTTTCCCCTCCCATCCACTCTGATGAAGATTCTGCCAGGTTTCTATTTCTTGATGAAGCTGTGGGACTGGAACCTAGGTACTGCTGGCTTTTCTTGATCTCCATCCCTCCTTCCTTCCCCTGCTGCTCACCCTGCATTAGCATCACGTGCATAGATGCCTTAGCCTGTGTGATGAACGACTGGCATCACTACCTGTGTTGACTCAACTTCCTGTGCCCTGAGTTTAAGACCCTTAGAGGCTTTAGACCTTCTCCATTCCCAACCTACCTAAGTTTAAAAAATGACTGGTGTCAATATTGAAGCTTAAAGTTTTAGTCCATACGAACCTGCTTCTCATTCTGCCTTGTGGTGCTGATGGTGACTTCCCCTGATGGAGGACTGGGCTGGCATGCAGGGTTGAATTTCATCTCCTCTCTTCATTTCCAGATCCTTCTGCCTCCAGAGAGTGTCTTTTTCCTTGGCTGCTGTCTCTGATATTCTGTGGAAAAACGTCCCTTTTCCTTCTCTAGCAGGCCAGTGTCCTGGACAGGATACTTTTTTTAACAGGTGTATTTATGATAAATTACCTTCTCGCTTGTCTCACTATTTATTTATTTACTCCCCTCTCCAGATCAGCCGTATTGAATACATTCATTCTAAGAACTTCATCCACCGGGATGTGAAGCCAGACAACTTCCTTATGGGCCTTGGCAAAAAAGGCAACCTAGTATACATCATAGATTTTGGTTTGGCCAAGAAGTACCGAGATGCCCGAACCCACCAGCACATCCCTTACAGGGAAAACAAGAACCTGACTGGCACAGCCCGTTACGCCTCTATCAACACCCACCTGGGAATTGGTGAGCCTGCTGTTGCCCCTTGGTGGGGATTTCCTGGGGAGGTAGTGTGTCCCCAGAAGGAGAGGGTTGGGTTCTGTGCCTGGCTCCAGTTCTGAACGGTGTTGAGACGGTGGGTAAATAACTGTTACGGTTGTGTTACCTCGCCTGCCTCTTGTGTCACTCTGAGCTTCTGAATTGTCTTCTGGTATGTGTTTGTGTGCTGCTTAGTGCTTTGGGATCCTCTTTCAGCAGCGAGTGACCTCCCTGACTTTACTGCTACTAACTGCCTTGCACAATTTTTACAGGCTGATTAGATGTGTAAAGGGAGACGTTCACAGGCACTGAGCCTTTAGGGATGTGTGCAACTGAAACCTCTCCTGTTGACTTCTGAGTGCCTTCATCAATGGTTATTCTGTAGTTGTGAGAGCTGGAGTATAGAGGCCCGTTGCAGTATGGCGATACTCCTGTTCCCCATCACTGAGGATGGGGACAGTCATGTGCTGGGGATGTACAAGAAGCTGAAATATGGGGAGGCTTCCTACTGCCTAGACATCCAGGCAGGTTTTATGATTGCAAGTTGGCTGTCACAGGCCTTCAGAATATGTGTGTGTCTGTGAACCACGCTGCTCCGTTCACCACTGAGAGAGACTGAGGCAGCTTTAGGGATGTGGGGCTCTGCCCTTGGTGTCTGTGGCTAGCACTGTGGGGATAAAACTAGTCTGGGAAAGAGTGCTGAGAGGTCAGCCACTCTGATGGTGGCCATCATCCCAGGTTTTGTAAAAACCTCCTGCAGGTTAATACCCACAGTGCCTTCTGAAGTCACCCAAAACTCTTGTCCTGGGAAGGAGCCCCTGATGCTCAACACCTGATTACTGTGAGGAACAGAGGTGAAAACCTCTTGCAATTTTCTCTTTTGTTCCCAGCAGATACTTCTCTCTGGTGTGTGACCTTTTTCCGCTGCTTGAGCTAAACTTTGTCCACAGTGCAAGACTTCCGTAGTTACCACAGGGTCTGTTCTGAGCAGGATGACTCAGTTCTGCTACTGGTTGGCAAATCCAAAGAGCAGAAACACTGAAGCTGCCCTGCCTGTGGACCCAGGAAAATAGCTTCTGTGCTCGCAGCCCAGTCTATATCTCTGGGAGACCTTATTCTGAAATGCATAAGCTGGGAATTTGAAAATCAGAGCAAGGAACTCAAAACTTTTTAAACTAACAGCTTCCACAGGATTTTGTATCCTCATTCTTCTTAGGGAAAGCTTCCCATTCTCTCTTCTTGTGGATGGTTACTCAGAAATCTGGAGTGAAGATTTGACCTTGGAAAATAAAGCACTTTCCCACTGGTTTTCTTGCTTAATTCTGTATAATGGTAGACTGAAAATGCTTTATTTATATAAAAATGGGGAGTGTTGTGTGTTGAGAGTGGTCTGTGATCTCCTGACCTCTTCCATGTAGTAAAAATAGTTCTTGTGAGCTTTACGAGTTGGTCTTCTGTATTTTGACTTGACCTGCTTATATATAACTGGCTCTCCATTGAATTCTCAGTCAAGATTTCCACAGCCATGGTAACTGCCACAAGGAGACATGCACAAAATAATTCTCACTGCTATGTCTGTCGATTCTTTTGTGTGTGCCTGCTTTGTCTGAACTGATCACGAGGGGCTAAATGTCTGGTTGTAGGGTTGGTTTTTATTTTGAAGGACTTTATTATTCATCCCACCCCAATTTAGCCCTGTACTACTGGTGCTTGGCTTGTGTATTGGGATGAACAAACAATGTCTGAATGCTAATCCAAAAGCAAATCACATATGCCATCGGTCTGAGCACAGCCATCGCCCTCTTTGTGCCCTTTGCTTCGGGAAAATCTGGGTGTGAGTTACTCCCTGCAACAGGTCTGGGGTGTATTATCTCCACACTGTAGATAGTTCCCCTGTATGGCATAAAGGTTGCATAACTTGGCCAGAGGAAAGGGGAGGGGGTGTTGGGGTTGCAGCTGGAGTTCCTGTTTCTGAAGACCTTGCCACAGAGCGAGTGACAGACACGTTTGTGAGTTAGCATTATTACCATGGGAACCGTCACTCTGAATTTTTTGACTTTGCAGAGACTATGTTTTCTGTCTTAATGTTACATTAATGTGGTTTAGGGAGAGGGAAGGAACCAGGTGCCCGCGTATTTGTGTGACTGGAATAGCAAATGAATAAATGCCTTTATTTGAATGTGCAAGCTAAGGGTTGGGCATTCCAATGTCTGGAGGAAACACATTCTTTTCCCAGTGACCGGGTGAAAAAGTAGTAGGCGAGATCGGGGAGGGTTTCCACAGCTGGAGACTTGCTGTTGGGGGAGTCATTGGACTGTGCAGGCTTTGGTTCACGCATTCCAGTCAGTTTTCACATGCTCTGGGGATGAGAGTCTCTTGCACCCTCTGGTGCTTGTAAAGTCTGAAATAGATGCCCAGGGGTGCCCAGGAGACAGTCTTTGGAAGAAGCCTGGTGGGCTCTGTCTGGATGACAGGAGGCAGGGCGCAGTTCTTCCCTAAACGTGTGTCCTAGATGGCATCATTGTAGGCTGAGCAGAGCATAAAGTTCTTCTGCTCATCCTGTCCTCTGTCACCCATTCCAGATTTTTGTGATTTTAAAAGCTGTTGCCATGCAGTGGGGAGCGAAAGGGGAAGTGTAGTCCCAGCATGTGCAAAATGAGATCTGAGTACATAGCCAGGAAAAACTTTACTTGGTTAAGACTGCTTTCATCTAGGCTGACCCCAGTGAAGACAGCTGATTTCTAGGGAGTCCTGCATGGGAACAACATTGCTTTGGACAGGATTGAAGGGGAGGGGGGAAGCACTGTCCTTGGGAACCAGGAGAAACTTCACACTGCAAAGTTTTGTCACAAACCTTACATCCAAGGCAACCAATCCTCAGCCTTCTGTCTTTGCCCAAGCATATCTTCCCCAGGTAACTCACTGTCCTGCTACTCGCCTCTGACTTGGCTCCTCCTGAGGACCCTGCTTTGGGAAGGGACTGAGGGTATGAGTTGGCTGGGAGCCTCCCTGGGAGTGGGAGGGAATTGGCACTGGATTGCTTGCAGAGTGGGTTGGGTTTGAATGGTCCTGATGGCTTATGTGGGAAGGCGACCTTGTGTTCTGTGTTGGAAGGGGCTTTGCAAGTGAGGGGAGAAAGAATGAGTGTCTTATAAAAGTAGCAGTCCCTCATCTATTGTAGGAGAGTTGAGAAGCTGAACTAAACTGGAGAGAGGAAGCATGATGTGGTGTCACACGTTATGACTGTAATCCTGCTTCTGGACTGGCTTGTTCTGGGTGTGCGTTTATGTCACTTGTGTTTCTCAAACTGTAAAGACATCTTTTGCTTGTATCCCAGGTGTGCTGCTACTGTTAGTCAATGATTGTCAAGCTTCTAAAAGCGGAAAGTAGTGATGTTAAGTAATGCTTCTTTAGTGTGTGGAGGTGAACTTTTTTCCTAGCTAATTAATTACTCCACTTTTGCTGTTTAATGTTATCTAGTGTCCTGTAGCTGTTGGTATATGAGGCCAGGCACCAAAAAAAAAAAAAACCCCCAAAAAACCCCACAACAAAAAAACCCAGAAACAGAGGTAGCTTGGGGATTTGTAATAGTAACTGAAGATGAAAGAAAGAAATGGGATGTAGAAACTGTTCTCCATCATCCAAGGTTTCATTCAGGATCTTGTACTTAGGTGAAAGACAGCTATAGTGTTTTGAGGTAGCTTGACAACTGTGACCCCATCATTTTGGTGTTTCAGGCTCTTCATGGACTTGAATCTCCCTGAAACTAAGTGGGCTACAAGGACTGTTATCTACCTGAGAAACTGAGACTTAGGGATGTGACACAATCAGACATTTATCAGTCTGCATTTAATAATTGGGTGTCCTGCTTACAGTTATTTTTCTTTGATCATTTTGCTCTCTTGAGGCACAGCTAAACTGTGTTTGAGTGCATGTAATGGATCCCAGTGAGTTACCTGGTTTGGCTTTGTAACCCCTCTTCCTGCCTCTAGTAAGGACATGTAGCATCCCCCACTGACTTCACTCTCCCTAGCCTCAAATCTCTTAATTCTGGCCTTCCCCAAATCACCAGGACTGTTCCTAGACATATGTTCACAGAATGTCTCCTGTTGTTCTGGATTGGGGTAGGTGGCTGTGCTTAAAGCTGCTGTGCTCCATGCAAATGGAGATGTGTGTTGCAGCCTACCTTAAGCAGTGTGGAGTTCAAGCAAGATTTTTGGGGGCAAGATCCTGATTTATTTCTGAAAAACCTAGTTGTCCATTTAGCAGATTTCTCTGGTTCCTGCCCTGCCTTTCTCTGCTTCTCTGAGGAGCACCCCCCAAAGCTCCAGACAGGGAACCCACAGTTGCAGACTTTAAAGCTACAGCCTGGGTAAGTCAAGGGATTGTCTAATTGCAAGATTGAGGAGGTTACCTTTGTCACCTGTGCTTTCAGGCCCTGGATGTGCTTTCTGACTCCCATTTCTACTGGCCTGCTGTCTCAGGATATGTGTCATTATCAAATATTGTTTAGTTTTATTTATTTGGTATGCCCTCTGAGAGTGCATGTATCCCAGCCTTAGGCTAAATGCAAAACTGTGGGTTTCTTTTCCCTTCTCCCTTCGTAGCGTCTTAAGCATCTCTCAGCCAGTCATGTAGTTATCTTTGGCAGACGCCTGAGAAGATTAGGAAGCATTAGCCCCTTTAAAGTGGGCAACACGAGGCAGTAAGTTAGTGAGGTCAAAAAATGCTGTTATTTCTGCATGCTCCAAGTTAAAACATTTGGGGGAATTGTATGTCATCTCCCTTCTCTACTGCTGTCTTGGAACATGGTGTTTTTATGGCATTCCATGCACTTTGCACCAAAGGCTCTCTCCTCTTAGTTACAGTGTGATGACACCCTCCTTTTCTTCTGCAACCACAGTGAGGTTTTTGTCCCCTAATATTTTTAATTTGACAAGCCTCCTAGTCCTCAAAAAACCCAAACAATCCCACCCCCCCCAAACAAAAACAAACCCAAAACCAAACAACTGAACAAAATGACCAAAACCAACCAACAAAAACCAAAAAAACAACAAAAAACAAACAAAAAACCCAAATCGCCAAAAACCCCACAACACTAGGAAGTTATGAGAGGCATGCAGAAGAAAGTCTCATGGTGACCCACAGCTTGCACTGGTACATCTGGACACTGAGATCTGTGATCATCTGCAGCTACTCCTTCGTCGGGATTCATGTCAGCTAGCAGAGTAAGGGGAGCTGTAATAATCTACTGACCTTTGGATGGAGCAAGTGGTAGGTAGCATGTAACTGATATTGAGAATTAACCCACAGACCAACACATAATCTGCAGCACCTTCTAGAATCTGGCACTGAATCTAGCAAAATGTGCTGAATGAATCTAAATGATAACGTGCAAATGAATCTATAAGATAAATCTCTTTAGTCTTTTCTCTACCCCTGTGTTCTTCCTCAAGCCATATTTTACCTCTGCTTTCTATTTAAGTTGCTGAGGAGTCACTAGTTCCTCTTTCTGCCCTGTGTAAGGAATATCAGCAGGTTAATTAGAAGATGTGTTTGCAAGGGTTGGGCTTACCTCTGTTATCTTTGTCTTTCTGCAACTGCCTCTGCCATGACTAATACCCAGAGTGATCATTCTGGCTGGAAAAGTGTAGGTGCCCTTCCTCTGGGACTGGGAAGAGCAAAGTAGGTAGTGTCACTGCAGCACTTCTTGAGCTGTTGAAGTCTTGAGTAATTACTCTTGACTACCTCCTCACTTGCACAAGACTTAATTCACACCATTTATGAAGTGGGTTGGGCTGTATGGGGAGAGGACCACTTTAACTCTTGCAGTATGAACATCCCCACAGGAATATGTACTGGAAGGTCTTCTACAAGTTTGCCTACCCATAGAAATCTACCAAAGGAGAGAGGTGGTTTCTTCTGTTCTGTGTTCGCATTCAGAGCTCTGTGACTGCCAAAGCAGTATTGATTGCTCCTCACACCTTGCCCCTTTGTAACTTGTTCACACAGAACAAAGTCGCCGTGATGACCTGGAGAGCCTGGGATACGTTCTCATGTACTTCAACCTGGGATCACTGCCTTGGCAGGGCCTCAAGGCTGCCACCAAGCGCCAAAAGTACGAGAGGATCAGTGAGAAAAAGATGTCAACGCCCATTGAGGTGCTCTGCAAAGGGTACCCTTGTAAGTGCTTGTGTCTTGATGGCTGTCTTGTCTGATGCGTGGCTTGCTCTCCTGCTGAATCCCGGTAGAATCTTGAGTCCTGAAGGGCAATGCTCATTACCCTCAGACCAGGATATGCTGCTCATACCAGTGATCAGAAGGATAAGAGACCAGTGGTGACACACTTGTGTTTCAGAAGTGGGAAACGTAGATGTGTTTGTGGAGGGTCAAGGCCTGTGTTAGTAAGAACATGAGAGTGTTGAGAGGTATCTTTAGGACCTCAGAAACAGTCTGGAAGAGGGGTGGGTGATTAGGTGAGGTCTGCTAATGATCCTGAGTTACTCTGGGTAATGAGGATGAGGGCCAACTGTGATGAATCCCAGAAATAACCTGACAGTGAAGTGGCAAATTCAGTTCTTTCGTATGTAAATGTGGCGTAGTGTATGTGAGGAGAGAGTAGAAGGCTTGGTCCTCCTGTCACAGGGAGAACAGTGGGCTCTGAGCTGACTGGTGTCACTCACCAATAAGTTGTTGCAGTGACAATAGACAGTTCTGTGAAAAGATAAGCTTTGGCTTAGTGGCTACTGAGGAAAGCAGCTCAGGTGTTAGGAATTACTAGGAAAGAAAAGAAGCCCAAACAGGGTGCATAAACCTATGGTCCACTCACACCTCGCATGCACTGTGCAGCTCCATTCCATCCCACTATTTCAGAATGGATGCTGTAGAACAGGAAAAAAGCCCAGGAAAGGCCAAAAGAGTGATCAGAAGTGAGGACATTTCTATACAAGCAATGAGTTTGCTGAAACCTGGAAAAGAGGTGATTATAGAGATGATAAAAGTCTACACTCTTGCAATTCCTCCAGAAGTTTGAAGGGGAGCTCATCATATGGTGGCCCCAGAAATGAAACTGGTTCCTGATAGCTTCAAAAAAAACCAATGCGGTTCTTCACACAGCCAGTAGTAAACCCGTGGAACTCATTCCCAGAAGATGTTGTGGATACTTAAAGCTTACAGGAGTTCAAGGAGAGATTGGACAGCTATGTGGAAGAGAGATCCCCATTGAGGGTTGCTAAATCGGTAGAAACCACATTCAGATAAGGAAGTTCCCTGATCTGAAAGTAGGTGGAAGCTGGGCTAATGTCATGGAAGTCTTCAGACACGCTTGCCCCAGTCTTTCTCCTCTGTAGCTGTCTACTTCTGGCCACTGCTTAAGACAAGCTACTGAACTAGGGGAACCTCTGGTGTGTTTCAAGCTTCCCAAAGCTCACCTCCACCTATTCTCTAGGTCTGCCTTCTTACTCTCCTTCAGAAGGCTCTATGACTTACTACCTCTTGCTTGGAAAAGCATCCAGAAAAGAGCTGTGCGAGCATTCGCCATGGTAGAAATAGGGATGGGGTCTCCTTGGTGGCCAAAGCACTACAACCAGCAGGTTGTGTTTTTGTTAACCAGGTCGGTGTTTGTGCCATCCTGGTGCATCACGCCACTGCTGACAGGCCACAGTGGCTCTTTGGTGGGACCAGGGAGTTTGGATGTTGTTCAATAACCGACTGTTCTCTGCGCTCTCCAGCTGAGTTCTCAACATACCTCAACTTCTGCCGCTCACTGAGGTTTGATGATAAACCTGACTACTCATACCTGCGGCAGCTCTTCCGCAACCTCTTCCACCGCCAAGGCTTCTCCTACGACTACGTCTTTGATTGGAACATGCTTAAATTTGTGAGTGTGTGCGGTGAAATGGCTGGAGGGACAGGGATTGATTTGTATCATGGAGATAGGGGAGAAAGGTTGGAAACTGCCTGCTACTTGTACCCTGGTGAGCAGCTTAAGAAGGGGGACCAGGTGGAGTGGAAAGAGGTGGAGTTGTTTGGTGGTGCTAACTGGGGATATAGCTACTGTTGTATTAGTGAGTGTGTCTGATGGAGCATATGTGTCAATAGATCTATAGGTAGGTTGAGATAACTTTTCAGGAGAACTATGTAACTGACAGCTATGTGCGGTGTGGGGGTTTCTCCCGTCTTCAGGGAGCAGCCAGGAATCCTGAGGATATGGATCGGGAGCGGCGAGAGCATGAGCGAGAAGAGAGGATGGGACAGCTCCGGGGGTCAGCCACACGAGCGCTGCCTCCTGGCCCGCCTGCTGGAGCCACTGCCAACCGCCTTCGCAATGTCACTGAGCCCATGGCCTCCACCCCCACCTCCCGAATCCAACAGTCAGGTGAGTGGGGTGGGAGAGTTGGGGGATGGTGAAACCCCTGTTGTTGGCTGGAAACCAAAACTCTCGACTGATCACTCTTGTCTCGCATTTCTCTGCCTCAACAGGAAACACATCCCCCAGAGCAATCTCAAGAGTGGATAGGGAACGGAAGGTTAGCATGAGGTTACACCGAGGAGCTCCTGCCAATGTCTCCTCATCTGACCTCACAGGGCGGCAAGAAGTGTCACGGATTTCAGCATCACAGGTGAGTCCCTGCTGCGGTTTTCATGGCCTTGGTGTGGATGTCCAAGAAGGACTATGGGCCTCATAGCAGTTTTTACCTGATCTGCTGGAGCTGAGATGAGCTTGAAGCTTTTAGTGTGGTGAGCAGAGTGGTAACAAGTTACACCTTCGGTCTTCAGTTACGTACTCAGTTACAGGCCATACTCAGTGTCATCATGGAGGGAAGGGACACCATCCAGAAGGACCTTGGCAGGCTTGAGTGGTGGGCCCATGCTAACCTCGTGAAGTTCAGTGAGGCCAAGTGCAAGGTCCTGCACATGGGTTGGGGCAATCCCAAGCACAAATACAGGCTGGGTGGAGTATGGACAGAGAGTTGTCCTGAGGAGAAAGACTTGGGGGTGCTCAACATGAACCAGAAATTTGCTAGCGCAGCCCAGAAGGCCAAACGTATCCTGGGCTGCATCAAAAGAAGCGTGGCCAGCATGTTGTGGAAGGTGATTCTCCCCCTCTACTCTGCTCTTGTGAGACTCCACCTGGAGTACCGCATATCCAGCTCTGGAACTCCCAACACAAGAAGGATATGGACTTGTTGGAGTGAAGCCAGAAGAGAGCCACGAAGGTAATTAGAGGGCTGGAACACCTCTCTGAAGAAAGGCTGAGAGAGTTGGGGGTGTTCAGCCTTGGGAAGAGAAGGCTCTGGGAGACCTTATTGCAGCCTTCCGGTATCTGAAGGGGGACAGGGGCTTGTAGTGTATAGTATGAGGGGTAATGGCTTCAAACCAAAAAGAGGTTAGATTTAGATTTGAAATTAGGAAGAAGTTCTTTACCCTGAGGATGGTGAGACAATGGAACAGATTGCCCAGGGAAGTTTTGGATGCTCCATCACTGGATATGTCGAGACTACGTTGGACGGGCCTCTGAGCAATCTGGTCTAGTGGGAGGTGTCCCTGCCCATGGCAGGGCGGTTGAAACTAGATGATCTTTAAGGTTCATTCCCACCCAAACCATTCTATGGCTCTATGATCTTAGTTCTGCTTTACTGGGAGTAGTTCTTCATCTGATTTTCTTCGAGACTGCAGTGTTTTGGAGAAGTGAAACAGTAAACTTTTGGGAGGGAGTGTGTCTTGAGAAAAACATGTAGCCTCTCTGTTTTGGCAGCCTTGTGCCTTTTTCTTCCTCTCCATCTTTTACGTACTCTTCTGATTTCTCTTGCAGACAAGTGTGCCATTTGATCACCTTGGGAAGTGAGGAGCAATTGCCACTGGACCAGTGTTTGCTTAGGTGAGCCTGTCCTCATGCCTGCGTTCCCCCAAGGAGGGAATGGCTGGCACTGGGGATTAGGTTAAGGCTTTGATGTTGCTGTGGGAGATAGGTAACATTTCCTTTCCTTGTCCTTCCTTTTCCTTGGAGCTTGTTTTTTTTTGACTTCAGAGAGAAGAATAAGATTGGCTCCCAAAACCTTGAGGGGATGTATTATCTTGGGTATGAATGTGGCTTCCATTTCTCCAGGAGGGTAGGGAGGGTGGAGAAGGTGCTGGGCTGGGGAGCCATTTCTTTAGTTCCTAATGAATGCTTCTTTGGCAGTGTGATTGGGTTGGGGAGGAGAGTGCTGAGCGTGTGGCCAAGTGTGTGAGACTTAGCCTAACTAGCAAGTGCCTCCTTACAGAGGCAATGACAGTAGCTGGACAAGGTACTCCAAGGGATGACAGGAGTACAGAAGAAAGGGCTGATTGGATTTGTTACACTTCAGTTGATGTTGGAAGTGATGGGAGGAGCCTTTCTCCTAACATCTCTTCCTTTTTTTCCCCTCTCTTCTTAATTCTCTTTCTAGTGTCTTCACTGTATTTTTCTTTTAAAAAACAAAAAACTAAAAAAAAAAAAAAATTAAAAAAAAAAAAAGACAAAAACAAACAAACCAACAAACCGACAGGATTTCTTTTTGCCAACGCCGAGGAGTTGAGCTGTGCCCCCGCGCTGGCGTGAGCTGTTTTGAGAGGGCCGTCTGCGTCGCCAGCGCCTCTGAGAAGCTGATGATGAGAGAGCCGTGCGGGATCACCTCTGCTGCCCCCCCACGCCCCCCAGCCCCACCTGGGCCCAACTGCTGCCCCCACTCCCCTCTCCTGACTCTCTGCTCCTGGGTTGTTTTTTCCTCTCTTTTCTTTTTTTTTTCTTTTTCCCCTTCTCCTTCCTGGATATCTTCTCCTATTTTATTTTTTGTTTTAATTATTGTTTTCAAATCATATGGTTTCTAGACATAAAAATTTTAACTTTGTTCACCTTTTTGTCCAAGGGCAGGTGATGGTGAGGGAGGTGGGTTTTTGTTTGGGGTTGTTTTTCTTTTTTTTGTTTGTTTTTTTGGGGGCGTGGGGGTGTGGGGGGTTGGTTGGGATTTTTAGGTTTGTTTTTCAGGAGCCTTGTGGGCCAGGAGGGAATCAGATTCTAGCTACACTTGATGGTAGAAGTCTGATTTTTATTATTATTATAACAGAATTTATTTTCTCAAGCATTAAATAAGTTTTAAGCTGTGAGGGAAATTGTGGCAACAGCCTAATCATTGACTTGGGCTTCCTTTACCTTGGGTGGCTTCTCTGAGGTTTGCTTTCAGCTGTCGGGAGGAGGGCCAGACTTCCCTGATCCGAGTGGCCCTCATGTACCGAGGGATCTATGGAGCATCACCTGGTCCCGTGGAGGATGGGAAGACTGGAGCTGAAATACAGGGAGAAATACACTTCCCTGCAGTGGGGTCTTTTTTTTTTTTTTTTTTTTCCTTCTCCTGTCTGGCTGTGCGTGTTTTTCTATTTCATTTTATTTTTTAATTAAAACTTGTTTTAATTCCTGCGGAGAGAGTGTGGGACTTGAGGAGGAGAGAGGGGCACACAGAAAGTGGAGTTGGGTGTTCTGTCAGAACGATGGCTGTTGCTCTCTCCTTCCCTCATGCAGCCCCAAGTAAGATCCACCATACTTGCACAATCCCTTCCTGCCCTCTCCCACCCGTCCTATCCCTCCCCTTCCCCC
>JANVCC010000130.1:10968512-11083073 GCA_025345505.1 Todiramphus chloris collaris | reverse complement strand
CCCCCCCCCCCCCCCCCCCCCCCCCCCCCCCCCCCCCACTTTAGTTGTTTTTAAATATAATTTTAGGAATACTCAAGCTGCTTTGTGGCACTTGGGGCTTTGAAACACAATGATCACCACTGCGACCTATGGCCTGTAGCAGACACACTGTCACTGTAGTGTGGAGCCGATGGGTTGTTGGCAGGGCGGGGAGGGTGGGGTTAGTCTTTGTTTTGTTTGTTTTTATCCTTCCTATTTAACACTTTATTTTTCCTCCCTGTTTTTTTTTCCTAATTTATTTACCCCTCTTACTGTCTCTTTTATTTTTTTTTAATTAAAGAGCAAAACTTTTTATTACTTTGTAATTTAAAAAAACAAAACAAAAAAAAAAAAAACCTGAAGAACTTTGGGGGGGATTTTGTACTTTTTTCCTGTGTAAATATTGGACTTTTTTGAGCTTTATTGTGGTTGTTAATTTGAAGTAATAAAGTAGAAAATGATAAAGTGACGCCAGCATCTGTCATTTCTTCCTGCCCTGGCATCCTTGCTAGGAGCAACATCTTAAATGCAGGAAGCGCTGTCTTGTAGCTGAACCTGTTCCTGAGTTCCAGGAACAAGTTTGATCAGAATTACTGGAAAAAAGGCACAGGGCTGGAGCGCCTAAAAATAAACCTGAGCTGAGCTCTGCAGTTGCAGCCTTGGAACAGCAAGAGCTATGTGAAATCTGATTCAGGACCTCACGGTTCCTGGATTTGAGCCTCTGGTGTCCTGTGAGTCTGGCCTTCAGGAGGAGGGACCTTTCCAGGCCGTTGGCTTTGGGAGTGCGCTGAGTGTGACAGAGGTGGACCTTATATCTTGCTTTTTTTTTTTTTTTTTTTTTCCCTTCTATCCTCAAATCATGGAGGAAGGGGAAGGAGTGGGTCAGAGCCAGCAGCCCTGAGCACCTGACAACTGTGCTGTGCCCCATGCAAAGATGCTGAATGCCTGGTGAAGGGGCACCTGCTGCTTTTCGTGTCTGTGGTGGTGTGGTTTGGTTGGGTTTCTCCTCCTTTGGTTGCCTGACCTGTCCTGGCAGTAAGTTACTACATTTTAATACTGATTTAATTCTAAATTGCTGCTCCTGTAGTTACTCTTCCCCACATCATCAAGACAAGAGAGGTCTGTTTCTTGCAGGCTGTGTAGAACTCTTGAAACTGATTCTTCAGAAACATCTGCTGGGAATAAGTGATGGATCTTGGTGTCTTCAGAAATTCCTTCCAAGCCTCTGCCAGCTGACCAGGAAGAGCTACTCCCTTGTTTGCCTGCTTCACGGGTCTTCCAGCTTCTCAGATGAGAGGAGAACAGGAGGGAAGAGGAGGGTTAGTTCAGGGCTATGTGGTATTGTCCTTTTCCCTCTATCCTGTGTTGGTCCTGCCTCCATAGAATCATTTAGATTGGAGGAGACATTTAAGATCGAGTCCAACTATTCTGAGTGTGGTTTTGAGAGATCAGAATGAAACTAGGCTTTTTTCCCTTCTAAGTCTTGTTTTCTGTGAGAAAAAGAACCATTGCCCATACTGAAGACAACACTTGCCCCCATGCTGCCTTTGCTCCACTGTGTTTGGCCTCATGGCAGTGCAGTGGAGGCAGCAGAGGTGGTTGTTTCAGATAGAAGCTCTGCTTTAGGACAGCAGGGAAGGGTGCTGCCCTTGGGGGAGCTATGGGGGTAGCAGTTCCATGGCTACATCTCCGTTTCAAAAGAAGTAGGCAAATGTCCCTCTAAAGAAGCAGGAGAAGGTCTCAACACCCACGGCTCAGGTGGGGTGTCATCTGCTACCACGGGTCTCTCTGCAAACAGTTTGCTTGGGTAATAAAGATTTTTAGGGCTTGTTTTTGGGTGGCTTTTTTTGGTGCTTATTATTATTTTGTTCTTTCTTAGCTTGAAAATGCTTTGTTAGGGCTTGAGTAGAAGTACAGCTTTGGTTTGCGATGTTTTTCCTCGGAGAGCTGGGGACAACAGCTCTGCGGTAGAGGTGGAAATCTGCTTGGGCGCATCTTCCTGGGGACAGTGCTGCCCTTAACCGGCCTGGGGTGGGAGGAGGAGCAGCGGGAGCGCTGCCGGGGTTGAGGCAGCAGCTCCGGCCGCGGTGGGTAGGTGGGTGCCCGGGTCTCACCCCCCAACTCCGCCGCCCCTTTAAGAGCTGGGCGGTTATGTCACCCTGTTCTCCCGCCGCCCCGCCTCCGCCTCGCGCGGCGCTGCGGAGTGGGCGGGGCGTGCAGTGCCGTGCGCAGGCGCGGAGGGCCGGGGTGGGCCCGGCGTCGCCATGGGCTCCTGAGGCCCTCAGCGCCCCCGCGCCGGTGCCGGCGCACGCGGGGCAGAGGGGCAGGGCAGGGCCCGACCCGACCCGACCCCTTCTCACCCCAACGGGCTGCGCTGGGCTGGGCTGGGCCTGGGCCGGTCCGGGCCGAGCGGAGCCGAGCCGAGCCCCTCCCGCCGGGAGGTAAGACGTGGCGGGGGCAGGGTGGCCGCGGAGCCGGGGCGCGGGGGCGGCTGTGGGCGCGCGGGGCAGGCCTGAGAGCACCTGGAGTGCTCAGTGAGGTCCCCCTCAACTCACCTAACGCTCCGCCTCCACCTGGGGTGGTCGTGACCTCCGCTTCCCCCCCATCATTCCTCCTCCTCCCGTGCCCCGGCGTGGCCTGCACGATTCCCCCGGTGCGGGCCCCCAGTCCCGTGCCCTCCCAGTGCGGCTCCCCCAGTCCTCCCCCCGGTTCCCTCCTGCAGCCCGCGCACGTTCTCCCGTGCACCCCTTCCCCTCTCTGCGGCCCCCATAGCGTGACCCCTCCACGCGCTTTCCCCCCCCCGCGTGGCTTCCATACATACGCACTTGTGCCTCCCTATAAGCTCCCTTCGCAGCCCCCACAATCCCCCTACCCTCGATGCAGCTTCCCTCCCACCCAACCCGCCATATCTCCCTGCTGCAGCCCACCCCGTGTCCTCTCGTACACACAGACGCCTTGCCCCAGCACAGCCCCTCCCCACACCCTCGGTGCTGTCACGCTTTTCAGTGGCATTTGGTGGGTGTCAAGGCCTGCAAGGGTGTGTTTGGCCCCAGGCAGGCTGGGAGCACAGTAGACCCTAGCAGGGTGGTGGGCACCTGATTTTTGTTTGCTGTGCCTTCTCTGGCTCAGGCTGGATAGACTGACAGACACGATGTGTGTGTGTGTCCGTGTGTGCTGATGTGGTTGGTAGATGTGTGAGGAGGCTGTTTCTGTGCCTGCACGCTTGTATCGCAGGTGAGTTATGATGAGTCTTGTTTGGATGATCATGGTGGCTTGACATTTCCGTTGCTTGGTGAGGGCTAATTCATTCTTGGCAACTGCAACATGTAGTGGAAGCAGGGCTTTGGAAAAATGTGTGCGTGACTGGGTTCTGATGAATTGTGATACAAGAAAAGGACTGGAGCGGTTTCAGGGACAGCTCTATGAAAGCTGCCTGGAACACCACAAAGCTGTGAAGAGTGTGAGAACCAGGAAATCTAGAGGACATACTAAAGATGGTTCCTCCTTACAGAAAGTTTGAAACCATTCTTATTGCAGCAGAAACTTGAACAGGAGTAATTATTGAAGACACAGATAGGCTTCACCAGAGGGAAGACTGTTTATCTCTGTTGATGAGAAAACAGAAGTTGTTGATCAATAGTAAAAGAAAGGCTAACAGGATGAATAGAAATGTCTGTTTCTTATCCTGCAAGAAAAAGAACAATCAATGAAAATGTACTAAAGCATGCATTCCACTAACAAAGACTTGGCTTATTTTAACACAATAGTTAACTGTTCCTTTGAACTTGTGTTGCTGGAAGTTATCCTTGAATCTAAGAGCATAGCAGCCTCCCTAAGAGGGACTGGAGATTGCTCTAAAAATGTATGTGTTATTCAAATTTCTAATACTAAAGGTTTGTATTCATGTGGTGCTTTTGGAAAAAAAAAATGGAGAGCTTTTCTTACAGTGAAGTTGTTGCACAAAGGCCTACTTCAGGCTTTTTTTCACCATTGTCCACAAGAAAATGGGCTTAAAATCTGCTCTGGTCTAGTAGAGCATTTTTAAGTCCTTAATACCCTTAGTGTTACATTTAAACCTTAAGTGGCATGTGTGCAGCAGGTGGCTACCTCTGCATCTGGAGCAGAAGTGATTTGGTCTTGCTATAAAATGATATGGAAATCATTGCTACTGAAATCAGTGTTTTTTACCAGTTCAGTAGTGTGGGAGGTTGTTTTGCTTAGGTTTCTATGGTCAGCTCAGAGCACTGAATGGGTTGTGTTTTGGAAATGTGGGGCAAGAGGAAGAATGCCTCCCCATTACTTGGGCATCTTTTGTTCTTTTACTTGTTTGTCTGTCTCCTTGAACAGTTAGAAGGGGAAGGTTCTTGGAAATGCGAAGGTGGTCAGGAAATAAGTGCAGTGTGACTAGCTGATTTGGCATAATGAAAGCATTCTGAGCTGTCTGGTTTCTAACAATTTGACAGAATGCAGCTAGAAAACTGTCTTGTTGTGTGTCAGCTTGTTTGCCTGTTTGTTGATAGCAGGCTGGGAGATGAGGTTTTGTGGTTTGCAGTTGTGGGGTTAGGGTTATTTTCTTATAAATTTTTTTTTCTTCACTATTCATAATTAAAATAACTTTTAAAACACCTTCCTCCCCCAGGATGTCATCCCTTTTCTCTATCCAGTTCTACACCTGAGTTAACTAAAACATCTAATAATCCTGTTTTGACTTTAGACAGTAACCTTTTAATTTCCATGTGATGGAACTTGCCCTTCGTCCCTCCTCTCCTGTTTTCGTTCTGTGTTTAATTGGCTTATGTTTGCAGTGATGGAGATGAGTCTCTTGACTGCTTCTTCTAGCAGAAGTGCCTGTTTGATTTTCCAGCAGCTTTTGCAGAAAATGGCTGTTGGGAGTAGTGAATTCCTTGAGAGATGTTTGTTATTTGGTCCTAGCTGCTTCAAGAGCCCGGTGTTGGATTGTTCAAAGTATTGAAGGTTGAGGGAAAATAGTTGCAGATCAGAAAAAAAAATAGAAAAAAATAGAAGTTGCAGATCAGACTTGTTGATTCTGAAAGGGCTGCTGCTGTGACTAGTTTCAACTGGGTTTCCAAGCTAAAGTTGAAGGACCCAAGGTTATAAAGCAGCAGTGAATGTACAGGTTGGGCTGTCTGCAGAATCAAGAGAACAGTACAGACTCAGAGAGAAATGGCACTTAACCTTCGTACAGTAGAGCTTTCCTCCTACATGACTGCTGCGAGCTCTCTGCATAACAAAGCTGCTGCGTTTTGTTGAACAGCCAGGGCTGGGGACAGCAGCCTTTCTCTGTTTTAGAGCCTGTGATTGATTGCACTAGCCAAGGCCCTGGAAAATTGAGGTGGTGTAGAGAATCACATCACGTTTGGGTTTTGTGTGCTGACTTGCCCATCTGTTCGCTTGGAGCGGTGTGTGTGTTGTGTGCTGTTGTCATTTCTTCCCAAACTCTTTGGGGTTTGCTTTCTTGTGGTGGAAGAGTGGTTTCTTGCCAAGAGATTACACCCTACCAGAACACTCAGCACTCTGAAAGCGGTTTGACACTGTGATAAGATGGATTAAAACACTTAGCTAAAATAACTGTAAAATATGATAATGCTTGGACTGGAAACACCCTTTTGAAAAGGTGTTTGGGGTGTTCTTATTTTGTTATTTTAAATGTTTATTTTCTTTTATTTCTTCATCTCCCCCACCCCCATTTTGGACTGCTTTGGGAGAGAGCAACTGGACATGTGTTTGGAGCAGGAATTCCCCAGGAAAGTTTTGGAGGTGAAGTTCAGGCAGCTAAAGCAGTGAGCTGCAGCCCCCCTCCGGGAGTCTTGCCTCAGAGCCTTCGTCCTCTAGGAAGAAGCGGGGGACTGGAGTACTTGCTTGTAGTCAGGTTCTCTCTAGTCTTAAAAAATCAGCTTAAACTGCATGGTGTTTTAGTTTGTGATGGTGTAAGTACCATATCTGGGAAAGTAACAGAGCAAGCTGTGACCAGTGAAAATGGAGTGTATATGCAAACTGCCCAGGAACCGTGCTGTATCTGTGTGTGACCTGGTCTTTATAGCCCCTGATTGGCATATTTTACAGGAAGCCCTAGATGCTATACCTGCAGCATTTGTTTAACCTGGATATTTGTCTCCCTGCCTTCAAATTTTTCTCTGGATTGAAAGGATGGGAATATCATTATTATCTTGCAATCACAGTGCCTGGGAGTCTGATGATACTGAAAGGGTCAGCTGTTTGAGGACATTGTGTAATGGAGAGTGACCAAAGAGAGATGGTGTCGCAGCCTCAGATCTTCTGCATCTAACTTGAAAGTGTTCCTCTGCCTGGATGAGTTGTACATCCATCCTCGATCAACTGTATGGCAGAAAGGTCTCTTTGGTTCAGTAAAGAAAATGACTGAAATAAAATGCAACGTGTTACCTAGTGCAGCACTGAGGCTTTGAGAAGGAGATGAGAGGAAATAATACTTTAAAAGCTGACCTTGCTGGCCCACTGTTCCCTCCCTAGGCTGAGAAACATGACATGGATGCTATTGGAAGCTGCTGAGCTGATTGCTCGGCAGCCTGCAGTTGCCTCTTCACCTTCAGCACAGACACAGCCCAGGCAGCAGTGACATAAGTAGCTGTGCCTCTGTCCAGGTTACTTAAAGTGAACCTGGACAAGCCAGTCACCTGAGGAGGCAGATTAGAACAGACTGAGTTTCAATTCGTGGCTCACCACATCCTGTCTCCTTGACAGTTTTGCTAGGAAAGGCTGGTTGGTGGTGGGCAAAGCTGTTTGCAGCTAATTGTCCCATGGGAGCTGGGGAGTGATCTCTCTCTCTCTCCAAACTCTCCTGACTTTCAGACTTTCTTTCCCCTGTCCTGATAGCACTGATTTTACAGCAGAGTTTTACGCTACAAGTTATTCATATGAAATCCTGTTTAGGCAACGTCACCCAACTGGGTAATTTAACATTACAGTGTCTGGAAAAGTTGTGTTGAAGTTTTGTCTGTTCTTAAGCACACGCCCTCTCAGGTGGGTGCTTGGTGTGCCCCTTTTGTTCTCCGAAAAAGTGGATTCTTTGCCCAGTGTCTGGCAAGTCCAATTCTCACACGCTCAGGAGAGACTTTGCTGATTGATTTCAGAGTTTTGCAAGCCCGGGGGCTCAGTGGTTTCCCACAAATCAAGCACACCAGATGAAACTCTGTGTGCTGCATTTATTACAAAGTCAATAATTTACAAGCCCACCCTCTTTATGATGATTGGTTAGTAATTTGCATACAATTATGCTGCTGAATCCATACTTCCACTACTGGGTAAGGGTCTTCACCTGGGCTGGGGTCTTTATGGCCTATGGGTGTGATTTTTAGTATTATAATGAAGCCAGCTCACTTAAGGAGAGCACTAATTGTTGTTTAGCTGACCATACAAAACTACATAAAAACAATATCATCTCCGAGTCTGTTTGGTTATATGTTTTTCAGGGTGTCCCTTCTTCAAGGGCAGCCAATTCATGATTAAAAGTTCCTAGACTAACTATCTCAACCACTTCAAGGATGGTCTCCTTGTTATACACACTAATAGTTTTCAAAAGGCCTAACTAAATTTGTAAGCAATGTCTGGGCAGATAACACTTTCTCTATAGAGAAAATGCATTGCTGTTGATGATTTTAGGGATAGAGGGGGGGGATTTCAGAATCACTTTGAACGGTATTTTAGTAGCCGTTGTCATCTCACAGCTTCTAACAGTATTGGTGACTTCTTTGCAAACCTTTGTGGTCAGCTTTGGTGCTGAGTTGGAAACGGGTGAGAAGCTTCTAGCCACTCCTGTGACTTCAGCAGCCTTCGGAAGAGGATGCTGGGCAAGGTTTCCCCCTCTAATGCTGTCTCTATTTGCTGTGCTTTGGAATGGTTTCCTCCCTCAGGCATTGGTCTCTTTGTGTCTGCTTCCAGAGGTGACTTTCCAGTAAAGGAGGTGCTGTGTCTGGGCTCATTCTTTAACTAGCAAAGCTGTAATGCTGATGTATGTAGGGCTTGGACATTTTTGTGTGGGGAGGGACCCTCCTCTCCCAAGAGTTCAGGAATACAAAGCCCCTAATTCGGTTTTTACAAGTCTGCATGTGTAAGATTTTTCTTTTTCTTGATGGAGTAGCAGGGGGCACGAGAGCAGTGTGGAGGGGCAGTGTTGAACAGGAGTAATGAAATTAGGAGTTGGTGATTTAGGGAAATTAACAAGAAGATACATGTGTCTTTAAAAAAAACTAACCAACCAAGCAACAAAAAAACCCCAAACCCAAGCAACAACCCGCAAACAAAAAAAAAGCAGATCAGATGTTATTTAAGCAATAACAAAATAACATGGTAGTGAGTGGCTTTGGATGCTTTGTTGAAAATCACTTTTTATTTCTACCACGTTAACCACTGCTGCATATTTGCATCAGAGATTGATTGCCGGTGAAGTCAGATGTGCCATCTCCCTCATATGCATCACTACGCAGTGGCCTAGGCTTGTGATAAGGTGTCTGGCTTCTTCCAGCACATTTACTTGCTAAATTTAATGATCTGATAGATTCTGTATGGTTTATTCTGTGTGAAAAAGTATGCTCCAATGTTAAATTCCTTCCATGTGTGATTGCCACAAGTTCACTGGCTTTCAGTCCTGCTGCAGAGCTTGACTTCTCATCCTTCTCTAGAGTAAGTGTATGCCCTGTGGCAAATTTAAAGCTGTTGTTTCCTCTGTCTTGGCACTTGGAGGTGCGAAGGGTGAGTGCAGGCGGTGGTGGTGGAATAAGTTCTTATAGGACTTTCTTCTTGAGAATTTAGAAAATGAAATGCCAACTTTCTGTGTCACAAGGACACAAGTGTTTACAACACATCCTTTTTCTTGTTGCCTCTTTCTCCTCTGCTGGTTGCAGAGTATCTTTGTAGTCTTTCTCTCTTTCTCCCCTGGGAGCAGAGGGCTTGGCCATTTTGTGTGGAATGGGCATGCTGGGAATGTGGGAAAGGGACGTGGCGAGTGGCCCAAGTATGCTTGATCCCACTCTCAAAGGAGCGGTCGTAAGGTTGGGGAACATCCCTTCTCCTCCTATCCCTACTCCTTTTTCTTTTTTTCCTCTCCCCTTCCAAAAAAAGGGACTGGATGTTGGATGTTGACCTATCACAATGTGGGTCAGTCCACAGGGAAAAAAAAAGGGGGGGAGGAGGATGGGAGGAAGAGGGCTGGGAATACAGCGAGACAACAGAAATTAATAGAGCAGAAAAAAACTCTGGAAAGAAGAGTGCATGGATCAGGGTAAAAGGCTTTTATTGTTGATCTGAGTTTTTTAATGAGTGCATGGGGAGGGGAAGCTGTTCTCTCTTCAGATCACTGTGTGTGGATTAGCAAATGGGTGGCGGCTGTGTGAGCTGGAAGCAGAGAAGATTTTTGTGGTATTAAATTGTTTGTGTGTGTGGTACACAGTTACGTGTACGTGGGTGTTGGATCATCTCTTGAATATGGCTTAGTGGGTGTGTACCTTGCCCTGTGGTTTGGTTCTCCTAGGTGCTGACTCCTCTACCTTCTGCTTCTGGGGCTCATGGTCTTCCTGCTCTACTTGTGCTAATGCTCCTGGTTTTATGTCCCAGTGACGCTTTTCTCTTGTTTTGCTGATGGTACTGACAGCTGTTCTGAAAATTGTGACGGGGCAAAATCTCTTCAGCGTTCAGATTGACTACTCCTCTGGAGAAATAACATCGTGAAGAGCTGTATTTGCATCTGAATTTCTTGGGCGGAGAAAATTTGTGCGTTAAGCTGATACAAAACACAGTAACTGTAGATTCAATCACTGCGTGTTTTTCTAAATCTGTCGAGTGCTTATCCTCTGGCTGAGCAGCATATTGCTCCTGTGTGTTTGGAGTTGTGTCTGTGTGTGAAATGTGTGTCGTGGGGTGATTGTCACTGACTTGATGTTAAGAAAGCTTAGCCCAGCATGAATAGTAAAGTGTAAATGAGTAGCAGTAGTGAAAATTTCATGCCAGCTTACATACTTAATTCACAGATTGTTTTGGGAATGCTACTGGAGAGCTAAAAAATGCACTGTTGGGACCTTACCGTGTCTCATAGCTATGTAAACTAGATGACACCCCAGAGCGCAACAGCAATTTAAGAAGTAATAAATTCAAAAAGCATTTGATTTTCTTTATTGCTGTCACTGGTTTGAACTGCAGCAGTGAGACTCTTAGAGTATAATGCTGTATTATTTTGTCCTGACTCTCTACCTCCTCCTTTTCCTACCTTTTGTCAGAGGAGCTGGTGATGCCATGCCTTTGAGGGTTGAAAAGTCCTTAAATCAATTATGAATTTGCAGTATATACCTAGCACAATGGAAAGAGCTGCTCTCAGTTGGCAATTCTAGGCATTCTTCTAATTAAAATCATCTAAAATAAATGTTGAACCATTTTGTCCTGTGTTCTTGTATCCTTGTAAGTCTAGGAGACATTCTGAAAACCATATGGCTCCTGCTTTCACTAATGTAAAGCTCTGGCTTGTGTCCGAACAGATGCAGAAAATTCAGACTGTAAATCACCTACTGCATGGCATTTCTGCATTGGTCTTTTTGGGTCCAGAATAACAATAATGTAATGGAGAAACTCTTAGAGGAAAAAGAATTAAGAGGGGAGTGGAAATTGGTTTTCTTGTATCTTAACAGGAACAGAATTCAGCATGGTGGATATTTGAAACTATAGTAACTGTGGATTAAGTTTTAAGGAGCAGTTTTTTGCCTTGTAGCTTTCCAGGAGAACCTTGCAGCCAGGTCATGTATGTTTTGTTGGATCATACCTTGTACAGCAGAACGAGGCTTAGCTGTTAAGGCTCTTTCATAGGATAGCTTTGTGTATCATTCTTTGCACTCTCAGCAGTTTAGAAATGAAATACTTTGAGCCTCGGAGGAGATGATCTATTTTAAAAACACAGATTGTGCTTGCAGATGGCAAAGAACAGCTTCAGAGTCCTGTCATTTGGGGCTCTTTTCCTACCAACATCAGGCAAAGTGAGTACGCTCTTGCCAGCAGCACGACAGAGCGGGTCTTGCTTAGAGCAGGCAGCCCTCTCCTCCTTGACTAGGCTGTGTGATTGAATGTATGTTCAGATGTACCCCTAGGAACTAAGGGACCAAGCTTGAAAGTTTCTTCTCCCCTGTTACACCGCTTTTGTTGTGGCAGAAATGAGGTTTACGTATTTATGGTTGTTTAAGTAGAAATAGCTCCCCCTCAGCAGTAACATGTTTCCGTGCCTATGTGGAAGCCAAAAGTGAGGTGTTTAATGTTTTCACTCGTGCCACATCCCTTCTGTTTACCATTCTGAATTTTTGTTGGAAGAAGCTGCCATATTAATGTTAGAGACAGAAGGCCTCTGTTTCCAAAATCTGCCCCTGGTCGAGGATTACTGAGCTGCTGTTTTTCTGTGGATGCAGGCCCTGTGGACACATCTCTGCTAGCTTCTCATTGGTGTGGTGTCTCTAATAGAACTAGTCCCCATGTGGCTCAGAGCCCTTTCCCTACCAGCAATCTCAGTAACAGTGTTTTGTGTCTCTAGGCTTCTATCAGGATAGTTGTCTCGATACAAATAGCATGTGCTTTATTTTCTCTTCTTCTCCTTGCATTGAGAGCAGAACCTAATACTTCTAAAGTGCTTTCAGAAGATGTTAGGTAAGTTTAAGCTGGTGTACTAGGTTAGTATTTAAGATAATGCCCTAGCAGTACAAGGTCCTGTCTTGCTCTAATGTGTACAACTTGTAATGCCATCTTGGCGGGAACAGGTCAGAGCTTGTTGGGTATGGGGGTGTCATCTCTGCCTCTTATGTGTGGGGTTGTTGGGCATGGACCTCATGCAGACCTAAGCACTGCCCAAAGCTTATGTAGCTTACACACAGGAATCATACCAGCTGACCTGAGTTTCCTGCAGCCATCCTGAAGTACAGCTAAATTCATGTCCCAAAGTCCTCTGTGTTCATCCAGATGCACTTCTCTCTTTGTGTCTCCAGTTTCCAAAGTTTGCTGCTTTTGGTGGCTGTTCTCCTGGTCCTGTTTGGAATGTGCTATATTGCTGGTTACCTCCGGGGGGAGCAAGGTAGTCAGTTGGAGATAGGGAAAACTTCAAGAGTGAAATTTAGGAGTGTTGAAATATTTTCCTTTGATATATTTAGAAGAGCCCTTCAGAGAGGGAGAATAAGTGTGCAAGTAACTTTACTCTCCCTTGAAATGGAAGCAGTGACATGGAGGTGAAAGACATGGTGAGAGAAAACAAGATACGGCAGAAGAGTAAGGAAATCTTGAGAATTTATTGTGCTTTAGATTAGCTTGGTTTGTATTGCATTGGTAATTTAGGTTTCTAAAGCTCCTAATTTGCCATATGGTAGTGTCAAGTGCCTTCCTCATGGTTTGGTACCTTGCAGTGCTGGGAACCGTACAGGCAGAGAACAAATAGATGGTTGTCCCAAGGGGCTTAAAATGCCCAGGAAACAAGAGAGAAATGCAGCCAGCTGGGAGAGTGCGCAGCAAAGAGATCACAGCCAGTAGCCTGATTGCTGTCAGGTTGTTGCACAGCCAGAGTAGCAAAGTGGAAGAATGGAGAAAATTGAGGTGAATATGAAAGCGCTTTGTGGCTGATGGAAAGTACCTGTTTGCTCAGGCATGCGAGGAAGCAGGAAGGTTTGTGTTGTGGCACTGACCACGCATGGGCTGTGATGGAGGTGGGTGCCCAACAGACAAGTACCACAACATGTGCGCTGTGTTGGGTAAGAGGGAAGCTACTTACACCAGGGTGCTCGATCTGTAGCTTGTCAAGGCAGCATGTTTGCTGTGACGTGCTCCAGGCACCACCTCTGCTGGAGGCCTCTTCTAATGGTGTGCTGGGCTTGTCTCCCATTGCATGGTGGGGAAGACACATCTTGGAAACAGCGTATTAAGAGAGTGCCATAGCCTGCCCTCATGGTGCTTTTTTTGACAAGGCAAAAGAGGAGCTAGTAGACTCTGAGCTGGTGGTAGTGAATGAGCTGAAATCTGCTCACTTGGTTAAGGCTTGAATCATCTGTGCTATTATCTATTTATTAACTGTAGTACAGAATTGCTCTTACAGCTTCAGCCTCTTGCATACAGTCATTGCATAATAGCTTTGTGCACTACTTATACCTGTCACTGTAGCAATGGTGTATGGGACTTCAGGAGATTAGAAGGGATAATTTGGAAGGTATATGTTAATTCTGTCAGTTTGGGAGTACAGTGTTCCTTCGTGTTTCACTAGCAAGGAGGATGAACTGCAAGGTGATACTTATACCAAGAAAAAGTATCGACCAATTAAAAAGTTGTCTTCAGGGGCAACCCTGAGGAACAGGGGGTTGCTCATGGGTGAGTTGGATTTGGTTTGAGGTAGGAGAAGTGGAGCCCTGGTTTAGAAAAGTTGTATGTTTTTTCCAGAACGCAGTGCTCGAAAGAATTACTAGTTTCGATGACTGTGAATTACAGGAGATTAGGCAAGAATGATGTATAATCATTAATTAATGACAGTTGATGTATAATCACAAGGGGGCAGTGTTAAAGTTACATATACAACTTGAACTTGTAAGTGTCCTTGCTTCTGAATACATAACCCTTGTCAAAGTGCTTGTTGATCACTTTCTGCTGTTTCAGCTTTTAAAATGAATACAGAGAAGCAGAATGATTCCCTTTCAGATCTTCACTTCTGCTGACGTTACTACTGTGTTTGGGTCTTTGCTGCTGGTGGGGTTTGATGAGCTAGACTGTGGAGCTCCAGGTCCTATCCCACGTGCCACTGGTGGTCTGCAGTAGAGATCCTCTCCCCCATGAACTTTAGGAAGGGCTTAGCAGCTTCCTCTCTTGCATAGCTCCCAAAGTGTACTGGGATGTGCAGGATTGCAGCTGGCTGGACTTTATTTAGAGCTAGGTTGACCACAGGTGCATGTGCTCTGATTTCATTTTGATGTGCCCTTTGTGAGTTTAGTGGAAACACTCTCAGCACCGTGCGCGTTCAGTTGCTTTGGAAGTCACTTGGGTAGAAATCCTTTGCTTCTCCAAGCAATAAAAATTTGCTACCTTGTGACACCACCTTCCATCTCCAAAATTTTAGATAAGAGTATCGATACAGTGTAGATAATGTGTGTATGCTTTGAAATTCAAACCAGTTACATTTCCTGTACTGCTCAGGACTGGAAAATAATTACCCTTCAGTACCTGCACTTATGGAAAACTGTAGCTCAGGGCAGGGATATTTTTCAAAAATAATGACTAGAAAGAACAGGAAAAAAAAACAGGTTGGACAATTATTTTGTAAATGAAACCATAACAGTTGTGCAGCTTCTTCTATATTAAGATAATACCTGCTTAACCAAATATGGATATTTCCTAGGATTTGTATTTGGTTTTCTTCCTCCTGTGAAAGAAAGCAGAAATGAGGTGGAATGTGGTATAAGTAACAGCAGAGTGCCAGACACCACCGGTGCAAGTGTGTGGTTTGGGAAAGCATGTGCTGGAGGGGCCGGTTGCACACCTTAGTATGCACGTGGAAAATTTTTGCTCTGACCCTCTCCTTTTACTGCGTGCCTGTTCCCTGGTTTGTTCAGTGGCTTCAGGTGGAGCAAGGCTGGGGCAGTTGGGCTGTGGATGTGTGTTCTCTTTCGTGTTCTTCTGTGACCTGTCAGTTACTGACAGATGTGTCCCTCCCTGCTGCAACTGTCAACTGTGTGATGGATCAGGGGCCCTTCTGAAGCCCTTTCCAACTGCTGATCTTAAAGGCTTATGGAAGAGCTATATCTTGCGCTTTTACAGAAAGGGTATCCCAAAAACTATTAAGAGATTATCAGGAGGTAGCAATATTATGCTGTTCCCCATGATAACCATGTCTTTACTGTGGCCAGATCAGAAGCAGCCCTTCTGGTGGATTGAAACAATGGCTGCCTGCTTGTGATCTTAGGTTTAAGTGTGTTACCTTTCTCCAATGTGGAGGTCACAGTAGAGCCTGCTTACAACCAATTGAAAATAATAGCTGCTTTAGATCTTGGACCTTCAAGAAATTATTCCCTTGAAAGAAAACAGCTTTTCATCCAGGAAATAACCAAGGATCACGCTGCTTGGAAATCTTGCGTATCCTTGTGTTCAGGCTGTGTTTTCATGGGTCATCTGGCTTTTAAAAACCAATCAGGTTAAATTCACATCATGCAGAACACAATGCTTAGTAGAATTAATGACAAGATGGCTAAGTGCACCATGCCATACAGTGTTTGCTAAAAGTTTCACTTCCATGCTCTTCTGTCTAGTGAGGAGAGCTTTTGCAGAATCACAGAATGTTGAGAGCTGGAAGGGACCTCGAAAGATCCTTCCAACAAAGGTGCTTTGGGCTTAGTGTGTTTTCCAAATAGCAGTAGGAAAGGTGGGGATTGCTTGCTAGAGGAATAAGGATGCTCTTCTTTCCTTCTTGCTGTGCAGTAATTCTTTGTGGTCCATGTTCTTGTTGCCTGCCACTGCTTGTTCTGCTGCCTTTCACCGTAAGACCAAGACTCTGTCATTTTTAGGACATGGCGGAATAGCCACTGCTGTTGTGGAAAGTAGAGCTGTTAACTTAAGCGTGCCCATAATCTTCTAGTACGGATGATTTGGATACTTCCTTCTGGTCTTGGGTGAATGATGCATTCCTCTTGTTCTTTAATATTTTTACTGCAGAAGGGTTACGACAATGGTGGTGGCAGTGCTTCATGATCTCGGGGAGGCTGTGTTGTGAGTTCTAGAGAGGTTCCCGAGTACCATGTGATTTGTTTTATCACAAGGGGTGGCAGTTGCAGACTTGTCCAGGTCCTGTTCGCAAAGCATGTGAGCAGCCTGGTGAAAGGCATGTGAGAGATGGAAGGTAATGTTACTGTTATGCTCCTAAGCCCTTTCAGATGGGTTCAGTTGCTTTTTGTTTTTTTTTCCTTGGCAGGTCTTGGCTTGTGGGCAGCTCTCTAGCAATCGCAGCTGGAACCTTACACCAAAAGACACCATGATGGTGATGACTGACGTCACTGCAGCCCCCAGACTGGGGTCAACTGCCACCACTCCAGCTGTGGCTCCCAACTTCTCCCGGATGCCAGAGGATGGCAGCCCCACAGCTGTGGAGCAGCCAATATTCCTCATGACTACTGCTGCTCAGGCCATCTCAGGTTTCTTTGTATGGACAGCTTTGCTCATCACCTGCCATCAGGTAAAACCCCATCACTCAAACTTCTCATCCTTTCCTTTTCCCCACGTGATAGAACACATATGATCTCATAGAATCATTATGGTTGGAAAGGACCTCCAGGGTCATCAAGTCCAACCTTTGTCCTAGCATTTCTCTACACCACATCCTCAAGCTCCACATCTATTCGGTTTTTAAACACCTCCAGGGATGGTGACTCCACCACCTCCCTGGGCAGCCTGTTCCAGTGCCTAACTACCCTCTCAGTGAAGAATTTCCTCCTAATATCTAATCTAAACCTCCCCTGATGCAACTTGAGTCCATTTCCCCTCATCCTATCATTACTAATTTGAGAGAAGAGACCAACACCAGCCTTGCTACAACCTCCTTTTAGGTAGTTGTAGAGGGCAATAAGGTCTTCTCTCAGCCTCCTCTTCTCTAGACTCTCCTGGCATATCTCTGCCAGATACAGCCATGTGATGGGGGTTTGCAGACTGGGGTGGTACCATGACCTCCTCTTTGGGGTCTAATATGTTACCAATGCTGAGCAAAGTGTCAACTTTTATATGAAGGCCTTTTTCTTCCCAGGTTCAGACCATATCCATAGTGTGGATCGAGAGGAAGCAAACATTTTACAACTATCATGTGTCAAACATTTTACAACTGTCATGTATAAAACATTTGGCCATCTCTTGATTGTTTGCAGAAAGGTGTGTTATCTCAAGCCATCCTTTCCTAGGTGTTGTAGCTGAATCTGGCCATTTTGTTATTGTGTCAGCTGTTAGTCAAATGATCGTGGTCATCTGTTGTTTGACATAGCTCCTTTGATCTCCTGTGCCAGTGGATTCCACAGGCTGGACTCTGCTGCGGAAAAGGAGTAGCAGGAAATGCTTTATTTTTTTTTCTCCCCTCCCCTCTTTCTGGGGCAGGTGTCCTGGGAGCCAGCACAAGTCAAACCCTGCATCCTGTTTCGTACCTCTCTTTCACACGGTTGTGACGTGAACCAAAAAACACAGCGGGGAAACACAAGCCCTGTTATTTTATCAACCTGTCTTTTGTACCTATTGGTCCGTGGATTCCAGAGTGATGACTAGAATCTAGAAAACTGCAGCCTATTGATGGAGTACAGGGGCTAGTGAAGTTCAAAAATGGATTAGTCACCGATGAGTAAGAGTAACACCTGCAGTTTCACCAGCTTGGGTAACAATTGCAAGTGCCACGGATCCTCCTGTTTCAGAGCACAAATTGATTGCCTGCTGAGGGTAGGAAGAAATCTTTATTCTGCAGTATAGCATTGCACAGTTAAGTATTAATGCCCTTCTCCAGAGAAACCAATGGAGGTCAGTGCCAGAGAGACGTTGATTGAAACGCTCTGTTGTCTTGTTAAAAGGCAGTGGTTCCTGTGCTCTCATAGGCGTGTGGATTGCAGGGCTCTTGTGACATCCCAAGGGCAAAGTGGGCAGTCATCTGAACTCTGGTGTCAGCTGTCCCTGTGCTGGGTGAGGTGTGTCACTGGGATTGTCACCGGGGAAAAAATATCCCTAAGGTTTGTTAGTTTATTTTCAACCTGTTCTCCTCAGGAAATGAGGCTTTTGTGAGCTTCTTGTGGGATAGGGAAAGGAAACAGAATTATTTTGAGTCCTTTAGTTGATTTTGACCAAATCTGGCCAGGAAGCAGGGAGAGCTGAGCAACAGACAGCTGGAGAGAGATGACTCCCTCTCCTTTATGAGGGAAAAGTGAGGGCATCAATGTGTGCTTCGTTAAACCTTGGAGAACCCTCATGGCACCTCCAAATATAGGGTGAAGCTTCAGACAAATGCTTGTGCCTCATCAGGCAGCAGTCGGTCACTTGTGAGGCACCTGTGTAATAAAGTAGCTGTTCTTAATCCCAGCAGCTTGATGAGGTTTGCTGTATGGAGGCCTTGCGTCTGGAAAACATACCCTCTGCTGACTGCATGGACAACAGAGCGTACCTGCAGCTCGTGCTGAAGCTCTGGCTGTGTTATTAGGTCATTGCAGGAATGGTGCTCATCTTCAGGGTATGCTTGTGGTCAGTACCTTTCCCAGGAGAAGGGCATTATGTGAAAAAAAGCATTTTAGGTGTGGGATTTAATGTTGGCTAACAAACTGTGAGCAGTGGGAGTGGACAGGGTGGGGAGATTTCAGTCCCCTCAGCCAGTGACTTAGGGGGATTGGCATGTGTGCAGACAGTCGGACAAAGCAAGCGGTGTGTCTGTGTGGTTCCTCGGTGCACGGGCTCAGTGCTCATGGCTGATGCTTTGTGGCTGTGCGAGCACCGATGTGCAGGGTGGCACTTTCTGAGCAGACGGGCTGTGGCTTAGCTGCTCTTCACAGTGCTGTGCAGGCCTCTCTTAGGTTGTTTCAGGTGAAAGTCTTGAAACCATCCTAAACTGCCAAGAGATTGTTTACAGTGAGGTTGTGCTTAAGTGCATCACCCTCCCTCTTCAGAGAAAAGCGGCCTGCAGTGTTGTGAATCTTGGGTACTTAGAACAGCATAACAAGATTGGATTGATAATTGGAAAAGGTATGAACAAAAGGATATGGGCAAGGTGATGATAATAACAGTAAAAAAAAATTCCTGGTAAGAAACTAAGTTAGAAATACCTCTTCTTCCTTTTCCTTCCCCATGCAAACTGAGGTATGCTATATCAATGCTATATGATAAGAATCATGATTTTTTGTATTATTTTTATTTATGTATTTATTATTTAATGTTCATTACCTTGAAGCTGCTGGAGCCTTCTGGTGATTTAGAGGTGATTTACTGAGTTTGTTTCATCTAGCCCAATTAACTCTCCAGTTCCATATACCACTGATCCTGGTCTCCACTCTTGACCTCTCAGATCTACATGCATCTTCGCTGCTATAGCTGCCCAAACGAACAGCGCTACATTGTTCGAATCCTCTTTATTGTGCCCATCTACGCCTTTGACTCATGGCTCAGTCTCCTGTTCTTCACCAATGACCAGTACTACGTTTACTTTGGCACAGTGCGGGACTGCTATGAAGGTAAGGAAGGGTCAGACAGAAAATGGGGGAGGTGGGAGGTCTCTGCCCTGAGAGAACTTCTGCTTCTGGTTGGGAACATGGAGAAAGTATCACTGTCACCTGCTGAGACAGGGTTTCACAGTGTGCCTCACTGGATCACCGTGGCTTGCTCAGTGTTGGAAAATCATGGAATCATAGGATTGTTTGGGTCAGGAAGGACCTTTAAAGATCACCTAGTGCAATTCCTCTGCTATGAACTGGGACATCTTTCACTAGATCAGGTTGCTCAAAGCCTCATCCAACCTGACCTCCTCCCTTACTGGCCTCTGAGTATGACAAGATGTGTTGAGCCTTCCCTCCAATGTTATGTAGAGACAACGTTTATGATTTTCTTGGGTTCCTTGCTTCAGGAAGGTGTTAAAGCCAAAAATCTGATTCTACCTGATGACACATGGGTGTTATAAAGTGAGGTGTCAGTTAGCTCCTGGCTCTTCCAACAGCACTTATGTCCCCAGCCAGACACTTGCTTTGTCCTGTTTTCCTGGTGCAGTTTCTTAGTGATGTATTCTTCTTGTCCCATCCTGTGGCCACCTGTGTGCTTGCAGAGGGTAGCACAGCCCCACATGCTGATGTTGGTGAGGTGTAAAGTGCTATGGAGTCCTGCAGGAGATGGGATGCTGTGTTTGGGATGAGTTATCAATTGCTTCGTTTCCAGTATCTGCTGCGGATGATACCACTGGCATTTTATGCAAGGGAAATGGTTACTCTCCCGTAAATGCTGTCTAAACTTCCCTCCTCACCTCATCCATAAAGAAGCCTCTGCCCACCCAGCAGGAGACACTAGCACTCAATATCAAAAATATTGAGGACAGTTTATTTCTGTACCCTCATTAAATCATAACTCATTGGTGCAGTTGTTTCATTGAGATCCGCATTGCAGAGAGGTTCCCCTGGCCATGTGAGCAAGTTACTCAGCTGAAGGGACCAGCAGGCCCTCCTTCATATCCACGACAATGCTCTGAGATGCAGCAGCAGATGGCAGATGGGCACACATGATTCCGAAGGCATCTTCGTTTGGGCCTGGTTTCTTTCTTTTCCTGCCCTACGTGTGTGTAGGTCTAGCAGGAAGCCTGCAGCTCTGCAAAACTCCTTTCCTAGCAACAGCTAGTACCCCTCTGCCTCACCAGCTTGGGGAGTTTGCAAACATCGGAGTGTCTGCTCAGGAGGCAGCCCGTGCTATGGAGTTCACCTCAGCACGTTGGGCTGTGCGAGAAGACTACAGGTGGAGGTGAAAGCACCTTCAGTCAGCAGATTCTCTCACTTGCTTTTTCAGGGGATCACTTCAAAGCAACCTTTTTGTTCTCTTCCCTCCCTTGACATGCACCTCATCCTTTCTTTTTTAGGAAGGTTTTAGGTTGCGAAGTGGGGAGGAGCTCTGTTATGGAGTGGAAAGAGAAGACCCTACTAATAAATTTTGAAAGCTGTCTTGGGCGACTTATGGGCTACGTTTCATAGCATGTGCATATTTTGGTGTTGCGCTTTCACGTGACTGCTTCTGTACAAACCTGGGGTTTGGTAGCACACAAGTAGGGTTTTTTTAAAGTTGATGTCATTGGCGCCACCTGATGCCTGTGGATCAGGAATGGGAAAAGGGTTCTTTTGCTGGTGTGATGAGCTTTGATAGTTAGCAGTCATTTATTTGGGGGAGGGAGGGGAAGGTATTTCCCCGTCCCTTTTCTTTTTCATTGTTTTCTTCCTCTGATGTCATCTCTTCCCTAGTGCTTGTGGAATGGGCAGCTGGTATTGTAATGACCACATCAGAGGGCAGAGGTCACTGGAGGACAATAGGAAGAGTTCAGCTTTTCTTCCTCTGGGTGCTGGAAGCTGTCAGCAAAGTTGCAGGAAAATTGCAGGCAAAAGGGGTTACCACAGTTATGTAAATATGTTTTCTGTGGTTGGTGTTTTCTCCCCTAATTAGGACTTTTTGCTGCGTGAACATACCTATCTTTGTTCAATAACAAGGATGACAGATGGAATAACAATATCCCAATTAACATACATAGAAACAGGTATGCCACTGGCTTTTATGTGCTGTAGCATTCTTACCAGCTAGGCACATCTACAAGCCATAAATACAATGTTTTGAGTGTTTTGGGGAGCGTTGAGTACCTTTTTTCTAGGGCATAGTTTGGATGCTTGTAGAAGAATGAGCGTTAGTGTCTCTCTGACTTCAGAAGTTCATCCACATAAGAAAATTGACCTCGGGTCTAATAACCGACTGCTTGGTGAGGTCATCTTCTCAGGACTGTACATTATTAGGCTTTTGTTCTTATTTCAAACTTCCTTGAGGGTTGTTTACATCTCAAGTTATTTTCTCTTTGTATTATGTCAATGCTGGGGGCCAAAACCAGGATTTGGGTGTTGACATTCCAGGGAACATCCCAGTATGGACTATCATTGGAAATGTTGAAAGAAGTGTCACTTGTTCTGTCATTTTGCCCCAAGTCTGTGTGCTCCAGATTTAGGAATGTAATCCTTGCCCTAAATATCTCAGAACTGTATGAGGGTCCATTAGTGATTCTAACAAGTCGAGAAAGTGGCAGACAGGGCACATCCAGGCTTACTCCATGCACAGTTAAGCAGGTTTGGATCCCAGGAAATGTAAGCATTGTGTATAGTTACTATGAAAGCCCTCCCCATGCTGTCATCACCTCAGTTTATATGTATGAGCAAAACTGAGCCTTGAAGAGAATTGAAGTGCGGCATGATATTGGCAGTCAGTCTGAGAAGGCTTTTTCATCTGTACCAGCTTGCTGGGGAAGGCAGAAAAGAGGTGGCCCAAGGAGAAAGCTAGTCAGTAAGCAAGACAAAACCTGAAAAGGTTTCTGGGGAAATGAAGCACAGAGCCTGTTTTTCAAAAATTTCCACCGGACATGAAAACAGAATTTTACTGATTGGTAAAAAACCTCTGTTTCTCCAACCCTATATGTCTGTAGTCTGGTTATCTCAGAGAGAAACTTTGTTTGTCGCCTTAAAATACAGGAGATAAGATATGGTTGATGGATCAAAGATAACTTTTCCAAATGATTTAGTGCCAGTGTAATGTCCTGGAATAATGGACAGGAACCCTGTTAAGAATGGCATCTTACAGATGCCAAGTAAAACAAGAGACTCTCCACAGTTTGAAATGGTCCTGTGACCCTTTTGGCATGAGTCATGGAATTGGCCTGGCACCTTGGCCACACTCCAGTTCAGATAGTCTTGTGAGTGCTGAGGTTGGACGATAAATGCAGTGAAAATAATCTGGAGCGCTTTGAAGGGAAAGACGCTGCATAAGCAGTCCCTGCTCATGTTTGGTCTGTTGCCTGTACTCTTTGGCCTTGCACCTGTTTTGAAGTTGGTTGTCATTTAACTCTGATGTCTTTACAGCCTTTGTAATATACAACTTTCTCAGCCTCTGCTATGAGTACTTGGGAGGTGAGAGCTCCATCATGTCTGAGATCAGAGGGAAACCAATTGAGTGAGTATTTATTGTTCTTACAGCATGACACTTTCCTCCTTCTGTGTCCATCTTCCATGCCTCTATCGCTGCCCTGAAAAACTGTGTCAGGTGTCAAATGTCTGTGTGGACTGGGCAGGATGGTTGGTGATGTGTTACCAGTAACCTGCTCTTGAGACGTACAAGTCTTATCGTATCCTTTTAGGCAAGCTGGACTGATTCACAGCTTTTCTGGATACCTCCCTCCTCCTTTGTTTCTTTTCTTATTCTCTTCTCCTCCTTTAAATCTTTATTGTCTTCAGTTGGTTGTGTGCGCTTCTGCTAGGATCTGTTTTTCTCCCCATGCTACTCAGTTGGGGGGGGGAAATTTGGAGTGTGGCGTCAGGATGTTGTTTGTTGTTTTAAACACATCTCTGGAAGAGGGTATGGCTGTAACTGAAGTTGTGGTTGGAAAAAGCACCAGTCCCGCAACTTCACAAAGAGGGTGGGGATCTTGTACTTCAGCCCAAATCTTACTTCTGAACCTTGTCATCTTGTGTTGATTCTTTCAGGTCCAGCTGTGTATACGGGACTTGCTGTCTGTGGGGGAAGACGTACTCGATTGGATTCCTGAGGTTCTGCAAACAGGTATGGGCTGGAGGAACTGTGCCAGCTCCAGAAGTGATGAGTTGTGTGGGGGTGGCAATGGTGCCCTTTGCTGCTGAAGTTCTGAGATGAGCACTGCTTTGAGGGGGTTATAACGTAATTTTTGAGAGGCCTGCAGACTGCTGAGAAGAGAGGGTGTTTTGGAGTTTTGTTTGCCCTGCATCATGAAGGCCTTAGCAAAAGACCCAATTTATCTCCTGGATCTGATGTTAGACCTGGGAAGAAATTCCGATTTCCTCTTTCAGGATTGCAGAGGTCCCAGTTTTAAGAAATTGATGGCTGTGTTGTGTTGCAGACACCCTACGGTTGTGTAACCGCCTCCTGAATTCCCAGTGCTGCTATTGTGGCTTGAAGTTGAGGAGGGCGTGGAGGTCAAGCGTGACACAGTCAGTGTTTTGTAGGAGGAACCGAGTATTGCTCACCCTGTGTGTCTGTCTGTGCTGAATTGGCTATGTCAAGGGGAGAGGGAATGGGGGAGATCTAAACCTCAGTACAGCCCTTGTCTGCTCATCCCAGGTCAGTCACCTTTGGCTGCCATGAAACAGCAGGTGAGTTTCAAGGTTTTGCTCACTTGCTGAAATGAACACACGAGGTTTCTCTGGAGACAGCGTGAAGCAGGTCTGGTTCTTTGAAAGAGCTCAGGTCGTTGTAATTCCAGTCACTGACTAGATATCTACCCTGGCTTCTCCTCCACATCATGACCCATCTTCTGTGTTTTTACAATATGCAGGAACATTGAAAGGTGCAGTGCAGCCTCATGGTAATATCCACTGTTAATCTCTGCAGCACAACTGGCCTTCTTCAAAGGACCGTATCTTTCTTTTCTCCATTCTGCTTGTTAGTCTCTGGCCCATGGCTTTTCTGTTTCCTTCCCTGATGCTTTATTTTCTGACCTGCTACCACTGTGCTGCTTCACCCTTTTCTCTTGGCCTTCATTTGTATGCCCATTGTTTGATTTGATGTATTGCCTATTATTTTTACTCCTAAGATTAACTTTTATGTCACAAGCAGATATAATGCCCATCAAGGTGAATGAGTGCTGGATAAATAATTTTCCTTAGACCTCTTGCTTCTCATGTCCCACAGTCTCTGGCGGGTGTCTCCACACATGTTACTTGTGCATTTGGAAAGGTTTTTTCCACAATGAAGACTAGAAGTGCTTTTTTTTAGGGGGGTGCATTCTGCTGCCTTCTACAAGTCCTCAGCTAATTTGGTAGCTTCAGGTGGATATTTTGCTTTTCCTTTGCTGCAGTCTGGCAGAGTTCTGGTCAGCCTGTCCTTTGCAAACTGTGAAGTCTGCTGTGGAGGCTGTGAGGAAGGTGTCTTGCAAAAAGGGAGGTTTAAATACTTCTTTCCTTATTGGCTTGAGCTTAAATGTTGCCTTGGTGAGAAATCCTCGACACCGAGACTCACTTTCTGGTACTTATAGACACCCAGGATTTCTGAGTAAGATCTTTTAAAGCAAATTCCTGGGAATGCTGGTGTGACAGGTCAACAGAGTGCATCTCAGTACTGATCTGTGTGTATCTGCCATCACGATGAGCAGGAAGAAGAATGTGCTGGAAGGAGCACCTTGCCCATTTTATCCTTGTTCTTAGCATCTCCAGCACTCCTGTTGCCTCCCACATACTACGTGCCCATATTCTGCTCTTTCCAGCCCCTTTCATGCTGGAGGAATCTGTGTGTTACAACCATTCTTTCATTCCATCTTCACTCCCACCCCAAGCTGTTCTCGGGCAGGTGCCTGCTGTGGGTCAGTCACTCTGCCTGTGTTCCCTGCGGCCCTTCAGCAGTCAGGGGGTGTGCTGGTGGCTGCTGTGTAAAATCTGGACAGCTTGATTCCTCATATCTTGATCAAGATTCTTTGCTGGGTCTGTGTCTGGTGACCCTCACAGATGGGTCACACCCCATCCATGCGCTTCCTGTATGCCATAGCATCTTCTAGGGAAGCAACTAAAAATAGGATGTGGTGGTTTGGATTGCAGGGAAATGGTTAAAACATCCCCATATTGGAAGGAGGAGAGGCTCAGAGGACAGAGTTGTTTACAAATTAGCTTGACCTTTTCCAGTTCACATATTTACAGTGACTCACTAACTGGCATGTGCTGGGGTTTTTAATCTCCTTGAAGTCTTATGACCACTAGTAAATTACATCGTATCCAAAGCAATTATTCCTGTTTGGTTTTGCCTTCTTTCCATCACAGCCCTCCCTCCCCACATGTACGTGGGTCAACACCTGCCCAGGCTCTTCAGCCTCCTTCAGGGAGACATGGGTGATGTTTTTAGAGTTCCAACCCTCCAGTGCCTTAGGACCTTGGAGTTCAAGGTCTCCAGAATGATGAAGCATGGGGTTGCTTTGAGAGAGGATGACTCCCAATAGGAGCAGTGCTTTATGCTGGCAAAATGAATGAGCTGTGCCCAAGTGCAATGGAGCCTTTGGGGAGATTCAGTAAAAGTCATGTGGGTGTCAACTGAATAGCTTTTAATTTCTTCCTTGCAACACACGCTGGTGTGTGTACAAAATGCCTGAAACATGGTGGCAGGTGGCAAAGTTCCTCCTCATAGATCTGGGTTCCCGTCCTGTCCAGGGGACCATCTTGTCTAGCTTCGTGGCAATTACGGATTGGAATTTGCTCCCCTTCCCTGGTATCCCACTGTTAAACTCGCTGTGTCTGCACCGTAGCACAGTGTGGGATATTTTTGTTTTTCACGCTGTTACCATGTGTAGATGTGCTGCCAAACAGCCTATGAAAAACAGCTCTGGAAGAGAGCAGCTGAACAGTTTCTAAGAGCAACCTACAGAGAGAGTTTTTCTTCCCATCCTGGACAAGTAGATAGCACACATACTTCTGAACCTCCTTTATCTTCTGTTGCAAACTACGATCCTCAAGCACAGTCAATAAGCAAGTAGTGGGGTCAGCCTGCCTGTTGGTGCTGGATTGTGTTGTGTTGCTTTGCTGTCCCAATGGAGACACTGTCATGGTGATTGTTTGGGAGCTTGGGCTCTTGGATCTCCTGTCTTCTAATTCCTCTTCTCTCATTCCTGTAGGCTACCCTGCAGTTCTGTGTGGTGAAGCCCCTCATGGCGATCAGCACAGTCATTCTTCAGGCCTTCGGCAAGTACCAGGATGGTGACTTTGAGTAAGTTTGTCTAGCAAGCAAGCCTTGGCTGTCCCTTTTCTGTTCAGCTCTGCTATGGTCTGTGTGTGTGTGCTGGGCCTTGGGGAAAAAAGGGGATCAACACAGGCTGAATATGCATGTAGGAAAAGAGGGCAGGGATAAACCTGTTGGTTTCAGGTTTTTTGTACCTTGGTTTGGGGGAGGCAATTGAGACAGGAAAGCAGGAAGGAAGTGGAGTCTTGGAACTGCCCAATGACAACATCAAGGAGAAAAAATCGTGCTGAAATTCCAGGCATTCGTGTATCTTCTCTTGTCAGTGTGACCAGCGGCTACCTCTATGTGACGATCATCTACAACATCTCTGTCAGCCTGGCACTGTATGCCCTCTTCCTTTTCTACTTTGCCACACGTGACCTGCTCAGTCCCTATAGCCCGGTCCTCAAGTTCTTTATGGTGAAGTCTGTCATCTTCCTGTCCTTCTGGCAAGGTGAGCTACTTTTTTCCCTTCCCTTGGTAGGCACAAAGAGCTCTCTACTGGGGCTCAGGCCCTAGAGTTGAAAGAGCAGATGCTGGTTAATAGCCAGAATGTCTTTCTGTATTATTATTACATTCGTTTTGTAGTCTTTCACTGTATTTCTCTGGGAAACCCATTTTGTTCATTTTTGTCGTCATTTCTCTGCTCCTGAATCCCCCCAATCCCTGCGCACGTGCAACACATGTACCTGTCTGACAAAATCAGCTGTTGGGATGAAGAGTCCTTTGCATTTCTGGAACAATCATAAAGGACAGGCTGCCAACATTTTATCTGCATGCTTCCATTCTGTTGATTGAAGTGGCACATCTAAAAAAATCTTAGTACCATCTTTTTTTTTGTTGTTGTTGTGCTCTAGAAATAAAATTTTAATGGTATGTCTGTGATTCGCGTGAAGCAGCAAGCTGGCTGAATGCAGGGTGTGCTGACACAGAGCTGCAGCTGAGCAGAAGGACATTCAGAATACATACCCATGATGCAGGGGTGCATTCAGAAACCCAAAATTCCACCTAGGCATACTGCTTCTTACTCATTGTCTTTAAGCACTTCCCTGTTCAGTGCCCTACTTAAGTTTACTGAGTGTCACTTCAAAGACTAATTAGGAACTTAGGTAGAATTTAGGCTGTGGAAGTGTGGCCCATCCTCCCTGTCTGCAGCCAAACTAATAAGCTGTCTGGTTGATCATCTTCAGCCAGCTGGTCACGCGCTTTCTGCCTTCTCTGGAATTCTTCAGCTACCAGGCTATGGACAGGGAGAAATGTCTTTCTTGCAATGGCGTGTCAAAACCACTTTATGCTTTAATGAAAAACTCTTTTACATCAGTTTTTGCTCTAGCTAGTGGAAATGCTGAGATCACAGAAGTGCTCATGGAAATAACTGACTGCTTCTTACCTGTTTTGATTCGATTAAGTCCTGCAGCAGCTAGTTCCACAGATTATATTGTATTACTGAGAGCAGAAGAGTGTCAGTGTTTGAATAGTCTTTGCTTAAACATACTTGTCTCATTTATTTCTCCTTTTGCTGTTGCACAGATAGATGGGAGTATCTAGCCTGCTATGTTTGTAGCTCCTGCGTTAAATAGCTTTGCATCTAGGATGTAGAGCACAGACAGATATTTCTGTTCTTTACAGTTAGCATGTGGCCATCTTTTCAGCACATTTATGTGGGCTTATTGCTTTGTTTAGGAATGCTGTTGGCCATCTTGGAAAAGTGTGGTGCCATCCCCAAAATCCACTCTGCCAATGTGTCTGTGGGTGAAGGCACCGTAGCTGCTGGGTATCAGGACTTCATCATTTGTGTGGAGATGTTCTTTGCAGCCATTGCCCTGCGCCATGCCTTCACATACAAGGTGTATGTGGACAAGAGACTCGATGCCCAAGGTAGGAAATGTGCCAGCACATATGGTGTGTCTGTTTGGTAGTGGAACTGGGTGGAGGCTGGTCCCTCTAGCAACCAACACAGTGATGTGACTATTCCAACCTGAGTATTTGGAAAAACATCACATCCCCTCCTCTGTGGTGTCTGAATTGATTAATTGTGCAACAGCTTTGCAGGGCAGAAACCTTGCCTGAATTGCATTGTTCCCTTTTCAGTTCCCCAGTATGCCACCCACGAGAGCTTGTTGCAGACCTGAAGGCTGCAAGAAGTCGCAGCCTTTTGGTAGAGTGGGTTCATCCTCCTTCCTCTCTCCCCAAAGGGGAACTCCATCGTTCCAGATTGTGCAACAGACTGAAGGCGGGAGGGACAGGGCCTGAAACAGGCTCTGCTTTGAATCTGGCTCAGGAAGATGAGGCTGTGCTTTGGCAATATGTTTGGGTTGGAGGAGGAGGATCTTCCTGTAATGACTTTGTGAGGGCTGGGCTGCTAAAAATCTTATTCTGGGGAAGAGGGAGGTGGACATTATCTCTGGGAAAAGGGGGTTCTCATGCCCAGTCTGTACATGTACATTCAATGTTTCCTAGATGAAGGGGTTCCTTCCTGCTGGGGCAGAAGTCTGTTCTGAGATGTGGGAAGACAGCAGCCCTTGGGCAATGCACATGTAGATGATCCCTCCATTCCAGCCAGCCCCAGAGGTTTTGGAAGGACAGGGGTTGCAGCTGGGGGAGATGAGATCTGTGGGTGATGAGAGGGCAAACTGCTGGCCAGTACAGTGGGGGATATTTTGGTGGTGGGTCTTGTTCAGTTCTTGTTATTTCCTCTCTCTCTCTCTTTCTTTCTTTCTTTCTTTCTCTGTCTCTCTCCTCTCCCTTTTATCTCTCCCTTGCTTTGGCCACTGGTCCCTGATGCAGCTGTTCCGTCGTATGGGCCGTACGGTAGGTACAGCATGCTTTGTGTGTTTGTTGGTTTTTAACTGGGATGCTGTTCTGTCCTGATTCCCAGCCTGCCTGCTGCCTGCTCTGTCCCTTGTTCCCCTTTCCTCACCGGTCTGTAACTCAGCTGCCTCACACAGTTGCTTTAGGGTTCTCTGGATCGTAAGTTGTACAACAGCCCTGCGGGCAGTGGCATAACACCCAGCTTTAGAGCTTTTCTGTCAGGACTGTGTGAATCTCTGTCCAAAGAGTTGCCCAGGCTCTCAAATGAGCTGGGTTTGCTGTCCCACCCCAGCCTCCGATGATCAGCAAACGAATAGCCACAGATGATCATCATGCTTTGGTCACTTGGAGGCCTCATCCCTGGGACTGAGCAGAGCCAGAAGCCCCTGCTGGAAATGGGACCTAGAAGCCATGAGAAATGTCATCTTAGTAGACACACAGCCCTCCTCTGTGGTCAGCGCTTGGTGCGGACAATCTCCAGCTGTTGTTTTCTTCATAGTATCACTGTGACGTCCTTCACCCTTGGAGTGGTTCTGCCTCTTGACTGTTGCCCTCCTTTGCATCTCTTTCCGCCTTAATGGTCTCTTTCCTGTGGCACTTGGATATCACCTGTCAGTCTAATATCCAGGGACTGGGCATGGCAAATGCTATTTCTCCTGTATTTTTAGAATTTCCTTAGTTTTTGTCTTCCGAAAACCTTTGCAGGAGCACCTTCCTACCTGACTGCACACCCAAACCAGCACAGGTAGCGTGTAGTAGAGGCTGTCACTGTGGGTATGTCCCATTCTCATGGCATGTCCCTCATTTGGTGATGAGGTGGATTCCTTTGGCTAGCAGTGGCTGGATTTAGGAGAACTACTGGTAAAACTTGACACTGCTTGTGTGGCACTTCCTCAGCAGCTGCTTAAGGAAGTCTGTAAAGTAACTTTTCCAGGATCTAGGAGTGCATGTACCTTCGTGTTAAGGGGTGTGGGGAAAGGCAGCAGTGTTTTTCACTTGTCCCTCCCCATCATACCCCAACAGGTCGCTGTGCTCCCATGAAGAGCATCTCCAGCAGCCTCAAGGAGACCATGAACCCCCATGACATTGTTCAGGATGCGATCCACAACTTCTCCCCAGCCTACCAGCAGTACACCCAGCAGTCAACGCTGGAGCATGGTCCACCCTGGCGCAACGGTGGTCACGTTATCTCGCGTTCTCACAGCTGCTCAGGTGCCCGTGACAACGAGAAGACCCTCTTGCTGAGCTCCGATGATGAATTCTAGAAGGGGAAACTGCCGGAACAGGCTGTCATTTTCCTTCTTTTGTAGGTTTTTTTTATTTTTTATTTATTAAAGCAGGAACACGCAGGTCATATCACTTCCTAGAGAGAACAGATTGCAGAAGTGGGCACTTCCCATTAGCTGTTGTGGATATGGACGCGATGAGCAGTGCGGAGGCGGGGGAGTGGCCAGGACTCCGCTCTTGAGCCCATTCCTTACAGCAGCAATTGACTGGAATTAATTGAGGCAAAGCTTCAGGGCTTGGGGCTCTGGCCTCCCACACCTGCCCGGCTTGGTGTGGAGCATGACTGGCCAGAACTTGGAGTTGTGGCCAAAAATGTTTTTGGTTTGATGTTTTTTCCAACTGGACAACCCAACAGCTTTGTATTCCTTTTCAATAACCTGAATGTTTGATGTAGGCACAGTTTTCTCCCCCAGTTCCCTGGTACTAACATTTCTGTGATCCTTGGGAAATGTAATTAGGATGCAGTGATAAGCATTCCTGAGGACCCAACCAGAGATTGGTTTCTCTGTAGCCATTGCCTTGAATGCTTAGCAAGGAATATCCGCCTCTACCCTCCTAAGCACCTGGTTGTGCAGTCCTGTACTTGAGCGAGAGAGGAAAAGGACAAGGATATTCTTCATGTTCCTCTGCTCTCTGCATCCTTCCTGCTCCCCATCAAAGCTGACACTTGTTGAAACTTGGAAGGGATGGAATTACTGTCCCACAAGGGTGGGATTTTCTAATCTCCAGGTGTCCAAGCTTCCTATCTCCCCTTTGTTCTTGTGGCAGGAGGCTTTCCTGGAGCATCTGTCTCCTGCTAAGAAAGCTGTGGTAGGTGATGAAAGGTTGTAGAGTTCTGGCCCTTTCATCCCTCTTTGGAAAAGGAAGATAGGTAAACACTAAAATTGTTTTAATTCTTGTTTTCTGTCTGCCACTGACATAGCTGTCCTTCTTGAAGGTGAGGATTGCACCAGGCAGCTGCCAGAGCAGGTCCTGGTCTCCCACAGCTTTCTCTGTGCTTGTCATCACTGACTTCTCCTGCAAGCTGCATAAGTTTTGCCCTTAGGCTGGAGTATTCAGGATGGGATGTTATGCACTCCTCCTTTGCTTTTTATTTCTGTAGCTGTTCTGGGCCAAACTGGAGCAGACTTGAAACCTGACATGATCTGTCTGGTTAAAATTGTCCCTCTTAGTTTCCCAGGCAGCAGTTTTTGCTGCGTTTTTGACAGGCCCTGCAGCAACTGCAGTGCTGTCAAGGGTGGAGCCCCATCCATGGGAGTGGGAAATGAAGCTTCCCCTTGCTTTGTTTTTGAGAGGGTTTTGGATTGGCCCTTAGGTATTTAATGGAGCCAAAATAAAAATGATACCTCTGTAGACCTATCTATCCAGGGACCAGAAAATGCCTCTTGCTTGCTTAAAATTGTCTAGGGGAGCACATTCAAGTGCCACAGGAGAGCTGCCCCTACCTGCAAGCAAGAAGCAAGTTGGAGAGGTTGGAGCAAGCAGCTGTGTTCTTGGCCCTAGTTTCTCCGTTCCTCTCCCATTCAATGCTTACCCTGACACTGGCAAACCTGTGTGTTTCCAGATTGCCCCTCATTGCTCTCCTAGGACAACTGGTGTCTGGTGGACCGCCTGGAGTTTACCTCTTGTATCCTAATGTATGTATGTGCTTGCTCATTCACTTTCTCAGAAGCAACTGTGAGCGAAGGGCACCTCATTTCCTTGGCACTCCTACCAGAAATGTGTGGTCAGGAGCAGGAGGAAAAGAGCTTGAAGAGAACAGGTTTGCTCCCTCCTGGGAGGATGGGGTGGGGAAAGGCTTAAGGACAGTGTCTGGCGGGGGAGGGGGGGGTGGTGAAGCAGGTGGGAGCAATGGTGCTGACTCTTGAGGGGACTAGAGGCAGGGTCAGTGGATCCAGCCGGATTTCCCCATTTGCAATTACATGCAGTTAAGTTACTGCTTTTCCTAAATCTGTCACTGCTTAAATGGACATGTGAACATTCTCTGCCAGGCTTTGTGTGGGCTTGGTGTAAACCCCCTTTTCCTCATGCCATAAGCCACCTAGGAAGCAAGGCTGAAGATTGAGTCGGCTTTCCATATTCCATGGCTTTGACTAATAGCCCTTTAGTGTGAGGTATTTATAGTAAACTCCTCTCTTTTAGGAAAATGGGGCACGGGATGTGATCCCTTCCTCCCCTTTCCTTGCATTTGCAAGCTTTGGTGGTGTCCCAGTGTCACTGAATTGGTGACTGTCCCCATCTTTGTTGCGTTGGGTGGCTTGAGACCTGAAATCGCTCGAATTGCCTCGTTGAGCTTAAAGGTGATCCAGCCTTGGGGAAGCGGGGATTTTTTAATTATTATTTTGAAATCTATGCTGCATATATTGCTGTGCAGAGGATCTGGATATTCTCAAAGCTTCCTCTATGTAGTGGTTTCAAGTGTAACCCTTTTGCACTAGCTGCCTTTGGAGAAGCCTGGTGAAGAACTAGTGCCCAAACAACAGCCAGCTGCCATGCATTATAATTTTATATACATATATATTTTTTAACACCACTCAAAATAATCTCTGAGCTTCCTGCTCTCCTTCACAACAGGCAAGTGCCAGAGCAAGGACCGCCTCTGAAGCTGCTCTGGTTTGGAGAAACAAATATCAGACCCAGAACTCAAGACCAAGGAGGCTGAGGCATCCATGGTCTTGCAGGTCTACGCGCAGCAGCCCAGGGCCCCAGCAAACACATGTGTTGGTTCCAGGAGTAGGCCCTTGGAGCTGCTCTCCCTCACCTGCTTCCCCTCTCCTTCCTTCCTTCCTTCCTTTTTTGTTTACCGTGTAACATACCCATGGGATTTGTTTATTATTTTTCCATATATACTAGTTCTTTGTATATAAATGACTGAAAAAAAAATGTATGATAAATAAGACAGAGCCACCTAGTTTTGTACCTATCGTGTTTAACTGACGTGAGCTCAGCGACAAGCCGCTCTCTCTATTTTGGTCTTTGTGACGTTATACTCTGCAGAAATGAGCAAATATGATGACAAATAAAAATATAGAGATAATATAGATTGTACTTGAGCTGCCCCTGTGTGGTGTTGTCTGGGTGACTTCTCTGAACTGATTTTTGAGGTTTCTACTTGTCGCAGGGGGTGAGACGTAGAGGATCTCCTCCTCCTTGGGAGGAAAGCTTCATGTCCTCTGCGCATGGAGGATCTGCCAAAGAACCAGCGCTGCAGGAGCTTGCGTTTGAGACATCCTTCTTCCACAAGCCGTGGCGGGGCTGTTTTCAGAGGCAAGAGGGAATGTGAATGTAAAACCCAGAACTGTTCTTTGAAAGCTGCAAGCTGCCAGGGGTGTTGGACCTGGTCTGCCTCTGTGTCAGGGGAACACGCTCATTGCTTCCACCTCAGCTCTGAGAATGGGTGGCTTTTCCCCACAGTGAGGAGGTTGGACTTTACATCTGGGTAACGTGCCTTCCAGGCTTCCTTCTCCTGCCACCCACGGGCTGAATGTGAGCTCCCTATTTTTCTCCTCACTGCTCCCAAGTCAGGCAGTGAGGTCACTCAGCAAGGAAGTTTTGGGGTAGAGCTGCCATGTCTACATCTGCCTCTCCTGCACTGCACCAGGTCTGAGGAAAGCCTGAAGGGAATTTTTCTAGTAAAAAGCATTTTATCTTTCCTAGGAAAAGCTGATTCAGCACAGCTGAACTGCTTCTGAAGGCAAGTGCTTTGGGGAGTGATGTTCAGCACTAAGCTTGCTTACCCAGCCCTTTTCTTCCAGAGACTATAGAGCTGTGTTCCAAAAAGTCAGGAGCTGTTCCCCTAACCTGTCTTAATTGGGCACATTCTTGAAGATGTCCTGCAGCAAAGCTAGAGGGAGCTGGAAAACCTGGTCTTGCTGAGAGACAGCTCTGTCCTGAAGTTCAAGAATGACCAAACACACTTTAACTGTGGAAAAAAAAAAACAAAACACAAAAAACTTGCTTTATTTGTAAAGTCTACAAAATATAGAGGAGGGGGGTAGGACACATACTGTAAGTCAGAAAATAAATAAGTTTTTTTTGCTCTATATAAGTATAAGATAAAATGTGATTTGCATATATAAAATATAAAGTACAGCTCTGTACCAACATCCTGGCTGTGCCGAAAGGCGGAATGGCAAGAGGACGTGAAAATAACTTATGTTCGTGCAATAAATAAACCCAAGAGGAGCTGGGGTAGGGGGATGCTAACCACAGTGCCCCCTCCACAAGTGGCAGGCACCCCTCTCCAGGGAGGGACAGAGGCTACAGCCGAGGGTGGCTGGCGTGGCAATATCCAGGCAGGGGCAGGAAGCGGGGCTGGGGGGGGGAATCATCTGTGGTGGCAGATGCCAAAAAGGTTTTTGCCTCCTGTTACCTCCCCCATGCTGCCTGTATTTGGCAAACCCAACTCTTCTCCAGCTTTTCAGCCTGCTGAAGAGTGGTTGTCCCACAGTGGTGTCCAAGCTGGAGGAAAACCAAAGAGAGGAGACTACCTGCCTGCCAGGCAGCTCCCAGGAGCAGGGATGCTCTCCCACCCCTGCTTCCTGCTCCTCCACCCCCCTCTGCCTCTGCAGCTCCAGCTCTCAGGGGGGTGGGGGCCCAGGAGCACCTTTCTGTGGGCTTTGTAGGTGGTGGGGCACCAGGGAGTGCTTGGTGGGGCTGTACAAGCCCGCCTGTGCTGAGTAAAACAGTGCTTATCTCTGCTCCAGCTGCCTCCGCTTCCTTCCTGACAGTGCCGCTGCATTTCGGAGACACCCGGCTGGGCTGAGTGTCCCATAGGCAGGAAGAGGCACAAAGGATGTACGTGATGGAGAGATAAAACAACACTGCTTTTCCACCTTTGTGGACAACAGCCTGGGCTGACCTGCTTATATCCCCCAGCTCTCCCCTACTCAAGGGACCCTCCTCCATCACTCCTGAAGCTCTCGCAGAACCACAGGCTGCCACAGCACTTTCCCATCCCACTCACTCTTACCAGTTGCCAATCGACAGACACGTTCTCTCCCCCTCTGACCTGCCACCTTCTCTCACAATCTCCAACCCCAGAGACTCCAGCCATGCTGCCACCTGCCCCCAGCTCTAGCCATGGTCCAAAGTGTGGAGCCAATGCTGACACCTTTCTTCATCATATCCCTTCTGGCTCTCACTGCAAAATCTCTTTCCTGTCCTTTCCCTCCCTGGCATGTGCTCCTGGAAGTTCCTGACCCATGCTCAGCTCTCCCATGCCCTCCCCCAAAAAAGAGGCACCTGGGGTTTTCCTGCCAGCTTGGAGCTGTGGGATGCTTCCACACTGCTGCCTGTGCAGGCTTGCCCTCTTCTGCCTGCATCCCTCAGGGCAAGGGGTACCTGGCCAGAAGGGCTGTAGCAGCAGACTGGGCTGGGTTGGAAGTAAGGGGGCTAGGGGGGGCCACCAGTGGGGTCTTGTCCTCTACCCAGCACCCACACTGCTGCAGCCCTCCCTATATGGGGGAGCTGGTGGTCAAGCGATTGGAGGAGGAGAATTTTGGGCACAGGTCCCCACAGGGAGGAGGTCAGGGAGGGTACAGGAGGCGAATTGTCAGGGAAGACACCCCAGGAGGGCTATGCCCAGCTGGGGGAGGGAGGCCAGCACTAGGAGTAGGCGGCCTGGTTGGCACCAGACTTGACGATGGTGATGACGCTGGCCACTTTGGCAGAGGGCCCGTGAGTAGCCACGGTGCGGGCAAAGCCCTGAAGAGCCTCATACTTGCCACGGAGTGTGTCAAGCTCCAGGCGCATGGCAGCATTCTCCCGGGCTAGCTTGTCTACCTCCCACTCCAGCTCCATCTTCTGCTTCTGCAGCTCTTCCTTCTGGCAGACGCGCTTCACTCGGCAGCTGGCAGCATAACCTCGGTTCTTCAGCGTCCGCCGGCGCTGCTTCAGCCGTGCCACCTCCTCCTTGGAGAGGCCCCGCAGGTGGTGGTTGAGCTCCCGCACTGACAGCCCCATCAGCTCCTCATCTGATAGCAGTGGTGTGTTTTCCCCCAGCTCCCGCTTCACCTGCCAGAGAGAGGGGCAGTCACCTGAGGCCCCTGAAACCAGACCCCTGCCCCCTGAACCCCCCAGTCCCACAAGTGCTCACCTTCAGGGCCTTGCTGGAGAGCCCATCCGCAGCCATCCTTGCTTCAAGCTGGCCCTGCTGAGCAGCCAAGAGAAGAGCTGGTTACTGCCAGCCTTTGCTCCTCACTTCAGCACAGAGGGCACTAGCTATGCTGGCCCCCTGCCCGGTGGCCATGCCCACCCCACCGACCATGTGACTCATCCCTGCTCCTTTAAAAATGATGTAGTAATAATAATAGTAATAATGACTGCAAAAAATAATAGCGTGGGAAGGCTGGACCTCCCATCCCTCCTTCATCCCGCCCCGAGGTGGTCGGGATGCTGCTCTGCTCAAGGGACCCAAAACGTCCCAGCACGGCTGTTGGGAGGCCAAGACTTCCTGCCGGGGAGGAAACCCGGGCGAAATCCGCCCAAGGCTGAAAGGAAAGTAAAAGCAAGAGCCCCACGGGACGAAACCCTGGCGAAGACACCCAACCGGCACACGCGTGAAGGGCACGGCGGCTCCCGGCACAAGGGTGTCCGCAGGCTCCGGGGGTGAAGTGCTGGACGGCGAAAAGTGGCGTCCCTGTGATTCCCCAGCCCAGAGGGAAAAGTCACCGAAGCGGCGCCTGTCCCCTCACTGGCGGCCGGTCTCTCCCCTCCCCTGGGGTGGGGGGTAGGAGCCCCCCCTCTTCCCACCTCCGGAAGCCCCCTCCCCGTTAAGCAGAGGCCCCCGAGGGACATGGCGGGACGGAAGCTCCTCTCGGCGAGGTGAGGGGCTGGAGAGGGGCGGCGGGGAAGGTGGAGCCGGGGCGCCTGGAAGCTGATGCAATCCGGGCCGGGGATCCGCCGCCGGAGCCGGGAGAACGGCGGCAGCTCCCTCCGGGGCGGTGGCCGAGACTCTGAAGGGAAGCGCGAACGGCCCGGAGCGCCGACACTCCCCTCACACCCCCTCACCCCGATCCCAGCGCTTGGCGGCGGCAGAGCGGCCTTCAGCCGGCGCCGGACCCCGCCGCACCCTCTCTCCCGGCCGACCCGCAGCGGGGAGAAGCCGGAGGTGGGAGCGGAAGGACGTCCCCGGCCAGGTGCCTCTCCTCTGCGCGAGCCGACGCTTACCGGGACGCTGCGCTGGTCCCCGCGGGGCCGCTGCCGGCTCGGGCCGTCGGGCGGCGCCTCCAGTCCCGCTCCCTGCGATTACTCACCCGCGGATTCTTTTCATTCATAAAAACACAGTCATGCGGTGACGTCACCCTAGCTACGCCCCCTCGACGCCGCGCGGGGCGAGACCTACTCTTTAAAGCGGCTGTCGCCCCTAAAGGCCGCGGTGATAGCCCGGCTTCGCACTCTGGAAGCGTATTAAGCGTAGCAGGGAATGAACGCAACCACACCTCGACACTGCTGGTTTTCTCCCAGGTTTAAGGATGACGTACTGACGGAAGCACCGCCCAGTAACCGCCCCTGCCCGGGAGCAGAACACCCACCCCGCAGCGTGGGCCGTCGCCGCTTTAAGAATCCCCTCGCAAAGATGGCGCTCTCCGCCTTCCTCCAGGATGGCGGCGGGTGTGACGCAGCGGCGCTCGCCGCGCTCCCCCGCCCCAGTCGCCCCTCCCCGGGCGCGGCGCCGCTGATTGGCCCGCCCCGGGGGGCGGGGCGGCGATTGGTGGGGGCTGGCGGAGCGGGCCCGGGGCCCCGCGAGGGGGAGGACGGGGCCCGTCGTGCTTCGCGGGCGCTGCTGCAGCCCGGGCTGGTGCTCGGCCCCGCCAGGCCGCGGGTCCGTCCCCGGTGCCCGGCTCGCTCCGCCTCCCCCGGCGGCGGCGCGGCGGCTGCTCCCAGCGCGGGTAGGCGGTGGGGCGCCGCGGGGTGGCTGCGGAGGGGCGTGTTTCCCGCCGAGGCAGCGGAATGAGGCCCGCAGAGGCAGGTCACAGGTCGCCGTGAGGCGCTGACGAGAAGCGGGTGCTCTTCCCGGAAGAGCCGGGAAGGAAACCGCAGGGGCTGCTGCCGGGCTTCCCTTCCTGGCGGTGCGTCCCCCCGGCGGCTCTCGCTTCTTTCCCGGCGCTGGGTCGCTGAGTTCAGGGAAGGGCTGGACCCGGGTCGGGCCGGGGCAGGAGTTGCCTGTGCCCGGGTTTCCCTCAGGCCACTGGGGAGAAGACGCCTGAGGCTCCGGAAAGATGCAGTTCTTTGGCCGGCTGGTGAACACCATCAACAGCGTCACCCAGATATTCACAAACCCGTACCGGGTGAAGGAGGTGCCAGCTGCAGAGTACGCCGCTCACACCTGCCTGAGGGAGGACGGCAGGGTGGCTCTGTATAAGAACAGCCTTGCTCGCTCCTGGGATTGCCTGCTGGTGAATCCCCAGAGCCCACAGGTTGCTTTCCGGTAAGCGGTAGACTTGTAGCAGCCCCAGGACCTCCAGTCTCAGGAGTGCAGCACTTCATGGATGGGTTGTGATGGGTTTGATCAGCAGGTGGGCTGATGAGGAGCGGGAGGCCCTTGTGTGTGCTGGTGTAGAGTTGTCATTAAAACAGCTTGTGAGAACAGGGCAGCTTGGAGTCCAAATGGGCAGCTGTGAAATAGGTACTGGGGTCAGAACATCCAGAGGTACATGTGCGTCCACTCATACCCGTTACTGCTTTAGCATCTCGAGCACAGGATACTTCAGCCCAAAAGGTAACATTCCTCAGGAAGAGGAGATGGTCTTTGCTAATGAAGTTGACTCCCTTCTCTCCTTCAGGCAAGCATGACACCAGATAAGGAGGAATGGGAAAGTTCCCAGCACTAACTTTGGCAGAAGAGCTGTTCCTCTCAGACTCATGGGGTGGAGGTTGTTTCTTTGAGCAGGACCAACACTGCCTTTGCCTTTCCTACAGGCTCTTCCAGCTCGACAATGAAGCAGATGCCCTGGTGCGTTTTGAGCACTACGCTGGGCACTTGCGCCCTTTCTATGAGAGCTCACGCCAGCCCTTATCACTGGAGGATCTCCAGCAGCTCAGTGACTGCTTCCGCAACCACCCCAGCTGGTCCTCAGCACACGTTGCAGTGGAGATTGGCTATCGTGAGAGCTTCCGGCACAACCGTGTTCTGAGGCAAGGGGCGGGGAGTGGTCTCCAGTGGGCCTGGTGCTGGGGATGAGCCCAGGAGGGTACGCTTAACCAGATTAGGGTATCCTAGCTTGATGGATCAGAGCAGCTGGGGCTGCTTCTTGGAGGAGCTTAACACCTGTGGTTACTGCAGAGGTGAAGTTTAAGATTGCTGGCCCTCGTGTGTCTTGCCTGAATGACAGATGTTGTAGCAAAAGGGGTCCAGTGGTCATGGTGTAAGCTTATTGGCAGGCTTCCAGCCTGCTGCTCTGGACATTGAAGACCAGAGCTCTGGAGTTTGAGCTAAAGGATTGAAGTATTTTGTTAGAGTCACTAGTCAAATTCTTAAAATCCTTTTTCCCTTTTTGGAAGGGATTGCGGCTGACTTTGTAAAACAGGAAAGAGGAGGCACAGTAGGACTGTCTTTCTGGAAACGGGTTTTGGCCACAAGCTCTTGCTCTCCTTCCTTGCTGAAGTTCACTGAAGACTTAGGAGACTCGTGAGGAGATAAGGGACTGTGGGACTAATGGCAGCATCTCTGTGAGGTTGCTGACTGTAACCTGTCTCATGTCTTCCTTTGGGCAGGGGAAGTTGATCCCATAGTGGGGGAAGAGGAAGGAGCAGCACGTCAGGGAGAGGAGTCCATGGCAGGGTTGCTTGGTGGCCCTTCCCCATGCTCCTTCCATGGCAAGAGGCCAGGCTTTCCTGAACCTCCTGGTTCCCTCCAGCTGGGCATGTCTCAGACATGGAAGGTGCCTTCATATCAGCTCCTGGGGCAACTGCATGGCCTCATCTTCTCAGCCCTTCCTTGGCATCACGTTGACTCTTCTCTTGCAGCTGCGTGAACAACACGGACAGCGAGGATGGCTGCACCCCCATGCACCTGGCGTGCCGCAAGGGAGACATGGAGTGCCTACTGGAGCTGCTGGAGTGCCGTGCACGGGTGGACATTGCTGACAAGAATGGGGAAACTGTTTTCCACTACTCTGTGCGAGGCAACAACCCCCAGATCATTGAGGTGGGAGTGATTTTTAAAGCTGGGGGTGGGAGTGGGACTAGAATGGGTCTTTTCTATGCTGTGAGGAGGGAGACAGGAAATTAGCAGCAGATGTGGAGAGAGAAAGCAGTTTCTGCTGCCACAGCATCAATTTAATGCTTGAGGCTGATTTCAGCCTCTTTCTTCCCCCTTTACCAGTACTGTTGCCCATAAGGAGGCTCCAGATTCCACCCTGCAGTAGAACAAGGATTTCAAGCAAGTTTCCTCAGAAAGTGTCCTTCATTGCTGTTTGCATCAGGCCTTCGTCCTGCCTTTTCTCAGGCCCTTGGCTATCCTCTCCATCTTCTCCAAGTAGGGTGCTTGGGTTTGGACAGAGTGCTCTGAGGGGGTGGTGTGTTGCCCACAGACTGAAGGATGGTTCGGAGCCTCCCTGGGCTCTCCTGAGCTGCAGAACCTGTTGTTTGCACTGAGCAGCCTTGAACAGGTGGTGGTGATCAGAGCCTTGAGGCTGTCTGAACAGTCTGAAGCCGGAGACTTCAGTCTGAGGCCAGAGGCGTTCTCAGTAGCTGAGAAGGGCTGGGCAGAGTGACCAGGTTCGTAAGGGCGTGGGTGGCTTTCCATGTTGGTTCCTCAGGTCAGTCATCTCCCCAGCACAAGCATGAGGCCATCTCTCCCCTGTGTCTGCAGCCCTCGCATTTGCCCAATACCTGTTGCAACAGTTCTCCCTCTGTCTGCCAGGCTGTGCTGGGGTTTCCTAATGCGTGATGGGGGAGAGATGATGATCAGGGCTTGCCATGCTGTGAGGCAGGGCAGTTAGGACCTTTGCGTTAAAAAGATACTTTACTCCTTTATTTCTCTGATGGCAGCAACTTGGCTTGTTGTTAGAGGAATACTTCCAGGTCTGATCTGTCTCCTATTTCCTTCTTTCCTCTCTTGATTCCTTGCTAAACCAAAGAAAAGAACCTCTGAATTCCCACTTCTCTTGTAAGCACCAGGCCTTGCAGGGTTTCTCCAGTTGAGCAGTGGGATGTTTTTGTGTAACAAACCAGTCAGCAGGTAACAGGTCTAAAATTTACGGGAAGAATAGGGAAATTCCCTCAAACATATCACCACATGTATATTTTAAACAGATCCTGTTTGTATCTGAAAGCAATGGTGATGTTGAAGGGAAGGTTGGTCTCCTGCCTGCTGACTGACAGTGGTAACTAATGGGGCTGTAGCAGGAGAGGAGACTTCTAGTTTCAGTCAGTGCTCTCAGTCAGTGCAGCTGAGCCTGGCTCACTTGGTGGGAGACAGTAGGAGTCTGCTGAGATATCATTCAAGGTGGTGCAAGCCCTTTTTGGCTGAGGGGTGTCTTGGAAGCACCCTGGTCAGAGGAAGAGGGCACAGAGAGCACCAATAAGTCCTTTGGTGAGAGAAAAAAGGGAGTGCTTCTGTAACTACTGTGTTGACAGTGGGTGTGGAGAATACAGGCTGGAGCATTGTGAGGAACCCAGTGCTTCAGAGTCTGTCCTCAGAGCTCAGGAAGAGAGACAGTGCTCTCCCACGTCTGTCTATTTATTTACATATTGTCTCCCTTTCCCAGCTCCTGGGCAGAAGCCCAACTACTAGCTTGGACCACCTGAGCCATGAAGGACTGACTGCTCTGCATCTCGCTTGTCAGCTGGGCAAAGAGGACATGGTTCGGTCTCTTATTAAATGCCATGCTAGCTGCAACGTCATGGGGACACTGGGCTACCCCATCCACACAGCACTGAAGTTCTCCCAGAAGGGGTAAGTAACTAGTTGGGCTGCTGTAACAGGGCTCTTTCTCCAGTCTGTGAACTTGTCTGCTTGCTCAAGGTTGCCCAAGACTGGACACCTTGCTGGGCGGTGCTTAGTAGGAAGATGTTGGAAGAACTATGAATGTCCTCTATCGGGACTTCTGTAAAGCCTTTGACACAGGCCTCCACAGCATCCTTCTCTCTAAATTGGATAGATATGGATTTGATGGGTGGATAAGGAATTGGTTGGATGGTTGCATCCAGAGATAAAGGGGTGGAGACCAACCCTGTTGAGAAGGACTTGGGGGTACTGATGGGTGAAAAGCTGGACATGAGCTGGCAACATTCACTCACAGTCCAGAAGGCCAACAGTGTCCTGGGCTGCATCAAAAGAAGTGCAGTCAGCAGGTTGAGGGAGGTGATTCTTCCCCTCTACTTGGCTCTGGTGAGACCCCACCTGGTGTGCTGCGTCCAGCTCTGGAGCCCTCAGCACAGGAAAGACATGGACCTATTGGAGGGCATCCAGAGGAGGGATGCAAAGATGATCGGAGGGCTGGAACACCTCTCCTATGAAGAAAGGCTGAGAGAGTTGGGGGTGTTCAGCCTGGAGAAGAGAAGGCTCCAGGGAGACCTTACAGTTCTTAAAGGGGGCCTACAGGAAAGATGGAGACAATCTTTTTAGCAGGGCCTGTTGTGACAGGACAAGGGGTAATGGTTTTAAGCTAAAAAAGGGAACATTTAGAGTAGATACAAGGAAGAAATGTTTTACACTGAGGGTGATGAGGCACTGGTAGAAGCCTCATCCCTGCAAACATTCAAGGTGAGGTTGGATGGGGCTCTGAGCAACCTGCTCTAGTGGAAGATATCCCAGCTCACTGCAGGGGGGTTGGACTAGATAACCTTTAAAGGTCACTTCCAACACAAACCATTCTTTCATTCTACATCCTGTACTCTACTCTGCTGCATCACTGAGCTGGAAAAAGAGAGGAGGAGTGCTGGCATGGAAAAGAAAGAAGTACTTTCAGGAAGAAAAAGTCTCTCTGTCTTTTGAGTGCTCTGCTTCTAATAACTTGCATTTCAAAGTCTAGTTATTGCTGTCTCTTGTGGGCTAAAGATTCTGTTGACTCTTAATAACACCCTCTGGAACTGAATCAAAAGAGATGAGATGCTTACTCCCCATTTTGTTTTTTCTTGGAAAAATTTGATTCTCTTTGTATGTGCTTTGTAGTATTTAATTTTCACAGAGTGTCCGAGCTCTACAAACGGGTCTCTCAAGTCAACACTAGCTGCTTCTAGCTGATTTTTCAGCATTTTTTCAAAGTGCTTTCCAACATTAGAGACTCGTTTGTAAGCCAAAAATGTGCTTAGGTCCCTCAGTTTGTGGTGGGGCTTGATCTCTTGTACGTGGTTTATTTGGTGACATTTCAGAGCAGAGAACATATGCTTGTTCTGTAAGTCTGCCTGCACACACTTGCCAGTCTCTAGACACTAGTCTGTTCACAATAGGTGTGGGTTTTCACATACAGGGAAGTACACAGATTCTTAATTTCAGCAAGTATTGATCTATTTCAATTTTATCCCCACGTTTCCACAGACGGAGAGGGAGAAGAACGTTCCCTCAGGTCTTGAGAGTTTCCAGAAATGCTGTGTTCTTGTATAGAAGAAGCACCCAGATGTTGCTCCACAACTTGGAATTGGGAAGGGCTTCTCAAGCTTCCTGCTTCTTCCCTTCTAAAAAGGGCAAAACAAAGCTGCAGCTGAGGAACTTGGAAGTGTTGCAGAGAGGCTGCTGTTGATAAAGGGTTTCCTGAAAGGCTCTGGGCAGACGGCAGGTGCTGATGTGAGTGGAGATCTTGAGTCAAGACAACAGCCACCAATCCCTTCATCTCATTGTCTTTGCCAGGTGTGCCCAGGCTATCCTCGAGGCAGATGCCAGCCAAGTTCACTCCAAGGACCCACGCTATGAAGCCACCCCTCTGCACTGGTCAAAGAAGGCGGAGGTAAATGGAGCCAGCCCATGGAGAGGGCCTGTGCTGCCACTTAGCACCCGCTTAATTCTTCCCGCTGCTGACCTCTCCCTTTCCTGAGTGCCTGTGCAGAGCCTTGCGAGCGTCAGAGCCCAGCCACCAGCCCGATGTTCAGTTCTCTTTGCCCTGTGCTGATCGGTGCTGCTTGCCACAGGGGATGGAGCAGTGCAGCCTTACAGTGAGACAAACTGGTGGGCTGATCCCTTGTATGTCATCCTTGGCTGTGAAACTGCCAGCTTGTCCCTTTTCCCTTTCTGTGAGGGAAATTGCAGCAGTGTCACTGTTACCCCTGGGGGGAGCTCTCCTCATTACTGAAAGTTTCATGGAAGGAAGCAGATTGATGCCGTGAAAACCTCAGGGAGGGTGTGAGGTAGGCACAGCATGGTGGCATGTGGTTATGGTCTATCTTCTGCCAGAGCTGGGCAGTTTAGTGGTGTGATAATGCCATGCTGGAGCACCTGGATGGTCCTTAGTGCAAGCAGAGGACGTTCCTATGGCAGGACTGTTTTCCCTCCCGCAGAATCACATCTTTCTCAGAAATGTCCTGTGGAGTTTCAGAGCAGGTGTAAATCTGTTTGGCTTATAAAAAGAAGATCAAGAAACAAACTTTTTCCCTCCAGTCTGCAAGCGTTCTGGCCCAAGAGAAACTGTTTTTTCTCCATTGCTCTCAGCCAGTTGCTACACTTGCATGTAAGTCCCAAAACATCCAGAAGCTCTATCCAGATTGTGAAACCATCGACTATTTCTGTGGTAAAAGACATAGAAATACCATCTCCAGTGCTTGGAACAATGCATCTGGCATCTGCCAGCCAGCTGTGTCCAGGCTAAAGGTCCTGCCTCTTCCCCTGCTTTGCTTGCTGTGAGACCTGGATCATTTGAGCACCCGGGCAGTTGTGCTCATGATATCTTTCTCTCTTCTTGACCTGGCAGATGACACGGCTGCTGCTTGAGTATGGCTCCAAGGTGAATTTGACCAGCCGGACTGCTGACATGGCTCTGCACATTGCAGTCAAGAGGGGACGCTTCGACTGTGCCATGGTACTGCTGACACATGGGGCCCACACCAATGCCAGGGGTCAAGATGGCAACACACCACTGCATCTGGCCATGAAGGTGAGCTTTCTGCAGAGGCTGCTGGGAAGGAGAGAGGATTTTCTTGAATGGTTGAGGCAGGGATAGACTGCTTTGAAATTCTGTCTGCTGTCTTTCATGGGGTTATCCCTTATGGGTGCTTTGGCTAATGAAAAGAGGAGGGAGGTGTAGTGGGTCTGTCTGAGCTGCTTTTCCCCATCCAGCCCTCACGCTGCAGCACTGGGAGCTGGAGGGTGTTGGTAACACACCCGTGTTATGACTGCCTGTGCTCACACGGCACCAGGGGCTGGGGGGGCAAGATGGGGGAGGGGATACAGCTGACCTGAGCTGACCAGTGGGATATTCCATACCATGTGACGTCAGCTCAACTATAAAGGGAGAGGGCAGGAGGAGGATGGAGGGGCATTCTGCTTTGTCCTCCAAGCGCCTGCTACGTGTTCTGGAGCCTGGACTCGGGGGGAGTGATAGAAGGGCTTGGTGGGCACCTGGTGCTGTGCCAGGGTCAACCCACCACAGGAGGGAATGAGAAATCTTGCAGCCAAGGGGAGTGTGACTCTTGACTGAGCTTTCTTTTGTGCTCTAGCATGACCACCTGGATATGATCAAAGCGATCGTCGTGTTCGGAGGTGATGTCGAGATCCCCAATGACTTTGGGGAGACACCGGGGCTGTTGGCAGCCAGGAGCAGCAAAGGTGAGGGAGCATGTCAGCAGCCTTACAGGGTGAACCCAGCATCCTGTCTTCCCTTGGTGGCCAAAAGAATGTCTTGGGGAGAGGTGAAAACATGCCAAGTGTGATGCTTCTGCAACGTGCTTTCCCAGCTTCTAGTCACTCACAATGTAGGCACTTCCTGAGCTAGCAGCGTAGGCTTTGTATTAGTAGCCCTTGATGAATTTTTCTTCTGTGAGACAGAGATGCAAGAGGAAAAGCTGGCACGCACTCCTTCTCTTTCAAGCCACGATGTCAGGCACTGCAGGCTCACAACCAGACGACACAGTGCTGCTGAACCACCCAGGTGTAAGCAGACCTGGGTGGTTCTTCAGTGGCAAGAAGTATGTGACACACACCCTTGAAGCTGCACAGCTTTGGGTACCATGTCTACGCACAAGTCCTGCTGCGTGCTGTCTGGGGAGAGATACCTGGGATGTGCTTTCCCCTTCCCTGGGTCATCCCAGCAGTTTTGTGAGGGTCAGGGCTGCTGTGAATTTGGCAGAGCTCCCCTCAGTGTGTGCGTGCACTGATTCTCTTTCTGATCTGTGACTCCCCCTTCGTCACCTAAGGTGCAAACCGGAAAGTGCTCTTAGACCTGCTGCAAACTGTAGGCACCGAACGCTGCCACCCACCCAACCCTGATTCCCCAAGCCTGGCACCATCTGCAGCCTCGTTCCTGGAAGGCCAACCTTCCTCATGGAGCAGCTTCAGCAGCTTAGGTAAAACCTTCCCTGGCCCTCCCTTGATCTCCTTCCGTCTTGCTTCACAGTGCTGTCTCAGATCTCTTCCTTGGATGGGCCGTGCACTGGGGATTGTCTCCTTGCTCTCATTTTCTGGTGACTGTTGTCATTCAGCTGTTGCAGGATCCCACCTCTTTTCTCTGCTTTTCCTGTGTGTGTATTCTCAACTCTTGTTTTGTAGACCTGACACAATGCAGTTCTGTAAAAAGGAAAGGGAAGTCTGATTTCCTCACCCCTCTGGTCCCTGCAGGACCGGTCTAAGTCCCCACAGGACTTAGTTGTGTGCATGTATTTTATCCACTGGGTTGTGTACCGAAGGGGAGTTACCTGCTGGTCTGCCCTGAGGACCTCCTGGCATTGTGCTGGGCACAAGGGAATTAGAAGCATCACTTACTCAGGTTCTGGAGGCCAGCAGTTGGGAGAGGGAAGGGATGAAGCTCAAGGATAAGAGACCCTGATCACAGGGTTTACATTGCACACAGGAAAAGCCTGCCTTAGGACATATGATTGTCATGGTTTGTGCTTCCTACTTCCCAGACATGTGTGAACAAGCCCATGGGTCTATTCTAGGTGACAGGCTATCCTCTTCTGGGGAGCTCGAGAGCTCAGGCAGAGGCACTGGGAGGGGTTGTGGAGTGGGCAGTGGGTAAGCTGGCTTGGAGGGAGGCTCTGACCCTCATGAGAGGGGCATGCTGGCAGGTAACAGCTGCTTGTGGTCCACTTCCCCTCTCAGGTTTGTGGTTTCCTTTGCAAAGGCCTTGTCATGCATCTGTGTCACTGCAAGTCTCAGTGGCTGATGACACCGGGGCTTCTCAACATGGCCTTGTGAAGGCAGCTCCCCCAGTTTCAGTTCTGATGCAGTGACATATCAAGGCCCTTTTTTGTCATGGGCTTGCCCTTAAAGAAACTCCTCATCACATTAACTGTCATCTGAAGCCCCCTTCTGGCCCAGGCACTGGTGGGAGTACTTAACTGCTTTTCTCCTGTTCTTTCTTCTTTTGGTTTTGCAGGCTCACTTCTCACCTAGCCTGGATTGGCACCCTGCACTCAGGGTGGCCTGGGTGTATGTCGGCTGAGGGGTAATGACAAGTCACCCTGTCCTCACAGCTCTCTTGCCTAGGTTACCTCACAGGAGTAGACTTAGATAAGATAAAACTATCTTATGGCTGGCAGTGAACTGTGTAGTGGGCACGCTGCTAGGCTCTGCCTTCTCTCTCAGCCTACTGTGCTCATCATCTGCTTCTACAAATCCTTTGTCTTTGCTGGTGCCTCTCCAGCTGCCTGCTCTAAAGGCTGACGTTTCTCCTCTTTGGTGCAGATTTTAATCTTGGTGGGTACCTGGTGGCATGTGTTAGATGGTTTGTGTCTCCTGCAGGGAGCTTTATTAGGTTGTGAAGGGAGTTGGATATTCTCTCTGTAATTATAGTGGAAATTGTTTACTGCACTGGTGGGAGGTTAGAGTACCCTGACCAAGCTTTCTAGGGGCAGAGAGAAAGCAGAAAGAATAATTGAAGGTTTTCTAACTGATTAAGTATACTTTGATTGATTACTGTCTTGGAGGCCTGCATCAGAGGAGTCAGAGGGTAAAGTGGTCTCTAATTTTTTTCTTTTCCTTTTGCATGTTCACGGCCCTCTAGGGTACAAGGACCTTCTGTATGTTTCTACAACACTTGGACAGTTGTTGAAGGCACCAGATGTTGTGGACTCGCCTAGTGAGGGTAGAAGAAGGTAAGTGGGAAACAGCTTGTGTCCAGGCTCCTGTGCAGATTGCAGGTGAAATCCGTGTGTGTGAATTCTTCCCACCCACACCCCTGAGTGTGGCATCCTCAGAGCTGACATTATTTAATGTCCGTTGGTGTTGCAGTTTTTGCCAGAACCTTGGTGATAAATCTCTGTTCCCAGAAACAACCACTGCCTGTTCCTGCCTGCAGCCCTGGGAGCTGCAGTGGAGCCTGAGCTCAGCAGGTGAATCCCCTGCTCTGTCCCTCCCCTCTGCCCCTGGGCACCAGGCACTGTTTTGGCTTCATGATTTTCCTATCTCCACATGCTGCCCTGACACTCGCCCGTCTCCTTTGACAGGCCATGCACTGCCTTGGCAGTGCCTGCACCTCAGCCTGCATGGAGCGGAAGGAGCTTGGCACTGAAGTGTTGCTGGCAGGAGCTTAGGGCTGCCTGCTTTTTATTTGTGACGTGATACCTGTTACTGCGTAGTAAGGGACTTGGATGTGTTTTCTGCTTGTGAACATCTCTGGTGCAGAGGTTAGAGGTGTCTGAAAGAGCCAGCGGTGTTGCACCAGCTCTGACGAGGCTCATCTGGCCATGTGCAATCTTCTTGGCATCTGAGGAAGCACCGCTGCATTTACTTGTCCGCTGGTTACACTGCCCACAGCAGCCGCCTTGTTACTGGCATAAGTTTCCCATCCCCAGGGCCGTGTTTGCACACAGAGTGCTGAGAACTGTAAGCTGCTCCACCACTCCCAGTCATTCATGTCTGTCTCTCTCCAGTCATGACCGCCTCCTGTGCCTGGATGGAGGAGGCATCCGGGGCCTGGTGCTCATCCAGCTCCTGTTGGCTATTGAAAAGGCGGCAGGTCGTCCCGTTCGAGAGATTTTTGACTGGATCGCAGGAACCAGCACTGGGGGGATCTTGGCCTTGGCTATCATACACGGTGAGGACAGTGCAAATAATGGGCCCCTTCTCGCTCCTGTGGGGAGCTGCCTCTCTTGAGTCCCAACTGAGATTTGTCATCCCTGCCGAAGGAGGGAAGTGATGTCCATTAATGAAGCTCGGCCTGGCGTTGCACTTGCTTCTCACATCAGCTGGGCTTGAGCAGCTTTCTAGGTTTTGGGAAGTGCGTGGTGGCAGAGTGCAATGTTGTGTTCCTCCTGCTCTCTCCACGGGACTTTTAAAACAAGGTGATTAATACTTTTTGGTAATGGGAAACTATACTTCAAGCTTGCCCTTCCTCTTTCTCAGTCATGCTGCTGAGGTCTAAGCTGATGACCAGCAGCTTGGGATGGGACTAGCATTGGGAGTGGCACCTCCCCTCTCCCACTGGTCCTGGAAAGTCCCAGCTCTGATGTGCTGTTTATTCTGCCTGCCCTTCCTCCTACTCTCTGCTCCTGCTGATGCCGTTGCCCGTCTCAGGGAAGTCCATGGACTACATGCGCTGCCTGTACTTCCGCATGAAGGACATGGTGTTCCGGGGCTCTCGGCCCTACGAGTCAGAGCCCCTGGATGAGTTCTTGAAGAAGGAATTTGGGGAAAACACCAAAATGACAGATGTCCAAAAACCCAAGTAAGTCCTGCCTGTGGCTGTGCTGGTTGATGATCTCCTGAGTGTGCTCTAGGCCCTTCTCAGCAGAGATGCTCAGCCTCTCCTTAGAGCAGATCTGGAGAAGTGTGATGTGCAGACTACTGAAGCCATAAGTATTTTTTTTTTTTCCATTTTACTTTTATTCTGTCATGTCCTATTCCCCAGAGTTATGGTGACGGGGACTTTGTGTGACCGGCAGCCAGCTGAGCTCCACCTTTTCCGGAATTATCCTGTACCAGAGACAAAAACCTCCACTGAGTACAAGACAAGTGCCTCTTTCAAACCACTGACTCAGCCAGAAGGTAAGTGGTGGCACACAGTAGTCCAGATGGTTGGCAGTGAAGGTGGCCATCCCTCAGAGACAGAAGATTTCCTATTGTTCTTTCCATTGCCCTGAAAATTAGGTTGTCCCAGTAATGGCTCATACCTGATCTTGACTTGTAATTTGGTCCAAGTGATTGTTCCCTTTTCTCCTCCCTCTTCCTCCCTTGGCTTCTTTTGTACCAGGAGTTGGCTAGCAAGGTTCCTGAGGAAGGGGTCTGCTAGAGGAGTCCTGCTAGAATCAGTACCTTTCCCTGGGCTCTCAGGAGCAGACCAACACAAAACAGCTGTGTAATTGAGGCATGCAGCCCCCTCCAGCTTGCTTCCTTCTTTGTCTAGCAAGTGTAACTGGTTTACCCTCAAACTAGGAGCAATGAAGGTGGTAGAGAGTGAATTTGACCCAGGATAACTAGAAAGTGGTGAGAATGTCTTTTAAAGCCATCCCACCTGCTCCCCCCAAATAATCCTGTGTATCCAAGCCAAGGCTCTACTGTTGGGAGAAAGAAGCACGGCCATCTAGTTCAGGGTGTGCTGGGTTTGCAAGCCCTTCTGCTTTGTGTTGGCGAGGGCGGGGTGCTTCTTGCACACAGCAAAGTTGCTGCAGGAGGCCGTTGGCTTTCTTGCCCTCTCCAGACCAGCTTGTGTGGCGCGCTGCCCGCTGCAGCGGTGCGGCTCCCACTTACTTCCGGCCAATAGGCCGCTTTCTGGATGGTGGGCTTCTGTCCAACAACCCGACCCTCGATGCCATGACGGAGATCCACGAATACAACAAGACGCTGATCAAGAAGGTGAGACAAATCCTGTCCTAGACTAGTAACTGGGGCTTTTTTGTCTCCACTGAGCCTCTGTTGAAGGAGAAGGTTGTTTGGGAATGGGTGCCTCTCTAGTGGATAAACAAGCACCCTGGAAGGGACTGTATGGAGGGGTGTATGTGTTGCGAATGGTGGCTGAGAGTTGAAATACCTCTTCTGATAAGGGTGTGAGATGGGGAGGCAGCCCCATCAGCCTGTCCTTGCTAATTTGAGCAAGGATGATTCAGTTGATGGTTGTGTGTGACCCTTGACTCAGCTCTGCACCAAAAAATAAACAGAGAAGACAATGTCAGGGCATTCTGCAGCGCTGAAGAGTGAATACATTCTGTGGTGTGGCAAGTTGCTCAGAAAGATGACTAGCTACTGGCAACTACTGTTCCCTGTAGCTGAAAGGGGAGATGTGTTGCCAAACTGACTGAAGGAGTTGGACTGCTTCACAGTCAGCTGGTCCTAGAACTCATGTTTGGGGTGATTCCATGGGTTTGGGTGCAGGCTGGGATGGAAGGGGCAGAACAGTGCAACTGTTGAGGTCACATGGATTATACCTGTCTCACCAGGGGGAGGATGGGGAGTGAAAAGGCTACTGAGCTTTTTGCCTTGGCTTTCAGATCTTCCACAAGACTGCTGTGAAAGACATGCTTGGTGCTCCTGCAATCTTTTGTTTGTCCACAGGGTCAGAGGCAGGAAGTAAGAAAATTGGGGTTGGTGGTGTCCCTGGGGACAGGGAAGCCTCCACAGGTCCCGGTGAGCTCTGTGGATGTTTTCCGCCCCTCCAATCCTTGGGAACTGGCGAAGACTGTCTTTGGGGCCAGAGAGCTCGGCAAGATGGTGGTGGATTGTGTGAGTACGGGGAGAAGATGAGGGAAGACCCATGGGACTGCTTGCAGGGAGGGAGCAAAGGTTTCCAGTCTTTACCTTCTTCCTTTTGGAAGAAAATTGGAATTCCTTGAAAATTCTATGACCATGGCCAGGTCAAGGAATGGACATAGTGGGTAACTTAAGAATTGTAGGATCACAGCAGATCTGAAGCCCTGTTTGCCTCTCTGGAGTTTTGAGTGCCCAGGGAGGTTCTTGCAGCTGAAAGGCGCTGAGGACGGGATGGTGGTCAGTGACCCTTGGGAACATTTGCAGGTGTGAGTTCGTGAAACTTCTGCCATTTCAGGCAGTATTATCATCTGAGCAACCTGGACGAAGAAAAAAAAAATCATACCTTAGAAAACAGCAATTCATTTTTCTCTAGGAAAGCTTTGTTATCCTCACTGGGGAAATTATTAAATGCTAGAGAAGTGTGTGTGTCACTAATAAAAAGCAGTAGGTCAGAGCGGTGGCTGGTAGTATGTAACAGGCCTATGTTCTTGCACACTTCAGGAAGAAGCTCATTACATGTCGTGCATGAAAACACTCCAAATGAATGAAAGCCAGAAAGATCAGAACTGAGGTTCTGACTATAATCTTAATTCTGTTGCTTTGTCTTCTTTTAGTTTGTGAAAGCCAGAAAATACACAGAGAGGTCCCTCTCTTTCCCCTGTTTTTTATTTCAGGGCTCCCAGGGAAGCTGTCCCAGGATAGTTCAGAAAGCCTGTAATAATCACAGGCTCTACTTTAGCTTGGACAAAAATGGATAGAGACAAAATCCCAAGGAGGCTGCAATTCAGATCATCCTGGGGGTTTCTTTATAGGAAACTTGATGCTGTGATGGATGGAGGATCTCTGTAGGGTGCAATTCCTTGTGTCGCAAGAATCAGGAGCACTGACAACAAATCAGAAGCCACCCTGCTCTTGGTGGTGATAGGTGCCATCCAGGATGCCCTTGCTCCTGGTTTTCCCTCTGAAGCTTGTGCAGTTTGATGGGTGCCAGGGGAGCCTCTTTCAGGCAGGGGGAGAGCAGTGTGACAGTCAGGCTCTAACTGTGGGCCTGTTTCTCCTGCAGTGCACTGACGCAGATGGCCCAGCTGTGGATCGTGCCAGGGCCTGGTGTGAGATGACGGATGTCCCATATTTCCGGTAGGAGCTTCCTTTCCACTCTCTGCACAGACCTATTTTTATCCTGCTCATTTCAGACCTGGCTGTGACATGCGTTGTTCCAAACAGTGTCACCTCCAGAGTCATGCTTGCCCAGACCTGTCCCCTTGCCTGCTCTCCTCACACCCCAGTGATGTAACTGAGGATGTCACAGCCTGCTGTATGAGCTGAGGCACCGAGCACGCCTTGTCTGGGGTCAGTTAGTGGAGGCTTGGGGGATGATGTCTAACAGGGTCCTTCAGGATGTGTGTCCTGCCCTGTTCCACCACACACAGCGTATTTTGAGCCTCGTGCCTTAGGTGGTGCAGTTGCTGAACTGCAGCTCGCCCTTGAGTGTGGTTGGGCCTTGAAGGAGAGGGAAGGTCTCTGCTCCACAAGCCTGCTAGATAAGGGCAAGTGAACAGCCAGGACAGCAGGAGCCGCTTTGCACAACTCTTATGCTTGTCTCAGCTGCCTTGTTGCTTTTGCGTCTGTGCCCAGCTGGTGATGCTGTCTTGCCGTATGCAGGCTTAGCCCTCAGCTGCACACAGAGGTGATGTTGGATGAGGTGAACGACACTGTGCTGGTGAACGCTCTCTGGGACACCCAGCTTTACATCTACCAGCAGCGGGAGCAGTTTGAGCAGCTGGTGCAACATCTCTGCCGGTGACTGACCTGGAGGTTCCCATTCTGCATCTGCGTGGGAAGGAGCAGGAGACGCTGAAATGGCTTCGACTGCCCTTGAACCAAAGTATCAGTGGTGGGAGGGACTGCTACTACTACTGAGGAATTAATGATATTTCATAGATAACAGTGCACATACACATGTATTTCAGGATAAAAGCATGTATTCTCAGACAGCTGTGAAATGCTGACAGTTATCCTTGTATTGTAGCCCCATCTCTGCTGCTGTACTCTCTTTTGCTGCCCTGCTACCTGACTGTACAGTCTTCAGAAGCCAGAGCCCCCACTACATGTCTCGAGCTGTAATAGCTGAAGTCTGTCTCCTGTCTGTGCAGCACCTCCACTGACAAAGCACCATGCACCTTCCCACATGACAGAATGGGCCAAGGCCAGGTAAAGCGTCAGGAATTTCTTGTTCCTGCTGGCACCAAGGTGTTTCAGAGTGTATAGCTTGAGGAAAAGGGAGTATTCTTCCCTCAACATGCCTGATTTGAAGGGGAGCAGAAATGCTGCAACTCTCTGCGGTAGATAGGTACAGAATGTTGTGACTGGCCTTGGGAGAAGGGGGAAGCTTTCCTAAGCCAGTTGTCTTCTGTAGTGTCTTCCCCTTTCCCCTCTGAGGTGGGCTGGCAGCACAGGTACTGACTGTTCCCAGGGTGTGAGGACACACTTGACCTGCTGTGCTACTCTGCTCCAGGGCTGAGATGTGAAATCCTGCCTTTACTCATAGCAAGATCTAGATGAGGGTCAACAGCCTTGGCTTGGCGGATAGATTGTTTGTCTTTATTTAAACATGGAATTGAGATGGTCTGATGTCAGTTCCTACCAAAGAAGCTGACCCTGTGACAGTTTGGACTTACACTTTTTAGCTACTAGAAATCCCATTGTGACAGCTCAATGTTTCTGCAGTAAATTTTGCATATTTATAAGTAAATTATGTAGCTGTTTGGAGGAGCAACGTGAAAAACTGCTATCTTATTAATTTCCTTTTGACTGAATGGACTGCTGCTGTGAACAGTGCTGCTATGCAAAACTAATGTCACTTGGAATAAAGAGAGGTTTGCATTTGGTTCCACTGTGTCCTGGTTTGAGTTAATAGCATCTGTCATTCATCTAGTGACCAGCCCCACCCTAAATGTTGAGACACTGTCATGCAGTTCTTGGGTGTCTTGTTTCTCTCTCTGTCCTTCCTGAATGGTCCCAGAGGGACTCCGAGCTTGCAGACTGAATTTTCTACAGGTAGAAAATTGGGAATTTGGCTCCTTGAGACACAGGATTCTATCCTTTGTATGAACTAAAGAGGTGAATGGCCTCTCCCTGCAGCCAGCTCTGGGAGCATGTGTGTGGTGTGAGGGGCTGGCTGGCCCATGAAGCACAGCACTGAATGCTGGGCTTGTTAGTGGCAGCCAGTGGAGAGGCTTTGGATCAGCATCCATGTGAGAATCCTCTTGGAGCTGGTCTGGCCTAAAAAGAGGAACACTGAAAACCTTCAGGATACAAATGACTGGAGATCAGGCTTTAACTTTCATATCCTGAGGTAGTTCCTGGACCAGGTAACTTGCTGCAAGATTGCTGGACCTGGTACCCCCTGATTCCTAAGGGGAATTTCACTGTCAGGAGTGTGGGTGCTGATTCATGAATAGGGCTAAAAACTATCTGCCTTCTGGTCTTCACTTTCACAAAAAAAAATTGTGGGATGAAGGGGCTTTTAATGCAGCATAAAGGTGTGGTTTTTTTCCTACCTAACAGAGGGGCTTACCTTCCTGTGGTAAAACAAAAGCCCACATCTGGGGATGGAGTGAACATGAGCTCCTTGCTGGTTTTTGCCCCTAGCTGGCACTCTTCCCCCTCTATGAGCTTGCACCATCTCTAGGGATTTATTGGAGTGACCTGTGCTCGGGCTCCTCAGATGCAGGCAGGGAGAGCAGGAGGGTTCAGGCAGAAGCTCATACCTGCCATTAGGGACTCCTGTAGAGAGCACAAGTGGGAGGGAGGCCAAGAGCCAGAGTTCTGAGGCCTGGGGTGGGGGAATAGTGGTCACTGAAAAGGCAAAACCTGTTTTGAGCTTTCCTTACTCTTCCCCCCAGCCCCTGCTATTTGCTGCCTGAGATCATGAGCTGTGTGTGAGGTACCTGAAGATGCTCCACTGGCACAGTAAGCTTGAGAGAGCCACCTCTGAGCGGAGGCAGTGACGGAGGCAGCAAGCCATAAGGCAGTTCCTCTGGCAGGTGGTTGGCTCTGCAGGTGTCGGGGCAGGGAGAGCTGGGTACTGAGTGGGCGAATCAATAATGCAAGGAGGTTGTCACATGCCCTTGCTGGCTGTCACAGGATTCCTCTCTCCCCAGAGTCTGGTTACTTCCAGAGATCAAGTTCCAGCCTCTCGGCTGGTGAATTATTAAACTCCAGCAGTGCTCCATTCCCTTTGTACCACATCTGTGTCTTCCTGCTCTCCAACCTTGCCAGTGACAGGCTCTTTTCATCCAGTTGGCTGTGCAGAAGCAGAGCCCTCCAGGCTAGTGCAGCACCTTGTACTCTCCTTTGCTCTTGCTTCCCTGTGGGAGAAGGAAAAGGCTCCAGAGATGGACCTGTCCTACAGATCCACCATCTCTATCTATAAGGTGAGTGCTGAGACTGAAGGCTTGTCTGCCTGGAGAAGATGTGTGGGTGGGAGGAGAAGAGCTGTTTTCTGCCAAAGGCTCCCTTGAAGAGTGGACAGCTGAGGACTGGATCCATCCCCAGGCTGTACTGCAGCAGCTCCTGGGGGCACTGGGCCCTGATTGAGAGCAGGTGGCTGGCAGGAGGAGAGGGTGCTGTGGGTCTTAGGGCAGATCTGGAAATGAGTTGGGCAATTAGGGTGTTTTGGACATGGAGCATGTTTATGAAGGGAGACATGACTTGGTTGCTGGTAGAAAGGAGTTCAGTTGGCTGGTTTTCACCGTTGCTGGAAAGAGCAGTCTGATCTCATAAACACTTCCCTACACACACTGATGCTGCACCAAGGTGGTGAGGGCTGGGGGATGGGGGAATTGCTTATTCCAACCTCTGCTCTGCTGTAGCAATAAACACCTTTGATTAACAGAGCAGGTAAGAGTGGAGAGGCTGGTTTCAAGCAGTCCACCCCTTCTCTTGTCAAGAATCTGGCAGTGCACCACATCCTGGCCAGGAAAAGGTCATGGTCATGCCTGGGTAATAAACGGTGGCCCTTGCACCAACAGTTTCAGGGGTGAGGGAAAAGGCTGCTCAGATCCCCTTGCAGTTACTCATCTGTCTGCAGTGGGTGTAGGGCACTGGGAGAAAGCCATCTTCAGGTGACCACTTGGCTCTGCAGAGGGCTACCTTGCCCTCTGGCACTGCTCCTCTCCCCAGTTGCTGGAGAGGACTCAGAGCAGACAATGGTCCCAGCTACCTCTGATGCAGGGAGCCGATTTTGTGCATGACTGTACATCACCACTTCCATCCAGTGTCCCTGTTGCACCCAGACGAACTGCAGCAGGAAGGCATTGACCTGCTGAGGTCTCCAGGGAATGGGGAAGACACATTAACATGCTTCTGCCTGGCCACAGAGTATCCTGGAGCAGTTCAATCCTGCGCTGGAGAACCTGGTGTACCTGGGGAACAATTACCTGCGTGCCTTTCACGGTGAGTGGGGCCCTGCATGGCCCAAGCTCCAGATTGCACTGCTGCATCCATCCTAGGTGTCCACTGTGCGTCAGGAGGGACTGCTGTCACCCAGGTCAAGGCTGCTCATCCCTGCAATGGCATGTCCTCAGCTGCTCTTGCTCACTTTTCTCCTGCTTCAGGACCTGCAGCTGTTGATGCCTAATGCTTGCTTGTAGACAAGACACCAGGGCATGGCTGTCCTTCCTGTGTGTTGCTTGCTGGGGCTGGTGACGGTGGGAAGGCAGGCCAGATCCTTACTTCTCTTCTTCTCTCCTCACAGCATTATCCAAAGCAGCTGAACTGTATTTTAAGGCAATCGAGAAGATTGGGGAGCAAGCACTGCAAAGCTCCACCTCGCACGTGCTGGGTAAGGCTTTCCTACCCATCATCCTCTGTCCCATGATGAGCCACAGTTACATTTTTTTGGTCTTCCTCATTAGCTAGTCCCTTTCCAGGTATTGGGGCAAGGAAGACAGTGCCTCTAAATGGTATCTCACAGCACCAGGCCCTGTCCAGGCAGTAAAATTTATTCTGTATCCTTGAATATCCCCCAAGGCCCCAGTACTCTCTCCTGTAGCTCTCTGAGATCAGTGACTGAGTTCAGCCAATGGGATGGACCTCCTGTCTTGGACTTCTCATGGAAATCCTTGTTGAGGTATCCTGTCCTGAGAGGTGACATTTTCACCTAGGAGGAACCATTTTGTTCCTTTTTGCAGGTGTGAGGGGAAAGCCAGAGAGCAAGGACTGACACCAGCTGATGGGGTGTTGTCCTCCTGAGCCTTCAGCCAGCTGAAATGGCAGCTTGGAGCTGAGGGGCTTACACTCAGCAGCACGAATAATTCTGGAGTCTAGTGATGGCTGCTGAACATATGTTCAAGGAACTGTTCAATTGCTCTACTTTTGTACTAAAAAACTTCCAGCAGATGTGTCCCTTCTGAAGAATCATGTTGTCATCTGCACCACCCATCTCACTCCTCTGCTCCCTCTCATCAGTCTCTTCCTTTCCTGGTTCCACAATACCAACCTGGGTGAAGCGGGACCATGCACAGCATCAGCAGCAGGTGCTGTAGCTGCTTTCTTACAGGACAGCCAGAACCGTGCACCACAGCTGGGGTGCCCGTTGGGCTTAGAAACGGGGCTCATAGGGGCTGTGGCAGAGTGAAACCCAGCACCCAGAGCCCTGGGCAGGGGCTGCCTGCCAGCACGTGGGGCTGGAGCAGAGCGCTGGGATGGCACGTTGGCGGGCTGGAGCAACCCCACACTGGCAGTGCCTGGGGAGCGGTGGTGGAGCTGAGCTCTCTGGGGAAGGCTCCCAGCCTCTCTCAGGGTTCAGAGAGCAGTGCATTGCAATATCTGTTGGACTTTCACACCCGTGTGTCTTCAGCCTGAGTTGCAGGCTGCTGGTCTGCCTCCCTGGGCACACAGGAAAACAGCCGCAGGGTTTTTCCACCCTCTCCTGTCTCGTTCCCTGAAGGTGAAATTCTGATGCAGATGTCCGACACGCAGAGACTCCTGAGCTCTGATTTGGAAGTCGTGGTGAGTGCTTTCCCTAGGGGCTGGTGCAGGTGGGGAAAAAAGGGACTTCTTTAACCACAGCTTGCTGGGATTTGCTTGATTTGCCCCACCTCCTGCCCTCTCATATGCCTGCCTCCTTACTATCCCTGCTGCCCATGGTAGAGGTGTGGCTACAGAGCTGAAGTGCCCAGAGCCTGGCTGGTGCTCAGTGCTGGGTGCCATCGGTGGACTGTCACCACCTCCCTGCAAGTGTGGTGGCAGGCATTCAGTAGACTGAACAATGCCCGACTCTGAAGATGTGGCCAGACCATCCTCTCTTTCTGTGGGTGGCAGTGGTGGGACAGGAGTGGAGGGGATGCTAATCTTCCTCACACTGCTGTTCGTGCCTGTGCCAAAGCTCCGGGGTTAATGGTTGCATGGGTGCTGAGCACCGACCCCCAGGTTTCAGGGCTGCTCCATGGTAGTCCTGATGTGACCATTTCTGGCTCTGTGTGGGGTCCAAGTGGCAAAGGACTCACTAGGTCTGCAGGTTTTGTAAAGAGGGCGATGGCTCCTTTGGCTCTTCCAGGCTCAGACCTTCCATGTGGACCTGCTGCAGCACATGGAGAAGAACACCAAGATGGACGTGCAGTTCATCAGTGTGAGTAATGAACTCCCTTCTCCTCCTCAACCCTCCTCATTTCCCTCTCCCCACCACCCAAGGGATTTTGCTTGAACACTTGAGGTGTATCCTTGACTTTCCTCAGCAGGACTTAAGGTGGGAGGGGCTTATCTTCTTCACCCAACATGGAGCAAACCCTCCTAGTTTGACCAATGATGGAGGGCTAAAGAGGCCAGGCAACTGCTCTCCTTTGTGCAGTGGGACTTGCCAGGTGCTTCAATGGGGCTGAGGGAGTTGGCATTCCAAAAGCAGAGTTCCCACCTTCCCCAAACCACAGCCTTTGCATGGGTGTGGGCCCTGTGCCATTGTGGCCCAGCCAGCCATGCCAGTGGGTAGTGTCATGGGGCAGACAGAAGCCATGGGGCTTGCTCCTAGTGCTGGGGCAGTTGGGCACCAGTTTTCGCCCCTGAGATCCTGAGGCTCATTAGCACTCTGGGACCCTTCAATATGAAGAGAAAGGTAAAGAAAGACTTTTTATAAGAGGTCCAGGTGAAGCCTGATTTCAGGGGCACTCAGATGCTCAGCTACCCCATCAGAGCAGGACTTCAGATGCAGTGTGCTGGGTCTCCAGTCTCTCACCCAGACTGGTTTCTCCCTGTCAGGAAAGCCAGAAGCAGTATGAGCTGGAATACCAGCGCAGAGCTACCAACCTGGATAAGTGCATGGCAGAGCTGTGGAGAATGGAGAGGGCCCGTGATAAAAATGTTCGGGAGATGAAGGTGAGCACTGATTGCAGGAAAGGGGGCTGGAAAAAGAACTGGATGGTTTCTCTGGAGCCAGGACTGACTTCTGAGCAGTCTTGTCCTTCTGTGAAAGCCAGGAGGGTGTCACCAGTGTTAAAAAGGCATCAGACTTATCTAGAAAGGAGGAAACTCCTTTTCTACAGGGTGCTGTTGACCTGTGGTACTCCTGCCTGCCAAGTCCTTTCCTCTTTTAGCAAGCTTCTGTGTGCAATGACTTAATCCTTGGCACTCTGCTCTAGCTCCTCAGTGCTGCTCCAGCACTGTGAGTGGACTGGGAAACTGGTATACACAATGGACAGTTTCAACCCTTCCCCTGCCGTGTGCAAACCCACTCTGCCAGATTTATGCTGATCCCTTCCTCCCTCTTTCCCCTGTGGCCCAGGAGAATGTGATGCGACTGCGCATGGAGATGCAGGCGTTTGTCTCTGAGAGCCAGAGGGAGGCTGAGCTGGAGGAGAAACGACGCTACCGCTTCCTGGCTGAAAAGCACCAGATGCTCTACAACACTCTCCTCCAGTTTTACAGCAGGGTATGGCCCTGGCATGCTGGAGAGCAGACAGGCAGGAGGAAGCCAGGGCTGAGCCACCCCTAGGGTGAAGGCAGCATCTGTGCCTGGACTGAGCAGGAAACTATTTCATTTCTTGCTGTGAGGTCTAGGCTGACCATACTAGTCTGGGACATCGTGGTCAGGGATGAGGATGGTGCTGGCAAAGGTTTAGTTGGGTGTGTGAGCGATGGGAGAGGGAAGGGTGATGTAAGGTGTTTATGGCAGGGTCGTTGGAACCACAGGGGCTCTGCTGGAGGGTGCTGTCCTGGAAATTCGCTCCTGCAGGGCTCTGTTTATCTGTTCTCACAAACGCTATTGCGGGAGGACCTGGTCCCTAATCTAATACATGTGGCAGCCCTCAGCTCCCTCTGTAGCTGTTCTCTCCTGTCGATCACTCCCTCTTCTTTCTTCTTTCTTTCCTCAGGCTCGGGCCATGATACAGAGCAAGGCACCCCAGTGGAAGGAGCAGCTGGAGGCCACCCGCAACCCCTCAAACAGCCACTCACATGGTCATCTCACAGCCTCCCATAGCCAGGGATATCCATCGGGCCGGCTCACACCCACCCACCTCGAGATGGTGAGGAACCCACTAACAGCCTCTGCCTTGGCAGTGGAGAGGCTGCAACTGCCCCTTTCAGCCTGGAGGAAAGCACAGCTCTTGGCCAACTCTAGTACCTGCTGCCTCATCCAGCTTCTGTGGCCTTTGCTTGCCCAAGTTGAATGGAAGCGATGGGCTGCAAGATGTATGGGCTGCAGTGGGGGACCTTACTGGGTTTGGCTTTCTGAGAGGGACTGGGTATTTCCCAGAGCATCTCCCACGTAATGCAGCCCCTGTGAGTGTGTGTTCAGTGTCCTTTCCTTCCAACAGCCCCAGAGACCCCTTGGGGACTTTGCTTCTCCCATGACTGGGAGTAGATCCAACATCTTCTCTCCGGACCCTTCAGAAATGAGACTGTCTCCTCAACCAGAGCCCTCCAGACGGCCGCTGCAGAGGACACCATCAGCCAGTATGACCCATGTCTGAGAGCAATGCTGTGGGGAGGCATAAGGGTTGGGCCTCTCTGGGAACAGGATTGGGTCTGGGGAGGGACCACCACTCTGTCAGACCACCAGTCCTCATCCGCATTCCTGGGAATGGTAAAAGGACAGTACATGTGAAAGCTGGAGAGGGCAAGGCTGAATGAAGCAGAGGGTGAGCTCAACTTCAAGGACAAGGCCAGGCTTTCCGGCTGTCTGTGTGAGGGGGGAACCCACAGATGTGCAATTTTCAAGGCTCCTTGGACTATGAGGGTTGGTTCTTACTGGAGTTCTCATTTTGGTAAAGCGCCTTCCCTCATGCTACCAAATTGTGTACTATTAGCCTGCCCTACAAAACCCAGCTACTTACCTCATATCTCACCTGCTTTTTTCTTCCTGAAAAATTTCAGCTTAAAGCATTAAAAACAAACAAACAAAAAAATGGCAGGGGGAGAGGAGAATAACCCAAATACTCAGTGGCTCTAGCAGGGCTGGGAAGAGGGGCATCAGTCAGGGCATCAGCAAAGACATGCAGTGCCTATGTTCAAGATATTTGGCCAAAGAGGACATAGTGAAAAGCAAGTGGTTTCACCTTCAGTTGATTTTCTCCCGCAAGATGAATGTTTTACCATGCCTTGCCCATGCTATGCTCTACCCTCTCCCTGCAAAGTAATTTACTTCTCCTCTAATTACTTGACTGGGGAAGTGCTGGCCCCTTCGAGGCTGTGTGGGTCTTGCAGGAGGCCACACTCTAACCAGACCCCTCTGATGCCTCCCTGCAGGTTTGCTCCCTACTGGCCGTGCCTCCCGCTCAGGTTCCTTTGGCGAGGCCGGCAGTGGCAGCAGCAGCGAGGGCAAGAGGAGGGGTGGCATGACAAGAGCACAGGCGATTGTGCCCCACATCACAGGCACCAACCGGACCCTGCTACGGTTTGACACCGGGGATGTCATCACGGTGCTGATGCCGGATGCACAGAACGGTTGGCTGTATGGCAAGCTGGAGGGCTCGTCCACGTATGTGACCTGGCGGCTGTAAATTGGCCTGATGCAGGCTTGTTGGATCTGAAGCTGGGAGACTTTAACCCAAAATTATCGCCACCCACCCACAGTGTGGCCTGTGCACTGTGTGTCACCCACCAGCTGGGTGGGACATCACCACGTCCTCAGTCACAGGCTGTGCCTAACGCAGGAGCTCTACAAGCCCAGGAGATGTGGTGGGGCAAGGCTAGCTTGGATGAGCTGCCTGAGAAAGCTCCAGGGGTTTTGGGTGGGAGAGCCAGGGACAGAGTGACCGCTTCCTAGCTTGCATGACTGAGTGATTCCTGTCATGGGACCCAGCTCAGGGCCATGAACTGCTGGAGTTACCTGAGAGGCCTGGCATTTCTAAGCTCACACCAGAACCACTGCAGCAGCCTCCAGCACAGACAGGGCATGGAAACTGCTGCATCCAGAGCTTACTGAATTACTCCCCATGTCATCGTCAGCCAACTCCTGTGTGCAAAGCCTGCCCTGTTCCACATGGGATCCCTGCACCGTGCTCTGCAGAAAAGCTCACATTCAGATGTGAGATGAGCAAAAGCAGTGACTTTATTTTTTTGGTTGGTTTCTGATGTGGAGTTTCTTTGCCCTAAGGAGGCTCTGGCTTTCTCATGACTACAATCAGTCCAAGCGTCTCTTCCTGGAGAGCACCAGCCTTGTTCCTGGGAGCAGGGATTTTGCACAGCCTCTGAAATAAGCGAGTCCTGCTTCATGCTTAAGGACAGTCTCACAATGACCTGGTGCCCTACCCAGGGGTGAAGGATGTGCAGAAATCCCAACACATGTTGTAGTGGCAGCAGTGGCTTGGTTGATGTGTGGGATGGGTGTAGAGCAGGAATGCTGGGTAGCTAGATGTGAAGAACAGCAAACCATGGTTTCCTGGAACTCATTTGGCATTGTTCCTGTGCCCTAGATGTGGCTGGTTCCCTGAAGCTTATGTCAAGCCTGTGGAGGATGCGAGGGAGATGGAGGAGTCAGCCACCAGGTAACAGGAGAGCAATTGTTCAGGCAGGAGCTGGAGTGGCTCCTGGTATGTCACTAAAACCAGAGGAGTACCTGTTTGTGGTGTGTCCTATGGAAGGCTGCAGCAGTCCCGTGCCAGAGCATCTGTTGAGAGCTTCATCATTCCCTGAGATCTCACAGGCCTACCTTAGAAGGCTCCCCTAACATGGGTAATATCCTCTCAAAGGCACATTTGCCTGGGCCAGTCCAAGCCAAGTGTGTTTTCTCCAGAAACATCCCGTAGATACATGTGGCTAGCACTTATGTGGCTCCCTATTCCTTGTTCTTTGACTCCTGCCCCAGTGTCTTCTCCTCTTGCTCAGGTCCTTTCCACTGCGAAGCAGTCACAGTATGGATGACATCCTGGACCGCCCCAGCACTCCTTCCTCTAGCAATTACTGGCTTGCAGCTGCTCAGCCTAGTTTACCAAACCCACCTCCCCTCTCAGTGGGTGGCAGCAGTCACCAGAGTGGTGTGGCCACCCCAGTCAATTCTGGCTCCAAGGTGAGTATAGGAGGAGTGACAGGTGGGTGTATGTGAAGTGGGCCATGTCTGAGTTTCATCTTCCAAGGCACACTTTGTCTGAAATATAACCACCTTCCAGATGTTGGTGTGTAACCTCCTCCCTTCCTGAGCTAAGAGGTCTTGTTAGCACAGGCCTTTTTCACCCAGTCTGTTCACATGCCACCATCTCATCACAGTCCCTGCCAGTCAGACTTGTGTGTGCAGGTCCTCAATGCATGGCTTTGCTCCCCCATGGGGTTGCTTTTCTGCTCCTGCCTTTCTCATTTCTCTCTCTCTTTATTCACCAGGGACCCTTCAGTTCAGTCCTTTTCTCCATGACCTCCCAGCCTGATTTCTGGTGGCTCCAGGGCAGCACCTCTTTCTGCTAATAGTAGGATGATGGAGTGATTAGGCTGGGCTGGGAGTGTGTGACCAGCTAACAGAGATGCCATCCTTCTTCTCCCTTCAGAGAATGGAGAAGAATTTGCAGTGCTCCTCTTCCAAATTCAAGCAAGGGTTGGGTTAAAGTCACAGCTACAGTAGGAGAAAAGCAAGGGGCAAAGGATGAGGACACAGCCGTACTGGAGAGCTTTTGAACAAGTTGTGTCCAACCCATGGCATATACATAGGGTACTGAGAAGGAAGCCCTCCACTTGTCACTGCTTCCAGCCTTGGGGATGGACTGGTAAGGACAAAGTTAAAGTTGAGGACAGTTAAAGGTGAGGACCTGGGAGAGGGAAGAATGGTGCCTCCTGTGGGGTGTTACTTGCTCAGTCTCCTAGGAGGCTGGGAAACTTCATCTCTGGTCACAGGTTCCAGGCCAGTGCAAGGTTGCAAGCAACTGGTTGGCTCAAAGGACTGAAAAATGCAACATTTAATTACTCATTTTTTCCCTTTGTGTCCTGTTCTGTGGTTTCAGGGAGCCTTGGGCTGCACAACACAGAGGGGAACAGGCTCTGTAGCCTATCCCCTCCTCTGGGCCACTGGTTTCCATCCAGTCCCAGGGCTAGGGTGTAGGGCTAGACCTAGGATTGAGCAATGAAGTTTGTGGAATGTTGGAAGTACCATACCATGGCAGAGCAATTGAGCCTGATTAGAAGTTTAAAAAAAACTCAACCTTGCTCTAAACTTACGCCCAAGACATCCTCCAGTTGAGCCAGGAGCAAATAGGTTTGTGTTTGACTTCCCAACTGGAAGCTAAACACACACATGGCTTTCTTGTCTGCCAGTGGCTACAGAAATGGGTGTACTTTAGCAGGCCAGTTGTCACTGATCCTTTGCTATCTACTGGCTGAGAATAAGGGGGGCTACAGGGCCCGAGTCCATTTCTCTCCATCAGGCTGGTCCATGTTTAAGTGGTATGTGGTGTAGGGTAAGTAGCTCTGGAGTTCCCTGTGGATGCAGGAAGCATGTGAGGGTGCTGACGATAAACTCTTTGCCAGGGTGTGTGGGTAACATGAGGGGGGCATCTCTGGCTGTGCTGGCAGGGTGAAATGTAGCTCAGACTGTCACTGCTGTGCTCTTCAGATGTGACATCTCCTTTCTTCTCCGTAGCAAAGGGAGGTGTCCTGGGGGAATAGGGAACCTGTGGTACAGGGACAACCCCCTGCCACAGAAATCAGGGTGTAGTGGTGAATTTGTGAGCTCTTGCAAAGCTTCAGCCTGTTCGTAGGACCTGGGCTCCTAATTCACTTAAGTGTTTTGTGAAATCTTCCTCCATGTGTGCGGTGTCTCCTGCCCCACTTCTGTCTCTCCATTCCCCAACCCAGATGTCTCACTGCTGCCTTTCTTTTCACTGCAGAAATCAGGCGTACTTCAGCAGCCCCCTGAACTCTTTCCACGGTGAGTGAGGCATGGAGTTCTGTTCTGAAATCATCACACGGGGGGAATTTTTACAATGCTATTATTATTATTTAATCTTTTGGATTATCAAATGTGGGGGAACAGGGAGGTGTCTGGAGGAAAGTAATGCACAACCTACCTTCCAGGACAGGAGGCAGAGGTGGGCTGTTCTGGCCTCTGATGACTGTGAAGGTCCTCTCCTACCTCTGCTAATACAAGATAGGACCTGAGCACCCTGAATACATGGCAGAGCTGTGTGCTCCTTTCCACCCCTTCTGGAAGGGCCACAATAGCAGCTCACAGCCTGAGTGTGGAGCTACATGATTTGTGCAGCTCCACCTGCTTGGGAAGGGCTTAGGCGTAAGGGACATGGCTTTTAGCTTTGATGAGTCAGGTCTGGGAAGGTGAGACTTGCCAGCAATCTCTCCTTTCCTTCCTCCTGAAGCTCCATTGATGTTTCCATGTTTCTGCCATGGTGCTGTGGCCTCTTGATGCTTCCTGACTCCTTGCTTGGAGGGTCAGGGATCACAAGTGTAGAGTGCTACCTCAAGGGATAGACTTATGCTCATGTCACTTCTTCATCCTATGGAAGAGAAAGGGTGAGGAGCTCTGAGGAGAGCCCAAGGGGAACCACATAGGAGCCTGCAGCAGGATGTGTTAAGGAGGGAGTAAACATACTCAGCAGCCAGCTTTACCAGGCAGTCCTCCTCAGCATGGAGGCAGCTGTCCAGCAGGATTAAATAGCCTTTGTTTGGTCAGCAAGACCCCTCTATGATCTTTGCAGATTTCCTGATGGTTGCCTGTTTGTTTCCCCTTCCAGAGGTACCAACCCCTTCGCCACAGTCAAGCTGCGTCCCACGGTCACCAACGACCGCTCAGCACCCATCATCCGATGAAGCAAGATTGCATGTGGCAGAGAATTTCAACAGGGAAGGGGGAGGCATACAAATGACTGGCTGTGACCCCTAGCTGGGCAGCAATCTAGTCCTGCCACCCGTGGAGTAACCTCTCTATTTCCTCTCCCGTACCTCGGGGACTTTGGGACCTGTCTCGCCTGGCTGTCTGGCGTGCTTTAGCCAGTAGCAGATCCCTGCTGCTCTTTTTTGGATTGCCCCCCATCCTCCCTCCCTGTGTGATGTTACAGTACTTGAGTGGGAGGAGTCTGGTGTTACTGGTGCTAGTGGCCTAGGAGAGGGGATGCTGCTGGTCTGATGGATAAGGATAAGGATGGATAAGATCATCTGCAGCATGGGGCAGTGTTAGCAGAATGATGAAGGCGAACTGTTTCTAGCCCTGCTGTGGGCAGAGAAGGACACTTGCTGAACAGCCCCCTTGCTACCAGAAAACTGAACCCCAAAAGGAGGAGGCCACAGGAAGGCTGCCAGCGATGTGGTCCAGCTGACAGTATTCAGCGTGCATCACTCTGCTTTTGGCAACTGTGTCTGTTTGTAGCAGCACCTTCTCACCCCAGAGCACGCCCACCCCCTTCCTTTCCTGGGCAGCCCTGGGGCAAGGCACAGGACAGTGCTCAGCACCACTGCCCCGCACCTTCACCTATCGTCCTGTGGAAAATACTTGTTAGGTTTATTTTGAAATAAAATGTAGAATGCCACTCCTCTAGCTGTCCCAGGGGCTGGGACATCACCTCAGTCAGAGGGTCCAGTGGGAGAAGAACGTGGGGTTCCCACCAGCGCTGGGGCCGTGGCAGCTCCCCGGGGCCGGGGTGCTGAACGCCACAGTGCTGTGGCTTTGTATGGGGCAGCCAGCGGGGACCAGGATGGACATGGAGGGCACCAGGAGGGCTGCATGACCCATGGCTGGCTGCCCTTTGAGCCCCCTGCCCCTGTCCTGCCGCTGGAGGGCAGCAAGGCCCTGCTTCCCAGCTGCCGTGTGCGGGAGGACAGTCCTCGCCCGGCACTGGATGTGTGCCCGGGGGACACCTCGGCGCGCAGGGGAGACGCTTTCCTGGGACCTGTGGACTCCCCACCACCCTGGCTTCCCCGTTGGAGATGCCCTACACGTGCTGGGAGAGCCCCCATGGAGAGGCGGTGCGGGCAAGGGAGGGAAGGCGAGTGACGGCAGGGGATTTAGGCGATTAGCCTTATTAATAGAAATTAAACCCTGGCTGCCAGTGTTTGCAAAGCTCCCGCAGGCCCCCCCGCTGCCGCACCGCCAGGAGACTGAGGGGCTTTGGGGTTTACAGACCGACCCTTTTCCTCCCCAAAATCACACCCCAGGCAAGCCCCGGCCCCTTCACTGGAAATACAATGGGTTCCGTCACCTGTGGCCAGAGACTGGCTCATTCCTGGTGCCCGCAGACCCCATTCCAGGTGGCATCTACTGAGGGGGGTTGTTTTGTCAGCGGGCTTAGTGAGCTGCCAGGGCTGGGCATTGGCTGGGCTGGGATTTGGCGCTTTGAGACATAGATGGCAAAGCCTCAGACAGTTCACTCTCTCTTCCTTCTCTGCTGGGCACATGCCCCACAAAACCATGCCAGTGTGCTGACATCCTTCTGCCCTGTGTCTGAGAAAGCAGCAAGGGGCTTGGAAAGCAGCCCCTTCCCCCACTGTGCCCCTTCCTAAAGCATGGTCCCTTGCCCTCATCCTCCACTGTCCCCCCTCCCTGGCACCCTCTATCCTGGCTGGGTCCATCACCAGCACCCGCCCACCTTCGCCCTGCTTCATCCTGCCTCAGGCCCCCTGCATCTGCCCCACTCTGCTGGGAGAAAGGCAAGGAACCCCTGGGCAGTGGGATTACCAGGGGATTCGGGCCACGTCAGGCAGCCACCTCCTCCCCATTGGCTGGAAAAGCCTCTTAAAAGTGAAGAAGTGCTTTCTGCCCGCTCAGCACCCACCAGTCTCTGCTGACCTGAAACGATAAGCGGCTGCTGACCCACATCCACGCCAGAAGCATTGTGGGGCACTACTTGCACCCACAAGGGGGTCCCCTGCACGGGGCTTCCCCCCAGATCGGCCACGGGACAATTTACTGGGCAGTGTCGGAGCCGGAGGGAAGCAGGCCGAGCAAGGGGTTAGCTTTCTAGTGAGGACATAGTTGCCCCAAAGGAAGGAGTGGGGCACAAGAGCCCGCAGGCATCACCCTGTGCCTGGCTGACGTGCCCACCATGGAGCAAATAGCCAGCAGGACCATCTAACCAGGAATCCTCATCCAGAGACAGATAGTGCCAGCCAGAGTAAGAAGGGAGTGCTGCTGACGGGTCCACTCAGCCCTCGGAGGCTCAGTCCGTGCTCGGGAGGTCATCGCCTCATTGCGCAGGTGAGTGGCATGGAGGGATGCTTGTATCATGGCACAGGCAGCTGACGGGACAGCTTGTCCCAGGCTTGCACTTTTTAATTCTCTAATGAACACTTTCCCAGGGTGTTTTCTGGGGGCTGGGGAGGCTGGTGGCATGAATCGTGGCACTTGCATTTAATATACACACACCCCCACCCCATCCCTACTGTGTGGAGACACTAGAAACCATCCTAGCGTTTATGTGGACCCTTCTATATGCAGCTTGCCTGCCATAGAGGGGCTTTGCTGGGCATTGTCCAGCACCAGCTGCTCTCTCTGTGCTCAGTGTGTGTCCATGGACTGGCAGCCACGGCTGAACCTGCTGTGGCCTTCACCGTCCCAGCCTGAGCTTGTCACTTCTGGTGTCGGTGGAAGCCCTCTCCTGGCACCCACCTGCAGCTAGCTCTGTGGCTGTGGCTCTGGTCCACCTAGCTGTAATGCACGGGGAAGGGCAGGTGCCCATGCTGATGAGCTTTTAGGTGCATGTGAACTTATATGTAGTATTTTTAACTGTGAATAAAGCTCCTTAACTGGGGAGAAAATAATAGCAAGCTGTAGAGTGTGCAAAGGCAAGTGCAGGGTACGTGATGTGATCACCATGGGCCGCCATGAGCAGAAGACTTAGCTTGTGTGTCACAGTGTTAGGAACGAGGCAACTCTGAACAGCATGTCTCAGAGCTGGGATAAATCTCCAGCAGAGCTGTGCTATAGCATATTGGCCTTGGAGGCATTCCCACAGGTGAACCCCTCATCTTTTTCAGCCAACATCTACCTGCAGGCAGGTAAAAGCCCGTTCACCCCTCGCTGTACAGTTCTGTAGTGCCGAGCAAGCAGCTCCTGCAGAGGTACTCATCCAGATTCAGGCAGGGCTGATGGATATTTGTCTAATGTGCTCTTTAAAATCAGATGTCGTTGACTCATTATTGATAGTCAATGCTACAGAAATCTCTGAAGGGTGTGCCACAGATGGATAAATATTTTCTCTCTAGGAAGCCAGGGAAAAAAAAAATAATTGATTCATTTCATTTGTTGCGCAAGACCAGCAAGGCTGGGAGAGGGGCTTGGATAAAAAGGCTCAGGGTATGTTTGCTGGCAGTCGCTCTTATCTCTTATTTGACGTAGCAGTTTGCAGCAGATGGTGCAGTGGTGGAGCATCAGCACTGGTGGAGAAATCCTTGTGCTTTTGCAGCAGGTCACCTTTTGTAGACCTGTACCTAGCTTGCCAGTCAGGTGGAGCTGGGAGAGCAGCAGCAGGTAGGGAATGACAGGAACTGAGTCTGACTCTCTGGCTGCCAGTGATCTGTATAACACCAGAAAAGGTGTGAGGAGGAAGGTATAGGTGTCCACAAAGTGTACAATTCATCTTTTCTTTCTTGCAGCCATTCTTTGCCTTGAAAATGGCTTTACAGCACCTTGTTCTCCATTCATACCTCTGTCACTTGCCACAGTCCCTGAGACCTGGGATGAGGGAGAGAGACTGGAGTAACCTACAACAAGCCCTGTGATTCAGACCAAGAGCTGTTAGGAGATGGCCATCAGAAGAGCTGCTCCAGTCCATGCTTAGAGCCAGATCCTGCTCCCTTTTTTCATGGCTGACAGGGACTGAAGATTTGGGGATCTCTGCTTAAGGGACCCTTGGTGGTGGCAGACCCCTGGGTGCTACACTGAATGATCGCCCCTTGCATTTTCAGAAGCAAGGGTCCCCCAGGGACGGGAAGGAGGGATACCACTGAGGGTGGCTGTCTACTCTTATCCCACCCTTCCCTCTACAGGCCAACCTTGGCTTGGGCACCTGGCTAAAAACAACTGTCTAAGACCATTTTATGCCTCCTCACGTTGATGCGCTGGGGGTGCAGGTGACATGTCCCCTGCTTGAGGGGCCCAGAACTGACCTAATTGTCTTGTCTTGAAAATCCTTCCCCCAGCATTCCCTAAACTACAGTTTCAGACTCCTCTCAGAGCAATTCCCAACCCTCCCTGTTTCAAGCCTTGGCTCTGCATGCTGAACTTCCTACAGCCTGAGAAAGACCAGTCACTCTCCCTTTCTGCAAAATTCACAGGCATCATGGGGTAGCACCACTTCTTGCCAAGCAAGGGCCCTTTACCTGGGCTCTGCTCCAATTCATGTCCATCCATGCTTTTGCCTGAAGGATTTGCACTTGTTTTATGTGCAGAGAAACAGCAGCTGTGGGAATAAGGTCAAGTCATCCCGCTAGCTTGAAGGACACGAAGAAGCGGGGCTTCCTTGAGAAACACACCCAGGTTAAAAACTTCCAGGTGCTAGTCATGTGTGTCATATCCACAAGGGTGTCCTTGCCCCCTTGGCAGTTTCCACCTAGTATATGACCACTGGCATTTCCCATGACTGACGGTTACAAGGGATGAGAATGTTGCCACCATCTTGTAGTTCTTCAACCATGGGACTTGGGGAGAAAAATCCATCTTGGGATGGCAATAGGGCAAACTGGACCCAGCAAAACCCAGCTCAGGCATGGAGAAAGGCCCCCTGCTCTCTAATGCTACTTGGTACCATCTGTAATCAAAGCCCAGTGATGGTTTTGCATCCAGGTGTGAAAATAAACCTGGCCAACCAAGAAACTGAGGCCGGTGGTGCTGGATGGGGTATGGTAGAGACCTGGTGCCTCAGGGAGAAGTGAGAAAAACATACCCACAGCAGCCAACTGGAATAAAATTCCTGGGCAGCTTAAAAGCCCCTAGAGCGACTCACAAGACATCTCCTCTAATTCCCTCCTGCTCCCCCCTTAGGCTTTGTTCTGGCCCCTCCATGTAGGTACAGAGCCCTAATCTCTCTGGCATGCAAATAACCACCGTTTTGCTGTGTTCTCCCCCTTCACCCATTTCCCAAATCTGTCCCCTCACGGCATGGAAGGGAGGGCGAAGGAGAGGGCTGTGCACCAGAGCCGCCCAGAGGAAAGCACAGCAGGCTTAATGGGTCTCTTGTGTCACACTGCTGGAGGCTTCTGTAGCAAGGCAGGTCCTGAAGGGCCACCAGCTGGAGTAGACAGGAATGGGAGAGGATCAAAGGAAAATCTTGTGTGCTGTGAAGGGGTTCACACTGTTGTCTCTTGCCTCACACCAGCCTGCAGGCAAGGCTGGATATGGAGCAAGTGGGATGCTGCATATCCTGATGCCCCGTGACATCAGGTGCAGCTCTCCAGTCCAAGCTGAGACTCTGCTTGGCTGTGTCTGATCAGACATTATAGAGCTGTGAGCTGCCCCAAGCTCAGGGGAGCTTCCCATCTCAAACCCTGAAGCAATCCTGACTTGCCAATCAGGATGAAGGTGCAAAGATTTTTATGTGGTCCCCCAATGAGGATCTTGGATCTTGGAGATGGTGGGCATGGCAAGAAAACTTGTAGTAAATGTTTGCCTGCTCTGCTCTTCTCTTCTTGCAGCACCTGCATATTTCTCTCTCTTTCTCTCTCTCTGTTGCCCTACCTCCTCCCAGCCTGCCTTTCACCTCCCAGGTTAGACGATGGGGAGACGTGACCCGGAGGAAGGGCAGCTCCCTGCTCCCGTGAAGCCCCCAGATGGTGGCTGGGGATGGATTGTGCTCTTTGGCTGCTTCGTGATCACCGGCTTCTCCTATGCCTTCCCAAAAGCCGTCAGTGTCTACTTCAAGGAGCTCATGAAAGATTTCCATGTGGGCTACAGTGACACAGCCTGGATCTCTTCCATCATGCTGGCCATGCTCTATGGGACAGGTGATGCTTGGACACACTTCCCCCTCCCTAACTTGTGCCTTCCCAACCCTGTTATGGGCCCAGACCGTGTCCCCATGGGCTCTCCTCATGCTTTCTGTCCTGATCATGAACCAACATGCAGAATACAACTGTCCTACCACTTCTCTTCTAGAAGTGTGCTGCATTTTATTTCTTTATTTTGTCTGCTCCAGGGGACCTCAGAGATCACCCCACCTGCCTCAGACAGTTGACACAGAGTATTAGCCTGTTCCTGAAGTGCTGCCCCTATCAATCACACCAAGCCCCTCTTGTTCCCAGGTAACAGGGGGATGAAGGCAGGGCAAAGCAGAGGTCTCCACACAGCAGCCTCTCTCCCTTGGCTGGGCCCAACAGATGCATAGCTAAGCAGCCAAGTAGTGATTTCCATCATTAGTGTTTCATCTTCCCCAAGTGCCCTGCTTGGGCTGGCTGTGCCTCCTCAGTTGTCCTGTCTCCTTCTCATCTTCTACTCTGTCTCCTCTGTTTCCTCACAGGACCAGTGTGCAGCATCATGGTGAACCAGTTTGGCTGCCGGCCTGTGATGCTCATTGGAGGGCTGCTAGCTTCTGCTGGGATGATCCTGGCATCTTTTACCACCAATATCATTGAGCTTTATCTGACAGCTGGTGTTCTGACAGGTGAGAGTCCCAGCAGTTGGGGGGACACAGACTTACCTGGGGAAGAGCCAAGACCATGTTGCATCTGCCTTTAGCACTGCCATGTCTAACATCAGATCTCCCCACACCTATTCACACCTGTTCACAGGAGGCATCTAATCCTGAATGTTGTGCTTGTGGGAGATGCATCTGCTGGATCTAAAGAGGCAGGACCTGTGGTTGAGGGGGGAGGGACAGAAGAAATATAAGCGATGCTCAGCAATCATGGCATCAGTATATACTGGTAGGAGAGGGGCGCAAAGTTGCTCCTTAAGGCACAAGTCCTGTCTAAACATGGCCACAGTTACATGATTCAAATACACTGCACGTAGACAGGCTCTTTTAGCCCATCTTCTCCAGGAGAAAGCCCCCAACATGAAGGAACAAAGGCTTGTGAGGCACACATGAATCCCATCGTGGGACTTCAGGACTAGGATAGTCTGAAGGGAGTTTTCAGCTTGTTGCAAACCGTGTCTCATGTTCTTGCACTCCCTGCCTCCCTCTTCACTCTCTCACTCTCATGCAGGTCTGGGTATGGCACTGAACTTCCAACCCTCACTGATCATGCTGGGCACCTACTTTGACAAACGTCGGCCTCTTGCAAATGGACTGGCTGCTGCTGGGAGCCCCGTCTTCCTTTCCTCCCTCTCTCCACTAGGGCAAGTGCTGCTGGAGAAGTTTGGTTGGCGAGGAGGGTTCCTTATCATGGGGGGCCTTCTGCTTAACTGCTGCACTTGTGGGGCAGTCATGAGACCCCTGGATATGGGCATGAAACGGAAAATGGAGAAGACTCAGGACAAATACGAAGCCAAGGAGATGCTGCCCATTGGAGGGAAATCAGAGGAGGGAATCAGCACCACTGACGGAACCAAGAAAGCCAAGAAAGCCAAGAAGAAGCCCAAGAAAGGAAAGAAGCTTCTGGATTTTAGTATTTTTTCCAACCGAGGTTTTATCATTTACACTATTTCGAAGTTCATCTTGGTCTTGGGTCTCTTTGTACCCCCCATATTGCTGGTGAACTACGCCAAGGACACAGGTGTACCAGACACAGAGGCTGCATTCTTGCTGTCCATCATTGGTTTCATAGACATCTTTGCTCGGCCAGCCTGTGGCATGGTGGCAGGGTTGAAGTGGGTCCGTCCTCACGTGGCTTACTTGTTCAGCTTCTCTATGCTCTTCAATGGCTTGACAGACATCTGCAGTGCCAGGGCTAGTAATTACACGGGGCTGGTCATCTTCTGCGTCTTTTTTGGCATCTCTTATGGCATGGTAGGAGCACTGCAGTTTGAGGTGCTGATGGCTATTGTTGGCTCCCAGAAGTTCTCCAGCGCCATCGGGCTGGTCCTTCTTATTGAGGCTTTCGCTGTGCTCATCGGTCCACCCTCTGCAGGTAGGTCTCTTGCTGCACAACACAGGTGATTCTTTTGTCTGCCGTTCCATGGTATTGTAGGTATTGGGCATGGTACTTAAAGAAAGACCCTATTTCTCAACATCAGATAACCTCTGGAAGCTGAGATCTGAAGAGAGCTCCCTGTCTCACTCCATGCACTGCAACACCGAATATGAGCAGGGGCAGAAGATGACAAGTGATTTTCCTCTCTCTGCATTGCTCAGAGACCTGAGCGATGGCAGGTATACAGAGCCTTCCAGAATGGCATGACTTCCAGTGGCTGTCAGTCCTGATCAGTCCTCTGTTTCAGGCTGGGATCCAGGTCTCTGCCATCACTGGGAATGTTGCATAAGTGTTGTTGTGGGTAGGGTCAGGCACATGCTGCAGGCAAACCTTTGAGAGTTTTCGGTAGGACATGGAGACAATCTTTCAAGTTCTCCTTGATGTTCATGGCCTTTTGATTGGTACTGTGAATAATGATCTCAGTTTGTGTTGGCCCCAGACCCAAGGCTCAGGTGTTTTGGAGACAATCAAGTTAAAACAGTTTGTACAGCCACCTGAAGCATTTGCTGTTACTTTTTTTTTTAAGTGGATTAAGACACTCACAGCTTCTCAACCAGTCTAGTCTAGGCCACAGTCCCTGCTAAGGTCCACGCCCCACAAACAGCTCATAAACAAAGCGCTGAATGAGAGATCCTTCACACAGGAGGCTGGTGTACATTGCTGTTAAGTGTCTAATCAGGTCTAAGAAAGCCAAATCTTGAGAAGGCTTATTCCATGCAAATGAAGCCCTGTTCCCTGCAGGTGCAATTTGTGAGGAAGCGTCAGGGACAAACTGTGGGCAAATCCCTGGGCAGGGACCACTCCGTTGTTTACTGAGCTCTCTTCCTTCAGCTGCAACATGTGAAGACCTCTGTGTGAATGATCCTTTCCCCAGCACATACCACCAGTTATGAGCAAAACTCCACCCAGCTCTCCGGTGAAAATTGGTGGCCAAGAGAAGACTCTTTTGATGCTAATGATAACTCATGTCCCATCTTACAAGCTGTGGGACAGTCAGCAGTCCTGGGCCAGGGAAGGTCAAGAAATATGTGTTGGAGGAAGCTGCAGAGACATCATGGAAGGAAAGCGGGGTTTAACACCAGTGGATGATGAGGGGGGACATGCCTTAGCCCTCCTGCCTCAGTTCAGCTCTGACTTGGTACTGTGTGCATGCACAATGGGATGCAGATGGTGGAGGGTCACCAAAGATCAGTGTTGTGGGGACCCAAGTCATGGTTCCCACCTGCCTGGGGGGACCTGCTGCAGCAGGACCGTCCTGGTATGGGAAGGTTGAGTGTGCCAGCAAACCCCACAGCTTGGACTTGGGGGAGCAGTGCTTGGCTGGAAGAAGCGGACTGAACAAAGTGGCTTTGTTTGGTGTAATCCTCCTGAGCTGCTTCCTGCTCTATGGAGCTGCGGGGGTTTGGCACAGGATAAGCAGCATACACACACACGCACGCACGCACACACACACACACAGTCTCCTCACTCGCTTGTCTGGCTTGAGTGAACAGGAATATGTTCACCTGACACTGAGGAATTTGCCCTGTGCCTTCCATGACTGCTCCTCAGTGTGTCCTGGGGTGAGTTGCAGGCCATGCACTATAGCACAGAAGGTTCTGGGGTGGGGGGGGGGGTCACATGAACAGTCAGGAGCATGCGGGACCACGATAAAGACTCCAGTGACCATGGCTTCATCCTAACTGCAGCAAGGTGGCTGCCCAACACCAAGGACTGGGAACCCTCCTTCCATCTAGAACATATATTGCAAACATCTCCTTGGCAAAGAAATCATCAGGTGTGGGTCAACCAAAGGGGTCTCTCTGCCAAGAAGATGTTTCTTCTTCTCCTCTGAGTGGTTTCCTGACATGATAGCTTAAGAAATAGCAACAACGCTCACATTTCGTTTCTTTTCTGAGACCAGACAAGCCAAGTCCTCAGAGGCTGGTCTCACCTTGGCAAGAAGAAAAGGACATACCATGATGCAAGACCATAACACCAGTGTGTCACTATTATTTAACCTTGTCCAAGCAAGGAAAACCACCAGCCCTGTGCTCTTACAGTACTTTCCTTGGTGGTACAGTGTAGCTCTTGCCCAAGGTGATTTTTAGATATTCAGGCATCTTGCTCTTCCCTTGAGAAATGGGTCCTCAGCAGGTACTGCTGACCTGTGCTGGGCTGTCCATGCAGGAGTGTGTGGGCTGAGGCCAACTGTCTCATTTCTTCTCCAACCATCAGGCCGCTTGGTCGATGCTCTCAAGAACTACGAGGTGATCTTCTACCTGGCGGGCTCAGAGGTAGTGCTCTCTGCTCTCTTCTTGGCCATGGCCACCTACTGCTGCCTGAATCGAGGGAAGAAGAAGGAAGCTCCCCCAGAGAAGAACCCCTCTGCAGGTGGCGGGAGCGACACTGAGGAAGCAGAGTCCGATGTGCAAGAAGCCGAGGAGCACAGCAGCGACAACCACCAGCCAGCCCATAGCACTGACAACACCGTAGTGGCGGCCGGCGAGGAGGCAAATCATGTGGCAGAGGAGCAGAGCGGGGAGGGAGGCGAGTGTCCTGAGAGGGATGGGGAGGTGTTGGCAAGAGATGGCTGCAATGCTGACCAGACGGTGGAGAGGGACAGGTTTTAGCCATGGCAGAGGAACAGGGGACATATAAAACTGGCCTTGTTTGCATGCACATCAGCATGGGAGGGTAGGTGGGATACAGGGTGGAGAAAGTTGAGACAGAAGCAGATGTAAGAAGTAAGAGGGAGAAGTATAAGAATAGCTTATGTACCTATGTCCCCATACCTACCCAGTGATATGTCTGCACCCGTGCTGGTACAACACGGCCTCAGAGCAGTCCAAACACCACAAAGAAAAAAAAAAAAAAAAAAAAAAAAAAAAAAAATTTATCTTCTTTCCTCACTTCCAAACCAGCCCTGGAGAAGGTCTTTTGAAGAAGCTGCCAAGGACTCTCCTTTTCCTTCTGCATTGTCACAATACAGACCACAAACAATTAGAGACTCTTTGTAATCAGATCTGGTACACTCTGGTCCGGTGTGTTTCCTCCGCCCCTCTTCCAGGGTCGGGATAGCACCAGGCTAGCTGGCAGTAGGTTTAGGAGAGGGTGTAACTCATAGCTATCATCTGGGCCACCTCTAGCTCAGCCATCATGGCAGTAGACACTGTGTTCACTTCAATACCTCCCTTGGGCACTGCCAGTGGGACACTGCCTCCAACCACCTCTGTCTGGAGCACCTTTTGTGGGTGGGTAAAGCCAGGGTAGTGACATCATGCTGCTTTTCCAAGTAGGGAAATGCTGGGTTAGCAGTCACTGCTGAGGTGCAGGAAGACAGACTAAAGCAATTAGGTGAGTAGCCATGAGCAGAGCCTCACCAACAGCAACAGCAGCGAGCCAGCTTTAAATAGGGTGAAGTGAGTCCTGTTGACCTGTGAAGGGAACATCTTGACCCCTGTGGGGGGCAGGGGTTTCAGGGCAGGTAAATAACCATGTCCCAAAAGACTATCCACTCAGCAGGAATGTCACCAGATGTGTGTGTTTTCCTTTTAAACAGTGAAAAACCCCTTATGTAAAGGAATCAAAAGGTAAAGGCAGAAGGACAAGCCATGGCCCCTGGGTGCCACTAGCGAGGGTGCCAGAGCACGTGGTAAGACAGGCATGACCCCCTCACCCCCAGAGCAGTGGTGGATTTCTAGATTCAGAGAGGTCAACCTTCCCTGGCATGCTTAAACCGCTCCTAATCTGCTTTAGGACTGGATTTTTTATAAACACCCCTGGCCAAAGCCCTTTCTTCCGGTTTCCTGAATTGCTTCACCTCAGGGGCCCTGGGGGAACCTGTGACTATAGCAAGGGCTCAAAATTTAAGCAGAGGGCCACAGGGAAGTCATCTCATAAGATCATCAAAATAGGTGTTTTGTTCCAGACTGGACAAATTATTGGGTAATGGATGAAGCCTGCAGGACCTGTAAAGACATGTAAACCCAGTGGGGGAGTGGGGATGTGAAGGAAAGGGTTTCATTCTAGCTGCTCCCAACCAAAGAGCAGTAAAGGATGAGCAAAATAAAGCTGCTGAAGAACAACAGTTTAAGAAGAAACAGAAGAACTGGAGATTGGAGGGGAAAAGGTAAAGCATGTGGGGTTGTGCCCTGTCCCACTATGGCTAATAACAGTGCTGTTAGCTTTGCTTGTGAGTCAGTCACAGCGGTGACTTTGGGCTTTTCTCTATTCAAAACCCCTTAAAACATCCTAAATCAGACTAAAGACCACAATAAATCCCAGCCGCAAAGCTCTGGGACAATAAGAAGCAGCAGCAAGGCTGATGGAGCCCTGTGGGCATTCTTCACCGCTCCATAAACTTGTTCTCCCCTCCCACAAGGTATGATCACCGGTTTTGCTCTGCTCAGTCAAGTTGCTCCATATCTCTTTCCCCAGCAGCCCCAAGCTTGTCTCTCACAGGTCAGGTTTCCCTAATTCACCAACCCCCCCTCCAAGAAGCAGCCCACAACTCCCCAGAGCTCCAATGTCCACAAGTGTGGGAACAACTGCCCTTGTCAGCACGAGACAGGTCAATAAACATTTCCCACTAAGCCTCCCAATCCTAAATCTTTTCACAAAACCCCTCAAGGTAGATCTCGTTACAGGCAGTTCTGTGAGACACCCGGAACTCTTCCTTCCCCTCCACCAGTCAGGCTGCAAAAAACCCTGGCTACACTGCCTGCCTTGTTGGCTTTGGGGCAGGCCCCTCTGGGGCATTTTCTCTGCCCCTCTTAACCGCTCCGTACTTTGGCACAACACGCAGCTCTGAAAGAGGATCAGGGACTTAGGCATCAGTTCAAGCTTGTGATGCAACAGCTGAGCTGTGTGGAGAAGGTGGCCCTGTAGGGGTGCAAGGATGCCACGCAGCAGGACGAAGGCAACAGGTGGCTTTACAAGGCTGGTGCTCCCCTGGGAAGCCACCATGCAGAAGCAGCTGGTATTACATGGAGAACTGGCCTTGCTAGAGCAGTTACAAGTCACCTCCTCTGGAAGCCTGTGCTGTAGTGACCACTGCATCTTGGCAAACAGATGAGTATGAGCAAGAAAAAAAAAACAAACCCCAAAACTGTCCAGCACATGATACCCATCCTCCCATCATTGTATTTTAAGATTAGAACCAATAGAGGATGAGCAAACAAATCTCTAAAGAAAACCCATGAAGGACAGGAAGGAAAATGACACATTTTTCTTTATTAGAGACAACAGTCTGTACATCAGAATCCGTTTAAATCTTCGAGCAGCTTGACCACAGGTGGCTTTCTTCCAGGCACCCACAGAGATGACAAAACTCCAAAAACAAATCAAAGAAAGAAACCAAACCCCAAACATCTTGATCATAAATTAATGCCCTTAAATAACTTCTCTCATTACCACTGGAATGTAATGACAGAGAAGTTAAACGCCTTGCCCTTGAGCAGCACACCACTACTGGCAGCTCTGCTGACACCTAAAAGAGAAAGTGCCATCTGCATCTGGGATCAGCTGGCAGTGATGCAGGGAGGAGGAAAAAAGCAGCCTCACTTACTTTGGTTTTCCTTTCCCCACTTCCCTTGTGCTGGGCAATGGGACATTATCTACAGCTTCTGGCTGGCCCAGAGGCAGCACAAAATGGCTGTGCAGGGAGAAGAGCAGGGGGAGGCAGGGGCAATACACTAGTCATGCTTTGCACTACAGAAAAATCTCAAAGCCTCTGCCCATAGGCTACGTCTTCATCTCTCTACAAGGCTTCCTATCTCTCCTCTTTAGTTTAAGGATGGGACATCTCCTTTGTGGTTCTAAGGTGGCTCCTCCTGGCACCTGCACAAGGAAAGAGTGTGCAGAACTGGCTGCACATCATCAAAAAGCACGTTTGGTTATTGTCCAATGCAAGGAGCTGTAAGAGCGAACTATGGAGAGGAAACATGCAGCTTTGCTGCTATCTGCAGAAACCCACCTGCTTCAGAGAAGCATGTTCACCTCAGCATCTCCGCCGAGGAGGATGACTCCTTCCCTAAGCCAGTTCCCTCCTTCCTGCAGGGAAGGGCAGAGCCACATCCTGCAGGATTCTAGCCCTGGGGTGTAGCTATGGATTGTACACATGATGCCACCTGTGCATCAGGGTGGCATCAGGGTGCTCAGGGACTATAAGGAGGATGGAGCCAGGGGAAGAGACTTCTACAACTTTGCAGCAGGGTTGCAGCAGCCCAGCACACCAGCCCCTGCTCTGAGGGCTTCCCCCAGCCCCTTGGTTGAGGGCAGTGATCAGATCACATGTACCACCACTGGTTCCAGGCTTCTAATTCTTAAAAACAGTGGCACAGAGAGCTGGGAGTGATCATCCTACAAAAACCGGTCCTGCAGCCCATGGGGACAGATGGAAGAGATAGAGGAAGCCTAAAACAGGCCAGACAATGGGAAGCTTGAAGACACATGTGCAGTGGTAAGAAGAAAATAATGCTGGTGCTAACACTTTCCCATAGTACAAGATGAGGACAGAAGGGGCTGTTCTCAACATTCAAAACCATTTCTAGGTGTTTAACTGGTTTCCATCTGACAGAGAGGAGTGCTGCACCCCACGTGCTCAGCAGTGTCCTGTCTGCACAGTCATGTGGTGGTGTGGTGGGGGAATCTTCTTCCCCGCACCCCAGTACCCAAGTTAGGCAGCAGAAGTCTCTGGGGGGAAAAAGGAATATCCAGGCAAACAAGCAAGAGAAGAGAGAGGAAAGCAAAGTTGGTCCCAGTCCAACCAGCCACCCTCATCCAAAGCAAAGGAGGAATCCCAGGCTGCACACACACAGAAGTCACAGAGGATGAATTGCCACATGGAATACATGTTTTTATAACAGTCTGTAAAGTCTTTCCTCTGGTCATGCTGGCTTACTCAGGCATCATCAATGAGCTTTTCACCATCTGCAACCTCCTTCCTGCTACCCTCTCTTTCTATGCCTCCTTCTTCTTCTTCTGCCCCATCCACGTACGTGTCCTTCTGCCCATAGTTAAGGGTAGTGCGAGCAAGGTCCACCTCAATGGGAAAGACATCTGCATCTCGGAGCACAGCATAGCAGTCGTCGTAGTACTTGGACATGGTGGAGACAAAACGCTGGAGCTGGAACACGATATCTTGCACTGTAGTGGAGACAAGTTGGGAACAAATCAGGTGAAAACTCCCTTCCCAAAGAGAGTGTGAAGGAAGGCTGCGATCAAGCCTCCCTTGCCAGCATTAGATACAGTCTCCTATGCATTAATCCTTTCTGGCCTCTGAGGGTGGATGTCTCAAGCACAGCCACAGAAGGGTTCTTCAGCAAAGACTTCTCAGCTGAGACAAAGGAGACGCATGAAGGCTAAAGGCACATCTGCCTCACCCCTTCAGGTGCTGGATACAGCAGTGGTACTCACCGTGTTTCTGGTCCAGGAGCTCTATTTTCTCCAGCACGTCCTTCCTCATCTTGGCAAAGCGCGTGCGAGCCTCCTGCCGGCAACGCAGGATAAGGCGGTATTCATAGTTCCCAGTGCTGACCCGGTAGAGGGGCTCACCCAGAGCCTGCCAGGAACACAGCGCAGTCTTAGGGACTCTCGCAGCGGTGCTCGAGCACACAGCCTGCCTACTGATGTGGACTGACAACGACCTTGGGTTATTACAGCCCTCTCAGGCTCACCAGAGCCGCAGTCGGGGAGCATGAAACATGAGGAAGGCTGAGATACATCAACAACTGGCAGTCAATGGGGTCATTTTGAAGGCCAAACACATGCTAAACATGGTCAAGAAAAGCATTGCTACTAAGCAAAGACAAAAGAATAGGCACCTTTCTACCAAGCACAAAGAAGTGGAACGGCTTCTAATCTGAACTATTAAGACAGGCACTATGAACAAAAAAAGTCTCAGGTCTGAGAGATATATTAATTTATATCAATCACATGGAAAATTCTGCCCCTCTCTGCAAGCTTCACCCTACACTGACTGTGTGACATACTATATGTCTACACAGGGAACTCTGTGGTACCCACAACCATCCAGACACAACACTGGAAAGCAGTAGGGATGGACCTTTTGCAGGACACTGTCCTGCAAAATAGTTTTGAGAGCAAGGGGTGAGGTCTGTCAGCAAACCAGCATCCTCCTCTTGCACCTGTAAACATAATGTATATAAAAATCTGGGTTACGGGCTGTGGCGTGGCAGTGCATGCTGCATGCACCAAAACCCAAAGATGTTACTCTGCTGGGCAACACTGGGATTCTTTCCTTCCTATTTAGCAGGAAAGATTTAATTAAACATTGCATTAGAAAAGTTTATTCCTTCCTGGCACTGGAAGTTTGGCATTCCAAAAATTCAAATCCCTGCTGTGAAGTCAGTACTTCGGATAAAGCAAGACCTTATTTTTATGCAGGGAAACTAGGCATTCAGGGGACACCTTTAGCTATCTTAAACAGAGCAGTTAAGGATTAGTTGTAAAACTCTGAACAGCAAACTGTTACTGGAGAAAGTTGCCAGGGTTTTATTTTTTAAGTCTTCTGATTTAAAATTAACTTCCTTTTACCAAAATCCTCTACTGTTAAGAGAGATCCTTTAATCAATTTTCCTCAACTATATACGCAGCTTTCACATGTGCTTTGCTAAAGAAGCTAAGCCTCCATTTCTCAGAAACCAGTCCAGAATTAATGATAAGCTGTACACTACACACAAATGGAATCTGTGAAGATAACACCTTAATCCTCCTTACACAAGCTAATATTACTTAAATACTGAGACAGGCAGCCACCGAGCAAACAAACTGCAGAGGAGATGTCTGGTCCCTCTGCTACTCCACAGCACCAGTGATTTGTGACACTTACTGGAAGTGTCTCCTATGTAGCATTTAAAGATCTCCGATTTTTCATATGATAAGAACAAATGTGTTTAATTTTTAGGATGTATCCACCAGTTTGGGTGCACACAGGCACAGAACCGCTTCTGCACAGGGAAGCTGCAGAAAGAGTATGCAGTTGTAATTGCCACAGTACTGGTACTCACAATGCAGCTGTACTCTTCATCATCCATCTCTTTGACTTTCAGGCAGTAAGACTTTGTAGGATTGAAAATTAAAAGAAAAAAAAAAAACAAACAACAAAACAAGAAGAAAATACTAAGAATTAGAAGCAATTTTGCCATCACTCACAGACACAGGGTTGTACCATTTTAAGCCTTCCTTCAATGATGCAGTTAAGGATACTGGGGAAATCACAGCTAGATCAGAGTGTATTAAACATCCCAGGTGGAAAGAAAATCAATTTGAGAAAGACAGGGAGACAAAATGGTGGGGGAGAGAGAAGGCACTTATTATTTATATTACAGGAGCAAATACTTCAGTATTTTATTGCTATTATACTTATCTAAAGATAAGTACAATCTAAGAGAAAAATCCTGCATTCATCTATGAGAAAAAACAGTACCAGAAAAGTATGAGGAGGGAATAAATAAAGAAGGGGGTGGGGGAGGGAAGATAAACTGTGGGGAGGATTGATGTTGGAAGAGATGCTGCCATATTCACTTGCCTTAGGGCTGCAGCTCCAAATACTTCTCTCATCTGGTGAAAGGAAATAGATTCCTACAGTTACGGAACAGATGCACTTAACTACCCTGCCCTTTTTGTGTGTAGAAAACAAGGGCTAAGTGGAATGAAGGACGGGAAAAAAGAAAGGCATGGTCTAAATGAAAGCAAATACGATTTGAAAGATGTTTAATTTGGCTAAAAAAAGACTATCCAAAACTACTAGACTGGAGTTTGAGAGTCTAAGTTACATAGGAACTTTTTACAAATAAATAAGGAAATTCATTTGGTCATGTAGAAAAGAAGTCACCTGGATTCCGGGAGATCTTTCTTACCAGTGAAAACTATTAGGTCAAAAGCAAGTGTCTCAATCTGAGTAATCCAGCAATAGACAAAGAAGCGGAAAAAGTAATGCATTCTTGCATGGATTGTGGAAGGATGGACATGTGTTTGGATAGGCTACGTGTGACCCTCGGGCTATGATTTTATGAAACTTAATTTCAACCAGCACTAAAAAAAAAAAAAAAAAAGAAAAGCAGACAACTTACCAAATATTCAAATTTGACATCCAGATATTTCTTGATAGTCAGCCTTGTGTCAGGAATGGCTTTATTCAGATACGTATTCAAGTCAGTAAGCATCTGCAAGGCAAACATCCTGTTACTGAATGTAAGACCAAAAAGCACAACCACACTTCATCAAGTGCAGCCTTTTAACCAGCACAAGTCATAAGACTGCCTTGAATTAACTCTTTTTTGAACTAGAGCATCAACTAGAGTTGAAAGAAAATGTTTGATCTTGGCTCAGAATTGCCACAGCTAGAGCATTCATTACTGTCACTGGCAAGCGGTTCCAGTGCTAGAAACGCAGGCCTCCCTTCTACTCTGAATTCATCTTCTTTCAACTCATCTTGTTTCATTTTCAATTAGTCCTGGAAACCACTCTCCCGGATTCAGAGGCCCACTACCCAACATTGTCCGTCCAACGTGGCACTGAAAGTGGTGCCCAAATCAACATACATACAAATCTCTTTGCTAAGAAAAGCGGATAGATCCCCCCCGGAGACTCTCACACAAATATATTGATTGAAATCTTTAAGTTGTTCCTGGACTGCTTATCTAAACTTTTTAAAATTTAGTGACATCTTTTAATTATGGGTACCAATAGAAGGGAAATGGCTCTAGGGACTACACTGATGAAACCACCCCCTCATCCCAAAAAGAAAAAGAGAGGAATATACTTATGTGCAAAAGCCCAAGGAACAAGACAAATGTATCTACATTACCTCTTAGGTTCTTTACGAAAAAAATTCTCTGAAGGAAATCAGACAAAGACAATTCTTCCCACAATGAATGATCGTTAAGATGACACTTTCAAAACCACTCTTTCTAGATTCCCCTCTTCTCCAGACCCTTTACTCCTATGGTTAAATTCTTTACCGGCTTAATTGTTTTCAGAAGGTGAATCCCAAACTTCTCAATGCTGCGATGAGCATCAGCAAACTTCACAAAGGCTTCACTGGCAGCTGGTTGTGGCTCCCGTACACCAATGACAGAGAAAACGTCCCCAAATGCTGGATGAGGGTAACAAATACAAACAGATGGAGAAGAACCTCGCCTCCAGTACAACTCCTTCCTGTAACCTTGCATGCAGCTGGGGAATGATGCTACATGTTCCCTAAAGACCAGAAAGACAGGGCCTGTGTTTGCACCATGACCACTAATGCCAGGAGGGCAGCCCTTCCCAGAACTTAAGTTTCCTTTGAGTAAGGTAAGCACACCGACTAAAACTCCTGAAACTAGAGGTCAAAGATTTCTGCTCCCTTCACTCAGACTTTACCTCTGTGTGTCTGGGATAGCTCAAAGAAAGCTCTGAGAAGACTCTTGGTGTGCTCTGTCAAGCCTGGAATGGAAGACAGAAAAAACATTTAAGTCATTTCACTGAAATATAGAAAAAAAAATAGAAGGATCCTTCCCTCCCATCTGACGTCTCATGCAAGGCAGTTTACCTTTGTATAACTCCGCAGTCCTCTCCAGCTCCTCCAGTCTCTTCACTAGTCCATCTAAAAGGAAACAAGAATCAGAACGCAGAATTACAACAGTCAAATCCAGGACAAGGTTAAGACTTGACTAACCCAAAAACCACTAGTTTCATATCTTTGGTTCAAATTTCCCTCAACTTTTAATTCCTGTCCCCTGATCCAACACGGGAAGCTTTTAAAACAACTGCAAACTTAATTTACAATGTGGGGTCATCACCTATTGGCTAAGCTTGACCTTAGCTAACATTTAAATGACTTTAATGACACGATACATCACTCGTGAAGGGCAGAGGCAATCAGCAGTGGGGCAGAGTAGAAGAAAAAAATTATGAAGGAATACTGTAGAATATACAAGTAACAATAAAAAGCAGACAAGCACAAAAAGGTAAGAAAATGTGCTCCTGGACAATACTTACCATTGCAAAGTATGGCTCTGCTTAACCCCAGAGCATCTGCTGTCCCTGAGCTCATGTTCTCCACCAGTCGATGCTTTACCTTCTTCAATACTAAAGGCCAAAGAGAGTTGCAAACCAGGATCAGGGTCATTTTTATGGGTGCGAAAAGCTCACTAGCATACTTTGCTGGCTTCTCAGGCATTGACTAAACTGAACTGAACTCACTATTGAGGTAGTAAGCAGAAAAAGAATACCACAGAAACTAGATGCTTGGTCCAGATGCATGTAGCACATCTTCTATCCTGCCTTTGTTTTGCTCTCACAGCGTAAATGCTTCAACCCATAGAGCTCCAGCACTTCTTTTGGAAGATTATTCCAATCGATCACTTTGCTATAAGCTACCTATCATGATATTTGGAACTAAACTTTGCTTATACTACTTGCTCTATTACTTCAGCTGAGGTCAGGATATGAGGTTGAAAGCAAGACAAAAAGGGATTTAATACTCAAAGTTATCCCTTTACTCATTTTTATCTTTTGAATCTTAGTTAAATCCTTTTGTGTATCCTTGATGGAATTAATTTCTGTCTGTGCTGGTCAGACCCTATAAATCACTAGGGACAGTTACGCCCTCTTTGCAATCAGGTGACTCAGCTACATTCATTTAGAGGCAAACTTGCAGGAGTGTCAAGTGCCTGCAGCTCCCAAGAACTCAGCTGGAGCCACAGTGTTCAGCATCTCTGGAAAATACCATATTCTAACCACACTTCTGTTTCCCCAGAAAGCCAACTCACTCCTCATGATTTTCCTGAATCCCTGTCAATTCATTAGTACCTCAAACACCATGAAAAGAAACGAAGGCAAAAAGACAGATTTTTTTTTTTTTTAAGGAAAGTGAGAAAGGCAGACCATATAAAGGAGACAGCTGTGTAGGCTTAGTTCAAAACACAGGCTTTGTTATAGAAATAAAGCCTCCCTCTCTAAATTTACGGTTGTACAACAAAACTGAGTGTAGACAGGTATTTCATCACTGTTCTCCAAGGTGAGGAACTGCAACCAATGTTTTTCAATAAACACACTTCTGTCTACAGCTGAAAATCTCAGTAGTTGAGCAAAACTTCCAGGTATTAAAATTGTTATCTAGTTGAGTTCCATCATGCACGCTAAACACAGAATAGAAAACCAAGCCTCCTGCAACAACCGTCAATCCTCAATTTAACTTTCAAGACTATTTCACGAAGTCAGGAAGGGATTTTATTTTTTTTTAACCTGTTACTCGTTTTGACAGCATCCATTTGAAAATGACTGAGTTAACAGGAAGAATGGAACAAGAATTTTACTTTGGGTTTAGCTGGGATCAATCTTTTGCCCTTCCACGTCATTTTAACACTCTAGGGAGATATAAGCCAGTCTTACCAATATCCAAAGACTTGCCCTGCTTTGGGTCAGCCTGAAGCTTGTTGTAGTGTATCGTCACTTCTCCCTGTGGAAAGAGCAAATCCAAAACTGCTGTGCTGGGAACAGGTAGCAGTGGCTTCCTTTACCAGTGGGCAATATACTGTAAACCATGACCCAGAAGCTCCAGTGGCCCCCTCCTACCTCTCACCTTTACCATCTGTATCATCTTGGCCACCTCCACCTTGGTCTTCCCTTTAACGGACTTCCCATTCACTCCTGTGATTTCATCCCCAGCTGCTACAGTGCCATCTAAGGCTGCGGGAGTGTTATCAAACACCTGGCGGAGAGGAGAAAGAGCACAGGTAGTCCAAAATCAAAAGCATCAGGAAGGGGAATGCAGGGCTGAAGAATACAGAAGGAACAATTGCATTCCTCCAATTTAACTACTTTGTTGATGATAAAGCCATAGTTTTTCCCCCTTCCTAAGAAGTGGGCTGATCATCTTGTTCTCTCAGGAAGTTCATGCCTCCGGGATGTACCTCCTCAGGCACGGGATTTCTTGATGTTGAGGTCATACTGTTCCCTTATGAATTCTGGCATCCTCTCCAAGGAGAATGGCACTAGGGTAGGAAATCTCCTTCACTGGAAGGTGAGACAACGTTTCCCACTTTAAGAAGAACAAGTGCATAGGATTCTCCATGCTTTCTGCCTCTCAGACTAACACTGGCTTACAAAGATGGATTCTTCTTCCTCCCTGAGTGCCCACCTGGACAATGTAGAGACAGGGACAGTACTGTGCTCCTCCCCCAATGCTGATACCAATCAGGTTCTGAGAGTCCTTTTTCAGGGTCACTGTCCCAGGTACAGTGGGGATCCCCCTGGAAAGAGAAATGGGGAAAGAATAACTGAAAACAGTAGGCAGAGGTGTACATGTATGAAACCAATGCGGTATTCGAGTCGACACAAACTGAAAACATTAACAGGTACTGCACATTTGAATTCATAACATTATCTCCACCAGAGAGCTTATCAACATGGGCCAGGAGAAGGACCTTCTGGGCTATCCTTCTTGCGACTGCATGCAAGGATTAGAGGTGGGAGAGACACCCTCATCCATCACTAGGCACAGGACAAATTATCATGCTTTAGAGAGTGTTTCATCTGCTCTTACTTCTGGAGCAAAAGGAAAACTTGCACAACCTAAATGAGATATAAGACAAGTGCTCCATGTTAAATTAATTGCTAATCTCACCAATCCTTCTACTTGCTCAGGAAATGAGAGTGTTCTGCTCCTTACATCTTTAAGGAGTCCAGAGTTTCTCTTCTTGTGTCTTATTATCTTTCCTCTATTAGAAATATCTTTTTGTCTCGCTAAGGTCACTAATTCACAACAGATTTGTCAACATTGCTTTGCAATCATAAATGCAGGGTAGTCACTGCAGAGCAACAGAAAGTGCTCACCTTTGGTCACCAGCACAGTGACACCTCATCCCCAGTCCCCAAAGGGAGCAAGAAATCAGCACTGAACAGCAAGTCCATCTCTTCAGCAAACAGCATCAGAAGCACTTAAGTTATCTACTCCCACTAGGTCTTGGCTGCAAAGACTACTTCTATTGTTAGCCAAAACCCAGGAAAAGACAGATGAAATACTCACATCTTATCTTCCTCAATATCATAGTCCAAATCTGCAAACATCGTTTTAGTTAACGGGAGCTGCTTATACTGAACTCTCTGTGAAGGAAGAACAGAACAAACCCCAGTAAGCCAGTGATCTCAATAGAAAACCGCAGAGAATCAACCTGTAGTGATTGTTGATTCCCCCTTCTTTTTTTTGAACATCACATCACAGTCTCCATTCTAATATCAAAGGTGGCAAAACAGGTCAAGGGTCTCTGATGCTCAGCTCTAAACCAGACAGGAGAAAGTCCTCAAGTTTGAATGCTGCATATTTCAACTTCCCCCCCTCATGCTTCCAAAGCACAGCACAAAAGGTGGTCCTTTATGGAAGCTGCTTCTCCAAATGCCCTACCAGGACCATGGCTGCTACAAATATTTACATCTGTAAATACATCCCTTAAACATCCCCATGTTGTCCTTGACTTCATAGCAAGTTACGTCACTTTTTGACATTTGTCTCCTATCTTGGGAGGCCACGCAAAGCTTTTTGCAACTCATTTGCATGAAAAGCCTCCTTATTTTCCTGTGCACAAGCCTTCCTGTTTCATTTTCTACTTAATTTCGTACAGTAATTAGCAGGCACGTTTTGCTTTCACTCATGCTTCCGCAACACCAGAGGCAAGGTGAGGCTGCCGAGGCAGCTTGCCGAGGCAGTTACCGCCACATCCAACCCCACCGGCCGCCGACGGGCGAGGGCTTCTCCGCCAGCTCGGCAAGCAGCAGCCCCGGGCACAGCCCCTTACCTCCCCTGCTCGTCACCCGCCCTCTGCCCCCGCCCCCCCTCACCGGGCTGGGCCTGGGTGTCGCGAGGCAAGTGCCCGACATGGGAGTCTCGGCGTTGGGCCCTGACGGTGAGGGCCGAGGCCTCAGCCACAGCCCATAGACCCAGAGAGGCGGGCACCGGGCCGGCTGTTTGCTGGGGGGGGGGGGAAGAATCCTTCTAACAAGGGAGAGGCACGACCCCCATGCCCCGTCCCCACAGAGATCGCCGCTAGGGCAACGGCAGCAGGGAGGCCCTGACGGGGGGATGAGGGGCGAGGGGGGTCGCTCCATGTCTCACCGGAAACGGCCGCCCGGCGCGTGGTCCCTGCCGCCACCTGCCGCCCGGCACCCTCGGCCGCCGACGCCTCGCCGCCGGGGCCAGACCGGAAGCACCCGAGCGCCCGGTGGGGCCCCCGCCCCCTCCGCGTTGCCGTGGGAACAGAGTCCCGCGGGGGCGGGGCCGGGGCCGGGGCCGGCTCGCTCCTGCCGCCATCTTGAGCGAGGCGAAGGGGTGGCGCTGCCCGTAGCGCCCCGGGGGCCGCCCAGCCAGCCCGCTCTGGCGCGGCCGGGTCAGGAAGCCTGGCTGCCGGAAGGCTACTCTCGGGAGATAGTGCCCTGCGGTTGCCTCGTGTGCTCCTGCCACAAGGCCTTCGGGCCCATCCAGCCAGCCGAGGTGCGGTGAGGCTGGGCACTAGCGGTGGAGCCGGGCCTGCAGCCCCCAGACCAGGTTTTGGGCTATGTCCAACTCTGCTTTAGGTTTCTGAGATACCTCGGGGTCTAAAGCCGGTATCTGTGGCTAAACTACAGCAGTTGTTCTATCACCTGATGACCCCTCCCCAGCGCGGGGGTCAGGAAAAGGAGAAAGGACCCGTGGGTTGAAATAAGGAGGAGCGAAACAAAAATTGGAGTTTCCAACCCCCTTGCTTTCTAACACTGTGGAGGAGGAGGGTTTTGATGTCCCCGGAGACTCCACAACTTTCCTGGGCAGCCTGTCGCAGCACTCTGTCACCCTCACCGGGGAAAAGTTTCTCCTGTTTACATGGAAACTCCTATGTTCCAGCTTGCACCCATTGCCCCTTGTCCTATCATTGGACATCACTAAGAAGAGCCTGGCTCCCTCCTCCTGACACTCACCCTTTACATATTTATAAACATTAATGAAGTTACCCGTCAGTCTCCTCCAAGCTGAAGAGACCCCACTCCCTCAGTCTTTTCCTCATAAGGGAGGTGTTCCGCTCCCTTAGTCATCTTTGCAGCTCTGTGCTGGACTCTTTCAAGCAGTTCCCTGCCCTTTCTCCTGCTGGATGGGCTGCTTGGCCACGTGTGCCTGCCCTGGTGCCTCCTGGAGTGCTCTTGGGTACCAACGCTTTTAAACCTCCTCATAAACATCCCTATTTCCTCTGGTATCATCAGGCCGTGTTGCAGAGGTCAGCAATAAAAGCCACCTGCACCACACCTCTTTGGAGCCTCTAAAGTGCCCAATTTTCAAATCTCTAAGCAGTTTCATCCATGACAAGCAGATTTCCCAGGCTATTCCCAGCTCTCCCAGTACTGTGTTGTGCTTCAGCAGAGACCTGGGGCCAGGTTCTCACCAAGGCTGAGACTATTTGAAACAGCATCTGTGGTGAAGAGAAGTGTACAGCCAACGGTGAGGGTTGAACAGCATCATAAATAGCCCTTTCCCATGACCTGAACAGAAGGCTTGGGACAGCTGGGCAGTCTGTCCCTTTCCAGTCAATCTTCTACTGGGCAGGAGGCTGGGCCAAAGCAGAGGTCATGGACTCCTGTAGCAAGAATGTCTCACTCTGTTACAGTAGAAAATATCCTCCAAATAACTCTTGTTAATAAATACTGAAGTATTTATTAGTGCCACATTCCCTTCAAGTAAATTCAGGATCTGGGTGTACGCAAGTGTTTTGTGCATCACTTTTTCTCCCAGAGGATGTCACTCCCTCTCCTCTGCCGGCCCATAACCATGTAACTTACCTGTTCTGCACCAACAGAATTCAAAGCCATTGCAGGTCAAGGCAAACGTGAACGTTCCCGTAGAAATACAAACAGTGACCTCCCCTCCAAACAGCAAAACAGGGTTTGCTTAAAAGGCTGGATTGGCTATGTGATGCAATCAAACAGGTACCTCAACAGATTTACAAACCTGAAGTATCATTATCCTGCAAGAAAACACAGGTTTTGTGTTACTGTAGACTATTTATATGGAGAAAGCCAGCAGCATTTCTCTGGTGCCCCTTCCAGTGTCTGAAAAAGGGAACCTGGATACACCTTCCCTTTCCCCCTTGTGGCCAGATCCTCATGTGGAGGAAACAAAATAAATCCAACAAAAGCTCAAAAACTGGGAACTGTGTTGGCCATCACAGGACCAGGTCTGCAGAATACATGGCAGATCACTCTTACCCTTCATCTGGACAACCTAAAAATGGCATTATGAACCACTTAGAAGGAGCATCCCTTTTTCTTGCATCATATTGCAACTGAATTTTTATATGGCTTCAGAAGAGTTGTGACTGTTTAATCACTGGGGCTGGATGGCACCCAGTCATCTGTTCAGAAAGCAGGTTATAGGCTCAGTGTTGCAGAAGTCAGAGAGGAAGAAATTTCCACATCATTCCAATCAGAATAAAATTACTCTTCATGCAAACAGAATCTGCTTCAAAAGAAGCACCAGGAACTCAGCTCAGGCTTTGGAAATCATGGTACTCTCTGCCCATTAGTGACCTTCAGCAAAATACCTTCTTGTCACATGCCTTATTTTTCTCATCTTTTGAGCATAGTATGGCCCTCTGTAAGACATCTTTATAATGCTTGCACTTGTGACAGCTGTTTCAGGTGAAGCACAGGAGGGCTTTACCCAGGATTTTTTCTCCTGCTTTCATTTCACATTGCTCTGAAGATGACAAGTCCTGCCTCCCCAGCATTCTCATAGGAGTTTCCTCCTTTGCAGCTGTAACCCTCCCTTAGGTTGTCTACTCCACAAATGGACCCATGGTCCATTGACCATGATGTTCTCAGCATCTGGAAGTTACCCAGACATGTACCTGACTACAGGTACCTGTAGTCATGGGTGTGCAGCAGCAGTGTAAAAGAGAGAAGGAAAAGGAATTAGTTATTTGAAAAAGGGTGAAGTTGCAAAGACTGGGATACACACTAGGTTTAAACCACCTTTTGATGCACCTGCTTCTCTTCCATGACTTTACATAGTTTTTCATTTTAGGTGAACTGAATCATACCCAAAGTACGTTTAGGCATCTACAGCAGATAATGTAAATACATCCAACAGATGCTAGCACACTAAAATCATGGGGTCTTGCAGTCTGTGCAGGGCTCTCACTGAAATGTTTTCTACATGAATCTTTATCATTGCACTCAATTTATAAGAAAATAGCCAACATAGCAGGAATACATCAGTGTCTTCACTGAAGTCCAAACTAGCCTCTTGCAACAAGCCATCACGCTTAAGGTTGCATGCAATGTTTTCACTATTACCAGAGAATAGTCTCATAATCTTCTAGACTCAGTTACTCGCTCCCATCTCCCGCCAGAGACCTTGCTCCCACCAGTCTGCTGGAGCTTATCCAGCTGACTACGCTTATCGTGGGAAGAAACACTCCAGGCTCCAGCTCCACTAGTCTCTTCCACCAACCCCACTGGATCTGGAAAGGGATGTTTCCACATGCTGTCAGCACCAACCTTTCACCACTGCTACTTCAGCTGGCCTTCACTGAATGCTGGTGAGCAAGACAGAGAGCAAGGCCCCTGGGAACACCAGATGTCAGCACCACCCATTCCCAGTAAAGGAATGCCTGACACACATGCAGTGCCAAGGGAAAGCTGTGTAATTCTGCCCCAAGACATCTGTCTATCATAATAAACACCATCAACTTCCCTTGCTCTACTCTTCTTTCCAAATTAAACAGGAAGAGAATTCTCTCACCCAAAAAAAAAATTGAATTGACATGTTCAAATAGAGACACGGGTTGCCTGGGCTGGTTCAAACAGTAAGTCTAATTAATGGAACAGAGCTGAAATAAACAGAGAAGTTATTTATTTTCTAAATAAGTCTAAATTTATTTATTACCCTAGTAAAAAAAAATTTGGATTACAAGTGTCTGAACAGTATAAAAGTACAAAACAGGTTCCATAGATTTCTAATACATTAATACAAAGTGCATGACTACATACAGTTCATTTTGCATTACTACCAGGAATGGAAGAGGTGGGAGGGAATAGGGGAAGCAGTTGGCGGTTGAAATCTAGCAATAAATAAATAAATACAGAAGAGATGATCCATATCAGAGCACGTCCTACCACCAATACTGTGGCCTTAGATGTACAGAATTACTGATGCTGAAAACACAAATTTGAATGAAAGCAGGTGCCTGCAAAACCAGCTGGGTCTCTTGCTCAAGCCCTTATGAGACACAGCCAACCTAGTTAAGCTGTTATACAAGCAAGTATCCATTAAACCTATGACTTGATGATCTTAAAAAGGCCTTTTCCAACCAAAAGTCCTCAATTGTATGATTCTATCTGGTTGCAGATGAAAGCAAGGTAGGCAGCTTTGTCCTCACTTCAGAATCTCAGATTGTTTAGGAAAAGCAAAGTAAGAGCAATGAAAGCTCTAAACTGTAAGGCTACGATATGCCAAAGCCCTGTTTCCCCTGATGTTCTTTCTCTCCAGAGGTTGGCTTATCCAGTGGAAGGAGAGGAAAAAATAAACAAAACAAAAAACCAGACACACCAACTTTGAGGGTAGAGTCTCCTCTTAAAACCTGTGTTATCTTTCCCTACCTGTATTTTCATTTGCTAAGCATTCCCATTTCAGGAAGTGTGATTATATGAAAATCCAGTCCTAAGCCCTACCCACCACAGTATTATGCCGATGACTCTCAGAAAAAGGAAAGCTTGTAGCAATCCATTGTAGAATATCCCAAAAGAGTAATAGTAAGAAAAATCTTCCCTCACCCCAAAACCAGAAGCAACCAAAAAGCAGAATTCCCAGCTTACAGAAGTTAAACCTTCATAAAAGGAACATGAAGCAATTGGGAGCTATAACTGCAGCACTCCACCTTATGGGCAAAGCAGAGCTTGAAGGAGTGTCACAATGGTTTGCACACGAGTTTGTCTGGGAATCCATACTATATTTTGATCACGTATGCAAACAGAGCTGCCTTGATTGAACACAGCACCATTCTTAACAGAACTTATTCATATTCAGTATTCACAAAAGCATTGATCTGGTGGTTGTTTAAATAAAGAAACAAAAAACCTAAAACCTAAACACAGAGAAACACTGCAGAGAGGTTCCAGAGCAGCAGTCATGAATCCAGACCCCAGGCTGTAATCTCAGATTATGTCCCTGGATCAGAGTCTGATTTGCTTAGTGAAGGGTTTGGTTCAATGTCAGGCACAAAACCAGCATGAAGTCTAGCCTGTGGTCACATTTCAGCTGCATTGGGCCAACAGACAGCAGTTACTCAGTTTTGGCCATCATCTACACCTAGCTTCGGTGTTGAGATGGCTCTCTCGGTCCATCCTTAATCACCAGTCAGTTACTACGTGAAGCCCAGGGTGTTTGCTTGCTGGGCTAAAAGTAGCCTCCCATTTCACTATGTTAAATTCTTAGGCAAATCTTCCTCCTTAGCTAAGGAGAAGAGCTCTCCCACCACTTCTGAAGAGCACTTTATGTTGGGGGCCTTCTCAGATAACTACCACTTGTAGTAAAGATGTCTGAAGTTTACCAGTCTGTGTCACATCAGAGGGATGAAATATTTGTCTTTGTTACGTCAGTAGTATAGGGTGAGATCTCCACACCTTTAAAAAATATATATTTATATAACTAGAGAGGTGACTTATAACATTTCTATGTATTAATTCATCTTATCGACTCATAAATGTCTAAGAATGAAATATTTTCTTGGGGATTTAAAGGAGGTTACCAACCAACTTAAAAAAAAAAAAGGGGGAGAAAAAAAGCTTTAGAACCACTGCTTCTTTCAATACAGAAACATGAACTACATATACTTTAATATACAAAAACCCATCCTCATATTCACTTGTGAAGTGAGTGGGAGGGAGGGTAGAGGGGGAAGATTAGACAACCTTGCAGCAGCATTCAGCTTTGCTAAGTGTTCCACAGCATCTTAAATACTATGTACAGTCTTTCTGAAAAGATACGAACTGGCTTCAGAGTTTGTGGAATTGTAGCAGTAAAACCCAAAACAGTTAGGGAATAGTCTTTTGGCAGCATAGCAGGTGTCCAAAGTGAACAGTCACTTTTCTAGTATTTTTCCAGAGAATAAGAGGATCTGTGTAACCTTCTGCAGCTATCCAAGGAAGTCACCACTCCTCTTGGGTGGAGATTGCAGGAGATTGGGGTCCTTCTTGTTCTGGCTTTTCGGTGGCAGACTTTTTATTACTACAGCAAGGTTTGAAGAGATGAGTGTCTATGAGGACTTCCCCAAAACGCCCTTTATAAATAATTCCACAGCAGACCTTTTGCCTAGAAGAAATGACAGGAGAGAGACTGATCGTTTGTGTGTTCAGAGTATACAGTATTTACAGAAATGCAAAGTATCAGTTTGACCAAAGACACTAATTTTATGAGCTTCCAGCTCAGAGGACAGGAGGGAAGAGGCTGCTCAGAAAGAAAAGTCTGAGTCTAAATCCACAACACTGCTTGGGGGAGGGGGGGGGGGGGGGACAAACAACACAGGTAAAAGAAAAAAACAAAACAACCCCCCCATGTCTATACAAAACTAAGTCTCCCATTTTGCTTTCCAGAAAAGTTTCAAATAAACAACTATCTGGGCTGAACCAACCTTGACAGCAATACACTGCAAACATCATTTGAGAGGAGGCAGCAAAGTCACAACAATGTCAATAGGGCAATTAGCTACACAACAGTCAATAAAAGATAACAAGCTAGTCAGCTCCCAGAAATCTTGTGGTTCTCCTACATCACGTTTGGGGGTTTTTGAGGGGATAGTTTTTTGTGGTTTTGGTGGGTGGTTGTTTTCCTTTTTTTTTTTTTATGACTATCATCACAAGTCAACCAAATTAAATGCTATGTTTTGCTGGCAAGCTGAGAGCACTGTTGTACTTGGTAACACATTACATCTACAGAACGGTTTTAAGACAAGATAATGACAGTGAGGAATATTATCTGTTACTCCCAAAAATGCAAAAATATTTTCCAGCAACTGTATTATTATTTAGAGAACTGGACAGAGATAGGGGAAAACATCTTAAACACATGGCATTTCTTTCCAAAGACAGACAGATAATGTATAATACTCCACCCAGCAGGTCGAGGGACGTTCTCCTCCCACTCTACTCTGCCCTAGTGAGACCACATCTGGAGTACTGTGTTCAGTTCTGATCTCCCCAGTTCAAGAGGGGTAGGGAAATACTAGAGAGAGTCCAATGAAGAACTACAAGGATGGTGAAGGGACTGGAACATCTCTCTTATGAGGAAAGGCTGAGAGACCTGGGGTTCTTTAACCTGGAGAAGACTAAGAAGGGATCTTATTAACGTTTACAAATATCTGAAGGGTGGATGTCAAGCAGAAGGGGCCAGTCTCTTTTTCAGTTGTGCCCTGTGATAGGACAAGAGGTAATGGTAGCAAGGTGAAACACAGAAAGTTCCACCTCAACATGAGGAAAAACTTCTTCACTGTGAGAGTGACAGAGCCTGGAACAGGCTGCCCAGGGAGGTTGTGGAGTCTCCTTCTCTGGAGACTTTGAAGACCTGCCTGGATCCATTCCTGTGTGGCTTGCCCTAGGTGTTCCTGTGTTGGCAGGGGGGTTGGACTCAATGATTTCCAGAGGTCCCTTCCAACCCCTACCATTCTGTGATTCTATGACTTAAATAATGTCCTTAAAACACATTAAGTTCATCATCGTAAAATTCCCGAAGAAGCAGAATCAAGCACTGTGTACCTGAAGTGAATTACTATCTGCAGAGAGTGTACGTTCTGTTCCTTTTTACCTTTTCCAGTATGTGAGATCTAAAAAGGAGAAAACTGGTGTTCTGCTGGACCCAGCACTCATCTCTGTGTCAGAGCCATCATCAGACTGGTTACTGTAGCAGGGCGACTGAGCTGGGGAGGCACTCGAAGTGGTGCTGTGGGCATCAGAATCTATAGGGGAAAGAATAAATGCAATCCATACATCCAACAACTTATCCTCTTCCTGACTTGTGAAAGGTCACATACAGAGTGGAAACAGAGACAGATTTTTTTTTAATTAACAAGAAAAGCCTAACAAACAACAACAACCCATTTTTCACTTGCCCCGCTCATTTCAACGGAGAGACTGTCAGCATTTGGGAGAGAGACCTCAGAACTGGAATGGAAGGAGGTTCAGGATCAGGCTTCAGTTCCTGGCTCTCAAATATAGCCTGTGCAGGACACACTTTGAACAAGATCCTAGTCTGGGTCTGGAATCACTGGAAGATGTTGGGGGATCTGTGCTTCAGACCTAGTACTTTCACTGTAAATCTCCTTTCTCAGCCATTCATTTAAAAGTCTTGTAAAGTTCTTATTAGTGCAATGGGCTGGGCAGTATTGAGCTTTTGGTGGATTGAGACCATGAACTATAGGCTCAGTGCAGACACAGGCCTTAACAGAGGGTTTGAACCTACCTTTTAGTTATCATCTCTGGAACAAACAGTAACACAATTAGATTAACTACAGATTCTTTGGAGAGCTTTTCCTTCAGGCCAGGTAGGATACTTGCAAGAGAGAGAAGACCAAGTCAGCACCAGTTAAGAAGCTGGAAGTTTTGCTTTAGAGGAAAAACCTGAAGCACCACCATACAATTTAGAGTGTAACTAGCAGATGGCTTTGTTGGAAAGCTATGAATCCAAATTTATTTGAAGAGTCATAGTGCTCATAGTAAGAAATCACTGAGACTGGCAAAGGAAGGTGTAAGGAAACTATACAGAAGAAATATGGTAGGAATTTAAAGGGGGTCAGGAGCAAAAAAAAAAAAAAAAAAAAGGCTAAATAGAAAGCCTGGGTTGAAAACACATACAGAAGAAAAAGACTGTCACCAGCATCAACAGACAAGTGCTTCTTGGGAAGAGAGAAATTAAAGTGGCCATAGTGCATTACTGAGAGCGGGGAGAAACTTCTTCCAGCTTCAGTCTCAATGAGGGTCTTGCCCAAGAAGTTCTTTCTAGAGACACATCACTTAATCATGGGACATAAGCTACAACTGCCTACACTTTCAAGCCAGGCTTCCCACTCCCCCACCTGTCTTGCAGCCCACCTTGCACACAAGCTTTTCCTCCTTATTCCATGCTTCCCCAAGCCCTCAGAGGATGAGAAGGCTGTGAAAACAAGGAGCACCCAAATGTGTGAGTGTACAATTGAATTCAGCTCCACCGGATAACAGCAAGCTATGTTAGGGGAGGCCAAAGTTTATTGCCAAAATCTCTGTGGATCTACTTACTGTGCCGCTTGAATTCCTTTTGCAGTTTGCTGATTTGATTGCTCTTTATTCTACTTCCAGACAGAGTTTTCATTTTCTTTGGTTTTAATGTTGTTTTAAGACTGGGTCCAGCCCTGGCATCTACCACCTAGAACACAGAAAACACACAAATAATACTGCTGCATCATGCCCAGCTACTGCCACAGTCAAGGTCCCCATGCTGACTTAGCTTAAAGTGATAGAACCCAATTTAGTTAAACCAAGGCAGTTATGTGCACCATCACTCTTTGTTTAAGTCTGGTTTGTAAGGGGCTGAGCCTGCACGAAAATGCAGCAAAGCAGTCTTAAAAAGCACATTCAGTTTAACTTTTGCCTTTTTCCTACTTCTGACAAATTCAGTTTAGCAAGCAACAGCTGTTGAGGCCAATACAGGTTCTGTTAAAGAGTGTCTGCCAAGCAGTTGCTGTGAGTTGTTTTTTTTAAAAAAAAAAAAAACCACAAAATAAAACATCAGTTTTACTTCTGAATAAAGGTACTGGTAGTAACAACCATAGTTCTGGCTCCCATTACCATCAAAGCTTCCTGAATAAAGATTATAACGTGCATAAAGAATCCTGATCATGTTCCCAGCCCTAAGCCCAAACTGAGTTAGATGTATCTAGAGAGAATATGCGAGTGGGAATAGCTACAAGATATTAGTCACTGTAATTATTGGACTAAACAACATTAATTTATGTATTGCTTGAGCAAGTCACCTTGCTTGTTCAAGTGATATTAAAAAAGAAACAAAACAAAAACAAACAAACAAACCAAACACAAACCAAAAAAAACCCCACAACAATGACCGCTTTGGATAGAGACCAAATTTGAAATATTTTGTGAGGGTAGGTATTTTGTGAAATATTTGCTGAGGGTAGGAATGGAGAGTGTGGGGAAAATAGCAAACCCCAAATCCTCGCCAGCACCTCCCCTCTCTAGCAGAATAAACTAAGGCAGATATAAGTTAGTTTTGGGGTGTAGGAGAAATAAATTACTAACATGATTCCAGTTTTTTTTGGATCCTGCTGGCAATTTTTTCCATCTCTTCACCAAAAGGACACAGGCATTGCAAATATCTCCTGAGCGGGCCTCATGGAGCCTGGTAAAAACAAAATCAAAAATCACTTGACAACAGTTAATAAAAGCACACCCCCCCCATCACAGTAACAGCAAGAAGCATAAAAATTGATGGAAAAGAAGGGTTGTCAAATTCTGTTTCTCAGGCATTACAATTCATCTGGGGTGCTCACACACTTCCGTTTAAAGAACGGGTCTCACTTTCAGAAAGCAATCTTTCACGTAGAAATAAAAGGTTCCATAATCTGCCTTGAAAGGGGCACTAAAAACAACAATCCCATCACCTTCAGTTGGTTTTCTTTTTTTTCTTAAAAAAAAATAAAATCCACAAAACAAACCCAAACAAAAAACCCCAAACCAAACATAAAAAAAAAACCCACTACCACCAAACAATACAGTTCTTCAACAAGTTGATAGGTTTGATTGGAGAAAGAGGAATAATCATATTCCTTGAATGCACATTAGAAACAGACCTCAGAACCGACAAAAGCTTATTCAGCTCTTAACTTTCTCACAGAGGTTCAAGGATGAGCAACAAACACCACGTAACACACTCCCACATAAGCATAGGATAAGATTTCAGAAACAGCAGTCACTGGAATGACACCAATACTCGCTCCCTTTAATGAGCTTTCTTCAGAAATCATCTGTTCTGCTAATCCACGCTAAAAGAAATATAAAGGGGATACACTGTAGAATTTTTCACCTGTTTAAATGGGAAGACTTTGAAGAATTTATAGATGAATAGGGCAGGCTCAGATAAGCCATTATTTGCTCAGTGTTAAGACTGCATTTTCACCTTGGCAAACATATTTCAGATAGCACAAGACCAAAGGCCCTGGTATACTGCAAGCTTCTTTACTGTAGTTAACAAAAAAAAAACAAAACCCAAACCAAAAACCAAACCCCAAGGCAAGGGGTCTTCACACAGTCTTTCCACCACTAAGGACAGTAGCCAAGAAATATGATAAGAAAAACTGTCAACACCAGCTTTATGCATGACAATCCATGGTCAACACAAAGCACTATAAAGCTGCACATGAAAGGAGTGTTTCTAGAAAAAGAGAAGGAAATACATCTCAAGATTGCAAAGATTTACATATACAAAGTTAAGCATTTGAGACAAGAGTAGGCATACTGATACGTATATATACTTTTTAATAGCATGCACGAAAGTCCCACTTGGGTCTAAGATTTTGATGAGAGGTAATCCAACAACACTGGAAAGCAGAGAAAGATTGGAAAGTATCTATCAACACCACAGACTTCTTCCAGGGGAAATAATTTCATGGAAAATTACAGCACAAATGGGAAATTTTTACTGCTTCAGAAAAAGATTTCAAGATAAACAAAGTAAAAAATACCTAAAAGGTTATCACAGAAAACTTTGCTTTGTTGACAGTCCAGGGACACAAATTTATACAGAATTTCAAAGTTCTTAGTATTTCAAAAAAGTTAAAACAGCAGCTGATACAAGAAATTACTGGTATTTCTAGTTTTGCTTACCAATACCTTCAAGTAACATTATGTGCAAGATAAGCTAATTGGAAAGTTAATTACTTAATGCTCACTTTCCACCTGAACAGTTTTCCAATGAGAAATTTTAATAACATGTTGATATGCCCTATTTGAACAAAGGCGCCAACACCTGAAACAGGGTACTTTACATGAATCCTGCTGGAACAGCTAAATATTTACTCATCAAGTTTTGTCTAACATTCTTGAATCTTCAGAGCCACAGAAAACCTCCATGGACCTGTGCTGTTTACCACCTTGGGTAGTAATTCACCTCTAAGGAACAAGCACCATCTGAGAGGGGTCTAAATACCTGAATGCACTGTGAGGTGGAACAGGCACAAGCGTGACCCTCCACTGCTATATGCAGCAGCTCTCCACGGGCAGCAATGACAGACAACCAAACGGTACCGTACAGAGCTGCAGAGGATCCAGCCCCTCCTGTTCTGTCCAGGAAAGTTGTGAGGAGGCTGAAGCCAGCCTTCCCCCACCACCCACCTCTGCTAACCTCATCTTTCAGCCTTCCAGAACAAGAGGGACACCATATCAGGTTCACAGCTTGCAGATAACACCGTGACTGACCATGACATTGACTATAGAAAGAATCTTACCCAAAACAATTCTGGAAATCCTTTTCGTAACGTTTGCTGTCAGTGAAACGAGAACTGGAAGACTTAGCTCTGCAAATACAGCAGCCTTCTATACTCCGGTACATCTTCGGTTTGTGAAAGCCAAACATCTTTTCCTCACAGCTGTAGCCTGTGAAAACAACCAGGAACTGGTGTTACTTATCAATATTAGATAATGAAAGAAAAACCTGGGCAATTCACTGGGCAAAAAAAAAAGTGAGGTATAATTCAGGAAAGAAAACTGCTAGATTATCCTGCATTGCCTCAGAAAAGCAGATCCACCTAGAATGGACTTTCTTATTAAAAAAAATACATATATATTAAAAAAAATTAACAACAGATGGAATATTGGGCAATACCCAGCAGGACTCATGACAAGTTCATTCACTGCACAGTTCTACTCTTAAGGGCACATGTACAACAGCACAACCCAGAGGTGAGTGCAGATGATTTGGCTAATGGAAGCTCCATGTATGTGGCAAAACAGACTGCAGGACAGACCGTGTGAACCTGACGGAGCTCCCAGGTAAGTTGTTGGCAGCTGAACCCTGGGTTACTGGAACTGCCTCATCATCATCACTGGTGTTTATCGGAAACAGCCATGCCAAACTTTGTCAAAAGTGAGTAGGAGTCATTTTAAATGAGCTGCAGCCATACCTCCAGGCTGTTGGGCAGACATACCTGAAAAGCCACTCTAAAAACAGCAGGGTGGAGTCCCACCCAGCCCTCAGTGGCCATGTCTGCACTGCAGGACCCAGGATCACTTTGTGATTCTCAGGCCTGGGTGAGCATCCCAGCCCTGTATCAGCAGAGGCTCAGTTCCTTCCTTCCCTCCCTCCTCTGCTTTCCATGGGAAGGAAACCTAGCTAGTAAAGGGCCAGGGAGCAGGACACTGGGGCACATTTCAACATGTGTCTACCACAAATCCCAGCCAGCACCAGCAACTCCGGAGCAAAAGGTATTCCATTTACAGGGAAGTTAAGTTGCTTCTTCTCAACCACCAGCTCTGCAAACTCAGCACCAGATCAAAAAGCCAAAAGCCATGCTGCTCTTAGAGCAGCCTATCCTTTTCAGTACAACTGGATGCATTTGCTGTCAGAGCAGGTAACGTACAGTGGAGGTGTTTTCCAGGCAGGAACTTTTAGTTACAAGTGGGTTTGCTGCAGTCACCAAGACAAAAACACCTTCAACACATCATGTCCACCCCGCCAAATCAGTTACTGCCCAGGCACCAGTTACTCTGCCCAGTGCAGACTCCTGTGACATGCCATGAGAAGCTGTCTGAGCAAAGAGAGCTCCCACAGCACTTCAAAAAAACAAAACCAACAACTGAGCAAAGCTGGTGTTTTCCTGGCACTGGGCCCGGACACATAGCAAGTCCTCACAGGCCACACAGTATCTGTCTGGTAACTCAGATGGGACTGTTCCAAGATGCTGCCTTTTAAACAGACCATGCAAGGTGCAAGGTTTTCCTCAACCACCCCACTGCAGGGATCAAGCAGTCACCTCTGTTGCTTATCACACACTAATGGCTCAGAGAGGGAACGGGCAAACGGCTGCAGGAAGCTCCATGAGAATAGCTTCTCACTGTTAAGAACTTCTGCTTTTAAAAAATTAAAATTAAATGGAGCCATGCAAATAACACAAGATTTCCCGCTCTTCCCTTAAAAAAAGGTCAAGTCGTTATATACTTGCAGAAGTTAAAACTACCTCTCCTCCCCACAAATACTACTGAAAAACCTAGTTGCTCAGGCAGGATGTCCAGGAGAGCACTTTCAGAAGAGGACTCCACCACCTGTGGGGAAGTCTGGAGAGAGGGAACTCTTCATCACTTCTTAGTTCCAGGGACTGCCAAGTCCCAGCAATGCAACTTGGGTTACTAGTGAAAGTATGTGGCATAGGGATGTGTCCCCAAATCTTTCACCTGCAGAAATCTAAGGGACATAATTCTAATATTCTCCAGGGGGATGGATAAAATTAACCTGAAATCTCCAGTCTACAGTGCCAAGACTTGCCACATCATTACAGCAATAAAATAATTTGAAGAGCAGGTTCAGGTGAGGTTGAAAATACACTTCCACAAAACAACCATATCTAGCACTGTGCTTACCTTACTGAGAGACAGAGATAGCACGTGAGGCAAAGAGATCCCGTGCATTTTTGCAGGACCACAATAAAAGCTAGTGAAGCACCCAAGCCTACTCACAGTCCTCCAGAGAGAGGTAAAAATACATCCCCCCACCTCAGAGGGGGAGATCAGAGCATGGCAGCACTGCAAAATAAACACATGAGGTTCCCAGCCTCCCAGGAACAACAGAAAAGCAAAAATTTTATCAAATATTGTTGGTTAATACTCTTACACAAAATCCATTAAGGAACCCCTATCCAACTGAAAGTGTACATGCTTACATTTCAGTCTAGCATATTATAACACAAGACCACTTGGTGCCCACTGAGGTTGTGTCTCTTTGCAATTACTACTCCACAAACATAAAGAAAGATGAAAGTCAACTCCCCAAAAATCTTGTCGCCCTAAACCCCTTGCAGAGCCTATTGACAGCAAAGGACTCGCACAAGCTGAATGCTAAGGAGATCCCCCAGGCTTAGGAAATAGATGGAGGGGATAGGTCTTTCCCTCCCCCTGTCCTAACTCACGCTGTCTGCCACAGGCTTGAAGCACTGTATTCCTTTCTCCTTTGTGCACATGTGCAGCACAAGAAACAAACCTAGGACCGTGTTCTCTCAAGGATGACTTGTGCAAATATCCAGCAACGTTGTCTGCCAGGCTTCTTAAGAGATGCATGGCTCTCTCTACTAGCACAATGTTGGCTTGGAGGCCAGGAGCAGCTGTGGTAAGTAAATGAAGATGTGTCCAGCTAGTGACCTGCTGAATGGGTCTGTTGAGGATGATGGTTAGACTCAGAACTACTCTGTGCCTAAGTTCTGTACTTCAGGGACATGTATCAAATGACTGCACAGGTTAGTTACCCCTGGATTTTCAAGATAAAACAACAGTGTCTAGGCAAACACTTAAAGAGTATGTATTTTGTTTCTTAGCATCCAATATGCTTCTTCGAGAGATGGTCTCTTGAGGATACTGTGTTTAACAAGCCTCTGGAGATCCAACAGTGTGTTCACCTGGGAATTTTCAATGGCCAAACAGCAATTTTAGATTTTGTTTGACTGCTCCAACATTAAGACTGTAGTCTGGTGCTTTTCTTTAGAAAGTCTAAGACTAACTGCAGACACAAGGTTCATCAGTGCTGCAAAACTTAAGCAGCAAGAACATCCTGTTACAGGGCAAGACACAGAACTGGTAACAATGTGATTTACTTTCTAACCCAGTTTCTTCCAGAAATCCAGATGATGATATGATCTCTGTCACCAGCTGGTATTTATACTACAGTAGAGCAAGATGCTCTTACAATTAATGTTCTGGCAAAAACTGGCATCACACACACATACTCCGAAAATATTTTGTTTTGCATCATTGCTGCCATTCTCACAGGAACAGCAACATCTTTCAATACACCATCTTTCAATACAAGGGAAACTAGTGGCCATCTGTTTCTCACTTGATGAATGGTCAGCAATGGTATTACTATATATCATGCCTGAATGGGGAAGAGCTAGTAGCAAAACCACAAGTAAAACAGATTTCTCCGACAACTGCATCAAATCTAACTGCATTTATAAATGGAAGGCATCAGCCCAGTTACACATTCAATCCTAACCAGTTGCCATTTGACCATTAATTATACATTAAATAGTCAGCTGCAGAGCTTAATAGCTAGCGTGTACTTAGGAATACATATGACTGTACCCTTTAAAAGGTTTAACTTGAAAGCTTTGTAATTTAGTTCTCGAATTAGAACCAGGGAGTTAGGCTGCCAGCTACCATACCACCTGACTCTTAGCTGTTGGAAGTTTAACCACATGAAATTTGGGACAGATAAAAAGATGGCAAGTAGGAACAAAGTAACTTCACAGAGGTTAAAAAGCATTACACAAGATGATTTTGACAAATTTAAACATGTTATTAGCGTTATTTGAGACTGTTATTATTTGCTGAATTTAAGCATGTTATTAAAATATATGACATCTTTTATATCAGCAGTTGCACAGAAGTGAAAGGGACAGCTCACCAGCAAAGAATCAGAAATCCTAGTGCAGTGTAGTTGTTATTCTGTAGAAATGGAGATTTACCTGCACTGGGGGAGGAGCAGTATTCCCCCAAGTCAGGGGAAAAGAGGTCTTCCTCTCCTCCTCCCCAGTCTACCTGTAAAAGGAGTAGTTGTTATTCCCCCCAAGTTCTGCTTTAAACAACTGCTTTAGCCACTTGAATAGACTTCCCCTGCCCTCTCACTTTTGGAAATGCAGCATCAAAAGTAGAGACCTGCCTTGAAAAAAACTTTTGAGTCGAGTTGAAAACAGTAAAGTAGGTGGGGAATAAGAAAAAAATCCCCCACCTTGCTTATTGCATTTGTGAAAGGCTGGTACAAAGCAGCACGCATCAAACATGTGTGAAAATGGTTTTGTGCTTTCATTACCTGTCAGGACTAGAATTTGCTGCTTAGTTTTCTTTGCAAAATTTAATTTGATGATCTAAATTAAAAGGAGGTATTGCTTCAGATGCTCATTAAGAGCTTCTGAACTCCTTCAGATTTTAAAGTAAGAAAAGCTGAGCGACTTTCATTTTCTTTTCCAGATTCCTTCTGCATTCTTTCTGATCACCCAAGAAGAATGAAACCCCTTTATAATAGAAAGGAAGGAATTCCTAGAAGGCAGGCATGTCTCCCTTTGTAACACAATTATCAGGCCAGTCGGAAGGAACATGCTCACCTGCTTCTTCCAAAGCTGAAAGAAAAACATTCCCTGGGGTTATGGGAGAGCAGAAGGATGCCAATCCAACTACTCAATACCTTCCTCTCTGCCTGTCCTCCCCACTGACCCTGGATCGTGCACCCTTTGTCCAACTCAAAACCGCCAGTACATCACCAGAGAGGAAGAGAACCCCTGCAAAGAATTGTATTTCGCTTTCTGGGTACAAAACAGCCTTGGCACGGACTCCCTGAAGTTGGGCTACAGAAAAGTACAACCTAGCTTGCATATGTTGATGCAGCCGGTTCCTGTCTGTAAAAATCATGCAATACTCCACCCTACAGCACTTCATTGGAACTAAGAAACAGCCAAAATGCTACCTTTTTTTTTCTTTTTTTCAAGGAAGAGAAACAGATGCCTTAATATAGAAAAAAATATATGTGCTCTGGCTTTTACATCTGCAAGTGCATACACACAGGCATATGCACACACATGAAAAATGCTTCCAGAGCTGTCTATGGCACCAGAAGCAGAGTTGCTTGTCTTGCTAATAAATTCTTGGGCCTGTCCCTTCGCTGAAATGAACTGCAATACCTCTACTGAAAATCAACTGTAGGACAGAGAATTGTACATCAACAGAGGAGCTGATATATGTCAAGAGACTCAGTGTAAACATACCTCCCCCCTGAATTTATAGGCTGCAAAAAGGGTTTGGAATATAAGTTAATACTGTACTCTAGAAAAGCGTATTTTAAAATACATATTCTGATGCTCCAAGGAAGTAAGAGACCAAGCCAACCAGAGTCATCTGAAATGCAACTTCATTGTTTGCAAAAACACCTTTACACTGTTGTGTGTCCTTATAGCTCAAAACAGAATTACCGATTTCCAACAACCATAACCTTAGAACTGTGCATACAGTACACTCTTCTGGTCCCCTATATGCTCAGATTTTCCTTTCACTTCCATTCCTTGCTCCACCCAGAACTTTACTTGGAGGAAAGCTATATTTGGCCACTACAGCCCAGACACATCTGAATGAAACAGCATCCTGTGGAGTTTTCACTTGATGAGCTGAGCAAAACCAGTAAAAGGTCAAAACTACATCTTCAGGAATTTTTCCTCTGCCAAAAACAAGTAACTCACCCTTCTGCTAGTACTTGTCCAGTTACCGCTGTGAGCTCTGTGCTGCAGGGAAATTTTAACACACCAGATGCAACTGGCAGCAACTGGCAAGCATGTATCAGAAATCAAAATGGACATTTCTTTACCATGTTTGAGCCTCCTCAGCATCCTGGCTGGGTCACAAGCTGTTCTGTTTGAAATTTTCAGAAGCCATCAAGTCACAAAGGAGCCTATTTACCTTCAGTAGGAAATAAGTACCTAACCAATTTAGACAAGAGAAGTGAAAGGCTAAGCCACTTGGGTGTTCCTCTAAACTGCCATGAGGTTAGTGCTCCAGAGGGGAGACACCAAAGCATGAAAACAGTAATCAGTAAAATTTGCAGGGGGGGGGGAAGAAAAAAAAAAATCCCACATCTGTCCCACCTGCAAACATTCCACCTTGAAAGACACCTCCCCTACTCCCCGCAACTCCCACTGCATAACTAACACCATGTTCAGCCTCATCAGGAGCCCTGTAAGGAAAACCTAGGGTGCTCTCAAGCAAGTACAGGAGAGCAGTCTGCAATGCTTATCAGAGTACAGTCACTGCAGCTGTTCTGATGCTGTCTGCAACCCCCTGCTCCTGAAAAAGCATCACGGACACTTGAGATCATGAGACACTGAACAGTTTTGTGTTTTCTGTCAGTTACTTTGGGCTTTTTTTTTTTTTGGTTGGTTGGCTGTGTGTTTGTTTGGGGATTTTTGTTTGGTTGTTTTTTCATGTGTGTTGTGTAGATTGTTGTGGGGATTTTTTAAGGGGTAACATACCCGATAGGGACTGTTACTACACAGTAGTAGTAATTATTTGGCAGAGTAGCTGAAGTCACTTCATTAAAAAGGATACATTTCCACATCCTTAAGTAATATTACTGGTCATTTCACTTGGACTTTGGTCTGAGTACGTTCTACAGAAAGGCAAAGATTTGAGTCATGAAAGGGAGTCACACCCATGTGTTCTGTTTAACCACTTGGTTTTCAAGCCCCAGCTGAGTAGCTGCTTCCTTCTGTTAAAAAGCAAGTGCTACAAGGGGTGCAAGTCTGAAGAAGATAGTTGTGAAGTAGGACTGCCTGTTGTTCATCTGGTCATGAAAGAACAATGCATCAGGTGTTAAGAATCAATGCAAAGCAGAGAGTTTGTTGACACAGAATGAGATGTTCAGTATGAGTAAGACAACAAACTGTCAGTTTTAATGTTTGGGGTTTCTTTTTATTTTTAACCTGTGTGAATTGATCATCTCTTTTAACATCTTTGACAAAGAAGTCAGTGATATTTTAATTTTAAAGAAAAGACTGCAAACATAGATAATTAGCTTCTCTTTGAGAATCTCAGGGCTGGGAAAGAAGGGAGGAGGAATTTTTCCCAGAGGCTCTGGCACTCAATCCCACCTACTTTCAGTGGGAGCTGGATGCTGCATGCCTGTAGGTGTTTGAAAATCTCACAACTTGTTACTTTCTGAATCTCTACCACAGAAACCAAGAAACCTGGAATTTACCTGTGAGTAGTTCATTGTCCATTGGTGTCAGCAGAAAGGCCTCCAGTTTACCATTTACCCCTGCACTGCAGAGTTCATGTAAATTTTTTCTCTTTATTTAGAAGAGCTGTAACTACACAGTGAATCTGGGTATCTGCAGAGGAGGGAGGAGGTTTTCACAGCACACCCTGCACATGGCTGACAGAAACAGTCTCATCTTTGGAAGCAAGCACACAGCAGTAAAGGGGTTTGCTGAGGAACCTTTACCCTCATAGCTTGCCAGTGTTAAAGAGTTAGGCAGATAGCTGTCAACCTACAACCTTCCACCACTGCTGAAATAAGAGAGCATTACAGTTCAGTTGTGCTCAAGTTTGTTACTTGGACTCCACCACAAACGCGATGCTGAAGTTCTGGGCTCAATTCAGGACCCGAGGCCCTCTCCTTTCCTCACCCACAAGGGGACGGTGGCAGGGGGCCCTGCCTTCAGTCCAGTCATGAAACACGTGCTTTAGGCACACAGCAGCAGGTTGAGGGGGGCTGTATCCTGCACCAGCTGCCTACAGAACTACAGCGCCGGGGTGCAGCTCCAGTCTTTTTTGCAATTGTAATGATTATTTGGGCCCCAAAGGACTGCTCGGCAGCGGGCTGAGGGGGGACAAGCCTCTTTTGTAGCATGAACCGGGGCCACTCCCGCCAGGAGAGAGCCGCCGGCGGAGCTGTGGGAGCCCCGGGGCAGGCGGGATTCAGCGCTGCTCGATGCTCTAAGGCAACGCCGAGCTAACAACAGGTTTGGCAGGTCCCTTTAACTTCGTTTCGCTACACGCATCCCGAGATGAGTGTACGAGAGGAGACGGCAACTTTTATCTCATGAAAGGAAGAACGCGACTGGGAGCGTTTCCCGGGCGCAAAACTACAAATAAAAAAAAAAAAATCAAAACCAAGTAACAAAACCCACAAAAAACGCGCACACAAAACAAAAACAGAAAAACAAAACACGGCGATAAAAGATGCCTGATAGTCTGATCGCGCCGCTCCAGGAGCCCCCGGGACAGTCGCAGCGCGGGAGGCGGCGGCCGCTTTCCGCCGAGCACCGCGTGGCGCAGGGGAAGCGGCGGCCGCGGCCGGGCGCCCCGTTCCCCCCGGCGGAGCAGCGGGATCGCTCGGCGGCTGGGGGCCGCGGAGGACGGAGACGCGGCAGCGCCGGGAACAAAGACATCCCCCCCCCCCCCCCCCGGGGGGCGGACGACCTACTTTCGCGGGCGGCCGGCCCCGCCGGTCAGGTGGAGCCACGGGAGCACACACGCGGGCAGCCCCGGTCCCAACCCCCCCTCTCCCCGGGGCCGCCAAGCGTTCAACGTGCCGAAAGACGAATAAAATTAAAAATAAAGTAAAACAGCACAGGAAGGGGAAGGCGGCGCGCCGGGGAGGAAAGCCCCATGCGCGGAGGTGGGCGCTGCGAGGCGGCCACCGCGTTGCAAACGCCGCCACACCACGCGGTCTCGGTGCAGCCGCCCCATCCGGCGCGGAGTTTGGGGGGGAGAGCGGCGGAAGGGGGGATCGAGCCGCAGGCAGACCCACTGGGCACCACGACCGGTAGGGTGACGGCCGCCGAGCGCCGCCCCCCCCCGCCGGACCCTTTCTCCCCCCGCCCGCCCCGCGCTGGCTCCTCATGGCTCGGCCCTGACGTAATTCAAACATGGCAACAGTTGCACTTCAAAGGGCTGTCGCAGACCTCCCAGCAACGCGGGCACGCCGCGGCGGGGACTATACGGACCCCCTAGACCCCCGACCTTGCAACAGCCCCAGGGTGGCCGGCGCGGCTCTCCCGCCCGCGTGCAACATCTACGCTGTGTGCGCAGCGTGGTACCCAGGGGAGCGCGTGTGCATCCGAAGTTTCACCATCCCTCCAAAGTCCTCCAAAGCCGGCAGCCAGCCGCTAAAAAGCGCCATCCCCCGCGGGATAAATTTTACCCCCCTTCCCCTGCCCCGGGGCTAAGCTCCCCCCTCCCACCGCGGACGAGCGCTTTCTCCCGGAGCGCCGGGGAGCCGCGGCGCCCGCAGCACATGCGAGCCCTTTGTTTTCCCTGCAGCCGGGCGCTGCCTACGTGCCGCGCCGGGGGCACGCCGGCCGCCCTGCCGCGCAGACCCCTCGGAAGCGATAACTTGTTGGCGCCGGGCACGAACACACGCTGACGGGGTCGGGAGCGACTTTTCAGTCGCGCTGTGCTGCAAGAGCGGCAGGACGCCATCGCCGCCCGCCGCACCTTCCCCACGCCAGTAACGCTGCGCACCGGGCCGGTGGCAGGGAGCCCGCCGAGGCGGGGAAGGCCCCGCGCCACGACACGAGCGACCGGCAGCACGTGTCACACCATCCCATAGCCGCACGTTTCTCCCGTCTGGCCCCCGACCCATCCGCAAATACTAGCGGCAGCTAGAAATAACCGCCCCCCCTCCTGAAAGGCGGTGAGGGGGGGGGAAGGGGAGATCGCAGGTACCACCATGCCCCCCTCCCCTCCGCTACCCCAGTGGCACCGAGTTGTGTGCGCCGGCGCTACAGGTGTGCGGTGCGGGGCTACGCGGGGAGCGCCGGGGGCCGCACCTGCGCCATCCGCTCCGTTCCGCACCGCCGAGACACGGCCGGCAGGGCCTCGCAACCCGCGTGGCAAGGCTGGGCAGCCGCGGCCCGGCAAAGGAGCCGCTCAAGTCC
>JANVCC010000130.1:10858802-10968112 GCA_025345505.1 Todiramphus chloris collaris | reverse complement strand
AAAACACCCAAACTCCAGCAACACAACAAAAAGCAAACAACAAAAAGCAAAAAAAGCCCCAAACAATTTAAACCTCCCGTTCCACTCTCAGCTGTACTTTTCTTTCCTCTTCCCTAAGCAGAAGGAAAGAGAAACCACTCACCGCTCTGCTGCGCCGACCAACAAACGTGCGGTGCGCGGCCGAGCCCCGCGCTACGCGCCCTGCCCGCCTCTCCGCCTTCTGCCTGCCAGCCCGCGCGGGAGCGCGAGCCCCCCCCCACCCCGTGCCACCGCTACCTCCTCCTCCTCTTCTCTCCGCCCCTCCCCACGGCGCCGCCGCTCTGCGCATGCGCCGTTCCCACGGCTCCATTCTCCTCAATCGAGCTTTCCTCGCTTTGCGCGCCCCATTGTCCTTTTAAGGGAGAAAGGCCGCGCGGGAAGCCTGGGAGGAGGGAGGTGTCGCCCGTTGTGACGGCAGAGATGACTTCACGCACGCGGCCCGCTCCCTCGCCCCGCCCCCGGCTGGCGGTGGGCGGGGCCGAGCCCCAGCACCGGCCCCCGCGGGCCCATCTCGGGCACCTGCCTTCCCGGCGGCGCTGTCCTCGCCTCCCGCGGCAGAGTAGGCGGTCCGCGGGACGCAACGGAACAAGCCAAACCGAATCTCCGTGCTACCAACCGTCCCGTTGAGCGGGGCGCAGCGCAGCGCGTCCCCGCCGTTTTTAACGCCACCCAGCAGCAGCCACCGGCGCCTCTCCGTGCAGGGCGCAGCCGGGTTTGCACCAGAGACACCGGCGCTAAACCTCAGTGCACACGCGGGCGGGGTCGGTGGGCTCCGCGAGTAAGAGGGAAAGTTTTTGTGCTCTTGAAGTTTGTTTGGGTTTTGATTTTGGGTTGGTTATTTTGTTTGGCTGTGTTATTTGCTTTTATTATTTATTTATTTTTATTTCCATGTAGGGTTCGTTTTAACGTGCTTTAAAAATTGTCAGCGGCTCATGTAATTTTTCCTGCAGCGTCAGAATGATTTAAGAATTCACATCACCCCAGCCTCTGGTTCACACTCTTTGTGCAATTTAGGAAGAGCTCCTTTCACAAAACAGCTGGTGGGTTATGTTGAAATAGGTTTCTTTCAAAAACTATGCCAGAAGGATTTCCATGTGACATACAAGGTGACACTCAGCAGTTATGATTTAGCACCATTCCAGCCTGTAAACGCAATAAAACCACAAGCCGCACTCTCACAGGTTTACACTCAAACCAAGCCCGAACACCAAATGCATAAAAAAGGCAAGAAGCTTGCCACAGAATCAAGAGCAGTTGAGGCACAGTCTGCAGTTGTTTAATACACTAAAAAACTAAAATAATGGGTATGAGTATCTCCAGAACAGATTATTTTATCCTGCTAGTGATCTTTTCTAATCCTAATTTAGACAGAGTGAGCATCTCACTGAGAAGTCCCTGAAACCATCCTGTTGCTTCCAGCAGCCCCAGCACTAGGGGACTGTGGAGGATTTCCAGAGGTGCAGGACACCCTGATTTTCCTTGCCTTAGCTGGAGCACCTCACATCATCTCTTTTCACTTGTACATCCTCAGTAATTCTATGCTGTTTCCTTCCACAGTGCTGCAAAACCAGTCAAACTGCAAAGACCTCACAAGGAGGTCTCCCCATTTATCTATGAGGTGGTTTGAGTTGTTGGGTTTTTTTAAATGTTCACAGTGTTCTGCCTTTGTTGCTGTTTCCTTCTAGACACAGCTAAACCAAATCACATTCAGCTTCTGAGAATGTAGCTAGTGCTGAATAATTTCTCAAAACACATATATAATTTTACTGGGTTTAACTAGTCTAGGAAACTACCAGCTCTTTTGGCAACATCTCTTTGCATACAATGTGTCTGGTTTTATCCTCCTCTTTCTTTTTGGTTTGAGCGGGTGATTCTACCAAATTTTCTCCTGTTATTTTCCTTTTTTTTCTTCTTCACACTTCTCAAGGCCCCACAGAGGCATTCCTTTTAGTCCAGTGCTGTCTAGTATAGTATTTAAATCCCAAACTGAGAATGAAATGGCATTTTCAAGGAGAATCCCCATACGTATCAAGCAACATGCTGCCTCTCAGCATGCAGTTGAACAAAATGCATCTCCTGGTGCCTGTCAGTTGCTGCCCTCCCTCGCCACCATGCCAAGCATTTACAGAATGGTCCAGGGTAGGCTTTTCTTGCCTACAAACCAGGGTCAGTGAAACTGCTCGAGTGTTTATTTCACAGCCCTCACACTCCAAATCTCATGTAAGCCCTGAAGCTCGACAGAGGACATAGGCTTCCAACTTACAATAATGAAAACAGTTGCTGCTGTAACTTGGGGAGGTTTTGAGTTTCCAAACACTAGTGCTCTGGCCTGCAAACAGCTCAGCCATTTGTACCTTCTCAGGGGAAAACAATTCCTATCCACATAAGCCCAAATGGTAATGTATAAGTAAAAAACATGGTCAATACCTTAATTTCTGCAACATCTAAGGTTTCTGATGACAATTCAGGGCTACCCTAGAACTTGACAGTGTTTTGAGTTTTCATTTTTGGCTGATAGCCAGCTTGCAAATAAATAAAAGGCACTTAAATAGCTTACAAGCTTTCATTGAGGTTTCTCTAGCCCTTTCTTCTAAAGCAAGCCACTTGTGCTTCCCACACCATCAGAGGGACACCTTGTCTGACCTCACAGTGTGGAAAGAGGGTGATGAAAAATAGCCCCAAACTCAGAACAATCCTAAGAAGTTTAATATGGGAAATGTGGACTTCTAAAACAGTGCATGCACCTTTACGCTACATGTAAAGCCTCATTTGACAAGGCTCTGTTTTAAAACATTAAACATTCCTTTTCACTTGGAGCTTGGTATAAAGGAGGAATGTGGGATTTCATGGAGATCACAGGTGACCTGAAATATGAGCTATAGAGCGGAGGGCTTTTTCTCATCCTGGTCAGTTCTAAAAAACATTTACTTTAAGAATGCATGTGGTCTCTGGAAAACAAATGAGACTATTGCTGCGTTCCAGTTCAACTGGTACCTTTCCTGAGTGGGATCTTAATTATTTTATTGGGGAAGCTAAATTATGTCAATGGCGTAATAATAAAGCTAACCACAAGGGGCTTTTTTAAATATAAAATATACACACATCATGAATGCTGAGGCAGAGGCACTAACACAGAGAAAAAGTAGGGCATTTGCTAGCTAAGACATTTGATCTTATTGTGTTGTTTTTCAATATTAATTAATAAGTAAATATAAATAGAGTACTTGTTATTAGATGAAGAGCAGCTGTCAAAACCAAATGCAGGCAGCTATTCCTGCTTGGAGATTTCACTGTAAAATGTTTTTTTTTTTTTCAACTTGAGTAATTTGAAAGTTTGCATTATTGGCGAAGTGCCTGGCCAAAGGATTTTGAAAAAATTACCAGGAGTTCTTTCAGGGGAAAAAAAAAAAAAAGTGTTGACTGACTTACAGTTGTAAAGAAGATTTTGCCAAGGAACACCATTTCAGAGGGAGATATCATCAACAGATCAGTTCTTTAGCTCCTGCTTGCATCAGTTATCCATATGAGTAACTGCATATTAATTTTTTGAAGGTGCAAATGCTCACAGAACTGGTAGTTTAAAATGAGAAGGTTAACAAAGAAATGTGATTTTCCCCTCTGTTTTATATTCTAGGCTAAATGACAGATGACTACAAATAAACAGTGACAGCAAAGTTTGATGATAATAAAAATAGATACCTTGATATTCATGCTTCCAGAATGAAGTTCTCGAGTTATGTAGCTCAGAGAGACAGGACCCCAAAATGGTTTGCTCCTAGGAAAAAGGCAGATCATTTAGAGCTCAGCCTAAGTACAAAATCCATCAGGGCTTAACAGACACTAACAACCTTCCTGAAGAGTTTTTAATTGATACTTCAAATTCCTTAAGAGGAAGGTAATTCCCTTAAATTCTGAAGGATTGCTGAAATTCTATAGCAAAATTATAATTTTCTGTTACTGCTTAAACACCTTTAATGCAGCTTCTTCAAGTGCTACTCATTTCTTTCCAGCACTATTGCTTTCATCCCTAGTAAAGCCAATAAGACTATTCTATGAGAACTTACATTAAGGGGATTTGAAGATACCATTAAGAAGATCAGTCCTCTCTGCCTGCCAGGCTGTTTCCTGTCAAGAAAGTTATCTCCCCTTATCCTGTCATTTGGGACAGGTCTGAAAATGGAGACCAAGTATTTGGAAACCGAAAAAAGATCTCTCCTCTGAACTGAGACCCCCATCTTTCCTAATGGCATAGGGAGAAGTTTCAGATTTTACACTGATGATTTAAGAACAATCTTTAGGGAAGAGAAAGTTATTAATTGCTTTGGAGAGTGTTGTGTAGGCCTGGTCTCACATGGGATCAGTTAGGGGACAGAATTTGCTCTTTGAAGCTTCTGACTGAACTAAGGCTCCTGAGCCAAGTGCATCCATCTTGACCCTGTTTGCCATTGCATGGCTCTGAACACAGATGTAGCTGTCTGGGAAAGAATGAAAAGCAAGGGTGGCTAAAGTTGGGAGAACATCCCTGGTGGCTAGAAAGCAATGCCTCAACATGACAGACTTTTTCTCTTGACCTCTTTCTCAACAAGAATCAAGCAGGTAAGTAGAGATGCCTGTGAATATAGAAAGACCTGGGGAAGCTTATTGACTTTTGTCATGTTTCAGGAATGGGGTCATACCTTGATGGCCGAAATCATCTGCTAGGGAGCAGCCAGCATGGTCAGCATGGGGGGCAACAGGACTCCTGGGGGAGCTGCTAGGTAAGATTTTTCTTACAAGTATAGATGCTCTAAGCTCATACAAAAACTTTGCCTGTCACCATTTTCTTTGTAGATTTTCTAGCCTACAGGTCTGTTCTCGGTGACACTGTTTTTTAAGCTACAGTACCAGCAGACAGAAAAAAAGGTCCATTCATTCTCTTTCCAGAAAAAAAAAAAAAAAAAAAGAAAAAAAAAAAATGTTCCCAGATCAGGGAGAAGCTAGCTGAAGAATGAAATCAACCTGGCACTGAGATAACCTAGGAAAGGAAAAAGGTACTTTGAGGAGGTAACAGTGTTTCAGATTTAAGACTGACTCCAGGAAGCCACAGAAACTACAGAGGAAACACATCTCTCTGTGGGCAGAGTTTTTACTCAGCCAAAGCAAGTAGAGGATAGTGATACTTCAGCAAGCTCAAGTGACTATTCCCATGGGGGGTTAATATCTTGCTGACCTTATTGCAGAGCCGCCAAAGACAGACACAGTACTTACAAGTCTTCTGGCAAGCCAGAGCAGCTGTGGGCAGACTTGGCTAGCCAGCGGAAGGAGGAGGTGGGAAGAGGTGGTCCCTGAAGGAAATTTGCAAAACCTGGAATCCCAGTCATGAGCTTTGAACAAGCAGCCAAGAACCAAGTGGAAATCTACCACCAAGATCTGGAGGCAAAAATTTTTGCAAGGGTAAGACGGAATGGAGTTGACTAACAAAGCCACCACATTACACAGATAACTTCAGATAGCTTAATTGGTCTGAATCAGCTAATTGGACTGCAACAAATCAACCAAATTTGACACATAACAGCCTCTAAAAAGCAAGCCAAGAGCAGGTAGAGGAAAAGGGCAGGCAGGGAGAAAGCAGCATGAAGAGATGAGGCAGTAGGCTATATCCCCCTTCCTCAGGGCAGAGGCATCCCATTCTGCAAATGAAAAGAAGATAAGGAAAGGTGAAAGACTTTCCAGGAGGAAGACTTCAGTCACAAAGACATGTCAGGAATTAACTCTACAGCATGATAAAAGAGACTTAAATAAACCCAAACCAGGACATGCATTTGACCTTAGTGGCTTCCCTCAGGTCTGGCTGCCTGTTCATATTGCAAATTATAGAATGCAGAGAAGTCAAGGGACCCAGATGCTGCCTCTAGGGCAGAAGTAGCAAAGTCTGAGCCACAGAGCTAATGTGCAGTGTGAGTCCTGCACTACACAGGCACAGAGCAATCTGATAGACATCTCAGGGCCAACGGTAAAGTTCCTCTGTCTTCACTGACCCTGTGATGCAGGGGCCACTAAGGAAGGTAGCGCCAGTACCATGTAGGCATGGGAGAGAATAGATGTAAGAGGACACTGGCCCTGCAGGGTCAGAGGAGGTATTTTGCAACTCATCTACATCCCCTGCTCACGGCAGGGGTACTGGACTAGGTGACCTTCGGAGGTCCCTTCCAGCCCTAGCCATTCTATGATCTCCAGGAAGGATACACAAGGCCCCTGAGCAAGGAAAGGACTGTTTTTCAAACAGGAGGATTTAGGACTTCCAAAGAAACATCTTCAGCTAGAACCACAGTTGGGCTTTTCTCTTTCCCACTGGGGCAACTGGGCTTTTCTGAGGGGGGGTTAAGGCTGATTAAGTGCTGTGGGAGGGGAGATATTCCCTGTAGGACTGAGCTCACCTGAACAGGTTGAGGGCTCAGCCAAGCAGCAGTGCCCTGAAGCATATGGGATGTGTGGGAAGCCCAGCCTCCCTGCAGAAAGGCAGGTGAGTATGTGTAAGGTGGTTCCTTGAGTGACAGGCATACCCAAGTTCCTGGTCCTCTTATGAGCCACAGGGGCTTCTGGGGAAGCTGAACAAGAGCAGCCTACAGGGATGGCCAGTCCTGAGGAGGTGCCCTGGGATGACATTGTCCTTCAGTCATGGGTGCTTTTTGAAAAACAGCTAAACAAACTGATTGCTATTTACAGAGCAACAAACTGGCCGGTCAGAGACACTTCAAGAACTGGCCTTTCTAAAACCAGCTAACAGTGTGGTTTCTGAGATGCTATTTTCAGCATGCTGTCAAAACAAATCTCTACCCATAGCTGAACTGACTGACTTTTCTTGTCAGGACAACTACCCTTAGCAGTGGCTAAACCAATCCTAATGCAAGGTTTCAAAACCAAAAGCAATATTTACTGGTTGATTTGCATTATCTTTAGGAGGGAAGTGGGAAATCTGAATGGCTATGGAAGCGACTTCTTGAACTGATCCTTCTTTGCCCTGTGAATGACAGAGCTGAGTACTTGCACTCTCAGTTGATTGGGGAATCATGAACATCTAATTCACACCATATAATTAAAACATGTTTGAGCAAGGGCTAATTCCCTCCCAGTTGGGCCAACTGCTAACTGCTTGATTGTGCTCAAAACAGTTCAAGGTTTCAGGCACTGTTCTCTGTGACATATAGTACCAGCCATGGTCTCAGACAGACTCAAGACTGCAGGTCTGACTGGCCTGGTGTTTCCTCTACTTCTAGATCCTCAACCTGTTTCAGAACAGAGAGGCCCAAGAAATTTAGACACAAAAAGAAGGCAGGAGGAGTGGCTCAGTGACAACCCTCAGGTGCAAGGATGTTGGTGCCCATCAAGCAGAGATGCATATGTGCTGTGAAGACCCAGGTCCTTCCCAGTTGTGTGTGTATAAGCGTTCAAATGCTTCTCACCTGAATGGTTGGGCCAAGTTTACCATCTTATAAAAAAACCACATTTTGCTGTAAATTAGAATAAGTAGTCATCCATAGGAGGCCTGCAAAACAGAAGGGGTTTTGTATATGCCATTCTTTAAGGCAGCAGCAACCCTTTAAAACCTCTTTTATAACCTGTGGCAAATGGGCTCCCAGCATGGTCTTTACTCTGCATCAGCATGTAGGTGGTGGCTGAGGCACTGGAAACAATATTTTGAGGGTGTGCTGGGACACACAGGGGACAGACACCAACTGCTAAACTCAAGAGTCCACTTCAAATCAGTGGCACCTTTCTATCTAGCCCTAGACAGACCAAGATTTTGACATCTTGTGTGTGAACTTTGTACAGGCACAGCATGCCAGAGACTCAGCTTCTTGGGGACTGGCTCTGAAATAGGTCAGTGCCATAGTCTACTTTCCTCCAAGCCTGTTTCCCTTGTCCTTAAAAGCAGACTGCTTAATTCTGCTAAATATCATGTTGCTTTGTAATCTCTATGCCATGACAGTCCCTTCCCATGCTCAAGGTCCCAGCTCTCATGGCTCCTGCATTAGGGCTGTGATATTTCTGTGCAGACCTCTACCCACTTCCCACCTCCTCTGGGGCAGCAGGGCTTAGCAATGCCTCCACAATTTTTTGCCTTCCAAATATTTCACTGTGTCTTCGTGCTGGCCAGCTTCTGCTATGCAGCAGTACACCTCCCCTGCTAGGTTTATATAATCCACCATTCCCACTACTTCCTGATCCACATGTTTTTAATGCTTTAAATGCACAGAGAAAGGCTCCCCTCCAACAGGTACATGCAGTCATGTTTCAGGCAAGCCCTACTCTATGTGAACCAGGTCCCTTTATAGGGCAGCTGTTACAATAGCTCTTACTCATTTTCTGTTCTCCAGGTCTGATGTGGGAAGCAGACAGGAGCAGAAAACGTCATCTGCCTGTGTGAAATTCATATAGGGTCCTTGCCAAAACACTGAGAGCAGCTAGCTAACTTATCTTAAACTATCTAAACTATCTTAACTATGTTCCCCATAGAAATTTAGGCTGAGTTGCTGGAGTGCAATCTGTTACCATCAATGTGGAAGCCTTACTAAGTGGTTAGTCTGATATGGTGGGGTAACAGCTGCTTTGGACTTGAAAACACACATAAAACTCTTGAAGCATGATATGTTCCCGTCACTGCTAGTTCTATGCTAGCACTAAGGGCTTCTAAAACTCACCTATGTTCTATGTATGGTTCTAAGAAAGGAGTGTTTCCATCTCCATAGAGGAAATAAGAGTATCCAACTTCTCTGAAATTAGTCAGTAACTTGTTGCTGGAAAACTCCTGGTTTTCCTTCTCAGGTAGGAGCGATAATGCCCATAGTAACACCAGTTATAGGAAATGAGAAATAGTACTCAGATCTAATCAACTGCATATAATATGTATCATAAAATGATCTTACAACAAAACATCCTCCAAAGTATTTGTCAAGTGAGTGATATCATCCATTCCATGCAGCTGTCAAAAGAGCTATAGGATCACACATGGTGTCTGAAGCAGAGTGGAGAATCTCCTGTCCTGGGAAAGTAAGTTGCATTATTGTTTCCAGGAAAAAAAATAAGTCTCTTATCATGGAGCTGGGTCTGGCACAGATACCATCCCTTGTTCTCAGGTTGTGAGGTGTCTCTGGCCAGCATGACCATGTCTAGGGTAGATAAAGTCAAAAGCAGTTAGCTTTTGAAGATGGAAGAAAGCAGTACCTGCACACATGCAGTTTGGTTCTAACACAGAGTAAGGTAATCACACTCTGGTTATTCTCTGTTAAGGAACTGGAGACTGCTCTGACTGGATGAAAACCACCTGGTCTAGATTGTGTTGGATGCAGCTTACTAAAGAAGGACATAAAATACCTGCCAGCTTTTATTTCTTCAATTGTTCACCAACACAGGATGCCCAGGGTGTGACAGAAAGCAAGTATGATTGAGTAAAAGTCACTGATAACTGCTACCTGGTATTGCTTCTGGACTGTGCAGCTTGTAGCTCCATGAGCAATTTACTTTTTGTGGACTTATGTTGATTATAGTGCAAATTCTAAGCACTAGACATGGTTGGGTTCAGACCAAAAAGCAACATCTCGGACCAAAGTTTTTCAGTATACACAGAGATAGAATCTTCTTCCAACACTAAAAAAAGACAGAAACTGTGATTCTCAATTCGAAAAAGCAGTACAATGGTATCTTTTTCACTGGTCTGATTGCAAGATGGAGAAGATGCTGACCCAGTAGGATAGTTGTACCCGTGGAGCTGATACTATGGGACAAGTAACTTAAACTGAGGTCATAAGATGATATGAACTCCTACACATTTCAAAGAAATTCAAATGTAGAATGGTATGTGTGGGGACTTTGGGGGTTCAAATGACCTTTCTGGCTAAGACTGAAGTTGTATGTGCTCTCAGTTGAGCTGGTGGCTGGTTTGCAAGGTTGAATTACACACCCAGCCTCCCAATGAGCACAAGATTCCTACTTAGTCACTTATCATCTTTAAACAAGACTTTTCAGTCTGGTTTTATCTTTGCATTTCAAAACTTTCACTTACAAGATGCTCCACTCAGCCATTAGGAAAGAAATAAACAGCCATCCTCACTCCAGCTGTCTTCCTCAAGTCCACCGCCACTTATGTTGACATGCTATTGTGGTCTCTGCCTCACTGTTGCAGCTCTTGGCTGTACTGCTGTAAAACAAGCAGCAGAGGGGTGCCATGACAGACCCTTCTTGCCTCTGGCCAGGCCTCTGGCTTCTCCTCCAGCTGCACCTGCCTTCACTGAAATCTTTCACAGCAGCAGGGAGGGAGCACCAGTGTTTTGCTCACTCTCTGGGCACCGCTGCATCACCTTTTGACTTTTTCACCTTAAAAACATCATGGGAGAGCACTAGCTATCCACCTGTAAGCCTTGGTCTCCACGCCGTGCCATGAGGTTTGCAGTATGGCTTACCTGTCCCACTATAATGTGAGAAGTCAGGACCCTTTATCAGATCAGAAAGGTTTTGTTTCAGCTTGACTGTGGTCACCTCTAGCCCTGACTTCCTCAGCTCTTCTTCTATTACGTTTATTTTGCTCCTGTGCTGTCCTCCCACTTACTTTTTTTTTTCCAATGTAGTTTTTACTTTTCTGTATACTTTCAATGACTGCTTGTCCCTCCCCCTTCATTTTTCAGCCCTTTCTCGTAATCTTGTTGGTGTGCCATGCTTATCTGTACATGTTTGCCTAAAAGCAAAACCAGCTCTTTAAATGTCTCCATAATTTCTATTTAAGGAAGGGAGTGTTTAGGATTGCCACACTCCAGCCCGTGCTGCTCAGATCAGCAAAGCTGAAGTGTGCACTTGGCTTTACGCATTCATGTAATTCCACAGAGTTCTTCATTTAGGCATCTTTAGAGTCACTTGCAAAGGTTTTATTGACTCAGATTAGAGGACACAGAAGTGGTATCGAATCCTTTCAAGCCAGTCTGGCATTGCTATAACTGGAGAAGAATTAAATCAGGCCTGTTCTGTAGCATCATTATCACATTCAAGAAGCAACATAGAAGTTTCCCTTGCTTGTTTTTAATCCAAGGGTTCATTTTGTGCTTGTATAAAACATGCTTGGGTTTTGATATAAATGTGAATACACAAGAGATGTATGTCCTTACACTGGACTTTGTTGTTGGCTACACATTCACATTTTGTCCCTTTATTTTACACAACGCCAAGTCTGCTCTTGAATATGCATTGTGCGTTTAGCTAGAGGTTCAAGAATAAACACTCTCCTGTCTCAGCCAAGCTATTTTCCTCCTGCTTTAATATGCTTTGTCTTTCTTTTAGCTATTTCTTTGCTACTTGTGCTAAGAACACAATGCCCTTGGAAAAATCTTGTTTTGCTGCATACACCACACCCCTTGTATCTGTGCTAACTCTAGAGCCAGGCAAAGCAGAGTGTGAAGGTGTTCAGACAGCTTTGGCCACTGCCAGCTGTTTGTCTTTGTGAGTTTCATGCATTTTTAATTGCACGCACTTCTACGCGTCCCCAGCTTACAAAGCTTAATGCTTTCCTGAGGAAAGCCTGGCATTCGCTTCATTTGCAACCATCCACTTCTTTGCAAGAAAAACTTTGTTTCATAACAGCCTTTCTGTAACTTGGGTGCTGGTTATACCACAGAAGAATGTTTTAATAAATGTTATTTACATTTTTCAGAGTAGCTAGAGGGGGTTTGGTTTTAATTAGCTAAGTAAGAGAGCCATGAGTGATTATACAGACACAGAGCTGCTACCATCGTCTCCCAACTCCTTACACATGACTCCTGTGCCAACATAGCTAAAAAAAGGAAAAAACAGTACAGACCCTTGCAGACAAATATTTTTTGAAAGAGGGGGAGGGGAAAATCAATTAAGACGTTACAGTGTGTATTGTGCCTTAGAGTCCTTTTCCTTACCTGATTAATTGCCTAAGCCAGAGGCAGAAGGTTGCTTTTAGTTTTGGGAGGAGAGAAGGGAGTGTGAGCCCTCCTGCCATCCTCCCCCAAGCAATACTTTGGCAAGGGAAGTCAGGGAGGTTCTTCTATGGAAACACTGACTGCTGAGAGCCACCTCAATGAGCTACAGGCTTCTTTCTCCATCTTTCTGCTGCTTCCTTCTTCCTTTCATAACCCTTATTCTCAGCACAAAAGTAAAAGTCACTCAGAATCCCCTTAGCTTATGAAACCTGAAAGGAGTGAGGTCCAAAGGACAGAGGGGCATTCCAGGAAGCTCTTTTAGGAGTGACTTTGCTCAGTAGCTCAGCCTTAGACCTCTCCAGGAGCATGACCAGCTTGGATGGCAATAGAACCAGACCAGGCAATGCTTGGGAAAACTTGCTAGTAGCCCTGCATCATTGTTTGGATGAAAACTGCAGGAGCTGGTCCCATTGCAACAGATTTAACTTCCAATGTCAAAGGAACCATTAATTCAGGTACAGGCCAAGTGCAAGTAACAGGCTGATGCATCCAGGCTCTATCTGGCAAAGTGCTTCTGGTAACTACAGCCTGGAGTGCACCATGGAGGGGAGAAAAGGGGCATGCCTGCACTGTTGTCTTGTACTAGTAGGTCCTGCTCTACCTAGGAGAATGGGGGCTGAGATTTGCCCACAAACATAATCTGTGATACTGGGCTGGGTGGCATCTATCCAGGACATCCTGCACTTAGTGATAAGACAAACCACGCTGTTCACAACTCTACCCAGAGTCAACACTGGCAGTCTTCAGGGTCAATCTCCTGCTTGTCAGACACTGTGTATTGCCACATCTCTCTTCCAGGCTATCATCACCAAAAAGATGAACACAAGGTTTTAGCATATCTTCATTAGCACCAGCCTGGCCCTTCGCAGAGATAAGCATTTTTACTTAAAATGCCAAGATCACCTAAAAGCAAACTCTTATGTGTAAGAGTGGGACTGGCTTAATAAACATCTTGTGTGGAAAGCAGCAACAACAGTCACTTTACTACTTTCCTGAAAGAGATTTGCTTCTCTTCTGTGAGCAAACAAATAGGTTAGCAGACCACAGTGCTCATGAATGCCTGTCTAACCTCATCGGTTTTAGGAGCTTTCACTGACTTCAGCAAGCCATGGTGGATCAACTTTTATTTGCACTTCCTAGGACACCCATTTGAGTTGAAGAGCAGCTAGTTCATTTCTCGCTTCTCAGCATTGTGCCAGTTAAACACAAATGACTAAGCCTAGAACAGCTATCCTATTTCTCACTGATCACAGCTACCACACTACCCCTGTCTAGCACAAATTCCTGCTGACATCCGAAATTCTCTTCTAACAAAGTCCATGCAGAGGATGAATTAAATAGCTTCTCTGGTCTGCAAGTTTTTCCTAATTCTCCTGTGTTCCTGTTACCATGAACAGAGACCTTTTCCACAGCTTCAAGAACATGAAAGCTGGGTACAGCCATGGGGTGATGTTTCCACTTACGGACCCTGAATGCAGTTTTTCTGAAAGGCATTTTGTGTGTGTGTGTATATGGGGGGGGAGGAGGGAATGTCCTGTGTACCACACCCACTTTCAGCTAGCTTCATACTACTTACACAGTCAGAACCCACAGACCATCTGCAGGAGGTTTACATCTCCAGCAAGGCAATAACCACACTAATTCCAAGCTGGTGGGTTCATATTATATAGTGCAACCTAGAACACATCCTACTTATCTCATGGGGTAATGACAGTTCAAAAGTTGCACGTATGCAAGCAGATAAACAATTCGGGTGAGAGCACTGAGCAGAAGAAACAGGCTAAGGAGACTTAATGGTAGAGTTCACAGCTGTCTCAAGTAGAGAAGCATAGTCTTTGGGATGAATTCCCAGTTAATTTGAAATTAATTCCATGCCTTTTTAAAAACCAACCAAACAACAACTAAGGTTATTATCTGCTGTACTGACCATTTCTGCTGGAAATCTGTTGTCAGCACTTTGTATGTCTTTTACTGTGCATTTTCTGGTATGGGTGGTCATCTATCTGGGCTTGCAAGGAGCAGGGACAGGTTGTGGGGTGGAGAGGGGACAAGATTAACTTGATGTTAATGGATGGCTGTACCTTCTAGGAGAACTTTGAGACTCAGAATGAAAAGTCAGGGAGACTTGCTCTTGGAAAGCATCTTCTCTCTTCCACCCTTTTTGTGGGGAATCGGTTGCCATCCTCACACAACAGCCAAGCAAGTATTTTTATGCATTTCTGTGGTGCTTTATCACACTGCAGATGGTGACCATAATCTCTGTACTGTAGTTAAATACGAAGAAAGACTGTTCTTTTGTTATAACAATTTGTTATAATGATAACAAAACTCTCTAACCATACACAGCTAGACAGACTTGCACAGAAAATCAACAGGTTTTACCAATGCCTTTAAGCTAGCATTAAACACAGGTGAGACCTTAGGGTACTTCTGTCACAGTAGCATTGAAAATTTCCTCTCGGTCACACACCCATGGACACTGGATGAGCAGTTGCTAACGCCAAGGCAGAACAGCCTAGTTTGGCAGGGCAGAGACTGGCTGAAGTGAAGTACCACCACTCTGTACCTCAGCTCAAAATGGGATGTGTTGTAAGCAAATTGCTTATTGGTGGAAGTCAAGGAGACCTAGAAATAAATGGAAGTCACATACTCTGGTCTTTACCCTGTACTTCTTTAAGACAAATAAGGACTTTGTCTTCATATCTGAATTATTAATAGTTTGTAAAATATACAACTACCTCAGTCCATGACCCTTCGATTTCACCCCTGTAAACTGTTTTTTGATGTGTCAAGAACTTGCTAATACATCACTTGGATGCCTTTGAAGAAATGAACTCAGTATGTGAGGACAGTGCTGCGAGGGGATATTCAGAAAGATTAATGCTAGTTTAGCCTCTGCAAGCTGCCTCTGCTGGACTTCTCTAGGCATAATTAAAAGCAGACAAGTGAGGTTTCTCCTCACCAGGAGCAGAGGGAGGGTAAGGAAAATGTCTTCCCTAGGTGAACACCAACCTTTGTGAAAACCTCTTGTGGAAAGCAGGAGAACGCAAGGATCGCAGGGTATCAAAACCCAATATCTGGCTGATATTGAGGGTGGAGTTTAATTTCATTTTAGTTTAGGCTTGCATCAGGTAGCTGTGTGAGCAGAAGAGAATCTGGCACTGAATGTGCTGTGTGAAGACTGGGATGTCTCTTGAATTCTCCATGCCTGCCTCTTGCTGGGAGAATAGATGCCCTGTGATAAGCTTTTGAGCTCCTCAGGAACTGCATCTGCTGCACAGTCCTGCCGAATGCACTTTGCAAATAAAACTCAAATTTTTCATTTGCCACATTCACTTGTTTAGCACTTCACCCCACAGCAGGCTTCAAGCTGAACAGACCACACCATGATTCACCCATTTTAACTTGCTGCTCTGACCAGCTCTAGAAGTAAATGGATCATTCAGGGAAAGGGTCATATAAAACTAAGGGGTCCATACTGGGCAAAGGACAGTTATTTTGCATAATGAGAAATAATTGCAAGCATTAGCTGTCTTTGATGTTTACTCCTTGTGCAAGACAAGTAGACTTGCACAAGACTTGGATAACCACTACAAGCAGGAGAAACAATATTTTACAGATTACTTTATTATATTAGAGTAACTGGTATAAATACTTCAGCCTATCTGGTATAAAACACAAATATTTATGGATCCCACTGAATTATATGACAAGGTTGTCACTAAATCACACAGCAATGAAGTCTCTTTACAGCACCACCTTTTGAAAAAATGTGCTGTAGATAAGGATCTGGGGGAATTGGCTAATCTTTCTCTTTAGCTCCTTCTTCCCCCCCATCCCATTCCTTTGAGACAAAGGTGGGCTTGGTTAAAGGAGAAAATAATTTGTCTGGTAACAGCCTCTTCTGACAGAAGTTCTTCCAGAGGAGCTGAGATGCCCTGCAAGGCCTGTGGGAATACAGATAGGCCCATTAAGGCATCAAGCTTTCCTGCAGAACTACAGCTTTCTGCTGACAAATCAGCTCTGCAGCAGCTTCATCAGATTACCTTAACCAGCCACCAGATAGACTGGTAGAGAAATCTTCCCATTCCCTTCACATCCTGTGCTGAGCTCAAATCAGCTTATAATGATACACGTCTGATGGAATAGCAGGAGAGAAAATAGGAACGTCAGCAATGAAATGCTCCCTGACTGAAATAACAGGAGCCTCAACCTCTGAGCTGATGGGGTAACAAACAGGGAAGGAGCTTGGCTCTTAACCTTGAGCAAAATTTGTTTCAACAAGCTTACCTGAAATGCTGGAAAGGAACAAACTAGATCAGTGAGCTATTCAACTCCTACCCATGCAAGTTTTCTCAGACAGTTTCCTTCTACTTAACCTTTGCAGGAAACATTTCAGTGTTCCCTGACTGCATCAGTGACAGCACAGTGGGGAGGAAGTTATTTGCACTTCCTCATCAGGACGAGTTTAGTCCTGCTTTCCTTCAAGTACTTACTGCCTTTAAGGTGTCAGGTCTCACTATCTCTAATTTACATACTTAAGGCTAACACATTTGGTAAGGAGATGTATTAAGTATGGCCACTCCTATTGAAATTTGACCACAAGCAGCTCTATGGATTTTGTTCACATTTATGGGAACCTATAATTTTGCCACTACACTGCTCAAAACCTTCAGTATCATCAAATGATGCTTTCCAGGATTTCCACACATACGGTCTCAGGCTCTGAGACTTTCATTCCCCTCCTGAGATTCTCTGCCATTTCAAAACTGAGAATTAAAACGAACAAACAGACATGCCCCACCTCACACCAGCCACACATATGCAGGGAACTGCATTTCAAATGCACAGTTTTCAAAAATTTTCATATTTTTGCCAATTCCAGCAGACCTAGAGCTGGGAAGGACAGGATGGAGAGAATTTCTGAGAATCCAGTCCAACTCAGAAAAGCCTTTAATTACTAAGAGGGGCATTTCACTATTATTCTTTTTGCACCTTTTTTTGTTGCAGGAACCCACCTCTCTCTATCAGTCTCTCTTCTTACGAGACATGCTAACTGCAGACTGAGGGCATGAGTTTCATTCCAGCTTTTTAACACTGAGTTCAAATATCAGAGCAACCCTGTCAAGAAAGGAAAGACACACTCAGCTGCACTTAATCCCACACTTCTGATTTTCCTGCCAACAGGATCCTGCCCCACTTCTTCCCACTCCTCCCTCTGTGCTCCAGATAGTATGGGAGAAAAACTCAGGCTGCCTAGCAAAGGTTGCCCTGGCAAAAGCTAAACTTCACTGCCACCCCCTTTCCATCTTCCCTTTGATCAGCCATGCTTTCCACCTAAGCCTTGAAAATGAAGAGCTGGTCAGGCTCAGCACAGTCAGACTTTTGCGTCAAGGGAGGCAGAAGGGCAGGTTTTGAGAGCTGACCCTCAGACCCTCTCTCCCCCTCTTTGCTCCAGCAAGTTCCAGTACCAGGAGTCACTATCAGCCAAATCGTTTTGTTCCCTTTATGAAACATGCCCTCCAGGTTCAGATCAGCTCTTCAGTTTGAGACTCAAACCGCCTGGTTCCTCTGCAAGGAGAAAGTGACACTGAACAATATTCTCACAGTTTTATTTGTAAAGGACATAGCATGAAAAGCTGTATTTCAATGTACTTCAAAACCTGAAAAACCCATGTCAGTTTGTGGTATGTATGTTAAAGTGCTTGATATAACAATACTTTTACTAATGTTGTCTTGAAAATAATCCAGTTCTTATTGAATTAGTAATAATGTAAAGACAAAATATACTTAATGGAGACATTTAAGGATCATTTTAAGCTATAAAGGGCACATTTGTACATTTCAAGTGTAACATACAGTATTTCCCCTTAAGATGTGCACCCTCATTTGATTGAAAGAAGGAATTTTCTCAAATATGCCATTGCGCAACTACTCTAAAAAGACGTTTTTGAACAGTGATATCTAATTACACAAACCACCTTGGAATAAACAAGAGTAGATTTTTCACTAAACAGTAGAATTTCATTCGCTTCAGAGAATTATAAATACACATTTTGTACATAGTGAGGCATTTGATTCTCTGACTCCCTCAAGTTTACCATGCTGGATGTTAGTATAACAGGACTATGCAAACTCAGACATCTGCAGGAGGGTATTGAATAGGATTTTTTATCATTTTTTTAGAAGTAGATACCAGAGAACTTTGGTCTTTTCCAAGATTCCCTTTCTCAACCAAAGAAGGTGCTTTAACACTGAAGTAAAAATTGTGTTAGCTTAGAAGAATCCTGATGGGTTTCTTACCATTCCAGTGGGTAGAATGATTTCTGTAAACATTACAGAAAAAAACCCTCACAGTTTCCAATAAACAAAAGTAGTCTACAAAAAAAAAAAAAAAAAAAATTTCATACATGGTAGAATAAAAATACACTACAAAGAACCATACTCCCAAGTCTGTCAAATAACTTGTCTTCTAGGAATCCGAGGCACTCAGCTGTGCCCCTTTCAACATATCTTAGGGTGTTTTATTGCCTACAAGAAAATATTAGACATACATAATTTTAACTGTATATATTATGATGTGAAACCTGACAAAACCAAACAAGTCAACACTTGCTGAAAAAGCTGATGTGAAGTTGTGTTGAAGTTAAGTGCTAAAGGTTCCTTAATGTAGTTTGAAATGGGGGAAGGCCCTGTTTTGAATTACAAATTTCCTCAGGTTTTGACTTATTTTAATTTAAGAAAGATTTCATGCAGTTATTGCCCTTTTCTCTGCGTGGTTTATTCGTCTGTGCTTTAGAGGTGCTCACTTTATCCTGCTTGCACTTAGCCCATGTCATGTCGGATCAATGTTATGGCTGCTTAAGTCATAAATAGTCTTTGGAGAAGTATGCAGCAGTATACTTTTGAGAAGTATCCAGATAGCAAATGCAGATGATGCCATGAAGAAATCCAAGGACTAAAGCGGTTATTATTTCAGTAAAATGAAAGTCACTTAGACTGTGTTGGGCGTGAAAAAATCATGTATAGCAGTCATTAGACATAAAAGGCTTGAGATGTAACAGAAATCAAAACATCCTAAGCAGTCATTACCAAATAATGCTGCCACATGGTTTCCGATGCTAAATGTGTAATTTATTGATGGAGTTAAGTACTAGGGACGCATTTTCAACTGCTGCTGAAGGGCTGTCATGCATCTTCTGCTGACTTTAAGCAGACTTACCTGGCCAGGCAGAAAACCCTAACACCCCCAACTTCACATTTCTGGAAATGTAAAAGAGATGTCACAGAGCTGAGGGCTCAGGCTACTAACTCATTCAAAACCTTTACATTAGCTATTCACACCCACAGTAGTGGCATGGAAGTGCTGCTTACAGTAGTTGGGATGAGTTTAGTCAGTTTAAGGAAGTACAAGCCCAGGAGAAAGCTGGAAAACCCTCATTAAAAACTAGAACCCTCATTAAAGTCAATGACTCCCTGACAGTGTTATTTTACTTCTTTCTTAGGAACAAAAAAAAAAAAAAAAAAAAAAAAAAAAGACAACTATAACATAAAGCTCTCCCTTCTAAGGAAACAAAGTCACATGAAGAATTTTCTTCTGTCTGGGACTATGATGTAAAACATTTACACTAAAGTGAGGGCTGGTATAAGAACTGGACAGCAGAATGACCACAGTAAAGTAGAGAAGCTTGGCAAAAGGTAGGTGAGAAAGCAAACCCTAATTTTCATCCTCTTTCCTTTTCTTTATCTCTCATCCCTCTCTCCACCACATGCACACTGTACCAAGACCTGCTACTGCCCACCATTCCCAAGTTCCTCCTAATGCCACTGGAGTACAGTGCAAGGCAATACACTTAACAGTAGCTGCCAGGGGCCTTTCCCAAGCCACAGCTGCTGGTGAGACAGCCACAGAAATCTACTGACGACACGGCCAAGACCATAGGGAATAAACAAGTGGAAACAAACACCTGTGTTTAAACTAACTTCCAAAAATTAAAACCAGATGAAGCTAACTATTCCCTCAGATCCTTTCAACTCCCATCCACAAGAATGGAAAACACTCCGTATTTGCTGCATGGTAGTATCCACAAGATGGTTTTCATGTAATCTCTTGGTAAAATTTTTAGTGATTTCAATTGCTCCCAGTTCATCTTTGAGAGCTGTGTCCATATATACATACTGTATTACTAACATTTTAACTGTAAAAGCATAGGAGAGGAACCTCAAAATATGAAAGTGAGATTCTTTTTTTACCTCCTTTGCTTCATTCATTTTTTTTTTTCCATAGCTGCATAATTAAAAAAAACCCATTAAAGATCTTGTACTTCCTAGGAACACTCATTCTGTGAGATAAAGGAAGACTTATAAACTGTAAGCATTTCAAAACCACCTGATACAGTTCAGTAGCACAGCAACATTGGTGTTTGTCTCTCTGCAGCAATGATTCTTCTCAAGTACAACGAGAATTTGGTATTGACCAAATTCTTCAGCATGGGGGGGGGGGGGGGGGGGGGCATCGACAACACAAACTGGCTGAGGGGGAAGGGGAATCATCAGATCATCTAGACAGGCAAGGGACACACTGAGTGAGTCAAGCAAGCCATTGTTCCCCACCTCAGGCTGCAGCAGCACTGCTTAAACAGGTCTCTCCTACTCTCTGGCTTTGAGGCTGACAACAGTCCTCCTCTCCAGTGTGTAAGTATTCCAGTGCTTGTCTCCCCTTTCGGAGATCAACAGAAGTGACACAAAAGACCATACAGAAAATGATGACTCACGGCTTGCGTGCATGGAAAGGATTGAGTCTTCGAACAAACAAAAACCTAAGAGAGACCATGTAGAGTCAGGTAAACCAGCAGATGCTCACAACATTTCCAAGAGTGAGACAATTACAATGGCTACATAATGGTATTTGCTGCATTAAGTTGCAATGCCTGAAAAAAGCCCTGCTGAGTTTGCGCTGTATTTACACACTGATTGGCTTCTTCCTTGCAAGCAAGTAGCGACATCCCTTCCCACCTCAGTCCTTCCCTCCCCCACCCTCCCACCCCAGTCCTTCCCCTGGGTTTAAGCTACTCATAGTCAGAACAAGAACATTCAGTCTAAGAAAAATTTCTTAGAGTAATATAATTTCTTAAAGAAGATAGCATATTTACACACATCTAACACATGAAAATACTCTATTTTATACTAAATTTCTGTTTCAAATAAACTACAATACTGCATCTTAGCTTTCTGCAGCTTTAGAGGACAGTTCCCATCGGGCACAAACTGGGCTTCCCACTCCCGCTGAAACTGGCAGCTTTGCCTTACAGTGCTGGTCTACCATCGTGCTCAAGTCCTGACAGGTCTCCAATTGTGGTTTGCTTGCTTGGGAAAGGAATAATGAAGTTCTCAGCAAAGCCATGCTAAACATCCACTCCTTTAATAAGCGATCCTTCTAGGATGATGTTGAAGTCTTGCAATGTCTGTAGGACTCGGATAAGGGAGTTGACAGTCATGCGGTCCCGTAGGAGAGCATTCTCCTCATACATCCTTGTAATGGGAGGGCACTCTGCCAGCAACGGGATCCACTGAGAGAGCAAGTGGTCCCTGCAAAGGGGGTGAAAGAAATTATTTTACCACCAAGTACAACAGATCTCAAACTGAAATTCTTCTCCTAGAAAACAACCCAAAACATGCAGTCTCTTTTTGCAGTTGATGCATGTTGTTTGTGCATAAACATTTCCTATCTAATCATTACACTTGATTTTGTTAGTAAAATAGATGTAACTAAACATACTCTAGGAATGAAGATGGAAAAATATCAGCAGAATTGGACAACTGACCTTGGAAGAATCAGCAACATTTTCAGATGAGGAAGGGAGAAAGAAACTCAGGAAAAAACAAGGGACTGTTTTTCAACTGTTTTGCTATGTATCCAGACAGACAAGACAAACATGGTGCTTATTTCTAGACATACCATCTTCTGCCCTCCAAAATACAACTAAGCCCCACTCCTTCTCCCCAAGTGCAAGACAGAAAGCATTCCATTAGGAAAGAAGGATTCATCTAGAATAGTTTTGTCAAAATTTTAACAGACGTGCCATTTTCATAGGCAAATGATTCAATGAGGCTTTAGAAATGCAACAGCTCTTGCAAAGGAACTGTACATTCCCAAAGCCAGAACTTCATCAGAAATAAAGCTTCAAGACAGATTTCATACATATGACTGTCAAGCTAACAGTTATAAAAGACCTCAAAACATTTTTAGCAGTTTAGACACTAGCCATGTATCATTACTGCCACTTCGCTTCACATTTGAATATAGTATTAAAACTGCCTAAAATAGATACTGAGTAACAGACAGGTATGAGAGGTCTTAAAGTGGAAAACTACAGGTAATAAGAATGGTGTGGAAATATTCTTCTAGTCTAATGCAAGAGGACATATATAACAAAAAGCTGTTAGGTACCTTGTCCCCAAGCAAACCAGAATCTGGAATTTGCCATCCTTTCCAATGTTCCTTGGAGCTGTATTGATAGCATTCACATAGTGACAAAAGGTTTTGCATGATGACCTCTGAAGCAAAAGGGCCTCCTCATTGTCTCCAATTTGGTCACTGGTTTCAAAATAAGCAACAGCTTTCTCTGTAACAGAAGAAAAGCAGAACCCAGTGAGCAGAAATATGTCATTGTCATGCAGAATTACACAAGGGAATCCTTAAAAAAACCCAACCTGATAAGAGCTATATTGTTTATATATGGATTTCTCACACTGAAGAGCAAAGGAGGTGGTGATATCCACCTTTGCTATATAGCAGTGGTCAGCAGCCTGGCTGATGTCTAATGCAGTTGGATAACATCCATGAGCCACACCAGAGCACCTATCAATGGTTTCATTGTCAATGATACCATCAGCTTTGACTTTTCACCTTTTCTGAGTAAGCACTTAGCCTCAGGCTAAGCACCTCTGCTTGAGAGCATGTTTTAAGGGAATAAGTACATCTTAAATTACCTGACTATAGGCCTACAGGTAACCATCACCAGAAGATCAGTGATTTAGAGAGTTCTCATAAACTACTAGTAATCTAAACTTTTCACTGCCCTTTCCCAACTGTCCCCCTAACATAAATTGCTACCCTACCCCAACTTCCAGCCTACCTTCTTTCTGGGTAGAAAAGCAGCTGTTGGAACATTCATCTATAAATAAATTACTGTATTTGAAGTGCTCAAATTTCTGCACAGATTCACACTCATCCCTTATACAGAGTTCAGTATTTCTCATTTTCCATCTTGTTTGTCATTGATGCTAAGCAACATGGAGCAGGTGCTAGGCAGGAACAAATGGCACCCTAACTGATGAGAATCCAAGGTCTGTGCATAAATAGTCATTTTGTCCTAATCTTTATTCTTCTTCTGCCCCCAAATCATATAGCATCTTACCTATGAAATCCCAGAGGAAGACATTCTTATGAAAAATGCGAGCTGATTTGAATCCATGGTGGAAGACCTGCTCCAGTGCTGCGACCAGACCATTTTCTCCACACAACAGGATGGTAAGGCTCCCTCTCTGTGGGAAAGGGAGAGCCCGTAAGTACAGCTTGCCTGCTTTGTATACCAGAAGCTTCAAATCTAAAGGGTAACAGTCTCTATTGGTACTTCAGTTCCATTTCTGTTTATAAAAATATTACATGCATTGTAAATACTGGCCAAATAATAAAAAGCAGGAGGTACCTCTTTCTCTGGCTTGTGAAAGTGTTTCACGATATTGTTCACAGCTTCCCCGATTCCCTCTTGGATCTGTCCCGCATTAGGCTCTGTGAAATGACAGAGGGCATGCTAGCTGAAAACACCAATTTCGAAACATTCATCAAATTTTCATGATGACATAGCTTGAATGGCAGGAATGCTGTCATATCTTTAACAGGGTTCAGGCAATCGTTTGTCTTGGGTAAATCTGAGTCTTAATTACAAGCAACTGAGGAGCAACCCTGGAATAGTCAAATAAATAGGCATACTTAAAAATGTACAACCCAAGGATCTGTCTTGATAAATATTTTATTTGAATTAATCACATCTTGCTCATCACATAAGAGTACAGCAACACTCACACCAAGAGACATGGGCTGAAAGGTTGTAGCCCAGTCATTTGACTCACTTCTACGTGACAGAGGCCAGAAAACCCATCAGTCATTAATTCCTGACTTGACTTTACAATGTTTTATTGAGACAAAACAAGTACCTATTTTAGGCACACACCTGGTTATTGTACTGGTGGGAAGGCCCACAGGCAAAGAATATTCCTTATTAACAGTTCCAACATCAAGTTACCTTCTGTCTTAAAATGTATGCTATTTTCTGCTCTGAAGTTGTTTAGCTGTATGCCTCTGCTACTGAATCATGCTATGCCTCTGCCTGCCACCATCTCATCTTCCCATGCAAGTATCTGCAGAAAATTATCTTTCACTTTCTAAGTAAAACACTGAACTTTTAAAACTTTCTTTTAAGCAGATGTTTTCCAGGCTGCAGTCATTTTCATGGTTCTTCTACAAGTCCTTTCTAGTTTTTCAGACATACGTATGTTGCTATTAGTTTGTCCTACAATTGTTATTTTAGAAGCGTAGAGTAATCCAGTATCATTTTAGCACATGACGACCTCCACAGTCTTTGGCAGGTCTAACATAGAGCCTCACGTAGTTCAAAGACGAATTATTTGGCCTTAGTGATCTCAGACCTAAGGAAATGCTCTGGTGCCTGCTCCTCCAGCTAATATGGACTCACACATGTGAAAAGCTGCAGTGGTCCCGTAGTGGTTTTTAAATGCTGCATTACTCTTGGAGGCTAATCTTCCCTTGCTTGACGTTCTTGCATGCTTGACATGCTTGCAGTCATGTCCTTTAATTTGAGAAGAGCTGTGCAGATTTACAAACAGATCTCCATTGTGCACATCTGTCTGCTTTAGATGAGAATGCCTCACGTGGCCCTTATGGTCCCATGCTCCATTGTAGCCAGGTGCAATTACTCATAAAAACTAATTTTAGGGACATGAAGCTGATGACTCCTATAGTCCCCTTGGGAGATGTGCTCCTCCAGAAGCCAGTTCACAGCATCCACATCAGGCTCAGAATTGCCCTTCAGAGAGGACTGTCTTCTCATTGGCTGCAAAGTGAACAGGGAAGCTGAGCAGCATCAGCTACTGCAAATTCTGCTGCCTCCTCCTCCTCTATCATCTCTTATCTCCAAGCTCCAAGGAAAGAGATTATTATCTCTCAACTGTCAAATGGGGATGTTGTAAGAGGCAATGTGTGCAGGCACAGAGCAAGCTGCCGACATACAAAACGGGGCAGGAAAAACTCATTAGCTCTCAGTTATTCCCCTACACCAAGCCTTACTTCAGTAGAAGTTCACATGAGCTTTGTTTCTCAGCAGTTGTTGCCCCCTTCTCTAGGGCCCAGGGGAGAAAGGACTTACTGGTGTTCTTCCCTGTGAGAGAAGTGATGCTCAGTCGTCGAGCTGTGGTAGGAGATTTCTGCTGGGGTGGGGTACGGCACTGCTTTCCCAGCTCTTCGTCAGATGTGGAGGACACCAGCTCTCCAATGAGTATTCGTTCCAAACTGCCATCGTCAACTCCTTTTCCCAGCCATCGCCCACAGGGAAACCTGCCATGCAGCCAGCACAAGCACAGGTCAGCCACACAGGTGGTTAGAGGGACAGCTAGTGCCCACAAACACTGCTAAAAGGCATGGAACACTCCGCAGCCAGAAACCAGAACTCAGTAGGCAGCATCCCCTGCACCACAACTGATAGAACCAAACAAGAAAACTTGCATTCACCTCCGTCCTTAGGAAGAGGGAAATATGAAAAGTTTGCATGAAAGCACGGAACAAGAAAAAGTGTTATACACATACTTCATGGGCCACATCTTGATTTCTGCTGGGTTATTTTTCACTTGCAACCTTTAAAAATATTTTGATGATCAACAATTAAATCCTCACACAGAGTTCCCACCAAGCTGACACTGTGACATCTCCTCATACTCAAACCTAACCTCACAAATTTATTGCTGTACTTTTTGATCTCATCCACAGTCCTCACGAAATGTCCTTGTACCCAGTTTCCTCCTACTTTCCCGCATACGCTGTGGCCAACCCTGAGCTCTGGAGCTCACTTCTCCAAATTACACTTTTCCAATATCACATTGGAGGGGGAGCTTGGAGCTTACTTAGATCTTTTATAAACCAAATTATGAGTTAGGAGGTCTTTTTGACACAAGAGGTATGTACTCAATAGAAGATTAAGAAATCATCAAAACCTTTTATTTTCTTGTAATCCAACTTTCTGTGAATTTATTATAGTGCTTAGACATCTGAATATTTTTTTCAAAGGAAAAGAACCCAAAGATTTGCCCTAAACTATCACTCCAGCTTTTGGGAGTTTTAAGAGTTCATTTGTGCAGAATTTTACCACACTGCTTTAAATCAAGAGACTTAACTATTAGACACAAACATGAATCACTGCAGAAGTATCCGTACTGTCTGTCCTGTAAAAGAAAAGAAAATCCTACATTCAAGTCTCGCTTATTATTTATCAGATTATTTGACTTCAAATAGGGTTTCTGTAATAAGAGCCAGGGGTGGAGGAGACCAACCCATCCCTATAGGCCACCCAAATCAGCCCCCAGTGCTCCATCAACTGAGGAAAAGATGAATGCCTTCTTGATTTCTCTAGATTTAACAAGGAAGACCTTCAGACAAAGAAAATTAAAACTGGTTGCTTACTTGTATGTGTGTCCTGTTATTTCATTTCTGACCATGACACAATCAACCAGCCACTTGGCTAGTAGCCCTGAGTTGTCATGACCAATCTGAACCGTTGTCAGCTTCCCCAAATTCTGGCACTGAAATGAATAATAGCTTTTACTTAATTAAAAAAAAACCAAACAAACAAAACCAAACCAAATCAAAACAACAGACAACACTCCCCCCCACCACATGCACACATATGGTCTCAAATGTATGCTTTTATTCAGTTTCCTTTGATTTATACAGCAAGTATTTTCAGCCAAACATGCAGAGCATTTTGAAAATCAGAAAAAATATGTTAAAGACAGGAGAAAAGAAATACCTTGAAAATGAACTATTAAAAGCCTGTGAAGAGATTACATTCTTTGTTGTAAGCACTCACTCTTAATATTTCTGAGAAGCATTAATTACAGATTTCTAAGCTAAGTCGATAAAAGGTGTACTTTTGTAGAAGAAAACAGATCTTCAGTATAAAGAGCTTTTAAAAAAAGCATTTTGAGCATACTGACCTTCAGCTGACTCACTCTATACTATGAAGCAGTCCCTAGTTCCTTTATTATTTTCAAAGATCGATTTGCTTATTGTTGGGCAAGACAAAAATCAGTAACATTTGAGACTCAACATCACAAAGAGACAGAACAAGGAAAACAAGGGAGTGGAATTTACCCAGTGCAGTATGTAATTGCAGGTTTGGCTGGCAGCAATATCTGTTAACATCACGTAAACACTTCCCTTGCAAGACCTTGGTTTTCATTGCTTCTAATACTGCTAAACAAGCAGCTTGGGCTGACATTTTCCATAGAGGGTGGCTACCCAAGCTGATATTTTAGGAAAGCTCCAGCCAAAGGAATAATCCAGAACGGTGTTAACATGGACCTCAGAAATGGCTCGATATGCTATTTCGCTTGTTAGAAGCTTGCAGATCTTTTTTTACAAAATACTAATATCTGAATGAGAAGCAGCTGTTGTAGCACAAAAACACCCTCTTTGTCTCTGTCAACATCTACCTGTACTTGGCAAGAGGTTTTTGTATTTTTTGGTTGGTTGGTTGGCTTTTAGTTTGTTTGTTTTTATTTGTTTATGTTGTTTTTGTTCTGTTTTGTATTTTTTTTTCTTACTATTGCTGTTGAAGATCAGTCTGCATATGCTCAATGGCTGCAACTTCAAGTATAGTAGTAGATTTTCCTATGAAATCACTCCTTACTGGATATGGTACAGCCTGGAGCTACTGGAGCCTGATGGGGCTTTCCCTGCAATTCCCAGCTGCTTTGGCATGGCACCAAGCCAACATTTAATTGATGGGTGGGAAAGCAGAGGGGAACATTGGGTAGTCAAATGCAAAGAGAAAACCACAGCAAGAGCGGAGAAGAGAGCCTGGTGAGGATGTCAGTTCTAGAGTTTCCCAGGAGAAGCATCTGAAGCTGGGAAGTTGAAGGGCTCAGTAGTTAGACTGGCTGGTTGGAGGGAATACAGCAATGCTGGACAGAGAGCTGGAGCAGGAAGAGAAGAAATTTGGGACTGGACAGAGGTAGAAAGGGACCTGGGTAGTTGTAACTGGGAAGACAGATAGAAAGAAGGGAAAAGAAGCTTGAAAAGAAAAGAGCAGTCAGAAATGAGCCCTGAAAGGGAAATTTAAACAAGGAGACATGGAAGGGAATGAGACATAGAAATAGAATGGCCAAGCAAGAACAGGAGCCCTGTGGACAGCAGGTCTGGGGACAGCAGTGAAGCCTGTGCTTAAAAGTGATACCTGCTCACAGGAAACTTCTATCTAGCACAGGAGTGGCAGGCAGCACTATTTTCCTGTACATATCTGAACGCACAGTGACCTTGAAAACCTAGACAGAATCTGAAATGCTGTGATCTTAGGATAATAAACTCACACCAGAGGAATGTTTACTTGGAAGCATGTTTCAAATTCAAAAGTAAAACGTAAAGAGCATGTACTCACCTCAAATGTCATTTCTAGGTGGTTTTTCGGAATCTGCATTACGCCTGTATCTCCTAGTTCTCCTGATACACATATCCATGGGTTTGATGTGGTTATTGCATTGCTTAGTTTTTTGATGGGAATTATCACTGACCTATAAGGGATCACTAAGAACAGAGGGTGGGGAGGGATAAGTTAGTCTTGACTTGTTTTTTCCTCCTCCTTACAGTAAATGCAATTTCTGGAGTAAACCACACCTCTCCTTTGAAGGTAAGTCCTTGCCCCACTTCTCAGCAAGGTAACAAGGAGAACTCCTCCTCTGTTCTCCCTAGAAAGGCTGAGCCAAACCCGCAGAGCGCCTCGCTGCTGCGCCAGAGACTCTCCTCTGGCGGAGGGTCACAGCAGCAGCAGCAGCCGCCGCCCTCCCAGCTCTAGCCAGCCATAAACCCGAAGAGGCGGCTCTGAAGCCCGGCTCCGGGGGGGGAGCTTCCACCGGCCTTAATCACTGTCAGCAGCTGCTTCTGCCCATCCGGGAGCAGCGAGGCGCTCGGTGCCGCCCGCCGCGGGGCGGCCGCGGGCGGTGCGGGGAGCGCTGCCGCACGGTGGAGCTGCCGCCCCGCGCACCACCGGCCCCCGCTTCTGCCGCGGAGCCGCGCCGGAGCCCGCCGCGGAAGGCGAGGAGAGGCACCCGCGGTACCTTTACTGGGAGGGCGGTGAGGCGCTGCAGCAGGTTGCTCCGAGAAGTTGCGGATGCCCCTCCCCGGAAGTGTTTAACGTGGATGGGGCTTGGAGCAACCCGGTCTAGAGGGGAGTGTCCCTGCGCATGGCAGGGGTGCTGGAACTAGATCGTCTTTAAGATCCCTTCCACCCCAAACTATTCCATGATTCTATTATCATTATTATTATTATAATATTTTTTATTATATTCCCTTTAAATCTACACCACCCATATGTGCTTCAGACAAGGACTGCTACCCAGCCCAATTTGGATTTGACTTGGATACTGCAGGCTAGTCCTGCAAGACTCTCTCTCCTATCTTTCAAACGCTGAATTTTTGATTGGGTAAGATAAGCCAGCCTTTTTACATTTTGTGTGCCATGCAATGATACTTCAGTCACAAAAACTACTCTCGAATTCCAAACGCTTGTCCTACAGGGGAAAGCTGTCATGCTGGATGCCCCACAGAAGTAAGGTAATCAAAGATGAATAAATCTCTTTGCGCTGTGCTAGTTCTGAGAGGACTTATTGCTTTAAGAGGAGAAAAAGTAGAACGAGTTCCTGTTTTGACAGCCAAGTAAAACTTGCTTCATTTCACCCTGAACAGGCAGGGAAATGAAGACTAAGGACTACCCAGGTGAATCCAAATAATTAGGTCATCTCATGGGATCCTGCCTTCTCTGAATGGCCCAGTGCTGGAGACACAAAGATTTTGATTCAGTCTCTGCTCTCCTTCTTACAAGAAAGGAAGAGAGACGTTATCTTTTGGTATTTAAGGAGAGACAAAAAGAGATTTAAAATATGCAGCAGGGCACAAAGTCCCTTGTATTTCATCCTCCAAGACTTCAATCTCCTTCTCAGTCTGCAGAGTGCAGGCTGTTAGTATGCACACTTAGCGAAGGACAGAAAGAAGCTTTAGGATGTAGAGGACTTTCTGGGAGGGAAGATGAAAGAGACTATACAAGGTGGTAAGGAAAATCAAGAGCTACAGTGGCACTCTGCTGATTACTCTCCTTTGTGCAATGCTCTTATCCAAAGCACTCCCACGCAACCTTGGCTCTCCAGCTGGTTTCCCAGGGCAACACCCAGCACCCATGAGCCTGGCAGCAACAACCAAGGTTTCCAGATAAGGGCTCAGCTACTCAGGCACCAGCACCATCATCTCTTAAAAATCATGAAAGCAACTAATTTTTATTCAGGAGGAAAAAAAATTGATTCTCCTACTCACTGATTGTGGTGAAGACGCTTGTGAAGCAGAAGTAATCCACAGCATTGAGAGACAGCAGGTGATATAGAAACTGTTCCCGTTCTTCTTCACAGCGCAGGAAAGCATAACGCTTGTAAAGTTTCCTAGTAAAAACAAATACATTGAGGTTTGTTGTTGTTTGTTGTTTTGGGTCTGGTTTATTTTTTCTTTTAAGAAGTACCATGTATCTTAAAAGGCGTTTGTTTGGATTTCAAAACACCAAATGAAGAGTTAATGAGAAGTACAAAAAAGTGAAATTCCCCAGCTAACATAAGCTGTTAGAAGCCTATAGGGAGCATTTACCCCCTATGCTACACGTGTTTTACAGATCACTGTCGGTTCCATGCTACCATAACAAGGCTAGAGAGTTCATCTCATGAAAGGATCAGTTTTGATTTTGTAGCAAAGCACAGATATAAACTAGCACTACTCACAACAGCAGACCTGAAACAACATACATCAACCTAATTTCTTCCCCATACCTTCCTTTCCACTGTGGAATGGCCATGTCTAACAACCCAATCTTCCTTCTGCTCTATACTGCAACAGAGAAAACTAAGCTGAAGGCACCAAACCAGGGAAGGCACCAAGCAGCAGCAGGGGTCCTCCTTTCACTCTTGCAGTTCAGTGAAATGAGTGTACATCACCAATTGCCCAAGGCAGCACAAAGGCACACCATGAATTAACCTGGCCACGCTCTGAGAAAGCGCAGAGCTTGTGACGCTGCATGTAGTCTGAAGGCAACAGACTTCCAAAAAGCTGCTGAGGTACATACATGCAGATGAAACTTTAGGAAAAGTCAGGTCTGCCACCATGCCTTTAGCTGATCACCCAAGATGTGATTATCTCCAGCTTCTCCTCTTTCTTCCTGCTGGCAGGTTTGAGTATTTGGTAGCTTCTGGCATATATCACGTATGTGCATCACAAGAGCTAGAACTGCATGCAATAACTTGGGTGTTTTCTTTTCATAAGGTTTGGTTTGGGTTTTTTTTCTAAATGCATTGCTTTGAGAAAACGAAGCCAGAGAACATCTACCAAGCCTGAGGCTTAAGTGCCTGTGCTTGCAAAAGGAAGCAAAGGTGGGGGAGCTACTGAGTGGCTGGGAGGGCTGGCCTCTAACACAGCTCAGCGGCAACCGAATGGGGGCCCATGTTTGCCTTCAGCCAAGAGTAGCGCTGCTGCGAGTACGGGGGCGTTCCTGCCCCTGCTGCTTCATCTGCACAAGACAGAGTGATTGTAGGGTGGTGAAATGGCATGGATCAATTCACTGATCTGACCAAAACCTAATGCTCTTTCCCGAGAACTGTGATCAGTTTTCCATGCGGATGTGTGGACTTGTGCTCTGCTGGGTGGGCAGCACCTGCTCCTCCAGCTACCCTCTGCCCTTCAGTCATTTCTATCTGGAAACCATAGTACCCAAACAGGGCATCTGGCTGTGCCCCGAGTCTGCATGGCACCTTGACACACACCACTAAGGAAGATGTGAAAGCGAAGCTTTGAGAAAAGGAGACAGCTTACTTGGCAAGTGCCTGGTTGGAAAGCAGCTGCTTCAGGTGCTGAGACAAAAGCTTCTTCTCCAGAGAAAGCCTTATCCAGGCTCGCGCTCGCCCCACATCAGTCTTTATCTCACTCATGTTCTGAACATGCCTAAAACAGGTGGGAAAAAAAAAAAAAACACACACAAATCATAAAAATCCTACATGCTTCAAATGGCAACATTCAGTGTGATGAAGCAGCTGAATTGGAAAATGTCTCCTGATATTATTTCTAAAGACGAGAGACCCCACAGCAAGGCCCTGCAGAGCCCTGTACTTAGGCACCGAGACCCCCAGCAGCCCTGGGGACATGGGGCAGCCCTTCCCTGGCACAGCAGGTTGCAACCTGGATGGACTACAGCCCTTATCAGCTGCTCTGTGTCCTGGCATTTGCTTGGCCAAGGTGAGCAGGGCTAGATCTGCTCACCCCTGCATTGCCTGATTTAGATGTCCTCATGGACACAGCTAACACTTCAAAAAAGCAGCCACCTTGTGAGACCCAGTTATAACAAAGTCACTCCCTCAAGCTGCTGACAGGGTCAGGTATGTCTGAGAGCAAAGGGCAAACACATCTTAAAGAGTTTCTCCAAACCACAGTCTACTCTGAAGGCTCTATCAAACCCCTTGATGTCATCAGCAAGGAGAAAACAGAGAAAAAGAGGATTGTTGGGGCAAAAACAGCGACAGGCAGTCATAGGCAGAATGACATTTTCAGGGATGTAAGAGGCCCTTGTGTGAAGTGATAATCTGAAGAGTCCTCCACACACTTGGTCTATAGGAAAGCAGAACTGTTCCATAGGGGCTTTTTTTCTATGGTTTTGTTTTTCTTATTTTTAAACTTCCCATATTTCAGTTTGAGGAATTCCAGAAACCCTAGTTTTAGAGCTCAGGGAGTTTTAGAAGAGGAAGAGAACTGCCATGGTAGGGTGAAGCTGCTTCCAAAAACCCCCCACTTGGTTAAAGAAATGGCAAGAAAAATGAGTAACCAGCAGGGGAAAGAAAAGGCTGCAATTTCTTCATTTTCATGCAGTTTCCATGTTAAGTGCACAGGCAATTCATCCCTCCAAACTTCCGTGGCAGGCTCCAAGTACCATTAGCTGGGTCTGAACTGTACTTCCCAACTCCTGCATCTCCCTTGAAGGCCCTCCTTGCATCGCTGTTAGCAAATGTGGCAGTATTTACTCCAAAGAACACACAACAAAGTCAGGCTATGACTGATGCTTTTTACATTCACTAGTATAGTCTCACTGTCTTGTGCTTTTGCCCATCTGTTACATCCAAGAGCATGCTTTGTTTTAAATTTAGATCCTGATTTATTTGAGAAAAATACTCTCTTGTTTATAGAGCTTCTAACATAACAAGACTAGGACCTTAAGGGCAAATTTGCAAAGTACAACTTAGTGATGTCCAGAAATATGCGTTTGTTCTGCACAAGTGAAGTGGATACCAGATATAGCTCAGCAGCATCATTCACCAGGCTGACCTACCCAAATTCTCAAAATACAGATCTAGCTTTGGAAGCCAGGCTGAGGTGTCTATCACATGGCTCTGTGCTTTATGTACGTATCTGAAGCACCCTTAGGAAGAAACAATCAATTGAAGCAATGGTAGCTTGCCAGCGGCAAAACTTAGGTTTACTTAAAACTCCCCTTTTTTTTAAAAAAAAAAAAAGGGGGGGGGGGGGGGGGAGATTTTAAAAATGCTTTTTAAGAAACTTTCCTTCTGTTTCCTACCATAACACATGGATAGCTCTCTGACGGACCAGGTGAAAAGCACTCACTCTCAGTGAGCTGTTAAACAAACCCAAGAGGGCACATTACACTTATCACGTACATGTCCTTGCCCTTTATAAGCAAGCTCAGCCGTCTCCCTCTGTCAGCAGCGATGCCTACTAGCTGAATCACTGCCCAAAGCCTTGCTCCTGGCACTGGAAAGCCCCTCCTGGTGCAAACTGTGGCAGCCAGCATTAAACTTTCCAGACCAGACAGCTGGGCACATGATCTGCAGTCCTTGAGAAACGGGATGCACGTAACCCTACATTGCTACATTGTGCTGAGACACTCCTCTCAGTCATTTCAAGTCTTTTGAGATGGGAAGATCAAAGCACAGACTATCATCTCCCTCCCCTTCCTCACCAGTGCTTGGCTTGAATTACACCTAATATGAAACACTGAGTAGAATATGTTATTTTACTATGAGAAAATTCAAGTACAGATGGACTCAGACTTATTCCATGCATGCGCTGTACCTCTTCATTACTTGTTTCAAATTCAGACCAGATAGGCATTATAATTGTGCATTTGGGAAAAAATAAAGATCTGCAACCATACAGCTTGCCAGAGACATTAAAAAGATTCAGTAATCAGCTCTGGTGTCAGCAAAAGCAGAGTGTAACAGAACAGGGCATTCAGGAACTGAAATTAATTTTTCTCTCAGTTGTGAGAGTCAGAAGAGCTCTAATTTTGTCGGTGACCTAAGTGTAAGTGCTGTACGCTCACCATCGCATAGCAAACTCTTCTTGTCAAAGCACTGAACTGCAATTTCAATGCAACTCCCTAGGCTGGGTCTTGCTTTTAATCCCATTAGTAGAAAGAAAAATCTATTTACCCTGTCAAATGCATGCCTGGGGTATGGCAAGTCATACCCTCTGCCAATAGCTGTGCTGACAGAAGAGGTTACAGCTGCTCAGTATTGCCATGCCCCTGAGGATGGTGTGCATACTCCTCGTCCCAGCACAGGCAGAAGCGAGCCATGCTACCTTGTCCCATGTAGGTAGCAGGTCTTTGCTAACCGTGCTTCTTTTGACTGCAACAGGTTAAACATCACTGCCATGGGCCCAGCACCCGGGGTTCACATCCTCCACTGCAAGCTCCCTGCAGGAGGGGAGGCATGACATGGGCATTAAAGCAAGAGCTGGTAACAAGGACAAGCTTTCCTGAAGGGAAAGGACCTGAAACTTGAACCCATCTGGACCAAAGGTTTTGGGGAGTTGCCCTGGTACTGACTGGTCCAGCTGGATGTGAACCGATGTGCCCGAGGGGTGAGGCTATGCTGAAGGCAGGCTGCAACAGGAGTCTGCCAGGGAGCTGGGAGAGGAGTGGGAAAGATGCTGCAGATCCTTGCCAGGGGGAAAGGCTGAAGGACATAGCCCCAAACATACTTGCGCAGAGACTCTCTGTGCAGAGAACCAAAATAAACATCTCGAGCATCTTCCTTACCACATCTAAGATGCCTGGCTTTGTGAGGGAGGCAGAGGACACACCATGTTACCTGTAGCCCAGGCTCATCGCACATTCAGAGCGTGACTGTGATTCAGCCCTGCTTTTTAAGTTGTTTACATAACCTTGCATGAGCCATCAAAACCAAGTCGTGCTTAAGGCAATGCTTAATCCTCTAGCCATTAGTTCAGTTAGCACCACAACCCCAGCAATTTAACAATTATCCATCCTTCTAACTTCAGCATAAATCTGTGTGTGCAAACAAATACTCAGTAGCATTCCTTCCAAGCAGGAGAAAGTATGCCACAAGATTATGGATGACAAATTCAACTCAGCATTTTCTATGATCAGACATGTTTGCGGACAATCGCGAATACTCAAGATACTATAAAGGGTAGTGCTCTGCTTCTGTACTTTTTCTCTGAAAAGCAGGGGAAACTCTCGTGATCCAAGCAAGAGAGCTCAGATCTGTGCTGGGCTTTCATTACTCCAGTGGAAGCGTGCAGAAGACAAAACGAATGCATGCAGCAGTGAGCGCATACAGCCTCCTCTGTCAGCAATCCCCTCCCAGCATGCAAGTTTCCGCTCCAGATCCTCCTTCATCCTTTCCTCAGACTGACCCTCTACATCAGCCTCACAGGATTGAATTAAGTAAATAGCTGCCAAGTCCCCTGAGAGGGATGCAGAAATGACAGACGCATGTTCAAAATGACCTCTTGGCGTTACACTCCTAATTACACAGCGTATATTCTCCCTCTCTCTTTTGCATGCTGTTTTAGCCTTATGTGGCATGTCATATTCTTTGAAATCAGAGCAGAAGATTCAAACTACAGAGCAGCAAACAAAAAGGTTGCACAGTGCAGGTGGGAAGTACAGTCATTCCCTTTCAGGAAAGTCTGAGTAATCTGTGGGATCTCATATCAGAAAAACAAAAATCTGTAACAACACACACGGTAAAAATCACATCACTGCAATCATGTTTTTTGTGAGCTAACAACAGTTAATCTTAATTTTACCATAAGATTTTTTTGCCATATTTTTATGTAGAAGGAGGACATGGCATTACATGAAAAAATACTCATTTTGCCTCACACATTAAATGACTAGCAATTGCTAGCAGCTAGGTGAGCATCAGCACATTACTCCTCCCCTATTTTCATGGCTCTTCTACCCTCTGCAATCCTTAGCCACGGCAAGTGAAGTGTCAAAACAATGCCTTGACCTGGCAGTGGCTTGGTCAAGGAGGTGCCCTGGAGAAGTGCCTAGTGCTGCCACATCAGCCTCTTCTTACTCTCCACTCCTTCTGGTTCCCAGCCAACATTGCTTAAAAAACTCTCCAGAGCCAGGCTGCAGACTCCTACAGAGCACCTGCCCTTACTTCACATCCCAGCTTTAAACCTCACCCAAATACAGGTTTGATTACATTTCTTAATTTGTACATTTATTACTATTTGCCATAAAATGCTAATTGGAAAAAAAAAAAATTATCGCTTGGTCATTGTGAGCAGGTTTTTATGTCCCTTTGCTTTGTTTGTCACCAAGTACACTTGCTTGGTCAGTAATTTAAAACAAGCAAAAAGAAACAAACTCAGAGTACCAATGTATTCAACCTACCTGCTGTTATTTGTTGGCTTTATTGCTACAAGAATGTCCCGGGGAAAACAACAATGACAAAAAAACCCAGTAAAACTTGCATGGTTTTCATTGTCTTTTAGCTAAAACGAATCAAGTGAATGTGCAAAGGAGTTTTGTAAAATAAAAAGGCAACACTTTGTAGATTTGAATGCAGGCTGAAGAGAAGGTTTCATTCTCCTTAGCCTTTGTATACCCAAAGACAGTGAGGATCTTTACCTTATGCTACACAATTAAAACCACAATTAATGCATTAGGAAACAAACTGCATACCTCATATCTTGTATCAGAGAAACCCTCAAAGTAGGCAGAGTAATTCCTGTATCAGATTTCCGCCTTTCTGTTCCAACAGCAACTAGTGGAGAAAATATACATACAAAATTACAGTAAGGGTCTGCAATACATTTGTTTTACATACAGCTGAAAACAATCTTAAGTGGCTGGTAACTTAAACGTTTCTGTGCATTATCATTGACTCTATCCTGGAAAAGGAGCAGCAGACAAAATGAAAAATACTTATTACCTATTTCTTTCTTAATCCAGCCCTGAACTAGGAGATTTAGTTTCCTTTTTCAAATGTGAAATATCTTAACATAAATTGGTATGGCAATGAGTTTGATAAGTAATATGTTTCTATGGAAAGCTTACAACTGAGAAAGACACAGTAAAATTAAGCTACAGTAGCACATTCGATGCTAAGGATGCCACACATTTCTGTGCTCTGCTATCCTGATCAAACTGCTGTGTGGTGACACATTTTGCTCTCAGGAATTTGTGCCTGGCAGACAGATTGCATAGTGCATTACTCATTGAAGCTTATTAAAAAGTCTTTTCATGAGTGAGACTGATTTGTCCATAGATGTGTCTTTAAGGACTGATCATACAAGATCCCATCTGCAGGATTTGGAGGACAGGAGAGTCCTTGGAAGATGACCCACTGAAGTTCAGAGATGTATACTACAATACCCATCAGCCTCCATTGGGCAGGGAGAACTCAAGGGCATCAGAAAACCAACCTCTCTCACAACATACAAGTAATTTAGTGATTGTAAAGGGCCAAGCCAAAGCAGAAACTGAGCACCTAGGTTGATGGATAGAGATGAATTACACAACTTCTGAACTGTACCATCTACCAGTATACAGATTTATTGAGCATGGCGTTATTCGCATTGGGATTTGAGAGACAGATTATGCTTACTAAAAGAGCAAAGTCAGCTGTCTTAGCCACAGCTCTACACCTTCAGCTCCTTCAAAAATCATCTCTCGTGGAAGCACTGATTCTCCCACCTTACTTAATACTGATTAAAAGGGAACAAAGGTAGTGAACAGATATCAAGTGTTTTTCCAGACAGGGATAATAAGTATGTTCCTTTGCCTCCAATCAGGTCAATCTATTTTGTCCAGACATCAAGGCATCTTCACAATGATTATGAAAGGTCTCAAAATGTGAATCTTGTGTTAGCGAGCAAATACACTGAAAATCCTGCATGGGTTTCATGTGTTTGCACTGTTCCTCCTAGGTCCACCTGCCAAATACTCACCTGGGGACTCTGCACTATGCTCTTGCTTCTCTTCTCTCTCCTGGTACTGAAGTAAATGGGACCACAAAGCAGATTTCCCCTGGAAATAAATATGTAGTACATAGCTTTGAACATGCCTTTGAACACAGCAAAATAACGAGATGGCATTTCAGAGAATAAAATGTCCACAAGTGACAATCAAACCTTGGTCCATGAAACTACAGGAAGAGGAGAGAACCATCCCACTAACCTAGCAGTCATACCACCTGCCTTGTTTCTTTGCCTTCTCCCAGTTTTCCCTTCTGAAGGTTGAAAGAGAATAAACCAAACACATATTTGACAACATCACTGCAACTTCCCGGGTACCTCTCAAATAGAAGAAGAGAAAAAAAGAAACCAACCTCCCCCCACAAAACACAAACCCCTAAACTCCTCAAACCCTCACAAGATACGGACCAGGGACCCTGAGCCCAGAGATATCTCCCGCTTTCTGTTGGAATGACACCACCAAGTGGCAGCTTAAAAGGTAGAGATGGCATTCAGTATTTGCTAGAGGGCTGTATGCACAAAGTCCCAAGTTTCCAGTTACCTACCTGCTTGACCTGCAGACCGTGGCTCCAGATTCTTTCTAGCAGATCACAGAGACTAGCTATCAATGTATTTTCCTCCAGGCCTGTTATGTTGGCTTCTCCATGTCCCAGCTCCACTGCTTCATGGCCCATCTTCTCTACCAACATGCGTTTAGTCTGTTAACACACACACACACACAAATAAATTCCCAAAGGTTTCTAAGAATGTTACCCAACAAAGATCAGAATTTGTAGATTAGTTTACTTAGACATGCTTAATCTAGACACCGTCACTAATGGCCTGACCAGAGAAACTTCAAAACAAAGCCTGTCAATTAAAAAGAATAATTAAAAAAAAAGTGCATAAGTACTTCACACTTCCCTTTTCTCTACCCATTATCTAGTGTCCTGTTCCTACACTGCTGAGCTGGTATCAAAACCAGAGTATAATGTTAGATACATTTGCAGTCTTGGTACCTGTTTTTCTTCTCACAACAGCTACTGAAGTTTAAAACTCAGGTAACACAGTATACCATCAACTGCAGTTGACACAAAGACACAAAGTTGCATTTTCATGGCTATAAAAGCTTATTTAATATTAGAAACCACTACACTTCATTTGCTCTGCATAAACAACATGCACAACAGTTGCATGTGCTGAATGCTTCCCTTTTGACCAAGGGTCTTGAGCCTGTTATGTTTAGGCTACGTGTAAATATGAACAATTAAAGGAAATCCTCCCTAAGATGTCTGATAGTGCTGATTCTCCTTCCCATCCTTTTTTCACCCTTTCCAACAACTTTGACTGCATAAGCAGAAGAGCAATAATACATTCCTTTCTTTTTCAGCAGTTAAAAAATATAACATTAAAAGGACATCCACCCTGCTGTAGCCCAGTATACCAACAGACCAACACCATTCCAGCTGTGAAGGATTTTCAGGACACCATCTGCAGATGCTATTTAGGCTCAGTGTAAGCAAGGGGAGACCACATGCTGGAGAACCTACCTTCATGCGACATTCCTTCAATAAACCTTCCACAAATTTCCAGTTGGTCTGTGCAATCACAGCTGGAGAGAGGTCTGAGAGTTTGGGCTGCCTTAGATTTTTTCCTAAACTCCTTGCCTCCTGCATGTATTTCTAAAAATAAACAGAATAAATTTAGATATGACAAGGCAGAGGGACTCTCCTCATCCTAATCCTAGGCAAGCAAATGCTGGTGAAAAGTGTTAATCTAGGAACAAAATCATCATTTGTCTGATGTTTAGGTGTTGGGATGGAGAAGTGGAAAGCTCCCTTTTGACAACAGAAAAAGCAAGATATTTTCCTGTGTGGTACTGAAACATTCAAAGTTAGTGAACTGTGCTGTTAGCCGCCAGCATGAAGTTAGCCACACCAAGTGCATAAAATCGCAATATTTTAATTCAGCAATAAAGTCAAAATACCAAATAAAGTTTCTTTCCATTGTTATTTGAGTCTCACTTTAAAAACATTTTTAAAAATGTAAAAAAAATAATCAAAAGCCATTTGTTTAATTTATGACCAGAATATACAAGAAATCCTTTGAAAAATTACAAGAAGCAGAAATACACTTAGTGAAGAAGAAAGATTTAATTCATTACCTTTCATCTGGAGAGTTTATGTGGGAAAAATGAGACTTGATTTTATTCTCAGTTAACTTCTTAATTACAAGTGAAGCTTGTTTTAAACAAAAAATAACATTTAGGATCACTCATGATTTTACTGTGTATTAGTATTTTCACATACTAAGAAGTATGGACAAAATGAGCATACTCTTTAAAAAAAGATCCAAGCTATAATAAAGAACTCCTAAACCTTCCTGCCTTTTTGTTCAGGGATAAGGCGTGTTTTGTTTTCTTGGGGTTTTTTGGTTTTTGGGGGCTTTTTTGTTAAGCCAAAAACCCCAAACCAATCAACAAAGTGCCCTCTGCCACCAGCATCAGTGAGAGGTTGAGCAAAGCTAAGAAGCTGTCCACATTTAGGTGTGCAAATGTGAAGCCTATCAAAGAGTTGTCCAAGAATGATTCATAAAGTTTTTGTTAAAAAGAGTAAGATAATAGAATGTTGCCACAGAAGAGTCTCCAAACACAGCACTTGTGGCCTAGTGTGGGAATGCTCTGTTTCCATAGTGTGTTTTTATCCAGTTAATGCTGCCTCTTTGGGGGATGGTATGTGACAGTGATTGCTATTCCCCCCAGAGGGCCAGATCACATCCCTTCAGGGACTTAGTGCTGCTGCTGGCTGGGCTTTCTGGGGAACTGAGACATCACTACAGCTGCTGCATCCTTAGAGCTTTCTGCCTGGGGAGAAATTAATTTATTTCATAGAATCATAGAATGGTGTGGGTTGAAGGGACTCTAAAGATCATATAGTTCCAGCTCCCTTGCCATGGACAGGGACACCTCCCACTAGATCAGGAAAAGTGAAATCCGAATGCATTAAAGTTAATTGAAATAGCTCACTTTTTAATGGAAGAGCACAGTTTTTCTGACATAACTGGATTTTTTCAATACAAAATCTGGACAAGAACCACTTAATATCAGTCTAACAGGCCAGACAATAATGTAGCATTCTCCCATGGAAAGCTGTATTCAACAAAAGCACTCAGCTAGGTAATTACAGTTTCACTGACACTTCAAGGACATAAAAATAGTTTAAAAACTACATGTGGGAATAAAAAAAAAAAATCACAGATGATGAAAGCATGTTCAGCAAGCAATCTCACAAGTCACTTCCATCCAACTCAGTACAAAAATTAGCAATGAAAACAGTGACAGAGTAATACAGGGAATATATAATTAGGAGAGCTAATATTTCTTTTTAAATGTAAAGGGAGTAATAAAATGCAAAGTGCGGTTATAGTCTGAAGAGTACAAAATGTGGCTAACCTTACTTTATTCATTGTATATCTTGCTATTACAATAAAATAAAAAATTAACTCTTTTAAGTTCAAGAGAAGAATAAAGGTGGGATGAGAGAACCAACTGAATACCCTTTGCCTGTTCATCAGCATCCACACAGCACCACCTTCCTCTCACTGGGATGCAATGATCCAGTAGTCAGAAAGCAATGCTTTTTGGATTTGACACCTTAAGCTGAATGGCCAGGTGAGCAACACAGGGAGAAAAAGCAAAACAAAATTCTTGTCTTTCAGCCTTGGAGCTGTCATGTTTGCCAGGGGGCTGGTGTGGAATCCTAGAGCTGATTTCCAGCTACTTTTCCGATTATAACCACACTTTCAAGCACTACAAGGACGGCCTCATGCTCTACTGAAAAGGGAGAGGTTTGAGATGCAGTGAAGACAGCGGTTCCTCACACTAACAACTCAAAAGCAGCTTTCAACAAGTAAAAACTAAAACATACCAGGCAGCATTCAGAGAAGGATTTTTTAGGAGGCCGTGCAGGAGGGGGTGGTCCCTGATCCCACTCCCAGAAGGCCATTGAGTTCTGACGAAGCAAAAGCTCCTCCGATGGCTAAGAGGAGGCAGATGCCCCAATGGCAGAATAGCCAGAAAGAAAGAGGAGACAAAGCAAAAGAAGCATGCATATGATCCACAGCCAAAAAAAAAGAAGAAAGTAAATATATGACAAAGTATTGAAAAGTTTCTGCTGAGATATACAGAAGAGATAACATTTAAAATATACTTGCAAAGCCACATTAGCAAAAATAGCAACAAACACATACAAATGCTGTTTTGCTATGTTTCCATGAAACACCATTCGAAGCTGCAGTTCAAGAGTCCACTCACTTGCTCAGGTTCCCTCAAGGGGCAAATGCCAACATTATTCAGCAAGATTTACCACAAAACAGCGTGAGTGTTTTATTTTTGCTAGTGACATACAAAAAAAGCACATGGACATTAATGGAAAAATATGGCAGAAAATATTTAATGAAGGATGAGAAACTGAAAAGATGGGAAAGAACTATGTGTATGTGACTGACATTTACAAGATGCAGGGGAGTTTCCAAGCTTTAGGCATAAAAAGGTCCCAAAGTCTTAACCTTTCAAATAGGCTTACTCATATCAGGAATCTACGTAAGAGAAGACGACAAAAAATTCCTTTAAAAAGTCCTACCTCATTTGCCTCTACAGCAATGATATTTATTCAAGTACTTGACTTTCATAGTGACCTTTAGCCTGACTCAGAGCTCAGTAGCTGCACCCAGGCAGGCACCAGGACTCTGCTCTCTGCATGCAGTAACACGACCAGGTTCCAAACTGGTAATTAAGCCATTTTCTTGACAAAAAGGGTCTGCTTTATTCCAAAACAATAAAAGCATTTTAATTCTGTTGTGTGCTCTCAAGTTGTACACCACACACAAGCATCTGTGACCAGCAGCATCTAAATGGCTGCAGAAAGCCACATAAACCTTACAATAGACACAAAGGTGCCTGAAGTAGTAACACATGATTTGCCTAGACCTCACCTCCTGGATCACAAGCTTGTGCCACCTGCAGATGATGCCACCTACCTCCCTCAAATCGTTGTCCAGTCCAATGTGCTCCGAATGCTGCCGCAGGCGGTCCTTCCTCCTCTGTGCTGTGGTGCTGCGACTGGCCCAACGGCTGGGAAGTCAGAGAGAGAGAGAGAAGACACATGTGAGAGGGCCAAAAAAAAACCAGGAGGAAAAGCCTGGGTCAGGAGCAAGAGGACATCCAATGGGTCTGCAGCAGGAGAAGCAAAAGCACTATCTCGGACCTTGCAGCAGACATGGGTTCCAGCTGGTATCTGACCTCTCCGTGGCAAATAGCTTGTTAGGTGACTGGCCAGCACACACCCAAGGGACAAAAGCCCTGATGGAAATGTGCCCACCACCTACTAGGGTCTCCTGTGAGAGCTCCGGTATTGCCTGGAAAGCAGGTCATGACACAGCATTGATGCCACAGCTAGGCAAATTGTTGTACTTCATTACCCAACAACACCATTGTCTGCTACATTTGCTGAAGTTTGATAAAAGTGGTGTCTGTAGGAACAAGCAAATTACAATTCTGTATTTTGAGTAGCAACTGTTATGATTTTCCACTTTTGTGAGAAGTTGTACTTCTCCTTTCTCTGCTTTCTATGGTACTCCCAGGAATTGCTACAGAGAAATTTCTCATTGCAGTAGTAACTACTGTGATACAGGGTGCACCTATGTCTAAAGGCTATAAACAATGTTGAGTTCCTGGGATTAATCATGTTACTATCTTAACCATTTTTTTTTCCCCTTCTGATTACTATACATCACAGAAAATCTGTATACTTCCTACATGTACATATATGTCCAGTTGCATTTTTCCTCATCTGAAATAGTTACCTGAAAGCAGCCCCTTGGTAACCAGGTTTGAAACTGAGCAACCTTAAAGCTCCCAAATGTCCAAAGTTCTGTATGTCAGATACTATAACAAAACATAAACCAAGATAATTCTCTCCCAAGGAACTTCTAGTCTGATTGCAGGGTTTCTAATAATACCATAGCCTTCTGTCAAATCTTTGAAAACAAAAATGTCTGCTGCAGAGAATAAAGTAGTTAATACATTATTTATTTTTTAAAAGTTTAAATAAAACTGTACAAAGCAATCTATCAAGTATAAAAATAAGTACCTTAATGCACATGATGGCTACATCTTCAGAATAATATTACTTACTGTGGTTGTGTTCATTAGAATTTAAAATATCTTTCAAATACAGTAAAAAAAACCCAAACAAACAAACAAACACAAAAAGAGCCTTTAAGTGTACAAACTTTCAGTCACTTTATGAAGTCATCTGTTCTGCTTCTTTCCTGCACTCAGAAGTTAAAGAGAAAAACCAAGAAACCAAGCAGAACACAAAGCTGGCCCAGGGCAGTGATCCAGCTCCAGTGCCTCGTAGGATCTACAAATAAGGCTCTACCTATGGGAGAAAACTGCCCTGGAGAATTTGAAGGGATAACCTAAATCTGGAAGAAGAAAACAAAACAAAACAAAAAAAACCCAAAAAAACAACCCCAAACAAAAAAAAAAAAACCAAACAAAAAAACAAACCCAAAAAAACCTAAACCAAAACAAGAAAACAACCTCCACATTCCCCAACCTCAGTAACTGAGTAAAAAGGACCCTTCAAAACCTGTCTCTACCCTGGCCTCTCTATCCCAGATTGAAACGTCCATGCTGGGCACCAGACCAGAATGACTGCTCCAAGACAGTTTTTTCTACGGAAGCTGTGATCAACAGCCAGAGCCCCTGGGGATCTGGATTCTCTGCTTTGGATAGATCTATACAAAAGAAAACCTAGAGATGCTCACATCAAAGACAGAAGTGTCTGTTTGGTGAGCCTCTCCACACAGGTGGTATTGGCGAGGACAGCAGTCTCCAGATCCCAAACCCATCTATTTCTGTGTGCACTTCAAACAGGAGCATATGCAAATAGTATCTGGGATCTGAACTATTAGGGCAAGGAGTTTCATCTGATGACACATGAGCAGATGCATGACCAGAGAAGTAAACCCTTGCACAGATCTGGACTTGGGTCCTGACATGTCCAGAAAGTTGTTGGGGATGTGTAGGAGGGGAGCCCAACCCAAGAGAAAAGTAGGATGTGACCACAGGTAACCAAAGCCTTCTGCTTCCAGAGAGAAGGACTTTGCGTACATCTACTTAACTATCCCCGCCAGTTCCTCCAGTGGATCAAACAAAGACCAAATTTTGGCTAAATGCACAGATAAAAGGGAAAAAAAGTCACAGGATCTGTCATTTTTACAGTCAAATCTAAGCACCTTCCTACCTCCCAAATAATGACAAGAAAACAAGTAAAAAGGAAGAAATAAATATTTGAGTCTGCATGTAGTTAGAGTTCAGCACCTTGACAGCCCATATGACAAGAAATTTATTTTTAAAGGAATGTAGCCTCAAGTCTCTAGTAACTCAACAAAAGAGACCAATAGGTGTCTGCACAGAAAACGCTGATACCTTCTCAGAGGAACACATTGCTGACGTGTCTTTATGCTTTCTCACTAGTCTTAAAAATGTATGGCTCACGAGTTTAGTAAGCTATCACTTTTTGGGTTTTTTTTCCAGAAGCAAGACCCAGCACCTCATTATTAAAATGCAGGGGTTTATTCCAGTCATATAATCTCAACAAGTAGAAATACAGCAGAAAAAACACTCCATCAAACAGGATAGCAAACATAAAAATTAGTTTAGCTACCTGTCTCTAGAGACCTTCCATTTATTGCAAGTTAGTATCATGCTTACACTTCACACAACAGAATGTCAATAATACAGTTAAGTTACAGATCATATGTTACCCTTATCTTCTTACTTTTCTGCTCCAATTCATATGGTATTTTCTGAATTCTAGACAAAGCTTGGATCACTCATCACCTGGAAGAGGTAAGAATTGCTAAAAGTGTCCTTTGAGGGAACATGTCTCACTGAAGGTGAAAGCTGAATGAAAGCCACTGAATAATTACAAGTAATACACCATCGTTAAAGCATTTTCAGTTAATTCTAGCCCTGTACTCCATCTGGGAGAAGACACAGACCATTCTCCAGATTATTAATCAGAACTATTTGAACATTTTAAGCATACAGCTATAAAGATCATTGGGAGTTTATGAAAAAGAAGCTAGTGCTCATTAGCTGGAGCACTTCACACCCACAGTGAGCTGCATGCTCCCTCCTCCCCAGCCTTTAAGCTGAGAAAGAGTAGCTGCCTGGGCTCTGGGTGAGGTCCATGCATTCAGATGCTGCTCTGAATATCTCTGGGAGGCTTTGTGAAGATCTAACAGCAGATAAGCAGGATTAAGCAGATAAATCTTCTAAAGCCTTTTCTTTACTGGGCCACATAGAATTTTCCTAAAATAATCATCAATATTACAATAAGCATTCCCTCCCGTCTCATCAGCAGAGACTGCGTTTTAAATTACTCCTCCACTCCCACCAGTTGAAGCCCTCCCCAGTGGCCACACTACCTCCCTCGGCTTGCTGAAATCCCACGTGGGTGCCTCTCCTGGCCCTGCTCTCAGCTGCTGCCTGATTCACACCTCAGCCCTGGCTTTGCCAAAGCAGCGAGGAAAGCTGTACTGGTTGGGGCAAATGCTTGCTTGGGGTCAGCCCTTAGATCTGGGCTTTTCATCTAAACCACTACCACTTGTGTCCCTGTGGAGCAGGTGCCAGAAGAAAGGAAGCCCTCTTGGCTGGTTCCTGCCTTGGGGGGGATGAGCCCCAAGCTGCCTGGCACCTGGAAGTGCACACAGCACTGCTGCCCAGCCTAGATGCTGCTTGAGTACTTCTTGACCCAAAAAGTGCCCTCTCCCCCTCATTTTCTGCCTCTAGAGCCACGAGCATGGATGACTGGCATGTTCCATTTGTTCCTCATAGCAGAGGCTTTGCGACAAGCAGTAAGTCTCTGGGGGCAGAGCAGCTGAAGCTTGAGCACTGTGTTGTGGAGAGCCCTGGGACAAGCTCCCTACATAGAGAAGGGAGAAAATGCTCGTTTCTGTAGTCTGCCTGTATCTAACTCTCATGTTCAAAGATGAAAGCACTTCACCTTCAGAGACTGTGAGAAAGCAGTGGTATTTCAGAGGAGGGTCAGGGGAAAACTGTGCTCTGTTCAATAGAGAGACATGAAGTGATGGCACCTCCAACTAAGACCCTTTTAACCCGCTGACAATGAAGTTAGCATTGTTTAATACCAAATTAGACCCAACAAGCATAGGAACAGGCTTGCAGAGGTTGGAGGAAATGTAAAGGTGACACTTGGAAAAGATGATGCTTAACCAGCAATGCTTAATATCTGTAACAAAAATTGTAAGGTAGTCAGTGCCAAAGCTGAACTGTCATAAACGAATCTAGCAAAACAGCAGCTTCTCACCAGGGACTGGCCATGCTGTACTGCAACCACATGTACATGTCTCTCCTTTCTTACATTTCTCCCCTGCCTCCCTTTTTACAGCTCCATGGAGAAATGAAGAAATGATGTCTACCCAAAACAGACATGGGTGTAACAGGGAGGATCTATACTGCAAAACATGCAACATGCTGCTGGACATCTTCATTCACAGATGGATTTAACCGATACTGCCATCACCATGAAAATAGTAATTTACTATCTATTTACAGTGATAACAGAGAGGAAGGAGACAAATGAACTTGTTCAGAGGACAGGACCTACATGTCCTCAGAAAAATCTCCTGAGATACACTGCTATTTAGGTTTGCAAATCATAACCATGCCCCTTTTTACCTCTATACTTCCATTAAAGGAGTTATCTGACTGCAATTCTGTATACATAAATCAGCATGTAGCTGTACTATACCTTCCACCGAATCCCTCTAAAGCAAGCACGCAGCCTGCACACACAGACTACACATGTCATCTGCTTGGGTTCAGAACTAGTCTGCGTGGGACTACACAGAGATTCCAAGTCAAATACATAACGGACCGAACTCATTAAAAAGAAGTTCAAAACCAAACTCTACCTGATCACGGATGGGCTGACAGGGGAGGGATTCTGCACTGTCAGACTGCTCTGCACGCGCTGCTCCAATGGTAAGGAGGATGAAGGATAGAATAGAGACTAATGCACCTTCTCCATCTCTGCTGCAGGGCTGAACAGGAAAGCTTTTAAACGGCTGACTGGGGGAGGGAGGCAAAAATGAGCAAAATGCCTTGCAGAGAGTGGTCTTGCACTGACAGGCTGTCTTGTCAGATTACACAAATAGAAGCGATTTAAAAGGGCGATACCCACAACCACCATCTTCTGCAAGGAACAGTCGTAGCGATTTGCCACCATCACCCCTTAAGCCATGACAAAACACTGTCCTAAGCAGTATTTAATTTGCATACTCTCTTTAGACAGTAACACCGTTCATGGAGAGTAAATAGGTAGAGGATGCAAGGATTTGATCCACATTTTTCCCTGTGAACTTTAGTTCTGCACACCTATTTTAAAAGGATACATTAACTGAAAGAAGTTAACCGCCTTTTTACCATCTTGCACCAGCTGAACAGAGGAACAGTACTTGGGAGACTCACCCGTCAGGTTCTAAGTCCCCATAGCACTTAGTTCCTATTTCAGAAACCATTTTTAAGCACAGATTGTAACTCACACTTCATTCTCAAAAATTACTGTATTTGAACACAAGTGGTTTGTATTTTCATTTGACCTGTCAGTGGTTTGCTGTATTAGGTTACCTAATGTGTAATAACTGTTTTTTTCAGATTTTCATATATAAAAGGTGAGCTCTTACTACTTGTAAAGCTTAAATAACATCAGCGTTGTGTGTGGATGGCTCATTGCTGACTCATTTCTCACTCGTTTAGATGTACTGCACAGATGCTACCCTATACTACTTGAAAATGCAATTGTTTGGCTTGATTAAAAAACAAAACAAGCCAAAAATTCATTGAAGACAAGGAGCCTTAAAACAGTACCCAACAGGCAGGGAGGTAGATGAGCCCATACAATATGAAGCACTCCGTACAAAAGACAGACTATCTCCCAGACAAAAAAAAAATTTAGTTAAAACCAGAGTGAATTCTATCGACATATAGAGATTCAGCAACCACTTTGTATTTTATATATATATATATATATATTTTCTTTAAAAGCATTAATCATTGTTAATGATAGTGAATAAGCAAACAGCAGACCAATTTAAAAACGAGGAGAACCAGAGCACCAGGCAGCTCACAACTTGAAGGGGAGGCTGCCGATGGAGGCCAGAGGACAGTGCCCATAGAAGCCGTGCCATAAACTGGAGCACAAAAAAGAACCAATTTTGTGTGTTCCTAACACATGATTTTTACAAATAAGTACTGACACAGTGGTGATGTCAGCAAAACACAGCATAGGGACAAATGCCTGGAGAAAGCAAATACTTCTGAAATTTGCTTCATGGGTAAAAGCAAGACATGGCTCTTGCCTGAGGACGTCTAAAGCCTGAGGTTAGGAGGCCAAGTATAGAGAGATCTGTGCTTGCAGACTTGGGCTGCACCCTCCTTTGGGGATCGCTGCAGGTCAGGTAGGTCAGAGAGGACAGCCAGAAGCACAGAACTTACAGGAAGCAGAGATACAAGTAAAAGGGGCCAGGAGAGCAAAGTAGCCAGGGCAGGAAAGAGGAAACAGGATGGTCAGGGAAGGAAGCAAGGAGGAAAGCAGGGCTCAGATAAAGAAGGTGGGAAAAACAGGGCTAAACAAAGAGAAAGGCCAAAAGGATAACTTAAGCCATTTTGTAAACGTGTAACAAGGCAAAACCTTCCTTTGAAAGTGAAAAGAAATTAATTAAAAAAAAAAATCAGTTCATTTGTTCTTTGCAGGCATTTACTACCAATTGCCAGAATGCAAATATATTCCCATGCTTGGTGTGCAACCAGTGTTTTTCCTCTGCAATATTTAATCTCATTTATCAAGCTTCTTAGTACAAATTAAGTTACAAGGTAATCAATTAGATTGAAAACACAGCTTTTTTCATTGTTGTAAATTTGCACTGTAAGCATATTCACCATAATTTAACAATTAGCTAATCAAAAACCATGAAGTGTTTATATAGCTTGGCTTTTTGTCATTCAAATTCCTCTCCTGCATCACTGCAAATGCAGTGAGTGGAGTCCCAGCTACAGTTTTAAAAGCCTGGCAGAAAATGCACACAGGGAAGGAAGAGGGGAACATTTAGAAACCAAAATGCTGTGCTGGGGTTTGAAAAAGGAAAGGAAGACCCCGGAACTGTGTCTCTTCTCCAGAATAGTAGACAAAATGTCTAAGGGACTGCAGCCTGTTTTCTCCTGGGATGCTTTCTAGGAGGACTTCTGCAGAAGTCACTGCTTTTCAAGGTTAGAGAAGCATGGTCGGGTGACTTTTGAAATCTGCGCAGATTCAGGAGAGATTTAGGAGGTTTTCCCATGATGTGGGGGATGTATTGCAGGCGATGAGTGCACAGGGAGTCCCTCAAGTGGGAAGTTGCTGCCTGATAGGAAAGAGGACAGAACTGGGTGGGGTTGTTTTTTTTTTTAATTGCTATTAGCTGGGATGAATTACTCTTTTCTTTACAGAAAAAGACTATTTCCTTTAAGAAATAATTTGGATATAACAGTTATCTTTTAAGTTTAAATCTGCGTATTCTGCAGTTAATGTCTTCCCATGCTTCCATGTTTCACCATGAGGTAAAGAGCAGCCCTAATGACATTAAACATGCTCCTGCAGTCTGAATGCTGGTAAGAATAGGAGCAAGTATAAGAGGAGTAGCTCTCCCAACCCACAAATGACCCAGCAGGTGAGAGAAAGCAGCAAGCAGTGTGAGGTTGGCTGGGGCCAGAGGAGCACAGGTTCACCCCCTTGTCCAGACTCTTAGAGGACGCCCTGAGGGGAAGCAGGAGGAGGCAGCACAGTGACAGAAGTGGGGCAAAGCATGCTGCTGAGCATGGCCACAGGCTGACAGATGAAACATTATCAGACTTATTTGGATGACAGACTTTGGTGTTTTAACACTTACACATGGTAATGCAATCAACATTTATTTCCAGCTGTGTTTAGGTGGAAGTGATCCAGTATGACTGTCAACCCTCTTCTCTGTCCCCAAGCTCTGCTTTACGTGCCCAGCAAGCAAGAGAGACACCCCCTCTCCCAGACACCATTGCTGGCAACAGGGTTTTTGGGATCACACTTAGGATCTAGAACTAAAACTAGAAGTGTTTGTTCGTTGCACTGTACTTCTGATTTAGATACAATATTAGATATTATATGTGTAACAGCACAGTAACTGACCAAGGTATCCTGGTTACAGGAAGGGAATAGCTAGATAACATTATGAGCTCTAGTTATTTATTTGTTAGTTCATCTGCCCAGAAAGGGAAGCGATAAAAATCTGATTGCTGGCCAGTGCAGACAAGTTTTCATTGAAATGGCTTTGAATTGGTTTATTTGCTACTGTCCAGCAACAGACTGTAACATGGGAATTATTTTTCTTTTCATTTTTTTCTCTCTCTCTTTTTTTTTCTTTTTTTTTTTTTTTTCCCCTGCAAATACATTTCCTTACAACACTATGGACCAAAATTGCTATGTAGAACTAAAGTATGCAGAAATAATTCTCATTTACATAGCAAGATCCTTTGCATTAAATTTATGAACACACACAACAGCTACATCTGAAGTGCCTGAGAATGTAGCTGGAATGTTCTCTTCCTCCATCCCCATACGCAAAGGCCCAGTCCTGTATGCAAATGTAACACATCTCCAAGAAGCATACACCGGGAAATTCAAATTAATGGAAGGCTATACTTCAATTGATTCTGTGGTCAAGAGAATTGTGCTGTATTTGCAGAGCATGAAAAGGCTATCTGTTTTATACGTGGGTGTAAATTCAGCAGAATTACACATCTTAAATGAGAGACAGAGTCCTCTCAGCCACTCACATAAAAAGCCAGGAAGCAGAAAGATATAAACAGATGGTCTTGAGATTTTTCCAATTACAAACCTTTTTGGCAATATACAACTGGAGGAATTCCAAACATTTGTCACTTTGACACCGCTTTGCAGTAAGTAATGGAATTTTTGGTACTTAAATTCTGAAGCATGCTGCAGCTTGAAGACAAAACCAACTATCTAAATCAAAATTACCACTCGAGAAGTTAAAGTCACATTGTAAGATAGGTACCAATCTAACAGAAGCATCTGAAAAGGCATAAGGAAAACTATTTTTAATTGATGCTTATTCATAGATTCACTAAGATTCTGCAATAGAGCCAAAAGATATAAACAACTTCTAGCAGGCTGGGCATGCTCACACCATTGCTGACACTGTAAAAGTGAAACCCACCATAAGGATAAGAGGAAGACTGCTAAGCACAGCATGCCTCGACATGAAGAAATCCTCCATTCCTCAAGGGAGCTTTACACATAAAATTTGTCTCAGTTTCCAAGAAGACTGCAAACAAAGAAACTTTGAAAGAGGCGTTCCTCCTTTGGCTTTGTTTATGTATTTTCTTTCTTTCAATGCTTAAGGATGTCTTACAATTTGCAAGTCTTGTTCCTGGTAGGTTATTAAAACTGGATTAGCTAGCACTGGGATGCACAAAATGCATATAAATAGAATTGAGTGGGCAACTCATACAGGAGCTCAGAGCAGTGTGTGTGCATGAACTTGTCTACCACAGAATCTGGAAGTGAGGGTTTGAGCTAATAACTTCATGAAGTAATGACTGATGCACAATCTTCCATTTTTGAAGGGGGAGACTGCCCCCTTCCTCAGTTCTGAGGGAAGAAAGGAAGAAGAAAAAAAAAAAAAGTAACTTACAGGACTTAATTTATCTTATAACTGCATAAATTTGAGGTATACCTGTACTCCAGGTTCTCATTTTATGTTAGGCAAATTAACTATGTAATGACATGCTCAATGCCACAGCTACAGGTACTCCTACCTTCATGTCAAAGTGCATTGCAGAATCTTATCAGACTCAGAAGAGAAACCCAGGTACAGAACCACATACTTTACACCCCTACTGAATTATTCTTCCAGGTTATTCCAATGTGGAAACTGAAAGAGCTACAAAAATCTCTGGGTTGTGGAATAATAGCTAAAGCAAAGAGAAGAATAGAGGAGGCATTAATTTAATTCTGCATGATAGTGTTGAGTTTTCAATACCAAAAGTTATTTCAGAATCTGAATTTTGGCTTGGGTTTTGAAATTATCCCATTCAGTGCAAAACAGCGAAGAAATCAATTTTCAACTCACTACAGCAGTGATCAAATTAAAAATATGTGAGAAGACATAGTACTTACCACTCAACAGAAAACACTATGGAGAAATCTTCCACATATGAGAGCTAATACTTTCTAACATAACCAAAACCATGGCTACAACTTCAAAAATTGCAGCCCACACAAACCAGGAATGGAAAGAGTTGCCAGGGTTCATTAGACTGTCCAAATTTAGGACTTCTGTCCAATGATGTGAATCTTCTATATGAGAAATCTGCTTTCAAATCCAGAAAATAAAACCTGTGCTTACTTATTATTGGTGGGTCCCGTTGCCAAGACGTCTGATTGCAGCTTTGGGAAAAATCCTTGTTCATATTTCCCTTGGCCAATTTTCATGTCAAGTAAGTGTGGGTGGATAGCTGTGTGATCGATCTTCATCAGCCGCTGCTCGATGGATTGGGCTGCAAGTTATAGTCACAGGTGAACAACCATGTTAGCCAAACACCTGAAGACACACGCTACAAAAACTGAAGTGGTCATGCTTCGATCCCTGAAAATGCTCTAAAAAGTTGAATAGTGACTTTTGACTTAGAAATCTGTCATTTACAGAAGTGAGGAAACATCCGTGTTGTTATCGTGTTATTTTGCTTTTAGTTTCTTCACCCAACACAACTGGTATTAGCACAACCAAGTTAGCCATTCAGCAAGCAGGTATTCATGGCAGCCTACGAGATGAGTTACAAATTGGCAAGAGCAGTGCAATCCTTCTCCGAAATTCAGTGTTTGGCTTTAACTCTCCTTCAGCAGGATGGAGACCTCTGAGGCCACCTGCAACTCTCTGAGCAGTTGGGCACCTTTCTTTGCCCCTGACACATCTCCCTGGACTGATGCACAGGGAGAGGTGGGGGGTACCCGAGTTTTGCAAACATCTGGCACCTATAGTGATCCTCCTCCTGATATCAGATATGCCGTTACTGGATGACAGGCTTTCAAAAAGCACGCTAACCACAGCAAGGACTGAGCAGCATCAAGAATATGAACAGATGCTTGGAGACTGGGGAGGCTATGGCAAGACTGGAGAGGGCTCCCCGGCAATCTCGGCTCCGCTGAGACTAATACGGTTCAGCCATTTGCTTCAAGGACATGAGGATTTCATCTCAAATCTCAAGAAGGGTGAAAACAAAATCTGTCACCCTCTCAACACTGAGTCAGATGCACTGTGAAGAAGAGAGGAAAGCAGCTCTACAGGAGAAATCAGCATTAAATTAGCAACTTTAATATTCAGCTCTTTATAGCCCACCCATTAACAGGAAGGCCTATTCTTTTCAGCATATCATGATTAGTGAATAAATATGCAAACTGTGGAAGCTAAATCCATTTTCTGTTTGTCAAGAACACCACAGAACTTGTTTCCTATTTTATAAATCTGTGATGGGAAAGAAACTGTCATAAGATTTACATACATTACCATTAGAAACTCAGCAGCACTTTTTCCCCCCCCTCTAAAAAAGAAAATAGTATTTTTTTTGTATGGTTTTTTTTTGGAGAAAAGGACTGGGTAGTCTGGGGTCAGAAGGTCTGAAGGGGTTCTGAAAATAGTAGGTTAAACAGGTGCTGTATTGGTGCTAGGGCCACATACGTCGTGAATAGTAAAAACGAAAGAAAGTTGGTATTACTATCAGTTTGCTGCTTTTCACATGACAGAAAATGAGGTTCCGGTGCCACAATATCTACCAAAAACAGACGCTGAATAGACAGTTGACCTGCAAATTAGAATTATTTTTAGACAGATGTTAAACAGACATGGGATTTCTATTTCTGCCACATTTGTAACAAGTAAAATGCTCTGAAGGAATTAAACAAACAAAAAAACCCAGAACATGAGAAATATGCTTTCCCCAGTTCATTACCGTGGCCCAAAAAATTTCAGAGTATAATTTCCCTTACAACTTAGAAATGAAATAAGTACTCATACAGTAAGAAACTCAAGTATAATTTGAAAATGCATCCTGTGATGGAAAAAAAAATCCAAGTCTTCAGTACACATTGTATTCTTCATTAACACTGAGCATCTATTGCAGGAGCTATTAAATATGCCACAGAGGATCATATCCCCAGCATCCGCTGCTGCTCTAACCAAATGGTGTAAGGCAAAAAATGGTCTTTTTATGGGCAGGGGGAGATGAGGCCAGTGGAACAGACACGGGGTCTCAACTCCTCAGTGTGGCTGGTGCTAGTCCCCCAAGCACAGCAAAGGAAAGCTCTCCTGGCAATGGAAGAGCTGCCTGAAATGAGAAATGGTGAGCCCAGCTCCATCGTTTGGTTTGTGTTTACTAAAGGCATCAGTCTAGGAGAGCTTGAAGGGAAGGTAAAGGCTCCCACTGTTTTTGTTTTTTAAAAACATGCTGAAATGTTTGCCTAGGGAAAATAAGGACACCACCGAGTCCTTCTCAGGCTTCCTCACTGGCTGCAACACTCAGATGACTGAGGACCTACGTGTCTTTGTGGTTGACATTGTACTTTTGAATATTTTACTAGCCTGTCTGAACGTACCTGCTTCTTTCAAAGTGCTGCATTTCTGATAGTTGGATGTCCGCAGTGCAGGAGCCCTTACATTATATAGCCTTATTTTCTCAATTCGAGAGTCAAAAACTCTCAGAAAAGGATCCTTCTCTTCCCACTGGGAGATTATCTTATTGTCGATGAAGGTTGCAAACATCTGTGTTTCAATGAAGTGTGAAAGGAATGGGAGGTAAGGCTCGGGTTGGTCCGAAAGGAAGGAAGCCTGAAATACAGAACAGCTTGTTAGTGCCACGTTCCCATCCAGTGCTGACATGATGAGCCATCCTGTGGCAGAGAACAGATCCAGGAGCCAACAGGAAGCCTTGGCTTCCCCACCACAAAAAGCACATCCTAAGGAGGACAGGATCCAGCCATGAAGGGGTTTGACTCAGAGGTCACTTCTATGGTCATGACTGTGAAAAATAAGCAGTTGCGGAGACTTCAGGACAGCTAGATTAAAGGGAATATAGAGTTACTGAAGCAGTGCCCATGCTGCCAAGTTTTGCAAAGCAGCCTAGAGTCTACCACCTGAAAGACAGAGCCCTGTGCAACCTTCCGCAGTGCCCGTGTGCCCACTTGGGATGTCTGGTCTGCCCATCCCTGCTTTTATCCTGATTGCTTATTAAGGTGTCATACATATCAGGGGGTGTACAATGCTTTTCAGCTAATGCTCTTTCATGAAGCTAAAAAGGACAATTAATCACGAAATTCCAATTAAAATTGTCTATGTCTCTTACTTAGCTTTAAAAACCCTGACATTAACAGACCATTTTATTGTAGCAGTACTAGCTGAGATTGTCCCAACAACCTCCTCCTTTTGAACGCTGCACTGTTCAGCATCTGAATACAAACAAGACCAATAAAAGGCAGGATTTTTCCTATGAAATATTGACTCAAATCAGTATTTAGTCTGTACCTGACTGCTTACCCCCATAACATTCTCCTTGAAGAAGGCCTTGTATCTGAAAAAGCTGATGTCTAGGAGTGTTATCTACTTTACAAAGTCACTTGGAAATAATAACTGTGGAAGATTCAAAATGTTTTTCATTCCTTTTGCTGGCCTACAGTCTATTTAGTTCCTCATTTCCAATCCCAGCTTCCTTTTTATTCTTGTATACACTCTAGAAGGGAGTCATAACAGTACTCTTCTACCATAACAATGTGACAACCTTCTACAGAACAACACTACCCATTAACAAGAAGCTCTACTGTAAGATTAAGAAACAAGAGACTGGCTTTGTTGTTAGTCTCATGTGTGCACCTCTCCTTTCAGCAAACAAAAGAGAAAGAAAAGGAGGGAAGGGAAGGGAAGGGGAAAAAGGAAGGGAAGGGGAAAAAGGAAGGGAAGGGGAAAAAGGAAGGGAAGGGGAAAAAGGAAGGGAAGGGGAAAAAGGAAGGGAAGGGGAAAAGGGAAGGGAAGGGGAAAAAGGAAGGGAAGGGGAAAAAGGAAGGGAAGGGGAAAAAGGAAGGGAAGGGGAAAAAGGAAGGGAAGGGGAAAAAGGAAGGGAAGGGAAAGAAAGAAAGAAGTCACTTTGCATTGCTAATCTTCCACCAAATCCAGAGAAGCCCCGTCAGATGGGCAGAACCCTGCCAGATTGGTTTGTACAAGTCAGGACAGCTCTGACTGGCTCAGTGGATCTGTCCTGGTTTACTCTGGCTGGTGATCTGGCTCTGTGTAATCAAAACGGGCAAATCTCTCAGTGAGGCAGATGATGAATAGTGGATTAAAGAATACCTAGGCTATATACACATAATACAGCTATTCTCCCTCCCCCTCAAAAGCACTTTCAGATGGAAAGAAAGAACACACGACAATCTTTACTTTGTCAAAGTTCTGCATTTGTTCCCTGTTTGTCAGCCACGACTCCATATCAGGGGCAGCCTGAATGACAAAAGCCTCGTAGTCTGCAAACATCTGTGTGAAGCGGTTGGCAAAAACCTCACGAAGCTGCACGTTCAGTTTGTAGTCCCTCAGCTCCACCTCCTCACATGGCAGTTTGCCATCCTTTTCTTTTTCGGTGAGGGGAGCTGTGATGGACATTTTTTCCATCGTCACACCCGTTCTTTTGGCGAGGGCTTGCAAGCGGGCGATCGTCTCATTGCCTTTCAGCAGCTCATACATATTGAGGGCATTGCTGGAGATGTTCCCGTTCTTCTTGTCGTTCACCAAGTCGCTAAGAACCAGGTTCTTGAGTTTGGTGGCGCTGTCGCTACAGTGCAGGTTACCTTCTGGTGGGATTCCAAACTGCAGGAGGACCTCAGAGATTTCCTGAATAAACTCCAGCTTGTTGGGAAACTGAGGGAATTCCTCTGGCAGTTCGATGAAATGGTTATCGATGTCTACAAAGCACAAGTTTGCCTGAAATACACAGAAAAGTTTCAAAATGGACACTCAGCACCAAACTGTCTCCTTTGCTAAGTAGCCCTACTTTCCCACGGTGCTCCCAGACAAGAACGGTAAGAGCACAAGTATGCTGAAGACTTTAGCTGTGTTGTCTAGCATGTGAAATTTCGGACTTTGGGAAAGCTGAGGGACAACTGGATACCCAAGATTTCATGAATAAAGAAAGTCTCCTGCCACCTCCTGTTCTCTCAGGACTTACAGACCCCAAAATACCCACTGTAGAGATTTGATATCCCCTCCCAGACTGGTGAAGGACACACCAGCAAGCAGGATGTGCAGCACCACTTTTCAGCCCATGTAAATACTATTTGTGTAAATTACTGCATCTCAAGGGTGCGGTTATTTTACCAAAATCCAACTGCAAGAAGTCTCTGTAGCTGTGCTATCAAGGAAGAAGATATTCAGTGAGAAAGATGACACTGCTACAAGCAAAGCTACAAAAAAGGGTCCCATGCAAATTCTTTAGGACCACATCTGAGTATAGCTTGTCCACTAGAGGTCAAGCCCTATTTCCCCACTCCTATCATCCCCTGTTGCCAGGGAGGCTTTTAATCTTGACAATTCCTCTGCCTTCCTCTGCCTGAGATTTAAACAGAGTGCTCTTAGACAGCTTTGCTATGAATGGAGATGGATCTCAGTCTGTAAGATTAAAGCTAAGCGAAGACATGAATCTGGTGAAGCAGATACTTTTAGTAGCTAAGTGTCAATGGGGGGATGGAAGAACCCTACATGAAAATTAATTACATTGCAAATGCACCCTCAGGAATAATAGCAGAATGAAAACCAGTAATTGATCTTCTGAACTGTGGCTTACATCTGAAAATCACTGTCTGAGTGCACCATGCTGAATAAAATCTTAAACCAGGTCAGATTCCCAAGGTGCTGAGCTCTGACTGGTTTTCCCCTGGCATAAAGCTGCCAAACAGGAGATGCAAAAATCCACAAGAGCACCAGCAGCAGGTCTCTGTTAGCTTGACTTGGCCATTAGCACAGCTCCTCTGACTTCTTCAAGGCAATTTTTTTCTTTACTTCTTACCAAATACTGTAGACTTATCTTCACATTATGGGACCAGAAAGGGCTTACTGTCCTCTTTTTCTGAAAAGGTCAATTTTCAGCAGGACAATACATTCCACAGCAAACATGGTTATAATATATTGGATATTTCAGGGACATGTGTGACATTAATCACTTTTCATACAGATACTTTAAAGGGTATTAGGATACATTTGGTAAAGCAGAGGTATCCTTTCAGCTCACCCTTTCACAATGAATTTGGACTGTGCACAGAAAAGCATTTCTTCACAGAAAACAATTGGCTTTACTTAACTATACAGATATTAAAGAGTTGTGGTATGTGTCAGTATGGTTTTTTTAGCTCAGGGACTGACTTCTTATCTATCAATATTTCATTTCAAAGGCTTTTTAATTTCAGCTCTGCATATCATTTACAGAATTTGAAAAATGAGATTTGGATTCAGAAAACCCTTGGGGAATTGGCCTCACTTCTCTCTTCAAAAACATCTGATGATTATAGTTACTGCAGAGAGATTAGTAACCTTAAGACAGCAGGATGGCCAGTTGTTAGAATTTTTATCTCTAGCAAACAAATGGTTTATATTTATAGAGCACGAGCTTGAAAAACTAGCCCCTGGCCTGAACAATAAAAGAATGCTAAAGCAAACAGCCCTTCATCACTGCTCACATGCTGAAGGATTTTCTGGTTTTCATTGTCTAGAGGAATTTGAGATTCAAGATTTTCCCTGTTCAATACCCCTTCTTTCCTTCCCTCTCCCACAGTTACTAGATCTGTGGTGTTCCTAAATGCTAACATTTTTCACTCTTTTGTTAAACATCATAATGGGGGGGGGGGGGGAATTTCCACCCCATTATGACTCTTCCCTCACTGGTGATATTTAATTTGTTATTCCAGCAATACCGCAAGCCCATCACATTAAAATTTTAATTTAAAGAAAATGACAGCTTAATCTGCTAACTAAAAGCACATGACTAATAATTTTTTTAAATCACAGTAATTATGTAATATTAGCACGGTTTTACTGAAAAGCATAGCTAGATATCAGCTTTGTTTCCACGCCAATGCAAATTTCATGCAATTGGGTCAATTGTATCCACAGGGTAAGACCTGATTTGCACTGTTACATGCTACCGAGGTTAAGAATTGGTCACCTCTACCTAATACTTAAAATAGACCTTTATTAAAAACCGTATTATCCTTGACCTGTGTTTATTCCTCCACTTCCACATACAAACCCTGCTGCTGCTTCCATATGTTTCCTCAGTAAGAGCCCCTGTTTGCAAGCCTGAGGGCCTCTGCCCCCAAGGAGAGGTTCCCTCATGGAGCTGAAAACAGTGCGGCCACCATTGCGAGATGTTACAGTCAGACAAACAGTTATTCTTAGGGTTCCCACTTGTTTTAGAAGAAACCCAAGTAAAAATGCATGGCATGCTTAAAAGGTAGGTCCAGTCACCATCTTGGAAGCAGACAAGCTAGCCATATCTCCAAGACTGCAGTATGGAGAGTTATCAGTGGCAAGGTTAAAACACAAAGCAGTTTTAATCATCTTGGTCAAGTTGTGAGAAAAATCTCCATTTCACTCTCTACCACCAGTGATTTTAACAGCAAGATTAGGAGGACGACCTTTCCTTCCATGATAGAACAGGCAAAGTAGTCACTTCCTGTTGCACAGGAGGACAGAAGATCTTCAAAGATAGTCCAAAAGACTATCATTGTAGTGAGCCAACATTTTAAAAGTATGTATACATGCCTCTAAGTGGTTCACTTGATGCAAACCTGGCTTGTTTGAAGCCAGGACACTGGTCTAGTAACAGACTATGACCCAGCCAGGAATACATGGGCTCACTTGTAAGTGGAGTGAGGCTGGCAGGATAGGACACACTTCTCAGCAGCAGGGATAGGTTTAGAGCATCTAGCCATTTAGCAAATGTACCCGAAACCCAGTTTTATAAGGACCACCCCCAACTGTCAATAGGGCTGTGATACTGACAAAGACTAACAAAACCTAGTGAAGCGTGTGATGCAGGGCAAGCAGAGAAACTTTCAGTGGCACATCAAGAAGCAGAAAGAGAAGCATTTAGAAGTCAGTGCAATTAGTGGCACTCATTAAATTCAGAAATGGACCGAGAAGGGCTGCCGAGACTTTCCTGACTACCTCACTCCTGCTGACAAAGAGTCTTCATGGTGCCAGAGAAGCCTCCTAACACTGGGCATGGCATTTGCCAGCAGGGTTTTGTGCAAAAATTAATGTTTCAGAGTAGCAAGCCCATAGGCAGAGACTGACCTCCTGAGGCAGCTCCAGCTTGGAGCGGTCGGTTCCCTCCTTGGACTGCAGCCCCATCAGGTAGGGAACGGGGGCGTCCAGAAAGTGCAGGAGAGAGGCAGGAAGGATGGGGACGTAGACGTGCTGCCACTGAAACGGGAACAGCAGCGTCGTGATCCCCTCTGCCACCGTCATCAGACGCTGATAATCTAGACAGGAAGAGAGAGAGAGACAGACAGACATCAAATTACCTTTGTGTTTCGCTTTTGAAATCCGGCTGGCAAGCACATCGGCGACAAAACAGGACACACACCATGTCTATATGGTAAAATGTTATTTTAAAAATAAGACAGTACTTAAAAACCTTACATATTACTTAATTAATCAAAACTTATTACCCCCGGGAAGAAATTGCCGAGCATAAATATTCATATCTTATCTAGACCTATCCCATCATTAAATTAATTTATTAAAAGGATACCAAAAGTTCTCTCTATGGTACAGTATATTAATACTCCAATTCTATAAAAAACATGTATTTTTACAAGGGAAAAGGAAAAGAAAGAAGTGAACTTTAAGGAAACATTGTGGTTTCTCACTTGTTCCTGCCTGCCTGCTTCTTTCACTACCTACTACTTCTATGGCTGAGTGTACTTTCCAGAAGACTCACCTTGGTCACATAGCAGCTGAAGTTTACAGTCCTTAAGTATTTTAAAGCACTGCTTTTAAGTAAAATCCAAACAGAAGCCTAATAGAAATTTAGCTCTCAAAATTATTCTGTATAGCTAGCATATTTATATTCCATTATTTTCCCAAATTTGTATTTAATCCACTAGCTCATTGCTTAACTGTGTTTTGGTTCACATAAACACACTGTGCATTATTTTTTAAATTAAAAAATAATTCAACCCAGTTGAGCTGCAAGAATATTTCAGAATTTGGATAAGAGCAAATTAATTTTCAAATATCCAGCTGGCATGGTGCCATACCACAACCTATTAATATAAATGAGAGAATATAAATTTTAGAACACAGGGGTTTTTTTGGTTTTTAAATACATAAATAAATAAAAAAATAAAAAATCACACATTGGTATTAAAGAGTTTGTCATTCTTAGAGCAAACCTCAAGATGTAGATAATCCATTAGGAAACAGGTAAAGACCCCTGGGTCTTTTAAGCCGCTGGTGAATGTGAAACCAGTTAATTGCTTCTGCTTCATATTGCAGCAGCTTCTGCATTAAAAACAACTCCCCTCAAATTTCTAAGAACAGGAACGCACTTAAACCCCAATTCCTTAGGAACTGTCACTTATCATGAAGAAGCAGCACATCTTATTTAACAGTTGTTACAGACAGGAACATCAAAGTGCAAGTTTGTAAGTAGCTTTGAACTTGGACGAGGTGCACGGCACAGACAAGAGAGGGACTCAGCTTTGATTCCCGTTCTGGGTCTCTCCACCACTTCTGAAAGCTTCTCTTCACTATTTGCAGCTTCAGTGCATCAGTACACCATCAGCTAGAGTGACAGAGGGGACGTCTCCTTGATGGCTGCATCCAAAACCAGTTTTCACCAGTGCAAGGCAAGTCTCACAAGCTTTGGCTTGAGCAACCAAAAGACTTTTCACTCTCATCAAGGCCAGACGCAGTTCCTTGCTAACACTTGGGTTGTTGCCCATCTCTCCTGGCTCCTCTGCCTCACTCCATGAAACTGAAGATATATGTATGAATACTCTGGTTTTGAATCGGGTAAGGTGGCTTTCTTCCTACAGCCCCACTGATTGTTACTGCTTGGACAGGACCCCAGCCTGGCCCTTCCTGTTTCTTGAACAAGCCAGCCTGATACCCCTGACAGACACCAGCAAAAGCGCTGTCATCTGACACTGCTCAGCTATTAGGAGGTCACTGGAAAGATGCACTTGAATAAATATGCAAATTAAAACAACAAATTGCATAACCCATTCTCCTTCTTCCTAGCACCTCTCTGTGGAAAATCAGCCTCGATCGGCAGAAGGTCATCTAGCAGGGCAAAAGCATTTTTCATCTTGTCTTACTAAAAGCTAGTCACTCAATCTTCAAAATTATTTTCATGCATACAAGTCAGTCTCAAGGTTACACTCCAAACCATTCCCAGCTACAGATCAGCCATTTATGAATCCCTTCCTATGAAGTGGTCTGTAATTGTACACAATCATTTGCTGTTGTGTTGAGGAGCACTTATACAAACTCAACTTATAACACCTATTGGTGAAGCTTTGGCATCCCATAATACTTCGTAGCTCTGAAAGCTTTAAAGGTTAAAAAGGAAAAAAAAAGAAAAAAAGAAGGAAAGAATATAGGAAGCAGCACATCTTAGTATGAATGAGATGATTTCAGAGTCTGTTCTGATCTACATAGCCATGTGAAATTACAGGTCTTCACAGAAAAGTTGAAAGTATTTTTTTGGATTAGGGCATTCAACTCTGAAATGCATGCTTACTTTTCTTTGATGGTACTGATAATATTTAGCATGGTCACTAGCACAAAGTTTTGTAACCAATTCACTATGAGGAACGCTGTTTTTCTAGTGATGACCAAATTATTAGTCTGTTAACATCTAGCAATGCTTGTTAGTGATTAGCAGAGATTTAAAAATCCCAACAAATAGGTACCCAGCAGTTTTCACTGAAGAGAAAGAAGTTCCCAGATTCCTCCAGAAAAATAATATTAAAAACTGGAAATGGTTCTTTTGATATTTGTTTAAGGAAATAAGAAACTCTAGTTACTTTGCATATACTTTCAAGCCTGTAGAAGGTTAGACACTTACCCTGTAAGCCATAAAGTCTTTTTTGATGGAGAGGTTCTTGCACCTACCAGCATTTGAGAGAAGCATACATGGTTACTGAAGAAAACCTGGAATCAAGGTATTCCTCCATTTCCCCAAACCAGAGAGAGAAAAAGGGAAGGCAGAACAGAAAAAGAAAGGAGGGAAAGAATGGAAGCAGATAAAAAAAACTCCAGGGTTTGTATAGACTGCGTGTGCTAGTGTCAAGGGAGAGAGTGTTTCCAAATCCACCATCGCTACTAGACTTTGATAACAATCTGCAACTACAAGCTGAATTTTGCCTGTTACTTTATGAATGACAAGCCAGGTAGGAAGATTATTCTCTGATTCTACTCCAAACAGAGCTAAAGTAGGGGATTAGATAGTATTCACCAGTTTAAGGAGTGTCTTTTGAGACTGGTCTATCTGTTGAGCAGAGAGAGGACACAACAGTCCTGTTTCACATCCATCTGACATAAAGAAACATCTGGACAAGGTAAAAAAAGTAAAAACAGTCGGGGTGATATGCACAGCAGGTGACAAACTCAGAATGATCAATAGTTCAAATGAAATCAATTTCCTGAGATCTGTGAAATAAATTCCTTCCTTTTCTCAGGGATCACCCACTTCAAGCACTGTATGCACACTGGACACGGTGAAAGCTGCTGTGATGCCAACAAGGCTACTACTGACTGCTTTAAATGCATGAGCTGCAGGTCACGCCCCACAGTGCTGGCTCACAGTAGTGGCTGCTGCTACCAGAGCAAAGATCTGACCTGTGCAAAATCAACCCCAAGTACAGAAATAAGTAGCAGAGAGTGGAGACCTAAGCCTAGGGTAGTGCCTCCCTTTCTCTTTGCTGTGCATCTCAGGACAGTGGAGAAAAGGCCCAGAAGATATAGAGACTTTCCACATGTCCCCAGCACCAGAAGTGCAATGTGTAGATGGGATTTCAGCTTTAAATTTCTCTTACTTGGGATCTCCTTTCCATTCAATTGCTCCACCTCCTTTACACACGTTGCTGGATAACTCTCTTTCAGTTTTAATGTCTCCCCATTCCCAAAGTGATGATACCTTATACCACAGCATTTATTTTGCTTGGCAGCTATACCTGCAGATATCACCCTGCCTTCTTAGGACAGGGAACTATCCTGTGTGTTCCAGGACAAGGAATGCCATTGAGCACAGGCACCCCCTACAGCAAGTTCTTCGTGTTCAGAGTTAAAGCTCCAATTTGTACACAGGACCTTGTCCAAGAGAAACTGCTCAAGGAGGATAATCCCAGGACAGAGTGGCCCCTACAGCTTCTATCACAACTGCTGCCTCCTAACAACCGCTTAGCTGGACTTGGCATGGGTCTGTCTCTCACACTTAACCTTCTCCTTAAGTGAAGAAGTGAGCAACAGAGTCTAGTTCAAAGACTCTGGATCCAGCCCCTTTTTCTGGCAGCAACTGGCTGTGGCAATGGCCAAGTCCTGCATATCACTTCCCAGCACAGGACAAGTAACAGCAACAGAGACCTGCTCTGCTGCAGGTTGGCAGTTCTGCCATGTGAGAACCACCTTCCAGCCACACTTTCCAAAGCTGACATGGCTCACAAGATACCAAGTAGTGCTTAAAATGCAAACTGAGAGATTCCTGTATAATTACGAATCACTGTTCTGTGCTGGAGATGGAAATGGTTGCAGCATTTGAGTATCAATTCACTTATAAATGTTTTCCTGAAACTTGACAAATATTTGTCTTGATGTTGATTGTTTATAATACAATAATAGGACAAAAAAAATCATCACAATATTACAACACATATGGTGAATGCATAAATTCTCTATCCCAAAAAGCTTAAAGTCCAAATACAGGCAGTGACTGAGAAAGCAGAACAAAATAATCCTCCTCCTTTCATTTTAGAGATTGGGTATAGAAGCTCTCAGCAATTCACAAAGCTCAACATAAAAATGACTTTTCCTGCTACAAAGGAGTCCAGTATCTCAAAACCCTTCCCATGCTGCAGCAAAGCAAAACCAAGATCCTTTGAGAGGGGAAACAGATGTCAGTGTTATCTGCCTTGTTCAGGTACTATCTCCAAAACAGGTTCAAATCAAACCAAACAGTTTCTCAGTAGATGTACAACCATGAGATTTTTTTAGTACAAGGCCTGTATAAGAGTACATACATGCTCATTCAAACCAGAAACAGCATTCTTGCTGTGATCAGTACATCGTTATTCCAGTTTCAACACAACCAGCCTCCCTGATGAAAGAATGATTTGGCACTTTTCCAACTCTCTGTTCCAGTAACCTACCAAAGGTAATGCAGAAAGCCTACTACAGAGCTGGAGTCTCAACCTGGATCTTCTAAATGCAGTACAACGCTTTAAAATAGACTGTGCTTCCTCTTTCTTTTCCTTTTTATGTCCTTCTTTACATACAACTTGAAAGCACTTGGAAGCACTTGAAAAGATGGGTTACCTGGACAGAATTTACTTTCCTCTACAGCTTTCTTTGAACCTACATAAAGTGTAACTGCAGCTTTGTGAAGCCACATATTTAAATATGTATCCCAGAAGATGATAATCAGATTATGTTCTCAAAGAGTACCCTATCAAAAGGGACAAAACAATTCTAAGCAGTAGTTTTAAACAAAACAAAGCCAACAACACAGAAAAAAAATAGAATCAATGAACCTTAATGAATAAGAGCTAATTCTTCAGAGGGAAACACCTGAAGCGGCTTTAAAACATTCTTGTGACTGTTTTTCCACATGCTACCTCTTCGAAGTATTATAAGCAATTGCTGTTCAGATGCCAGTTTCTGTAATAAAATATGGATTAGCTCAGCCAGGTACATTGGAAAAACTGGAAAATAAAAAATTAACATTTTGCTTTGAGCTCTGAGTGTGAGTCAGGAACAGCACGCAACAGTTATGAGACCTGTCTAGGGGCTTAGTACCTTCAGATCTGTAATGTTTATATATAGCACACTGTAGATGAAAAAGGAAATCTGAAATTCACATCTGAGACAAAAATTGTTTATGAAAGCAAAGGTTTTTAAATCAGATCTCAGTAACTCCACAGAAGCAATGCATGTAAGTGTTGCAGACTTCAAAGCACCCTGGAAGCTTCCATCTTTCATCTGGTCTGTGTACCAGCAGCTGTGATGACTGACAAGCCAGACCAGGTGATCTTCAAGAGATGTTCAGATAAAATGCAAAAAAATGTTTCAGGAAATGTTTATTCACCATAGAAATCACCTTTCACCAGTGCTGCCTTCAGGGAACTCGGACAGGTCAGTGACATGGGGTTGTAACCAGCAGACTGTCCTGGAGAAACTACCCATGGCATCTCAGTGCCCTTTATCCCTGACAGAAGAGTGGATTTATGAGCGAGTGACACAGCACAGTTACAAGATAAAAGCAGAGTGGCAACTTATGCAAATCTGGAAATACATATTTTCTTAAACAGGATGATCAAGGCGAGCCTGTATCTAGTTGCCTGAGCTAAGAATTAGCCTCTCAGACTGGGGGTCAGCTCTGCCCCAAGGAAAGCATCCCAAGGCTCATACTCACCAAGGCCAATTCTTCCTATTTTCCCTTGTTGGCAAAAGCTTAATGGAAAAAGAATCACTTCCACTTCAATAAATTTCCATTTATACTATTTATCTGTCGCAGCCTGCCATCAATGGTTCAGCATAAGTTAGTTTATGATTAAGAGCCACCTTAAGAATTACTTCACAAGAAAACCTGAATTAGCTCCCATTACAGGCACAGTTAAGCCTCCAAGAGCAGGACAAAAGCCTGACAAAGCTGACAAGGTGGCAGCAGGACATGTGAAGAAGTCCTTGATGACACAGGGAGCCCCTTGCTCATCTTCATGGCTGGTGGGGCAGAGCAGGCACCCCGTTGGGCAATAGCCCTGGGACAAGGTAGCAGGCTGGCGGGGGAGGCACAGACTCCAGCAGGCAACAGATTCACTCAAGAACATTTTTGACTGCCGTGTCATTTATCTGGCATTTGCCATAATTGCAATGTAAAGGCCTAATTTAACTTTCTTCTCCCTGCTCTTAAAAGGTGAAGATGTTTTATAATGAAAAATACTAAGATCCGATTTAAAAAAGTGGGGAGGTGTTGGAGAGTGTGCATGTGAGTGATTGTACCCCTGTAGTGTCAAAACCAGTTGCCTGATCTTCCTCTACAGTTTATTGTGAATACAAACAGGAGTGGGGTTGTGCTACAGACCTGTACTAGCTCCTACTCCTTGTTTCTAGATACTTTAAAAACTTAAATTTTCAGGCCTTATTGACTTCAGCTAACAAAACGGAGCCACTTCTAATTAAAAACTGGTTTTGTCTTTTCACCAAAGTTAAAAACGAAGGGTATATTCGATTCTCTGATTATTCTATCCAATTACTTGTCTCCTTTCCAGGGGAACATGCACTGCAGTCTCCTCTGACTGATGCTGTTGAGGTACTAAACCCAGGTCTCTCTCACAGCATAGACACATTTGTCCACATGTAAATTGTCTTCTGCAATAGTTTCCCATTGGTTTTGATGAATATTAGTCTGGAGTGTAACTATTTCCATAACAAACAGAAGAGTAAAGTTTTTCTATATGTCTATTTGGTGTAAAAATGCTTTAAAATGCAAACACATCATGTGTGTATTCACTTCAAAAAAATTTCTCCCAAAGAAGACGTAAGAAAGATCTTTCAGACACTACCTTTTTCTTGGTGATGACTATATATATGCATAGCCATTTGTATTATAATTTCTAAGACTGGAAAAAAAATAATGCAAAGAGTATTTCAATCTTTGAGGAGCAATTACTCAAGCCCTTTGAAAAACAACTTGGGAAATGCTTAAAATTATAATGAGCAGAAACAGCCTAAGCTCTAAGAAGTTTATCTTTGTCTCATCCACACATTCCCTCTCATGTTTAAATCCCTAGAAAGCCAGACATACGAAATGGATTGCCGAGGTTTCTGCAGAGCCCACAGCTTAATTCATCTCTCTCCAGCAGACTTCTCATGCCAGTGGTATTTTGTTACCAATCCTTGCAAAATTGTAGCAGCTACTGCAGAGTGTTATTAACTCAACACTGCTGGAAGCCTTGACATTTCAAAATACCTTTACATCTCCACAGTTGCACAGGAGAGCTGTGCTCTGAATAAAATACAGGGCACTTCCGTAAATATTAATTTCTATGATTGAACAAGCTATAATAAAACTACATCAGCAAGTCTGTTTCATAAATGAAAGTCTGTAAGCCCCAAGCCTGCACAACGTTAGATGTGTGCTATACTGCATGCCCTGTTTAGTGATAACAAGTATGACTCTATCAATTTATTCTGCTTTATTGGGAGTTTGGTAGTTCTTATGTCCTGCCTTTGAAAGTCACAGGAATACAAAATAATTCAAGCTTTGATTTTTGGAGGATGAAGTTTATAAGGCTGCAATCCAAAGACTGCAACCTGAAGAATTAATTGTGAGGAATAATATCTAATCCCCCACACCTTGGTTTTCAGAGTCCCGTTGTCAAAATTTGGCCCTATTTAGACTTAAAATTATTCTATACGTGCAGAAATACATAACCTAAAACCACAGGGGTTCTGCTTTCAGTGCTTTCAGGTACAGCTTTCTGTATCACCACTGCAGGCCAAAGTCAGCACTTTGAGCAGTCTATTACATCTACTCACCAAGATGGATTTTGATTAACACCCTGGAAGTCCATGCTGTCTCCATTAACAGCATGACTTGCTCTTGCCATTTAGGGTACAAGCATAGGTCTCTGCCAGTTACTAAGCTATCCTTGCCTTGTTCTGTGTTTTGTCCTAATGTTGCCACGGCACTGTTTGCTGCTCCCAAGCTGCACAGACCTTTCACATCTTCAGACAGAAATACTTTGGTCATAATGGCTTTTGTCCCAGAAGGACAGAATTATCCACACCAGACGTTCCCAAACTCTGTTTTGTAGAGCCATGGTAATAACTCCTTCACATCAGGCTGCTTTAAAGTTTCAACCAGAAACTTGAGAGAAATTGAGGATTAAGAGCAGTTGCCTGAAGTCGAAAACATTTGGGAATGAAAGAGCTTAAAAAAAGTGAGCTCAAAAAATGAGCTCATCATTCTTTCATGTCAGTCTCTCCACTACTCTACTTAGACGTGAAATTACAGTTCATTGCAATCCCTTCATTTTCTCAAGTGATGGGATACCACTCACCCGTAAAACACCATGAACAGAGCAACTAGATACCCAAAGCTGACAGTAGCACCATGGTAAAAACAGCTACCGCTTCGTCCTGTCCTCACTGCAGAGCTGTGCCAGCTCATATCGTGCTGGGAACACATCCAGGGCAAGCTGGGTAAAGTCATCCAACACTCTCACCTCTTCAGTTAGTTGGGATGCCTTTGTTCAGGCTGCTGGAAACATTATGCCTCAGTGACAGGGATAAAAATAAACATTTTCATCATTAACTCCTAGTTCATTAGAGGAAAAACCACTCTAGAAAAGCCAGTACAGTCTCTATGCAACTTTCCTGCCAGCCCTTCACCATTGTTACCACCAGCTAGGTGCAACTTCACTTGACCATCCTCCCTTCACCAGGCAGCATACTGCCTATGCTTATCTGTAAAGCTTGGAACTAAAGCTGTTAGGCCAGTTGTTCCCAGTGTTCGCAGTCTCCATATCCCTCCTGCTCTTTCTTGGCCACAAAAAGTAATCTGCCTTTAGTGGACAGATGTTTAGTGAGAAGTTTCAGGTCCTTGTAAGCCAGCCAGCAGGCTCACTGTACTATCAGAGTTGTGCAACAATTTATATTTTTCACTCAGCTTTACAAAAGAAGTCTACTCTTTAAAAAGAGGAACAACTTTTTTTTGGTAATCTCAAATGAAAGGCTTCCTTCCAACAAGGCTAGGAGAACCACAAAAAGTCAGCGTACATTTCCCACATGCATTACTAGCAGCACTCTCACTGAAATAGTTTGGTGAACTGAAGTAGATTTGGGTCCAGTGCTCCGATTTCTTAAGTGCAGTAACAATCCAGTGAATTCTGATCTTGGGTTCATAATGCTGTCTTGCTTGAAATTGCACTCTGTGGATACAAGACCATCTACTAATCTCTTGTTGAGTTTGGGAAGGTTGAAGCAAGGCCAGGGCCCTGGAAACACAGTCCAGGGAGTCTGTTCTCTTTGAAGCAGAAAGGGAAGGAAGGACAAATCTGCAAAAATCACTTTCTTATTCAATACTTTGGAACCAGAGATATGTAAGCCAAACATTTCTTTTCATCTTTTGCTTTGAAAGAACTTGGGAGTTAAGAAAGCATTTCTCCCTGATGGATCTCAAAGCTTAGAGAGCAGATCTCAGTGGTGTCTAGCCTAGTTATATCTCAAATAGGAAAGGAGCTGCTTTGTTTTCCTCTTTCAGGAATTGCAAGACTGACATTTAAAAGAAGCCGCAGTGCACAATTAGCCAAGCACTTAGCTATGAGGATATGCCAAAACTGAGGCTTTGCACTCGACCTCCACTCCACATTCCTCACCTCTGGGAACCAGCATTACGATGCTATTTACATAATCACAGTATTTCCCTAATACAACTGCATGCTTTTCCCCATGCGCCATCAAGTTGTGACTATATTAGATAGGGAAGTAAAGGTTATGTTAAGGACATCCCTAGATGGAGAGGGAAAAAACATACAATTTGAATTTTGGAAGGTGGAGGCAATTAATTTTCACTATCTCATTTTTCTTTAACAATGAAAAAAATCCACAGTGACAACACAAAAAAAAAAAACAAACCCAAAAAAAGGAAACCTTTAGATTATAGACAGTACTTGGAAGAAAAAGTTAGTATTTATCTAACCACTGGTGATGCTGAAAATTGAGTCCAAATTATTAAGTGGATATTTTGTATCTGCCTCAAGGACTATTACAAAACTAATGCATATGCAGGTTGCTCTCCATCTGCACAAAATATTACTAAAATGTAATCTGACAAGCAGATTTTTCCTAATGCTACTAGCTTACAGTAAAAAAAAAAAAAAAAAATTAAAATCTCAGTGTTCAGTAAGGCCACAAAGCAGGGACCAGGGTGGGAATGATGAGCAGAGATGGGGAGGCATTTCAGTGATGTTCCTGCTTAATACTGAACCTGAGAGTCAAGTGGCAATGGCAGCGTGCCTCAGACTGAGGAAGAAAGGAGTAAACACACACACAGAAGCAGAAGGGAGGGATAAAGCAGCCTAATCAAAACTAACAGTGGGATTTCTGCTCACACTTCAAACTGAGAGCAGATAAAGCCCTTTATTTTCAGTTCTTGAAAGCAAAGCCCTGGAGTCCATGTGGAGAAATGCTCTGCAAAGAACCAGCAACTCTTTGAATTCAGTCATTTGCAGAAGAACTATCCTCCATCCACCTCCCTGAACGTTTTTACCCATTCTCAGTCTTTTATTCGTTAGTATTACTATTACATACTTACTGACCTTTTCTTTTATATGACAAACCCAAGCATTCACTTTTGGAGCCTGAAGGTTCATTACCTGTACTCATTTTAGATGACTTCCCATCCTCTCCATTTCAAGCTCTGGTGCTTGAACCACATCTCTTGACAAGTACAGGTATTCAGCTTATTTTCCTCTTTCTGTTATAAGGTATGCCTACCTCCTGGCTTCATTTATTGTTTATTCTAGTCTGAGGAACCACATCTCCAAACTTCTTCCCTGAGGCACGTTTTACAAATTTAGGGTCAGCATCACAGAAACAATTTGGGAACTGAGATAATATGTACAGGCATCCAGTGATACAGAGAAACCTCCAGAAGTCTGAACAATCCCTTGAAAGTCAGCAGAAAACTTGAATTTGACTTGTTTGGGCACTCTGGTGCATTGCAGCACTTGCAGCACATACATTTTTGGTATCCAAGTATCACTGGGGACAGACTCAGAGCAACCAGCATCATACAGGAAACAGGAATAGGGGTTTAAAACCTCAAAGCATGCCCAGCACTAAGTCAAGAGTCCCAAAGCTTGCAGCAAAGTACTGCACCGTGGATGCTGAAAAGCTGCTAGCAGAGGGATTTTCTCAGGTTCTCACAACATTCGGTGAGAATCCTGCCTTTCTCACCAGTGTTATGAAAAACAGTAGGATGTTTTTTTAAGCTAGACTAACACCTGGTGTTTTGCTAAGTTCTGTTTATGGTACACTGGAAAAATATTTTGAAATGGGTGCTGTAGAACTTTAGCCAATCACCCTAGGAGCTGGGTGATCACTGACCAATCGCCCTATGGGGCTAGAGTATATAAAACGGGGTTAGAAATTAATAAAGTTGCTTCTTTTGCCTTCTCTTGCTGAATTTGTGTGTCGCTGCATCTCTCTGCTCCCGGTATAAACAGCGACACTGCACTACTGCAGAAAGATACAGACAGAAAAGAAGAGGTACCAGCCAGATTTTCAGAAGCTTGCTGGCACACTTCAGTGCGGACAGACTCTGTACTGCAGCTTCTGCCAATGTAGCCAGCCTTTGCCAATTGCAGTCTTATATGTCTCAAATAGAAATACCAGCATCCTTGTCAGAAAAGTTCCCAAATATCTCAAGTACGACTTCAAAGGGATGCCCTGCAACTCCACTCAGTTCCAACTCAGCATTAAAACGTCAGCCTCTAAGCACTAAAAATCTCTTAGTGCTTTAACTAGAACATACCCTTCATATGTGAGGGAGGAAATCTCACCAAACTTCAATATGCTGCTGAAATCCAGAAAATAAAAGTAGCAAGAGCATCTTCTGCAAGATGTATTACTTTCTGGTGGTATTTTTGCAGAAGATAGGATTAGTTTCATGCTGTCTTGCAGCATGATCAAGGGCAATGTAAGGATAATAATTAAGTGAATTCTATTGCTGTCACAAGTGATAAATACAATGCATAATTAAACAAGCAGCACCTAGACTGCCTGGAGGAAACAATTATTTAGTGCTTTCATTAGAATGGACTCATTTCTCTTGCTTCCCCCCCCCCCCACATTCTCATGTTTCACAAATCTGCTGAAAATCGGCAGCTTTATATTGGCCTCTGTGGCTGCAGGAAGTACCTGCTGGGAACACACCCAATGTGCATCACTGGACAAGTGCCCACCTTGTGAGTACAGGAGGATCTGCATCTCCAGAAGAACACAGGTGAAAACCTGGACCAGGTTCTCCAGGCCCAGCAGCTCGAAGACCTCCCGCAGTGGGTAGTCAGAGAGCGGCAGTTCGTTGGGCCCAGGTCTCTGGCAAATGATGGGCTCATAGACCCCATAAAACTTCAGTGACCTCCCTGGGGGAGGCAGGGGCACCTCATAGAGGATGTTGTGTATGTAACTCTCCAGGGGCAGAGGCGGTGGCTGCTGGGAGGTCACTGCCTTATAGAGCTGGATCAGGAACTTCTTGCAGGCTTGCATGAAGGGCAGAGGGGTGATGAGGCATATGCATTTGGAGACATACAGTGTGTCTCTGCTGATGTCATAGGAGTTGTACCGCTGGAGCTTGGCGAGGGATGTGGCGTCACCCTCGTCAATGCTGCTGGCCAGGGAGTCCATGCTGCACGAGGAGGAGGCGCAGACGCTGCTGTATTGCTCTGCATTGTGCATCTGGTAGAGTGTTTGCATGGCTGTGCAGATCTGCTTGCTTGTGACCTCCTCATAGAACGTGAGCACAAACCCGTATGTACGAGAGCCATCTTCTCTGGTGATGATGAATGAATGGAGCTGTGGATCTCTGTTATCTGCCTGCGTCCTGAAAGACAGCCCTTTGGGCATACACAGCTAGGAAAAGAGAAAATAGATATGGTTATCTAAGCTACAGGCTTTTTCTGTTCTTTTTGCTTTACAGGCACATTCTTTTTATCCACTGCATCATAACAAGACATTTTTCATTAAGCATAATCCCCCTGAAAAGCAGACCAAGAACAAAAAGCCTAAAACTGATGCTACTTAAAACAGGTAGACATGACTGAAGAAAGGAAAACACCCTCCAAAATGAACCATCTATTAAGTCATTACAATTCATTTTCATTACTTTGTGAAATTATTTTCACTACTGAACAGTATTTGTCTCATTTGTTTAATCATCACATAAAACCATCCAGTTTTGTTCTCATTCACACATATCATACTCTAAAATCATAGAGCCAAGGAAGCATCTTATACCCCTGAATTCAAATTACATGACCATGAAATTCTTTGATCTTCCGTAATTTTCTTAAAAGAAGAAAATTAAAATAAAATTGTCTGACAGCTATTACATTTACTTTTTTCTTGAAGTGACACAAAATAGCTTGGATTGGAAGAACGGGGAGGCAGGGGAGGAAAACAACCAAAATCTATGAAAGCCTCATTTTTGATTACCACTCAGCAAAATCTTTAGCAGTGATTCTACTACACCTGGAGTTTCTTTGAAACATAGTCCTAGTGACAACTTGGGGCGTTTTTCCAGGCATTCCTCAGGAATTCTACCAGCCATCTAATACCAAACAACAAACATCCATCAGAACATTTTAAAACACGTGTCAGCATGAAACTCCTTATGTTCTAGCTAAATCAGTGTTTATAAATGAAGAACTAAAGCTTCCTTTGTGCCTTTCATCTGAAGAAATAAAAGGAAAGAAGAGAGAGATAGTCTTCTAAGTGCTCAACCTGTTCCAAAAGACAATACTAGAAGCCACCTTTCCCAAGGGATGTGAACTTAACACATGACTGACTGTGTCTCACCTTGACCAGGTGTAAATTCTTCTGGTAGTGGAAGAGGTCAAGAGAAATAATCATGTATTTTCAGACATATCCTACCCTGAGCTTCACCTTGCAGAGACCATCTGATGGCCTGATAAAGCTGCTACCAGCCCACCTGGGATTTAGGCAAGTGGTCAAGACTCAATTCAGTTGTGATGATGATAACTTAGGGGGCTTACTGGCATGTTGATGCTAGTAAGCCCCTAAGTTATCTAAGACAGCTCTTATGTATTGCTCTAAAAGGTAGCATATAGGGAAATAAGCAGCCTGGAGTTGATAAAAGAATTATATTTAATTGATGGACTTTGCTGACATAAAACATGAAGTTGCAACCACAAATTTTGAACAGCAGCCATATTTTCATTCAAAAGGTTTATAGCTTTTATTGCAGCATTAACAGCAGTGCCATGGTTAAGACTTCTCTAATAAGTAAGTAAAAACCCTTGTTTCACACTTTAAATTTATTCTGCACAGCATATATCTCTTAACCTCTTTTTTTTTTTTTTTCAGGCTTGCTTAATACAAATTTATTTCTAGAATGTGGCCATTCAATGGTGGCTATAGCCTTATCAAACCCAATCAGGTGGCAATCATTGCTAGTGTTGAGATTAAAACCTTCACTTTACAGAAAAACACCTGGATAAGCAAATTATATGTACTGGTACAATGAAGAACAGATAAGCATCAGGGAAATTCAGACCAGCTGAGATAGTTTCAGAAAGCTGCTTTAAATAAATTTCCTCCAAGTCTTAATTATTATTCCTTCATCCTTTATATACACACACAAAGGGGCACTCATCAGTTTCAGCCATAGCCCGCATATGCAGAATAACAACATTTTAAGATCCTGACTGCAAACCCTGGCACAGAGACTGCTGCTGTTAGTCCTACAAGAGGACATGGAGAAAAATGCACAGAAAGAAAGAAAATGGGAAAGTACTGAGGCAGTGAAGAACGACCAAGATTCACTTAAGTAGTTAAGATCAAAAGGAAGGGCCTGTGCTCATTTTACAGCAATCCAGAAAGCTTCAAATTTGCAGTTAATGCATGAAAACTTTCATCTTAGTGCCTTGGACATCAATCACTTCCCATCTCTTCTGTGTTTGTTATGGGGCCAAGGAAAAGTGTTGGAGAAGAGCAGCTTGGGATGTGCTAGTGGGGCTGAAAGCTTTGCCCACTGGTAAAGCTGGCTGACTAATGTTGAGAAGGCAGTCAGTCACCTTGATTGCATCTTTGTATGTACACAGAAAATTATCCAAGATTACCGATTGACAGACAGGATTTTAATTTTCAGATCACTTTACTATTTGTATTTAAACATATTCATCAGCATAAAACTATGGAATTAAATCATAGTGCAATAAAGGTGACAATCAATATGGTTTTTTGTAAAAGAAAAAAAGACATCAACTAATCCATGCTGCATCTCTAGAAGTGATAAGTAGGGGATACCCTTTTCCTAAACATGGAGGTTGGACATGCATACATACAAACTGTAATCCCTATCTCCTTCCTCCTCCCAGTCATCATCAGTTGCAGACACTTCAGAACCAAAACTCCTCTCTGGATCACTGCACGTTAGCACTGGTTCACCTCTTCTCCATTAGATCCTCTATTTCACTTTTTAAGTCCCTGTCTATTTTTCATGTTCACAACATGAACTTCAAGCTTCATACTCCAATTTGCATTGGTGTGAGGGTGTGGAAAGAAAGATGTTTTTGTTTGTATTAAAGCCTGCTCCTTCAAATTACACAGGGGAGTCTTTAATTCTTTTATTTCAGTACATGAGATAGTAAATGGATAATGCTTCCTTGGACTTCAAAAATACAGGCAAATATTTATATACAATGATGAACCAGAGGGCTAAAATAGGAGCTTTATTTCCTAAAAGTGACAGTTTTCTCTCTACTGAGAACTTCAGGTTGGTACAACACATTACTTGCAGAACAGCCACAGAAGACAGTATGTGACGCTAGGCAGGATAATCACAAAAAGCTGAGGTGGGGGAGGGGGAATACTTCACTATTAAAGAGAACTCCATACTTTGATATATACTTTGAAAGGGAGAGAAAACATGACTCATAGGCAGAGTGATTGCTTGGGACTTCAGGAGGTTATTTTTAAAGTGACAGGATGCTTTCAGAAGGCAATTGAAATTCCTTAGGCATGCAGCAAAGCCAGAGCTCTCCCAAGTTAACCTTCAAGGATTTATGCATTTTCTTCTCTGAGGAAAATTGCTTCTGGAAGCTCACATAAAGCAAACACATAAGCAGAACTAAAACAGCAAGCCAAGATCAGAAAGGCCAATAATTGCCTCAAGGGAGTCTGTGGAGGTGGATATTACTTTAAATGATGTTTCAGACCAAAACAATAAAGAAGTTTTCCAAAAGATGATTTAAAAGACCATTAAATACTGCTGCTGTTAGTAAATGCCTTTTTTTTTTTTCTCCAAGACACACTGCAAATGAAAGATGTGTTCTTCAGCTATCTGATTTCATCTGAATGCAGCTCAGCTCAATTATTTTATTTTAATAGGTCTCTTGCTGGTTTTAGTATTCCATTTTTGTCCGATAATATGATCGCGCTTTATGAATACTAGACATTTTCAACTGTAATGTGAGAGAAAAATAACACAACTATTACCTCTTGCTGCCATATTCCTGCTGCAGACCCCCATCACTTCTCCTCTGAATGTCCCCAGTTCAAAGGCAGAACTAAAAGGCGTAAGTAGCCTTGGTAGTTGAGTTGTTACCACCTTAACTGTGCTGATGAAGCACTGTTCTAAGTCCTTCATGCCTTTTGTACAAGCAAAGTGATGTGGAGATATGCCCAAATACCGCATCATCTCCATCAGTGCACATTTGGAAGCAGAGGACAGAAAGCCCCAGCTGAGGGAGTGACCAGGCTCATCTCTGCCTTACTATCTGTGTGCAGTGCCACAGTAACAGCTCTTTCTGCCACAGGTACTTTCAGCTCCTGTGTCTTCATGTTAAATGCTAAAATTAAAATTCAGTGGAAGTTGAGATGAACCCCAGATTTCTACATCTTTGTTACTGCAGAGAAACTCCAAATGCATTTCTGCATTTGCAAAAGCCATTTTTTGTTGTGGGTTTTATGTGTTCCCTGTCTCTCCATCTCCTGGGTGAGACTTCATACCTACACCATACAATGAGTCTTATTCTGTAGCTTGTATGTAGTCTTACCCTTCCCAAATGAGAAGCTAGACTGGGGAAAAGGGGGTCCCTAATTTTACAATTTTGAGTTTGGTCCAACACACATTTCTGAAAATAGCTGGAAGCAGTTATACTGTTTAATGTTCTTATTACACAACTGGTTACTTTAAGTTATAAAATGAACAGCATTTTCTGTCCTGGGAAGCTCAAATACCACTAATCTGTTGTCTTTGTCAGGATATGTTCTTAACAAGTGCTTTGGTGATTTTGGAAATATCCTTTGAATATCAACTATTCAGGAAAATTTCCAGTGGTTCATCAGCTTTTCATCTGTCACTGCCCTCACTCCAGAAACTCTTTTCTCCTCCCTCCCCTGTTCATGGGACTTCGGCACAGAAGCAAGCATCAAATTTAGCTGAAAGAGATGTACAGAAGATGCATGTGTGCAGAGGTGCCATTACAAGTGACTATCCAACACAAGCTGTGGTTTAGGTGAGTTCCAGCTTCTGCATAAAGATTCCTCTTTCCCTTGCTATAAGCAGCATCAAGGGTTTTTTTGCAACCAAAAATTTCATATGCATATTAGTATCTTAAGTCTTGGCTTGCCCCCTCTCACCTGTGGATATGTATCCCAGGTGACTACAACCTTCTTACTGAGTCACTGAGAGAGTGGTTAGATTTGTTTCATGACACAGTAGACTTAATTAGAATTAATGAGGGAAAGGCAGCATTTTACTTCTGTTGTGCCTGACAATATTCTGTATTTTCACAATACCTCTTCCTCTACAGCTTTTCATCCAGCATGCCTAACATATACTTTTAGCCCCAGCAGAAGCACCTTGATCATCACATCACATCCACATCGCATCATGGGGGCTGGTTGTAAACAACTCAGGAAGCACTTCAGAATTGAAGATTTCAGGTAACAGCCTGAGAAGGGAGTTTCTCTGCTTACCATGTTGACGGCATCCTGGTCAAAGGGATTCCACTCAATGTTCTGAGGATAATGGGCCAAAACTTTGGACTTGAAGGTTCTTCTTAAAGGACTCTGGTCAAAATTCTCTCCTGTAACAAATGAAGAAATAATGACTTCTCACAGCAGTGAGACTTCACAGAGAGGTGGCCTGGGCAAATAGCTTTCATTCTGGTTCCGTGCCCTGCGCCCTTTCTCCCCCCCCCCGATATGTGTGCTACTTTTAAAAGAGAAATAGAAAATATGCACATTCAGTCTGATCTCACCATCCTTCCCAGAAAAATCTTACTATATGTGCAACACAGCTTCCAGCTTAGTATTACACCATGGAAATGTATTGCTCAGAGAAAAATTATTGCTGGAATTTTATAGAAAAAGACCCCAAAATCTGCTGAATTCTCCACCTTCTCCTACAGCTCAAATATATAGAGACAGCTTTACTGAGGTGATGAAAGAGCATTTTCCCTCAAGTTTGTTAGAAACAGTCTTATGGTCAACAAAAAGTATAAGCTATTATAAATTACTCAAGGATTCATCATTAGTTTTTACATCCCAAGTCCTGTGCGGATTAAACTTTTTTGTTTTCTACATCAAATTTCAAGGACAGACTTTTTCCACACAAAGAATCCATCAAGTGCAAAGAGGAACACCAAAATTAGACTTTAAGCAGAAATGCATCCAGTTATCAGCATACAAATAGTGTGTTTCACAGTGATATCGTTAACGGAGTTTCCACCATTGGGTAGTATCCAACACAGTAATCAAAATAAGACGTTCTTAAAATCTATTAATTACCATCTACTACACTTTTTTCAGGTATCAGGTTACTAATTTCAGGGTTCTTGCTTTAAAGACTACAGGTGGGTCCTTCCTGTTCAGTTCCTTTCTCGCTTGAGAGAGTTGAATGAGGTGAAAGCCCATGTTCACAATGTGGAATGTTTTTCACAAGCCTTACTTTGGGATTTGTTAGTATTAACTAGATACTTTAAAAACATAAATGAAATATTGCTTCTATCTTTAAGTACAAAGAGAATTTTTTTTTTTTTAAGAAAGGAAATACAACTCTATTTCATTAACATTTTTTAATGAGAGGTTATTTGTGGAGGAAAATACTTGATTGCTTGGCAAGCTCTCTCAAAGGCGATCCACTGTCCTGCAGGAAAGCTAAACTGCAAGTCACTAACCTCACTAACCTCTCTCTGAAGGCAACATGGACTGCAGGAGTATAATTTGTGCTTGCTGACTTACATATGACAACTCAACCTTCATGCAACTGGCAGTCTCTGGGTGATGTTGCAAAATTCACAGTTCAGCAGTTACCCAACGGTTTCTGAGTCCACAGCCATTTGGCATGTGCCCGTTGCTCCTTGCGAACCACAGTCTACAGTCAGAGTGGATGAATCTAAGGAAACTTCTGTACAAACTGATACTCGAAAGCAGAGCTTCTCAGTCTTAGCCTGGCAAAGCTTAGGATCTGTGGGTAACTGTGAGGAACACAGCAGCAGTTCACAACGTAAAAAAATAACCAGGCAAAATTTTAGGAGGGTTGAAAACCATTTGTTGTATGAAACCCTTAACACATCTTCAATACTGAGAGGCAGGACTTCCACAGTCTCTCATGGGCTGCAGTGCCAGGGCCATCACAATGGCACCTGCACGACAGCAGCAGGTGGGGGAAGAGGAGACAAAGCTCAGGCATTTCTTCCCACTTGGTCAGGAAGGGGAAGCGGAGGCTCATGTCACAAGGACATCCTTGAGATGTGCAAGCCAGCTGTGCTGGGACCACAGCTCGCACCGCACTGAAGGAGCTCATAGCTGGGTGGAGGAGAGCTAACCAGCTCCTCCAGCAGCACTCGCTTTCAAACGCATTCAAGAGAAAAGGATTAAAATCTTTTCCTTCCCAAGACATCTCTGAGATTTTAAAGATATGGGCATTTTTATACAATGGCTCATTTTTAACACAGGGTTTAGAAATGTTGCAGAATTTTTTTTTTTTTTCAGGAGTAAATGGAAATGGCAAGATGTGAGGAGCTCTTGCAGGGGAATCCAGCCTGCTACTGGAATTGCTCAAGGCAAACCAGAAATGCAGCAAAAGTGTGTGCATCATAGAAATAAAGAAAACTGAAGGTATCGGTTAAACTGGAGCAAATTAAAAGACATGTCAGGGTTTAGCTGATTACCTCATCACATCTGCCTAGTTGGATTAGACTTGCCACTAAAGCAGTCCAAAGCACAAACTCTACGAAAACCCTTGCCATGCTTGGTTACAAAGCTCAGACTCAAGTACCATTACTCCATTACAGAACATGGTAGTACAATAACCACTTATTTTTGTCCAGAAATTCTTTGCAGAAGCATTAGTGCTAAAGATAAAATGTCACCCAGTGATTTCTAAGGTTTCACAAAATAAGAATCCCAACAAGCAAAGCCAGTATGCACTTAAACACGTTTTGCAATATTTTTAATTATTAGTATCAAATAGTAATAAATGTGCTTGAATAATCAAATAACTATACATGAGATTATTTCCTAATGAGATCTTCAATCTTTCTCACATGTGACACAGTTTAGCCTACAACTGTAAATTAGCAGAAAGGCAGATATTTGAAGATAAATTTGTTTGGTTGCTTCTACTAAAAGTTCAAAGAGCATCTGGATGACTTCATTAAGTTCTCCACTGCTAACAGCAGGTGATTGCTGGAGTCCAAAATCTCTTGAAAGATTTCCTTTTTCATGCCAAAAAAGGAAAAGTTACTGTAACCTGCTTGGATGCTAACTGGGTAATTTGTGTGGTTCAGAGGCACTCATCATCTCTGCAGTTCACTGGTTTAGACCTTCACAGGAGTTTTGGGACCCATTTTTCCACACTATATTGTATAGGTGTTGTAAAAACACCTTCTGCTTGAAAAATAGTCTCCAGTGATGACAGTCAAAAACTAAACTGATTAATCATCTTGTATTAGCACATAGCTGTAAAGAGGACTCCAGTACAATGCATATTAATTACGTCATTTATTGTTTCTAACACCTGTGATCGCTTATAGACACCAAAGAAATTGGGGCAGGTTGTCTTGAGTGCTTGGTGCTGTCTTGCCTTTAGACAGTCATCCAGTGTTAGAGCAGCAATGGCAGACTCTCAAAGCTCATCTGACTGCTCAGAGACATATAGGAGGTGGTCCTGGAAGGCTTCTTGACGGGATAATACCCTCCTCTCCTAGTTTGGTGGCTCAATTACTAACTAACCCCACTAGATAAAGTTTTACCTATTTCCAAGGGAGACCAAGAAATTACATCACTGAGGATATAAGAGTGGAGAAAGACTTAATTTTTGCGTGTTCTTGCTATTGAATATCCTTCATCTCATTTTCCCTATAAACCATATCCCCCTTCATCTTGATGGGCAATACTCTGGCAGCATCTGGAACTAGTGGAGAAGAACAAGGCATATTCACCAATAAACCACAGTAATCATGAAAAACTAAGGATTTCAATCACCTTTTGGAAATGACCAATAATTTGTATGCTGCTGCAAATACTTGTGCATCTGTTTAGATGACAGACATGTCTAAAAAGTTTTGTTTGTGAAGCACAAGGAGTGCTTTAAGAAATCCAGCTTCCCTAAACCAGAAGTAACAATGTCCTAGTAGGCTGACAACATGGATTCATTTTATCCAGAAAAGTAAATGGCACAATAAATATACAAAATAACTTACCTTTGCAGAGTCTGTACAGGGTTTGTATTTTACTACTCCAGTGGTTTAAAAAAACAAATATAAATTAAAGATAAAACACACACACTCACAGAAAATATAATTTTCTCAATCAGAGATCACAAGACAAAAAAGAAGAGCCAAGAAACCACACTGAAGTGAATCAATTGGTCATTAGCTCAAAAGGACATATCACACCCTCCATAAAAAGCTGCCTCCTGGGAAGCCAGGCAGGATAAGTTTTTAGACAAGATAGATAATTTAGGAAAGAAACAGTACAAGAATATGACAGAAAGCAGCACAAACTTGAGAGTGAAAAGTCATCATTTGGTCAAACTAGCAGGAAACACCCCAACTCTCAAGAAAACAGGATGAGTGATGTGGACCACAACAAGCAGCTGGAAGAGAGCCACAGGGAGCAAAACCTTCTTGGCAAACATGAGGGAAAGGATCTGGACTGAAGGGTAGCTGGTATTAGCAACTCTTGGCCTTGGTAGTTCTGAACTACTGAGTCACACATGGCAAATAAAATTTATTTAGCTGTTACTCAAGTCAAAGAATTTTCATTAAATTTACTATGTGCTTTTAAGGGCTTGCTTGCTAACTTCCCAAACAGGATTAGCGAGGCACATTAAAAATGAAGCAAGTATCAAATGTGAATAGAATCCGTATTCTAAATTATTAATGGCCAGATAACGGTAGTATGAGTACAGACAGAAACATTGTATTTCATAGGTGGTACCCATCCATGCCAACAGCACATCTTACAGGGTAAGCTGCCTCTCAGAGGCATATTAGAAATTTGGTTTTGAATGGAATCCTTTTGCTTTCAGGGTTTTTTCAAAAAATCATTCAAGTATTTTTCAGAATTGCATAAAATGCATCAGACTCAAGCTCCATTTCTATTGATACTACTTCCGATGTAACAGTACTTGTAAACAACTTGTGCCTTCTCTTTAAGGAACTCATTTTTGAAGGGACATTTAGTTTCAAATTAAAGCAAATGGTGAATTGATGGATGCTAGATCAAGGAAAAACATGCTGATTTCATTTCAAAATGAAAAGACTTCTCAAAATTGGAAAATAAGCCTGATCTGTGTTTTGGATAAAGGATACAATTACTAGGGAAATGCAGCTACAGTTGTGAGGTTGTCAGTCATGATCGCTTTCATACGAGTGATCATATTTAAAAATTCAGCAATCTCATGGTTTAAGCAGATTTGTTTTAATTAATTATCACAGCTATAGAGGCCTGCAAAAATACGTATCAAATAGGCAGAGGCATCCTCCATTTACACCCCCTGGTCCAGGGAATGTGAGCTATCTGGTGCTCCTTCCAAGCTCTGGAACATAGACAACAATGCTTGTGACCATAAAAATAAAAATATCTTTTATTCCTTTAGAGGAATGTTCTGGGAGCATGATTATACACAGTGACAACTTCTTTGATAGCTGTTTCTAATCAAAAGTGTTCAGCACATCCAGCTATGTTGTCTCCCTGCAGACAGAACTTTGATAAGCTCGTTGCATAATTGGAAGACCCTGGGCGAAGAAGCAGTAATATAGAACGTACAAGTGAGAAAACAACATGGCAACAGGAATAACAGTGCTTGGCTGGGGAGCAACTAATCTGTTAATTGTCGGGTTCAGGAATTGGTGAAAGTACTGCAGAAACTGTGCTCTGCTGCTTTTCTTCTGTGCCTCCCCATAACAATGAGGTGACAGTGGTAGGCTAGTCAGGGTCCAAGGACATTAATTAAAGGCTTTATATCTGAACACATATTCTCATAATCTTGCAGCAGAGGAGGGAAATGATATGAAAGGGTGGACTGCAACAAGGCAGACAAAACAGTTTTCATTCCAAAATTTTAAACTGTGAGTTGTCTGTAACGATGGCGGTGGCTTTTTGGGTGGGCTGGGTCTAACCTACCTCTTGCATGTCAATACATACAGGAATTGATGGATCATATTTAAGCAGGATGCCATAGTGGGTTGTGTACCCTATCAATACATCTAAATGATACGGAGTTTTTTGGTGTGGCTGTCTGCCTGTGTGGACCTCACTAATACTGACATTTAAACCTAGACTGCAAAATATGTTTCCTTGACGTTCAGGAACTTTTAGGTCTCTGTAGCAGAAATTAATGGAGCTGGACCATCTAGTACCCTTTGTTTGCAAATCCACATAACTAAGCCTAAATGTGTTCCTGGGTAAGTATTCTCTACTAGCATATCACATATTCACCAATATGCCTGACACCAGTAGTGGCATTTTGTTGGAAACAGGAAGCACATCTGCCAGGAAAGCTTCAAGAAATAGAAGAAAAATTACCAGATACTGATTTAAAGTAGATAAAAGAATGAAAAAGTCTAGGGGCTTTGGTTTTGTTTTTGAATTGAGACCCGTAATTTGATTCAAGAGGAGCTAAAAGACCGGAATAAAGAAAAAGAGAGGGCCTGGTGATTGTTTTGTGCTCATCCCCTCTTTACCTGAGGTTTTGTCTGCAGTATCTGAGCTCTTGCCATGGAGATCTGCTTCTAGCCATTTGTACAAGACTACAGAACATAACAGAGATAAAAAAAAGCAATTATGAACAAAGTGAAAAGATACACAAATGTACTGGGGAATGAAAAAAAACGTGAAACCAACGTTAAACACTCCCCCTTGCAACCTGTCTTCGCCCCACTACTGGCAAAGGATAAATTCATGTGATAAATAAAAGCCTCCACGAGTGTATTACTATAAAGGTGTTGAACGCAGTGCGGACATTGTAGAAATAGTTGCCAGAATTAGTAACAAGATTAAATTCTCAGTACTTCAAATGGCATGCTGCTGTACAGCTTCCCTATTATGAAAGACATCTTTGTTCATATATAGAGTCATTCCAGAGCCTGTGAAACTCAGGAGGAAAAAACACCAGTTCTTTAATTGGTGTTGAACTAAACCCAGAAAGTTTTCTTCAGTGTAATACCATTAGCTATGTTGTTATACCTTCAGTGCTACTGCATGCCATTTTCAGGACTTACTGAAGTTACCTAATAGCTCTATTCATAATTTTTGTGTCTCATAATTGTCTGGGTTTAGATTGAAATTTGAGAAATAAGCTATGTTTAGAACTTGTATAAACATTTTTAATCTCTTCTGGTAACATCTATGCCCTCTAGACACTTCTAATGGAAGAGCTCCCTGCTACCATGTCTGAGGCTTCTTCCAACTGGTTCTCTCATCTCCTACAAAATACCAAAAACATTTTCACAGCTGCCATGGCATTCCTTTGTCAAAGAAGTCTCATTCACACACTACATAAAGGCATTACGCAATCCTCCTCCAACTAAATCTACTTCTATAAACCTGGAGTGTATATCAAAGATGCGACACCATTGACCTCTCTGTCACTCAGTTTCTAGGTGTAAATTCTGGATATTTCCACCACACCCTCCTATTTGAGCTGTTAATCCAAACACCAGTTCAGAGGACCCATATAATTCTGCCATGGCTATACTTTCTGGGAAGGCAGCCCTCGGCAGAGGTCACAGGAGTTCTTTCAATAAAAACTTTTAGATGTGGATTTGTATTTTATGATATTTTTATTCTTTATTTAGGAGGCACCTGAAGATAGTCAGCATTCAAATCTCCAGGATTGTTTTTCCACTACAGGTGTCTTAAGCTATTTCATTCTATTTTTGAGCTTTTTGAACTAAAGATTGAATAAATATTTACATTAAAGGAAAAAAAAACAAACAATTGCCCAAGCTGGAGACTCCCCTTGCTGATGGCCCATATCCACACTGCTTTCACAAGCCTCTCTGCCAGGCTGCCCTCAAACTCTCCCCAAAAGTCCTATACAATTCAAAAGGAATTTGGCACCAAGCTTCTCCTGACTTAAGACACCACCTCTGCAACAGGAAGAGAGAAAAGGAAAGACCTGACAACTCGTGAAGGGGTGCACAGCCAGATGCACCAGGACAGGTTCTGGTTTCACTACCCATTTCAGTATTTTGACCATTTATCATCAACAATCATATGGCTAAACAGCCGTGGAAGTCATGCAAAAACTCCTGTGCAAGAAGTTAAGTGACAGAAGGTCTTTGATAACAGTGATACAAATACAGAGCTTCGAACACTGCTGTACAGCCTAATTCATTATACAAGCACAATGTAATGGAACACTATTGACACAAACTAATTACACTTAGAATAGGCTCAGTATTTCAAAAGGAGATTTATTCACCAAAGAGTTATTGTGCAAGTCTAAATAAAGAAAAAAAGGCTCTAACAGGAATAGTTTAGTACCCCATCCTCATCTCCTTCTGACCTTGACTAAAATATTTAACTATCTGCCTACAGAGTAACATTATACAGCACCAACACTGTGAGCTTAAAATAGCCCCAAGTCCCAGCTGCCAACAGACCACAGACATGCTGCTACACCAGCGAACAAATATGAATTACCCCATCACTTCTACATAAAATTGCATCATAATCCTGTCAAAAAGTCATGGCCTAAATTATGTCCATTTGGGTGATTTTTTTTTTGGGGGGGTTGCTCAATAAGCAGGGACCTGAGGCACAGTGCTCCTACACAATTACCTTGGAGTCTGTACCTAAAGGATGGAATGTATTAGCAGAAAAAAGTGAAGGGGGACCTATACTTATAAATATACAGAATTATTATGCCTCAGGCCTTTACTTTCTCTAGAAATCAAGGTGCGTGGAATTAATGCATTCTGTTTGTGCTGCCCCCCTGCCTTTCCAGGCACAGGCTCCCAGTTCACTGCTAGGTGGTATGTGGAAACTGTGCCCCAGAGATCCTTGGTCTATCCGCTTGATACATAGCAAGTGTCATATTTCCTTTTTTATTTCATTTTTATATTCATATCTGCTGTTCATTTTGAGTACTTGCTATGGTGTGAATATGTTTACTAATAGAGAAGCAATTTGAGTAGTAAGTAAAAGGTAATTTAAATTTAAGTCTCATACATTATTATTCTTAAATTGCCTGATAACCTTTTTGTTAGTTTCATAGCAAATGAGCAATGTACTTAAACCATATGAAACTGAAAGGTTTGAAATCCATCTCTCAGTTCTCAGAAGAACATGAACAGCGGCAGAATGAAAATTGTTCAAGCAAGAGCAAGACACCAGCTCAGGTCGTCAAACACAGCAGGATGCCAAAGCCTGACCCATGAGAGGGCCCCTGGCTTTGGAGCAAGAGGCACCTGACTGCAGGGTTGGGCTAAACTGTCAAGGAACTGAAGGCATTTTAGATGCCGTCAGGTCCTCCACAAAGCCTGGATGGCTTCCTGCTCATTGCATCACACATTTCTCACTCCTCGTTTCGTGTGCTCACCTCCCTCCATGGGCTGAATGCAGAATGAGGTATCCAGTCGCACCTTTTGCACAGGACCCCTTTCAGGCCTGTGCTTTCTACTTATTTACAAGGGCAGGATCAAAGTCAAATGTACCTGATTTCTCTGCTAAAATATGATGCCACATTCTCAGACTGGTTTTGGTGACAGGCACTCACAAACATCATTCTCAGCTCAAATGAATCTTAAAGCAGGTTTTGTCCTCTACTCCACTGGGACAAGTAGTACAAGAGTTTTGTCTCTTACAGTTGCTATTTCTGGAGATGAAAAAAAAGGGAAGAAAGGAAAAAAAAACCCCAAAACACCCCACAAAAACCCAGAACTTGTCATCCTAAAAAAATCCCTATGCTCTTACTGTTTAGGTTTGTGTACAAGAACTCAGGAAAGAAACAGAAATTTTTTGGTAAATTTTGCTTTGTACAAGAACAAGCAGGTTTATTTTTATAATTACAGTGCATTCCATTATCTTTGAAATGGGGCTGTATTAAAACACATTTTCTTAAGTCACTCTGCTACACACATAACACCATGAACCAACATCAGTCTCCCTTGGCTTATGGATGGCAAGTTTCAGGTGTTTTGTCACTTGAAGTTAAGACGCAGTTTCACCGAAGCTGTGTTTATACAACAGCAGAGTGCAAATAAATTCACTGGTAACACCTTCTGCCCCTCTAATGAAGCTCAGCTTGCAGATAAGTAGAAGAAAGAAGCTTAATTTGGCCTGGACCATTTTCAGCGCTAATCATCTTTGACATAAGCAGAGCACAAAGATGCCCATACTCCAGCTTGAATAGTCGTCTATACCTGACTGGGGGGGTTGATTTTTGGTGGCTTTCTTTTTACTCATCGTGCACAAGCTTGCGGCCTTGTCTCTCTGCGCTTAGCACTGTTAAACTTGGCAAAAGACTTCTCTGCTTTAAAGTAAGGCCTTGCTTTCCAATGTTCTTAAGAGCTGTTCGTTGGTGTGCTGAGCCACAAAGAGCATCCAAAGAACTTACAGTTGGTTTTTAAATCAGAACTCTCTAGAAGCACAGGCTGTGGTGACCAGAAGGAAGTTACCCTGGTTTCTGAAGAAGGTTTTTCTTCTTTGAAAAGCTCAACCCACAACCCAACATTGGCATTCAAGCCAGCTACTTAAAATACTCTGAGCAGGGACAACTTCTTCACACTCTCGAAGGGCCCGTAACTGCGAGGTTTAGACAGCTAGTTTTATCTGTGGGGCTGGAGGTTGGTTTAGAGAGGGTGGACCCAAAATTAGCTCCTCACTATTCTGAGTTACTTTTTTTGCATACCCTTTACAAACAAAGGGTTACAGCAAAGCAACGCTTACCTGTCAGAGGCTGCAGCTGCTAAGCTTTATGAAAACTTAGTCATATGTGGTTTTGATGGGAATAAGGTCTGGCAAAGAATGAACTTTGCCTCTTGCAGTCAGGAAAGCTCTTTCATTGGCATGAAGTAGAAACATTCCTTTGTGTAGCACAAACTAATTTTGTTTAGGGTTTTTTGAGAAACTGTTGTTTGAACTGCTGCCAATAAAGAATTGTCCTTATGACAATCTTCAAGATCCAGTCTTCCCCTAGTTTTCAACAACTGAATCATTTTAGAAAAAGACAAAAAGCTTTCTGCACACAGAAATGTCATAAGAACCCACAGGCAAGGCTTGAAGTTTCCAGAAGCTCCTGGATGGAGAAGGGTGGTGATCAGGGATGAAGGTGTGAGCAGATGAGGATTTTCTGACCACACAGACATATTGCTCCTTAGAGCTGATACTTCCACTTAAAAGCTACTCCAGAAACCATTTCAGTTTGGAGATTTCTCTCAGCTGCTTCAACCCAGCTGTATTACAATAATTAGAGATTGGCATATTGCTGCAAATACTTCTACCTTGGGCAAAGTCATCGCCAAAGGAAGAAGACATTCATACAACATGCTGGGTTATGCAGTTCTTATTAGCTTTGAAAAAACAATGGAGTCTTGTCAACTAAAAGTGTTAGAACACTTAAGAGGCAAAAACATCATCATATTGAAAGAAAGATAGTTCTTGGAACTATTCAGTTAAAATACCTCTTCTACAAACATCTTTGCAAGAACCTACATGTCTTGGTCAACACCACCTGCATTTAGAAACTGAAGAACAGGCTGCTGCCAGTGAGTTTATACAAGGGATCATTGAGAAGCTACCGGTGCACAGTAATTGCACATATAAACCACATGAAAAATACTCTCTATGCTTAAGGAAACCTTAAGTAAACCATGACTAGCTAGATACAGGTTTAGGTTTTTTTCATTGCAGCAGGGCTCTGTGTATTTCAAAGCATAAACAAACAGATTTAAGCTTTATCACTGCTAACAATTTTGCGGCCAGTCTCCAAGCCTACTGAAAATACAGAAAGCTGAAACCAAGACTCAATCACCATGCCACAATAAAGTGTCAGGATTCAAATACAAAGGTATGGACCAATACTAATTTCTGGATCCAAATTAGACATCAAATGGAAATTTCAAAGCATAGCAGTGTTTCTACCATGCCTCTAGATTTAGTTTAGATGCCAGCAAAGGGCAGCACAGAAATTAAATCCTTTGGATTACCTTAATACTTCCTTAGTGAGTATTAGGTGCCAAAGCATCTTTGTGAAGATGGATCTCCATCGAGAAAGCCAGGAAAATAACTGTCTCTGGGTTCAGGCTGTACATGCCCCTGCATCTCAGACCCTTTCTTTCCTTGTCCTTCTTCCAGACATCTGGAAATGGAGGTGATTCTGTAGGTGTGGTCATAACCTTCATGCCCCAAAAACCACCACTTCAAGGCTTCTATCAGGTTTCCTCTCCCATGTATTTTGGGGTTGCCTGCTCTCCCAATAACCCAGCCTTAAACCCCTGCTAGTATAGATGGAAGCAGCAGAGAACAGAGATCTAAGTAACCCAAAAGTTACTTGGCATTTAAGCAAATGTTTCCTCTTTACCAGTAATCCACTAATCTTTTAGTGTCTGGATGCCAGATTGATTGGCACGCTAAAAATAGATACATAGAAGGCATGTAATTGCTGCTCTAATTTTTTAATAAGCGTGAGTCGTCACCCTCTACAGAGAGGCTACTTCAAAACCAAGGCATTTAGAGCCACCCCAAGCAGGCACAGGAGCCTCCTGGCCACTGCACAGCAACTCCTGTTATTTCTACATGAGGCATGTTACAGTATTTTACACTTTCCTTTCACATGAAGGGGAATTTTATGGAATTAAATAGAAAGTTGCACGTAATGGATCAAGCCATTCCATGCTGCTTTGGAGACCTCAGTAACTGTTTCAGCATACATTAGAAACAGAGTATTTCAAACTGAGCAGATCAAGGCTGGATTAGGCATGGACCATACCATAGCTGAACACACTTTAGTACCTGCAGCTTCTATGAGTGTACTAAGGTCTGTGAGGTCTCATTAATGCAGGGAAGTGCATGCAAAAGGGAAGAGAATTAACAAAATGTATGCATATAGCAACAACTCTGAAAAAGATGGTTATCTTGACGTGACAAAGTGGGGCAGCTAAATCTGAGCATTCTATTACAGAAAACAAGAGCATAATAATTTTGCATGGAGAAAGTTGTTATTCCTTCAAATCAAGACGGGAGAGAGTAATTGATGGTGCATAAGGGTGGGTTTCAATAGTCCCCACTCACATTCCCTCTAAAACAAGTGCCTACCAACTAAAGAGTGCTATTCTATTTGAGAGCACACGTGTAATGTATTCACAACCACATACATGTGCACACTCCCCTTCTCCCAAAAAGAAGGGACTGGCAGGAACACTCCGTTACAGGTTCAAAAGTTGCCCCCTGCACCTGGGGCTCTTCCCAGCTCCACAAAATGGCCTGAGCCACAATAAAAAGAAACAGTCTTCTTCACTCAAACCTGGACACCAGCTGGCTCATAATTTCTCGCAGCACTGTGGTAGCATCGGGAGCTTCTGCATCACTCCCACGAGATTAGAATTCCCATCTCAAATCAGACAGGATACACACATGCCTGACTAAAGAGACGCAGGCATTTGCATATCTCTTCAGTGTTTGACAGGTTTCTGGTGATTTATTCTGCAACATGCAAATACCCCAAGAGCATCCCTAAGGGATACCTCCTCAGTGTGGAGGTTAACAGGTCTGTGTGCATTGGATTAAATATTTACATTGAGGAAGCAAATTTATTTTATTTATTTTTTTCATATTTACATACGAAGCACACACAAGAGGAAACTATAAATATTTGTGACAACAACTGATGCAGATTTCAGCAGTTACACAGCTATTAGCAATAAGCTAAGCAGAGGAGAGCTGAGCACAAGTATTACTGGATATTTGCTCAAATAAAGCCTACAGTTTTATTATCACACTGAAAAAAATACCTTCTTGTAAAGGACTGTAAGATGATTCACTAATATTAGATTACCACAGACTATAATGAATATTTCAAGGGCTTCACACGTATACAGCAAATCAGTCCAATGGGGCTGATCTCAAAGTCATCACAAGAACAGGCAATGCGTGTGAGGAACAGAATTCCCCTTTGAAATCAAAAAGACTGTGTATGTATATGAGATTAAAGGAATCTGAACGCTTGCATATATCCTACAGCTGCAAATTCAAGGGTCATGGAAGAATTACAAAACATTCAAACTTCTAGCTAAGCTTATTTATAAGCCAAAAGAATAAAGCTTCCAAAACACACTCCTGCCTCTGAAAAACACTGCTTGTTAAAGTAGAACTCCAGCTTAGGCTTTGAATTCAGCAAGTTTTATTTTCTGTTCATACCAATATGACAGCCTGAATGTGACTACTTTTAATACAGAAATACAAACCTTGAATCTGTATTTTGCGGAATCAGAGTATCAATGTATAAGTAGTCCAAGGAACTGTTTGTTCTGGTAGTGTTTCTGGTTAACCCCTTCCCAAATTAATCCTTCCCCAAAGGAAATATCCATTTGCCACCTGTCCCAGAGATTTGAACTCTTTGGTGTGTTTATCCAGGTAACTCTCTCACCTTTTCTATAATGGTGCTTTCCAACAAAGCTGGTTTAGGCTGCAGGTTAGCACTGAGCCACGTTTCATTCAGGTCAGTAACACTTTCCACTTTGCAGTGAGGATGGAGGATGCACTTTTAACAATCCTGCAACAGCACTATCTCACAGCACCTTCCCACCTCTCCATTGCTCCCTTCATGTCTAGAAGAGACAATGGATTTTGATGCAGCCCACAGGGGCAGATCTGGAGCAGCTGAATTAACAACAAAACTCAAGCCCTGTATGGGTGCAGTTCCTTCTCCGGTTTAGATCAAAGTGCACTCACTGTACTCAAATGATAACAGATTCACATGACTCCACAATAACAATCCAGGTGGACTCTGTGACAGAGCTTTGCACTTTCTCAGGCAAACAACAACACTGACACATCTTCCTGAACTATCAGGGCATGCTGAAGATACCATACAATCAACAGCATCTAAAATAGCCTACGTTTCCTAACGCTTTTCAGTTTCTGCCTTGAAAATACATTTAATAGAAACCTAGCTTCAACCCACAAGCTCTGTCCTGACAGAAAGTCAGATTTTCCCTTTCCCTAACCTTTGTTTTAATTAATATTTTCGAAATTGTGATCTTTAAAGAGATAGTATCCTATGCAATTGTAGTTTAGTAAGCAAGCTACACCAGAAGTATATTCCAGATAGCAAAATAACACAAAGCTTTGCAAAGGTCCCCAACAGAAAGCTTCTGCAGTGGTTTCTAAGAACAATCTACACCTGTAATTACCAGAAAGGGGGGGGGGGGGGGGGAAACTCCTGAGTTCCAAGGCAGCTTTAACCTGAGTGGCTACAATAGAAAAAAAGCTGTAGTGGTTTACTTCCTAATGTCAAGCTTGTGTTACTTCAGCCTCACACAATTCCCAGGCTGTAAACTGGTCATGGCTACTTATGTACTGCATGGGCTTTGGCAAGCCACAAGCTGACAGCCCATGGGGCAGGTGCTCCACAAAGCTGAAGACACCCAGCAGCAGCAATGATTCAGAAACCACAAGCAGTTCCCAGCTCCTCGTCTTACCTCTCCTTATTCCCAGGCCTTCATCCAAGCTTTTTAGTCAGCATCTCAGGTGTTTCCAGTGGGGAACCACATGGGTGAGCTGAGCCAGCTGAAGGGAGAGGCATGGAGGGATGAAGAACAGAGGCAAAAGTGCTACTTTCCACCCCCCTGCTGGATTTATCTTTCCATCCAGTTCATCACATCTGTACAAAAACTGTAGGAGAGCAGGAAACAGTAAGCAAAGGAGAGCAGGAGGACTGTGGACTGCACACACTGGCATTACTACCCAGAACAAGGGAATACATTCGAAGTCCAAAAAACCACAGTGCCTCAAAATCTGAAAAACGAAGAACCAACCAACCAACGTCGCACTGCACATCTACAAAATGAACTTCCAAGCACCAGCCCATCTGGGTCACAAAGAGTACAGGGAAACGCTAGACAATTGCAGTGCACTACAGCAAGAAGCATAAATGTGCATGTGTGTGAATTTTCTTAATATATTATACAAGTTATACAATTTTAAGCAGAAGAAAAGCTTTTGATGACAGCTGCATTTCCCAGCATTATTCAGAAAGCAAAACTCTCTAGCCAAACCATGAATTTGGAAATTGCTGTGTCTCCAGACATTTCAAGTCCAAGCTGTCCATTTCTTCAAACCCATGGTCTACCCAAGCTGGACACATACAAAACTTGAAAGCCACACATGGTCCTTAAGATGGAGAAAGGAGCTGCACCAGGTCGAATTTTCCTGAAGAGCCCTTCTCCTCGAAGATGAATAATTAATTCCTTGACAACCAGAGCAGCTCTGCACTTCTCACAGGATGCCCTGAGGCAGAAGTGGCAGCAATGCACTGCAGGCTTCTTCAGCTCCTCCAAGACCAGCTCAGGAGTTGCTGCAGGGTACACTGTGGGGTTTAAAGGTGAAAAAGGGAGTTTCCAGCTGGGACATCATGCAGACAGGCTCAATAGGATTTCAGCTTTGTTTTAGCTAATGGTTCCTTTACAGGCTTAACGCTAGAACACCAAGCTACCTTTCTGGTCTATAAGGCAGACTTTTTCTGTCTTAGAAATGATACCCGTTTCCTCTCCCATCTTCTCACAATTTCAAAAAGGTCACCAGATGCAAAAATCTCCTTTTAGCAGATGATCTTGACATTTGGAGGTTTGTAAAAGGGGGTGGGGGTGCACAGGGGATGGGGACAGAAAGAGACATAAAACAAAACCCCACAAAATTAAGAAAGGATTATTTAACATTACATATGCAAGCTCCATTAGAGTATTGGAAGTCAAGAAACTGAGATCTGGACTGGACAGGAGCCCTGGACACAACGATCAAAAAGGAGAACATGGGTAAGCAGGTAGGACCTCAAATCACAGCAATACCCATCACAGGGAGCATCAAATCCCTTCTACATTTGTCAGGGACACAGGATCTGTTCAAACGGATTTGCAGTCTCACCACTCTCTCCAGAAACCCAGTTTGTCATCACCAAGGTAGGAGTGAAATCGTTCCAGCTTCCCTTTAGTTGCCATCTGCGCTCCCACAGGGAGGGGGCTCAAACTTGTCAAATGCCTTGAATTAAAAAAACCACCCTCCTGCATTAGAAATGGCAAGAGGTGGCAATTTCAGGATAACAGCCTGAAGCCACAGGCTGTCAGCAGAGCACATTGTCATTAAGTATGAAATTAGTCATTAAGTATGAAAAGTAGGCCCCCAGAATCCAAGTGTAACAACTGCACTGGGAAAAGTAATTTTTGAAGATCCAGAGATTAACACAGAGATTTTGAAAAAGCAGCAGCTTGTTTAGGAAAAATACTAATCCTTAAGGATAGAAGATAAAAGGAGGTTTGGGTTACAGCAAATCTAGTTGCTGTTATTGGCCCTCCCTCTTTTAACCAGCTATTTTCAATCACTTTTTTCAGGGAAAGAATGAGACTTATTCGCTAGCATGAACACGTCTGAGTAAAATACTGTGAGAAGGTGACAAGGGAAAGGAAGAAACCTGAGAGGTTTCAGCTCAGCACAGAATGGTCCAGTATCCCTGAAGTATGGGAGGCTAGGGACCAGATACTGACCAGCCCTTCCAGTCTGCCCTGCTGTTCTACAGCACAGGCAGAGCTCCCACATCAACCAGGTTTCTCTCATCCATGACTGACAAAAAAACAAAACAAACAAACAAAGATATCCAAACAAACAAACAAAACGAACCAACCAACCAAACCAACCAAACAAAACCACAAACCCAAAAAATCCCCAAACAACCAAAAACAACATTAAAAAAAAAGCAGAGGTAACAGAGTTAGAAAGGTTCATATATATTTTATGCACACATATGTGGAGACCAACCATTTCATTGACTATTCAAGGATGTGCGTTGGAAACTCCTTTGAAAGCCCATCCCTTTCTGTTAGTGTCTAGCTGGATACCAAGCTTTCAAAAAATTAGGGGTTGTTTTGTTTGTTTTTAACCTTTAACTCCTGCTTAAGAGTATCCCTCAAACTATTTCACCTCCCTTTAAGAACGTGGTCTTGCAGAAAGCACTGATGGTAGCTGATACTCTTCTTCCTAATTAATAACCTCACATTCACTAAATGCTCCACACAATCGGATACCGCCCAAGGAGACCTCAGCAGCGAGGCGTTCAGGCTTTACATGAGCTTTGGTAATGCAAGGCTGCATCTTGTCACACCCTCACCCCCAAAGCAGCTGGAATCTTGCCAAGATCCCCACTGGTGCTATCTCACATATGAGTAAGCACAAGGCAAGGCTGGGGACTTTGGACGCTTCTTCACTGAGGCCTGATGGATTTTTCTAGTGATGAAACTGCTCAGAAAGCTTCTCTGTTCCCAAGTCTCTGTTCACTCATCTCTGACAGGTTTGCTACTAATGATTTTTTGCTAAGAAGGAGGATTTCTTATGTTGCATAGCTTATAATTAATTGGAGCATCTTAGAACAGAAGATCTGCTTGCTCCCCCTAAATCAGCTTCCCAAACAACAAAAACATGCTTAACATGTGGCAAGGTCATGGTTCAAAAGTTCATTTGGGCTTAGCTTTGTACTAGAAAATAGTTTTGATGCATAAATTTAGGCAGACTCAGATTTACCTAGAGGTTTGGGAGACCTTAGATCATGGCTGTGCCAGAGCATACCCATTTTATGTGGTTACACAATGAACTGTTACAGCTACAGGCAGAGAAGGGATGACTAATGCTGAGCAGATACACAAATAGACAGATTCCTAACATTAGGAGTCAGAGAGGAAACTGGAGAACTTTTGGTGTAGAATCATCCAAACTATGTACCTGTGAAAGCAGGGGGGATCAGAACTGTGGGGATCAGAATTAATCAGGTCAAAAAGGACCTCTGGAAGTCATCTGGTCCCCATTCAAAGCAGGGCTGACTTCAAAGACAAATCATGGTGCTTAGGAATAAGGCAAAAATATTTTTTGAGATGAAAAAAACTGCAAAGACAATTCAGTAGCTGTCGGGAGGGGAGACCAAAGAAAGTTGTTAACATTTCAGCATCTTTGGCACAAAAAGTATTAAGTTGGGATCTCTCTGATTTAATGCTTTCAGTGCAAACCAAGAGGCACTCTTGAACCAGGCAGTAAACAGACTGTGAGGCATTAGAGCAATGAATCATCTCTTGCCAAGCCTCAGGTCTTCTCTCAGAAATATTTCCACCTCTAAGCCTTCAAGTTGTTTAGTACTAACACATCTATTATGTGTGTTACATCTATTAGTATGCTAGTTAGACTAGCAGCAGAATCACTAGCATCATCTTCTGGGTAGAGACCACACACTGACCTTATTTATTCCCTGCCGTCTTGTCTCCAGGAGAAGAAAGCCCAGCACGCTCAAAGGCACCACGTGTACCTCATGGATATTACAGCTCCATGGACATTGCACCTTCCCCTGGCTTTCATATTTATGGTCACATACAACAAATCATGCAGATTTCTCACTGTGAAGCCACTCCTTTTGGCAGTTGGCTAGGGACTTTCACAACAAGGCCTGAGAAAATACTCCGTACAGTTTCAGTGCCTTTCCTAGCACAGCTGCATCCCGGGCAGGACTTACACTAATCCCTCCTGAACAGCCTTGTTGCTCTTGCCTTGCTACAGGGCAGCCTGCCACAGCCCTCCTGACATTGGTTTAATGCTGATTAGTCCCGACACAATTCTGGTGCAGGCTTCCTGCCAGGCAAGGGAATGAACAAAATTGGTTTGCGCACAGACCAGACGACAGCTGCAGTCACTCCAGATCAAATCTGTTGAATAAGGACCCTTTTCTTGTTTACCAAGATGAGGCTAAATTAGCCCAGCGTGAGACAGAAGGACAGAACAAATCCTAAAAGCCAGTGATGCCAACCTGGCTCTGAAGGTACAAGATGTGACTTGGTCAGACCGCACTGCTTGGGCTCGAGTAAGCCATGGGGCAACATTAAGCGTTGTGTAAAGTGAACCCCCCAGCCCAGGTAAGAGCTAGAGTTTTAAAAAGGAAGGTTTCCTGGGGTGGGGAAGCAGAATGCCTCCAGGTTTTTTTCAGACCCAGAGAGACAGCAAATTCATACTTTACTTGGAGCATATTTTTTCACATCTCTTTTTTTCCTCCAGCTCTGGAAAGAGAGATGTTTCCAGTCTCCCTAAGTCCCTTGAACATGCTGTGCCAGGCCCTGAATCTCACTACCACTTTTTCCTCCTGTTCTGATTTTTTTCCTATTCTGAAAGACTGGAATCACTCTGCATTTATCCAACCCACCTAAGATGCTTGTATTATGGTATTAGGCAGCACTGTAAAGCTTATCAGACACACAGACATCTCCAGACTGCTGCCAAAGCAAAACTCAACACGCTTTTTAAAGTAATTCTGCTATATATTTAATGACAGACAGTCTTTAGGTGGAAAACCATTAAGATTGACAGTATACTACTTGGACCACAGAACATAACTAAAATTACAATGCATCAAGATTGGTGGAAAATCAATTGGTTTGGGACAATCTTTTTAGTGGGTCCTGTTGTGATAAGACAAGGGGTAATAGTTTTGAACCAAAAGAGGTCAGATTCAGACTAGATATAAGTAAGAAATTTTTTACAGTGAGGGTGGTGAAACACTGGAACAGGTTGCCCAGAGAGGTGGTAGAAACCCCATCTGTGGAAACATTCAAAGTCAGGTTGGACAGGACTCTGAGAAACCTGATCTAATGGGAGATGTCCCAGCTTACTGCAGGGGGGTTCGACTAGATGACCTTTAAAGGTCCCTTCCAACACAAACCATTCTATGATTGTAAGATTGATAGAAGCAGTATAAATAAAAACTCATTGAGACGACTGCTGCTCCTGGTTTAGAGATAGGGAAACATGGAAAGAAGGAAGAGTGAAGAAAGATTCAATCTAAACAGACAAGACCAAGTCATTTTTTGACAAGGTGCTTCAATCTTCCTCATTCACCTGTTCTCTGTTTTGAGGTTAAAGGTATGCTTTTTGTTTGTTGGTGTAGTCTAAAGTTAAATTTCCACCATCACTTAAGCTTACACTTCCTTGTTCCCCTCCTTGGGCAGCACACTGGGCTACTATGGCCTGTCTCTCTGTAGGTAAAAGATACTCACAACCTCAGAGATGCTTAAAAGAGCATCTATGAAAATATGAACGTTTCTAAAATAAGATGCCCTTATCAGCATGCTGTCAGTAACTACCTGTATACCAGTATTAGCTATGTTTGTTTTTAAAATGCAGAGAGTATCCTGCTCAGAAGTAATCTACTGATTTGATCTAAAACATCACCTCTGTTTGCAGAATGCTGCACAGATCTCTTGACACAAATTACAGAATCCATCATCTTCCCAGAGGCAGCACATGCACAGAGGCAACACTTGCACATGAACTGCTTTCAGAAACTTATCGTCAGCAAGGCTGGTATTACTCAGGCTCTTACAAAACAGATTTAATGGAAAAGTAACACTGCTGAGCTCTCTGGTCTTTGAGAAACCCGTATCCAAAAGCAGATACAGCACCACAGGATTTTCCTTCTCTATATACGAAAAGCCCAGTTTTTGGCGCATGCAGGGTTGGCTGCTCACTGATCAAGGGTTTAGGGATGTGTTAAGTAACTCCTCCTTGTCCTGAAAATTCCTTGGGCATCTCCTGCTCTGCAGGATGCTCCTTCTCATCATGTTCCTTCTTCAGCTGCTAAAGACAAAGATCCTGCTTATGTCAGCTATGGTTCAGGCACCACTTTGCCTGGTTTCCAGTCCCTGCATGGCCTGATCCAGCAAGCAAACTTCCAAGTGTTTTAGAAGCATGGTAGTCTCACAAAATGCAGCTATAGTTTCTTTTTAAGGGAATACCAAAGGTCTGCTTTAATGTGGTATAAGAGGTAGAACACTTGCCTTCAAGTATGAAAAGTTTGTTCAGCTTGAGGGCTTTGGGCTCTCTGGAGCCGGGAAAGACTGGGTCTAAATTTCCCTCTGCTGCCTCCAAGAAGACAACCAAAAATGACTTACTGCACAAAAGAGAAGTAGTACACCATTAATACGTTGAAAGGAGACATGTGAGGAGGATCTCAAATGTAACCCAGTGGTCTGGATTTTCAGTCAGTGAGCACTCCTGGGGTCTGCTCCCTGCCTAGCTTCACATGCATGGGGATCCCCCTACCAGCCTTAAATACCTGTGAGAGCAGGAAATGGAACCCATACGTCTGTGGAGAAGGCTCTGGGTGGTATCTCCTAAGTGATATACCTAACGAACGAAGGAGACCCAGCAACTAAAGGCATCTAAAGGAAGATATACTTTTTTCATGTTTACTTCATACGTCACCTACAAAACTCCAAAAGAGCAATATGCGATCTTAATTATAAAGTCCATTTAAAAAAAAAACAAAAAACCCCACACTTCCTTTTTCCTGTTAACATGATTTGGGTCCCATATGTTTCTGAAGAGCAGAAAGAGCAAGGGAAGAAAAAAATTAATCTCTTCAGATCATTCTGTTCAAGACCACCAGAAGGAGGGCTGGGGTAAGGAAAAGGAAATTGTGTCTTTGAAAGAGTGAAAAGGAAATGCATCAATTAACCTTTCTTATAAGTTTATTAGCGGCTACAGAACTTCTGCTTCACATATACTAACCATAAATGAGTAAAAATTGAAAGCTTAATCAATCAATTTTCTTACAACCTACTCATTTAAAAAAAAAAAAAATGTCCCTCCTCCCCACTCAGGTATGGCACCCAATTTTAGGACAACTGTAGCAGCCTGACTGTAAGGCTTGTAAGAACAAATAAAGCACATGCCTGAAGACCTTTGGCAGCTATTTTTGTCAATAAGCAGTATCTTCCAATTTTCTGGGTACCAGCAGAAGGTGTCAGCATGTCACCCTTCATGGGGCAGACTAGGGTTCCCAACAGGATTCCCACAGCTACCACCTGCTACTTCATCATCCTGGCAAGCAACTCCCATTCAAATCCTACCAAAAGAAGGAATTTCACTAAAGTCTTTGCTGGCCTTTCTTAGGTTTAAATCTTGCCCAGCAGGAAAACAGAAGAAATTGGTATTTCTCAGTAGCTCTCAGTATCTAGATATAGACCAAAGGAACTTTGCATTTAAAGCTGTTTGGGGAACTCAGTGCAGAAGTACCTGACCATGCAGAAACCAGCCTCAGATCTAAACACCTTTCCTTCATCAGCCATTCAATAGACAGCTTGTACACACAGGGAAAAGAAAAAGCCAGTTTCACTGATGATGTTGAGAAGAAAAAAAAAAAAGAAACCTTGTTAAAAGACAAAAATGGACACAGAGGGGAGGGGAAAGTACAAAGTGAACTTTTATACATCTATAGATTGACAAGACAGGAGTGTTACTAATTTTAAATTCAGAATTTATTCATGCAGTTAACAGCTTTTCTGAAGTTCCCCATTTTACCTCCAAGACTTACTATGTTTATATAAAGATAACCATATCAAAGACTGAAGAAGATTTTAAGCATCTCAAGATGAACACCAATAAAACATGAGCTTCTGTAACCGTTATTTCACTTCCCTGAAAGTAGCAGACTGGGGTCAAAGGCCAGTCTTTTAGCAGTCAGCAGCCCTCACTAAACAGTTCAGTGAGTTTACCATGGCAGAGTTATTTACTGCACCAGGGCTGGAAATTCACCTCTGCTAAAACATTATTACAGATGAAGCTTAGCAGAAGTCTCAGATCCAGCACAGGGCAAGCAGTGCATTCATTGTTCCATCATCCTTCAGAGAACAGGCACTCAAAGTTGAGTTTCTGTTAATCACTTTGCTACACTATTCCTTATGGCTAAGTTGCATAAGTTACTTTCGAACTGTCACCAAGTAATTGCTGGTCTCAAGAGAAATTTCATAGCATGCAAGGTACCTTGATCACAGTTATATCCCATATACGTTTATAAAGTTCATATGGAAAACTCTAGTTATTTTCCATCAGCCCCCTAGTACATAAGGCTTAGTCAGGTACCAAGCCCAGCACACAGCTGGGTGGTTCTTGGGGTGATCAGGGGCATTAGAGGAATATGAGGATCTCCAAAGCAGGGAGGGACAGACACCTGTTTGGCTGGAAGAAGGTAGTCCAAGAAACAATAGCTCTAGTTTGCCTTTCATACCTGTTTTGCTCAACTTTGCAATTGTGTTGCCCACATTTCAATCCTGTGATTTATTTAATAATTTTTTAATTTTTTTTTTTTAAGTACATCTTTAATGTTTACATCAAGCAGCTTCACAATAGAGAATACTGGAGGCCAAATCATAGACACAAGATACTCCATTTTTTCTGGGTGGTGAACCCAGAAACGAGGACACTGGAGGACCACCACTATGCCAAGCCCTCTATCCTCTGGATATTCTAGAGGAAATAGTGTGGCACTGAGCAGTGGGGTGCTCCCAGGCTGTGCATGGCAGGACACATCCAGGCTGGCTCCCTGGCAGCAGCATGACAGGGGGTGAGAGCACCCCAATCCCTAGGGAGCCCCAACCTCATTGCCAGATAACAACCACAGCTCAGAGCCAAGCTGCTGACTCAAAGGGCACAGTCGACCACCAAAACCAATTAATTTATCATAAAGTATGACTGAAAAATTGGACTCGATGATCTCTAGAGGTCCCTTCCAACCCCTAACATTCTATGATTCTATGATATATTGCTACAGTTTGTTGCTTTGTTGCTTTCCATGCCAGTGTCCCAACAGCTTGTTGCTATTTCTAACCCCACTGGTCCCAGGTATTCTTGACACTTACCACTGAGATGCAAGCAAGGATTGCTCCAGTAGGCACCATGCTATGTAACAGCTTGCAATCATTCAGAGCAGGAAGCAGACCCCTAATTCACAATTTGTAGTCCTGCCACTTTCCCTTCAGTCCTTCCCTAAGCAGCTCTGTTACAACTCTGTATTTCTTCTTTTTTTTCTTTGGTTTGACAACTCTTACAACTTCCACATGACTCAAGTCACAAACAGGATTATAAAAGAGAAATCAAGCTTGCATTGTATGATTATGGTCTGATTTTCTTTGCTCGTCTTTTATGATGATCTTCCATCCACCCTTTACAATAATCTCAAAAGCAAGGCAAACTCACATACACAGAGAGCATCTAGAATAAACATTCTTCTGTTTTAATGTGTCCTCAAGTGTCATATAGATGTCTAATTACCCTTGGCTTTTTGCAGCACAAAAGCTGACTTCAGCCTGCTCTCATGCCACAGGGCTGGAGGATGTTTTCACAAGGGCAATGCTTTTAAACAGGAACAAGCCCCAGGAGGTCAGTTCCCAAGCAGACAACATTCCTTCCCACAGCTAACATTCCCCCTGCTCTCCAGTGGAAACTCTATGTACACCCGTGTTAGCGAGATAACAGCAGTGACATCTCAATCTGCTGTCCAAGGAACGTTAGGCAGAGGACAAGTCTCCCTGGGAAATGCAGGTCAAGGCAGACCCAAAGCAGGCAGGTACCACAGGTCACCTGCTTGGCATCACCCTGAGGATGTGGAAGGGGGCTCTCCCAGCTTCTCACTAACGTGGTAAGAGTCAATATAGACACGAGACAGTCCTGCTGCTTACTGTCAAGCGCCTTCTCCTCTGCACCCCTCCAGCAGCTGCCTGGGCCCTACTGTGTCCTCTCCAGACTCCAGTCCAGAGCAGCCCAGTGCCCTAACCTCCCCACGTGACTCTCCAGGGAGCTAAGGGATGAGCATGCAGAGACGTCAGTGGCAACCTGATATGCTCTAGTGGAAGAAAAAGTAGATGGTGAAATTGGATAAGTGGGGACACCCCTCTGCTCCAACCCAAAGGTGGGAGTAGAGTGAGGATGAGACTTGGGAGGAGGACACCATAGCTCCTGCCAGCATTGCTGAGGGCTTTCCCCCAAGAGACGTGATGTGAGGGAAACACCACGAAGTGTCCCAGCTGTGGGGAAAAGGCTCGTGCTCATTCTCAGATGGTAAAAATCAACCATGCACAAGGTAAATCCACAGGAGACCTGGGCTCCATTTGTCCAAGCCCTCAAAGAACTGCTGGTTGTTTCCATTAAATATGTATTATTTCCCCACAATAGCAGTTAACATACAACTTATTACTCCCACCATCTGATAGAAAGGTTTACGTTGGCATGGTTTGCAGTTTGCATGCAAGTCACCTACAGCTAAGGCAGGAACTCTCTCTTGGAATTGCACATAAAGAGAGCTTTGCAATTTAACTCTGACAGAAGCAGAGAAAAAAAGAAATCCATTTGCCATCAGAACAAAAACCTGTTTCCAGGGCATCGGTTTCATCACCATCTAGCTACTATTTTCCAATGGAAGCAGCCACTGACCCTCAGGAAGATACACTTCCACTTAGAAAATATTGCAAAGAAAATGAAAGAATAAATTGGAAATCGTAAAGTTGCAATAATGATAGCAACTGTTACTAGAATATTTTCTGTGCCCTTCTGGCTTCTATTTAGTAGATCTCTGTTCCAGTGTAACCATAGGAACAGCGGTGAAGAGCCTCAATTAAAAGCCTTCACTTAGCTGGTAGGTTAAGTTATGAGACTGCAGTGGGCTTGAATATTAAAAACATTCAAACGGCTCTAAAAAAAAAAAAAAGCTCATTTTGAATGGGAACTGCATGGCTGTATTGTAAAAGACAGACATCTGTGTTGTAAACAGGCACAGTGCCCTGCCAATAAATTGGCAAGGGGAAGCCTGACACAAGCCACCCTAGAACAAACAAACCCTACTGACAGAGGTTACTAAAAATTGGCCTCAATAAACAGGTTAAGAACACAAATTGTGACTCACTAAGCACACTGTGTCACTGAAACTGAAACCATATGTTTCCTGTAGCTGTCATTTTATTTAAAGGACCACAGCAAGATGACTGTATGAGCAATGACAGTCCTCAGTAATATGACAACTTCACTGCAACATCTCCCCAACCAGTAAATGTAACATTTTATTTAATCCTTCGAAGTATAAAATGACTCAGTTCTAGCTCATCACCTTTCTTTCAAGGAATAGGAACAAACACAAGTCTTAAAAGAAATCGAGTCACAGGAAAAAAGCCAATGAAGTACATAGTCAAAGTAGACGAGAGATGCTAAAGGGAGCAAGTGAAATAAAAAATTATGGATTGAAAAGGTGTACCTACACACCTTCAACCTGTGGACTTACACCTTTCTCCTAAAGAACATTAAGACAGCTGCTATCCTAAAGGATCTGTTACTTTTCACATATAGCAGTAAGACTCGTCTGAAAGCACATTTGGAAACATGCTTAATTACTCATTTCAGCAATTTAAAACACTGTACTGAACAACTGGACAAAAAAAGATGAGAAGATGTTCACGTTGCATTCTTTACAAAGGACAGGCCTGTACATAATAGGAAAGCATAACATCTCTTTTTTTATAAATAAGCGAATACAATAACTTTTAAGCAACTGTTATGTCCACAATCTACAGAAAAAGTAAAGACTCTTTCGGTACTTATCTGTGCAATTTGCTGCTTTAATTCAGGGGGAGTGTCGAAATATCGCAAGCAGTTACAAAAATGAAGAGATCTCTGCAAGGCCACATCAGAGATGAAGCAGAATATAAAATGAAGCTTCGGTGAATATCTACATACATTTTAGGGAACAGAATTTGGCTGCAATCATCTGCTTAATTTCTCACCCATGTCTGTGCTCCACAGGCTCTGTCTGGGGAGGAGGCAGGAAGAGATGTTCTCTAAGCTACCTTAGCATCACTTGTCAAGTATTTAGCGAGGATCAGACACATTTTTGACACAGTCTCCCATAACATCCTTGTGGAGAAGCTTGGGAAGTATGGGATAGAAGAGCAGGTAGCAAGATGGATTAGTAACTGGTTGGACAATAGAGTCCAGAGAGTGGTGGTCAATGGTGCCAAGTCCAGCTGGAGAGCTGTAACCAGTGGAGTCCCCCAGGGATCAGTGCTGGGTCTGGTCCTGTTCAACATCTTTATCAATGACATTGATGACAGGACAGAGTGTCTGCTCAGCAAGTTTGCTGACGACACAAAACTGGGAGGATCAGCAGATACACCTGTAAGCTGTGCAGCCATCCAGCAAGACTGGGACAGGTTGGAGAAGTGGGCAGGGCAGAACCAAATGAGGTTTAACAAGGATAAATGTAGAGTCCTGCATCTAGGTAAGAATAATAAATTACACCAGTACAGACTGGGAGGTGATCTGCTGGAGAGCAGTCTTGTGGAGAAAGACTTGGGAGTCCTGGTGGACAACAAGTTCTCCATGGAGCAGCAATGTGCTGTTGTGGCCAAGAGGGCCAATGGTATCCTAGGGTGTATCAAGAGGAGCGTGTCCAGCAGATCGAGGGAGGTTCTCCTCCCCTTTACTCTGCACTGGTGAGACCTCACCTGGAGTACTGTGTCCAGTTCTGGGCTCCCCAGTTCAAGAGAGACAGGGATCTGCTTGAGAGAGTCCAACGGAGGGCTACAAGGATGATGAAGGGACTGGAGCACATGCCTTATGAGGAGAGGCTGAGACACCTGGGGCTCTTTAGTCTGGAAAAGAGAAGACTGAGAGGGGATTTGATAAATGTTTATAAATATATGAGGGCTAAGTGTCAAGAGGAAAGGGACAGCCTCTTCTCACTCGTGCCTTCTTATAGGACTAGGGGGAATGGATATAAACTGGAGCACAAGAGGTTCCACCTTAACATGAGGAGGAACTTCTTTACACTAAGGGTCACAGAGCACTGGAACAGGCTGCCCAGAGAGGTTGTGGAGTCTCCTTCTCTGGAGATTTTCAAAACTCGCCTGGATGCGTTCCTGAGTGACCTGTGTTAGGGTAGATTAGGTTGGAGGGTAGATTAGGTTGGAGGGTAGATTAGG
>JANVCC010000130.1:10831329-10858792 GCA_025345505.1 Todiramphus chloris collaris | reverse complement strand
GGAGGGTAGATTAGGTTGGAGGGTAGATTAGGTTGGAGGGTAGATTATATGATCCTGTCCTGGCAGGGGGGTTGAACTTGAAGATCTCCAAGGTCCCTTTCAACCACTAACACTCTGTGATTCTGTGATATTCACATTCTTTTTCTTATAATTTTAATCCTTACCATTTCGCTGGACTGCTTATGATTTTCTATCTATTGCCACTGCTCAAACACACTCTCTGGTCTGCCTTACACACTCCACTTTTAAACTAATGCTGAGGCTTTGTCCCCCCAGGCCCCTATCTGCTTTGCCTGTAGTAACAAGATTATCAGCAGTGCTTGGGACCCCACGTGTCCCTGCAAAAGCACAGATGATGCGGTAACGTGGCAAAACTCCAGTACTTTTGTGCTCTGTGTAATGTTGGCCACCTCTAACTCAGAGCTCTCATCAGAGCTTCAGTATTATGATCTTTGTAGCCTCAGAGAAATGAAATTAAATGTCTCGTGTCACTTCAAGCTCTTCACATGTAATCCAGAGGCAGCTGCCTTTACTGCTGGACTGTTGTTGGGAGAAGACTACAGGTGGTCTACCAAGAAGGTTTATACTGACTAGAAATAGGCATCACAAGCTGCGCTTGTAGTTAATTTTGGCTTTCTTTTAGGAGCAAAGTCAAAATTTTCTATTTCCTGTGACCGTGTTGTTCTAAGCACCTGTGCAGCTGAGTCAATTTACTTTGCTACAAGTGCCACAAAAGAATCTCAGACATCTCCATTTCAGTTTTTCACATTTTCTTTGACTAACAAGTCTCATTATTATTGCAACACCCTGTTCTTGTTTTATTTACAGATGGTAAATGACACTACATTCAGATCCACATATAAAATTTTCATGTTAAACATCTGCGAGTTAATTACGATATAAAAGTTTCCAAAAGCTTCAGTGAATTCCATGGTAGGCAAGTGATGCCTTAGAGGGTTTCCGTCTCTTCTGTTAAAAAGATACCTGGAGTATGGGGAGGATAGGGGGAAAGGAACCAAGCAGTACCAGCTCTAAACAGTTCAAGGAAACTGTCTCTGGTTTCACAGGCAAAAGTTTTAAATTTCTGAAGAATGGAAATTTTTATTTAATGGAAGAATGATTTTAATGTACACTGATTCAAAAATTGACAATAGAAGACAGACATTCTCTCTAGCCTTTGAGACCCCAAACTTGCAAAAGAAAACAGCAGGACACACAAGAAAGGAAGGGAAGAATGAAATACATGAAAACCAACCTGAAATGTAGGATGATGACAAATATTTAACTACTTTGTTTTGAAAGAAGGTTCCCACAGCTACCTTACCAAAAGGTGGCTTACAAAGGGGTAGTCATGGGGTTTTCCAAATGTGTACCCAGAGACTTCCTCTTAGGAGGATACTGCTCATTTCTGCCCTCCCTCCCACTCTCTCCCACACACACACTACTGCAAGGCAGGCCAAGAATATGCTGCTGCTCGACGTGACAGCATTTATAATTTACACCAAGGCAACTACTGCTGTCAGAGAAGCCTGCACTTGAAGAGCCTCAGGCTCTTCAATGTTTTGGAATAGTCATCCCTGCAATGAGATAGGGATTTTTTTATTTTACTTTATTTTAGCTAACGTATTTGTTATTTTTAAATAAAAGATCAGATGATGAGAACTACCAGTTTTACAGAACCACTGAACTACAATTGCTGCAACCAAGAACAAAAGGTCCCCTTATAGATGTACACAACAGTGCCTAAGTTCTCCATATCAGAGACACGGACCACCTATGGTGCTCCAAAGCATCACCAAGTCAATCACTAGAATCACAGAATGGTAGAGGTTGGAAGGGACCTCTGGAGATCATCAAGGCCAACTCCCCTGCCAGCACAGAAACACCTAGGGCAGGCCACACAGGAACAGATCCAGGTGGGTCTTGAAAGTCTCCAGAGGAGGAGACTCCACAACCTCCCTGGGCAGCCTGCTCCAGTGCTCCGTCACTCTCACAGTGAAGAAGTTTTTCCTCATGTTGAGGTGGAACCTCCGGTATTTCACCTTGTGACCATTACCTCTTGTCCTATCACAGGGCACAATTGAAAAGAGACTGGCCCCTTCTACTTGACACCCACCCTTCAGATCTTTGTAAACATTCATAAGCTCCCCTCTCAGTCTTCTCTTTTCCAGGCTAAACAGCCCCAGGGCTCTCAGCCTTTCCACGTAAGAGAGATGTTCCAGTCCCTTAATCACCTTTGTAGCTCTCCGTTGGACTCTTCTAGTATTTCCCTGCCCCTCTTGAACTGGGGAGACCAGAACTGAAGACTCCAGATGTGGTCTCCCTAGGTCAGAGCAGAGGGGGAGGAGAACCTCCCTCGACCTGTTGGCCACACTCTTCTTCACACGCCCCATAATACTACTGGCCTTCCTGGCCACAAGGGCACATTGCTGTTCCATAGACAAGCTATTGTCCACCAGCATGTCAAGGTCCCTCTTCATGGAGCTGCTTTCCAGAGGGTCTACCCCTAACCTGTACCAGTACATGGTGTTGTTTCTCCCCAGGTGTAGGACTCAATACTTATCCTTGTTGAACTTGATTAGGTTTGCCTTTGCCCAGCTCTCCAGTCTGTCCAGATGTCTCTGGATGGCAGCACAACCTTCCGGTGTATCAGCCACTCCCAAACTTACTGAGGGTACACTCTATCCCTTCATCCACGTCATTGATGAAGATGTTGAATAAGACTGGACCCAGAACTGACCCCTGGGGAACACCACTACTTACAGGTCACCAGTTGGACTCTGCACCACTGATCACAGCCCTCTGAGCTCTATTGTTCAGCTAGTTCTCAACACATCAACCCACTACATACAGCCCATCAACTCACTACATACAGCACTTCAGTGTCTACAGTAATGATAATGCACTATTTCATATGGCGCCATGTCATTCACAACGCTTTAGTAAAGGAAAAAATGTCATGCTTGGCTAAGCCAAGAAGCTTGTAAAATGACCACAGACAAGACCCATAAGGTGTAACTCCATAGTTCCCTAGTGACACCACTCATTTGACTGGGATGAGCTCAATGTCATCAGGTAAAATACCTGGTCAGGCCCCAGATGGATAAAACACAGTGACAAATCCTGGCAGAGGGGACAGGGACTTTCTCAATCTCATGGTGAACCTCGTTACTGCGCTACAGAATCAAAATTCCTCTTGTGCTCTGCAGCTTCCCTTGGATCAGAGATTTATGGGCCTCATTAGGAAGGTGATGAACAATTGCTTTTTACTTCCTAGGACAAGCTGTTTTATGGATACAAACTTAGTGACTTACATCCACACAGATTCCTCTACCTGGCACTGCTAATGTCACACTTGACTTTCTGATGCTTCCTCCCTACTGTTCTGAAGAAGGGCAGGGGAAATCCAGTTTGCATTCATATTTCAGGATAATCTTCTCCTGCTTGAACTCACACACTGAACATCAAGTCCTAACATTTTTAATGAGGTGCCTAAACCGTGCTTGTTATAATTAAAGTTTAACAAGTTTTTACAGCAAGACTGTAAGTTCTACATTAATATTTCACGGTGTACTGGATTACCTTGTGCCATGGTGTACCAAGCGGTTCACGCAGCCTGCAAAAGCTTTTTATTCAGCCAGGTACTGAAGTTCTCCAAGACACAGCAAAGCTGTCACCTGCGTTCTGCCCAAGGAGAACACGCTCCTTTGTGTAGCCCCTTAGAGCTGCTACTGGCCTTGCAATACAACCAAAGGGTTTGTCCTTGTACACTGAAGCTGGGGTAGGACCTTGGAATATGAACTACAGGATGACATTGAAAAGATATGTCAAATTATGTTTTATACAGTAAGGACATTTAATGTTCTCATCAACAATGACTAGTCCAGGAGCAGCTACTCAGATATCACAAAGCATCCACATGCCAGTTGCTTGCCCAACTTTCAAAGAGGTTCCCCCCCAGCTCTTTTCTTTCACTAAAGATTTGTTGTAGGCTTGGGACCTCAAGCTTTCATTAAGCATCCAAAGTACTTAACACACCCTTTGTGGAGAGTTTTAACAAGAGGACTTTTTCTTTCCTTGACCCCAGATACCATGCATCAATTCTCATCAAAAAACAAGGTTTGAGTATCACTACTCCCATGCAGGGACTGCTCAGAAAGGAGCACGAAGAAGGGAACAGCAGTGAAAAGCATGCAGCCTCAGCACAGGACTCTGGAGGGGAGCACTCCCAAACCTCTTCTGACAGCCTGTGCCACCGAGTCTCAGGTGCTCAGAAGTGCAGATCGGCTGAACCCTCGGCCAACCACAACATAAACCCACAAATTAAAATGGGACCTAGAAGCTCTCTTTTGCTCTTCCTAGAAGGATTTCAGGGGCTCTCCCAGGAATTTTCTATAGGCAAGCCCAAACTCAAGGCCTGTGAACAATGACCTGTATCATCCATTGGTAGACCTGCAGTGAGCAAACACATTGATAAACTGAGTCTTGCCATACAGAGGGCTGAGACTGTGTGGTAGGAAATAATAGCTTCATAACAAATCAACTGGATAAAAGGAATACATCGAAGAGCAAAGTATTGATGGAATCATTTGCAAATGAGTATTTGCAAATGAATATTGATGACTCCATTACTTTGTTTCAACTGGTTTTGTGTTAAATGGCAGGGCAGTTTTGATTAATGCAGAGATTACATTGAACTTCACTCTGCTTAATATTTTATTCCTTCATATTCTTGCCTCTGTTTGAAGGACCGCGGCTTGCTGAGCATGAGTACCCATGCACTGAGAAGCTGCTGTGCCATTTGAGAGAGGTTTCCCAAACGGCAGGGTGCACCATCTCCCTTTCAGGAGCAGCACACACACTGCTACTGCAGTTTCTTAGACTACTGTAGAGGCCCAACATCCTCCTGGAATAGTTTCCTAATGTTGTGGAAAGAGTGATAAGCGTGTTCTTCAAAAATGCCAAATCTTCCTGCACTGGTACAGTCTTCAGAAAGTCAATCTGTCAGCCTCAAGGAAGCAATCCAAATAGCTACATCCTCCTCTCTCTCACTTCCAAAAATATCATCCTGTGTCTACAAGCTATGACTCCCCCCACCACTAAACCACTCTCCAAAATAAGGTTAAAAGTTGCATTAGAAATGTAATACAGTGATGGGGTAAATCTCATCCACCAAACAAACTTCACAAAGTTATACAGGCATCACGTGAGTTATTTCATGGGCTGGGGATGTTCATGAATTGAAGAACTCTGGATACATAGGAGACAGAAAAACGAGAACCCCCTTTGGTATCAGCAGAGGATAAAAAGTTGACTGGCCACTGCCCATGTCCACCTATCACAGCATACTGAGCTCAGCACAGGGATGAATATGTGCACATAGAAGCTCCCTACTATTTCAGCATGTAAATCAACCTTTCCAAAGGGTAACCATTACAAGATGCCCCCTTAGGGAGAGTTATTTTATTAATACTGTCAATGAATCATACTCCATAGCAACAGTACATACCAGCTATTAGACAAGATGGACAATACATGTGACCGGGACAGGAATTGCCATGTATGATTTACCCACCATTACTGAGTAATAGAAAGCTCTGAATCCACTTTGGCATTAGGGTGACACTTTGGTGATCTAAACAGATACTGATACACAGCATGGAACAGCATTTGCAGCTCAAGCTACTTAATCAGCACATGGGATTGTAGGGATGAGAGAACCTAGTTTTTAATTCATCCTTCCAATTAAATTTAACCCAGTAATGTAACATATGGCAACAACTATGATTTGTTGTCTTATGTTAAACTGACACATTTCGAAAAGGAAACTATTTTTCCTTGGAGACATAGCATGCTAAGACAGAAGACAAAGAGAGTTGTAAGATCTTTTTCCTACTAGGCAGGTTAAGTGTTATGAAGAAAGACAAGACTTGCAGAGCAGAGGACTCTTCTGAAGGGCACCTACTGCTGTCAGAGCAAGTCCTCTAAGGCCTCTTCCACCACACTCCCTTCTTGCAAAAAAAAGCTTACAGGCCCTCACATAACCCTCTACTTTTTGCTAATACTCCAATGCAAGAGTCAAAGATTGAAGAATAAGAAAAATTGTTTTGAAAATTATTTTTGAAGGAAAGCATTTCGGATACTAGTGAACAGACTTAAGTCTTTCTGAAATCTGTTCCATGCTCCTGCCCACGAGATTTTTAGCATGATACTTCAGCTAAGTCTTTCTCTGCAGTTAAGCATCACCAGACGGGCTAGTCCCAACCACGTCATGCATCTCCCTAAAATTTGTCATGAAGAGTTGCACCTCTTCTCTACCTCCAGTCACTGCTTTGCCAGTGCTGCAGTAACCATCACCACCACACCAAAACCACTGACTTGGTCCTCACTCACTGCTTTGACAGCAGGACAACTTGCAGCCTGTTTCAGAAGCCACTCATCACCTTGCAGAACTATGTGGTACCTGCAGTGCAGGTACAAAGAGCAGGCAGCCCTGAAAAGCACCACCTTGGCTGATGACATACTGCTTGCTACCTTCCAGAGGAAAGAACAAGACGACAGCTGTCAGCCATTAGTCACTTCTAAGACCACCAAACATTTTGGTGAATGTGGAGGCAACTGAGCTTGTGCTTTGACAGCACAAACTGAGCCTCCTGGAAAAGCCTGTGGTAAATGACTCTGCATCAGGGACATATCTCAAGAAAATGTAAATGCTGTACCCACTTAAAAAAAAATACTGTAATTTGGTCTGTCAGAGGTTTAACATTAGTTCATCTTGTAGTACAAATACACATATATATGAGGTAATTGCTATATGTCACCTATCTCAAAAATCCTCATAGAAACATTTATCAAAAGCACTCTGATAAATGCCTTTTTACTTCTTACCTCATAGATTTTGAAATATTGATTTTATACTCAGAGTCCTAAGAATGTTAAGAACGTTACCTTGACTTATCATAAACTCACACATACATACACACACAGAAAAAAAAAAAAATTTTTTTGTTTCATGTTTCCACAGCTTTCTGTTAATGAACTGAGGGACATAGTGCGGGAACCAAGTGTCAAAATTTCTACTACTAATGTAAGTAAAAAGTTTGGAGAGATTTAGAGGATCACTCGTGGCGTAATAATAGGACTTGGGGAATATTGAGGCTCTCAAAACAAGCATTAGAATCATTTGTCATGCACCATAACAAAAAGACACTGCACATTCTTCACTTGCAAGGGCCCTGGCACAAAATGAAGTAGGTTTGTTCTCTCGGTCACTGTTTGGACACCCTGTGCAAAAGATTATTATAGTTCTTTAATTCTCAGATTTGGTGCAGAAAAAAATCACACACAAGAAACCATTAAGTTTCCATGATTCTTCTTGAAGCTGTACCTGTTGGCCATCAAGGTCATCATCTCTCATTAAGGACTATCAGAAAACACTGCTGAATCCTCATCTGTCAAGAGGGAAAGGGTCACAGCATTGTGAAACTGCAGAAACTCCATTTTCTAACAACCCAGATTATTTGAGGTCCCTTCAACTGTGATGGAAGAGAGGAACCTGACATGCACATGGATCTGTAGCCCCACACACACACTTCCCCACTGAGGTGAAGAAAGAACAACCACCACCACCCTCAGCCTCCCAGGCATTGCACATATTTGCTTTAAGGACTTTTGACAGTGTTGTAAAACTGTGTCTTTCGGAATTACCAAGTCATCATTCTTCTGTTTAGTCCCCCCCCCCCCCCTTATAACCTGGAAAAACTATTACATCTCATTGCATTCGCCTATTTCTTAGTCTACAGAGTTCTGCAGGCTGGCTTTTCCAAACAGCAGTCTATATTTCAGTTTTATTGCGCTTTTTAACCTCAAAGCTTTGTATCTGGGCTATTTTAATGTACTGTGCACCAAACAAAAAACAAATCTGAAAGATAACTTTAAATTAGAAAAAGACTTGTGTTCATTGCCTCCTATTCTTCACAGACTCCCCAGACATTCCTCTGGGTCCCACAGAAGCACACATCATCTCCCTTAATTCAGGGAGGAATCTCACACACCCATAAAGGCACACCCATGCCCGTAGATAAACTACATCACTCTTCCCCTGACTGCATTAAATTCCTCCTTTTTGACAGCACATCTTACTAATCAGGATCTTGGATAACACAGAAAGCTCTCATTCCAGGACTGAGAACACAAATCCAGCAGAGAGCCTGCCTGTTTTCACAAGGAAGTTACACAGTCTTGTGTCTTGCTCTGTTGGTTGAAATTTGGTTTGCTTCTCAGAGGCACCTCAAATATATTCAAATATTATATTCAAATATACCTGAACAACTTGAGGTCCCTGTCTTTTTACCTTAAAAACTTTGAAGAGTTGGCATCCATCCTGAACCAAAGCAACATGCATTTTACAAGGTTAATAAAACAACTTTCCTGCTCAGGCTTGAGCTTGGGCCCTCCAATTTCCTTCTCCACCTCAATTTATCTTCCTCCAATTGAAATCACTATTACAGCAGATGAGGTTTATCAAGTTTATCAAACAAAAACAGCAGCACCTACATCCACAGCTCCAAATGAACTCAAATGGAAGGCATTCATTTGCACACTGCTCCTCCCTTTCCCAATTAAAGCAACAACTAACCTGGTAGGGTGTTAGTCCCCTGCCATCTCACTGGGCAGGCTGAAACCACTCAGTGCTGAACTGGTTCAGAACCATCCAACCGTACATGTAAATAACTGTAGCTTTCATAGACAATGATTTCATTGCTCTGTACAAATAACACATTTTTTTTCCAAGTAGACTGTCAGGAAAGACACACCATAAAGCTCCTCGGGACCTACGGTCAATGCCACCTCAGGATTAAAATTTTAGATTTAGACTCTTCTACTATACCCTTATTCTTCCCTACATAAATGACTTTCCTATGTAATAGGATATGAAAACTCTTGTCTTCCTCTCACAGCTCCCAAGAAATCTGTTTTTCTTCTCCCTAAAGGCTTGATCAGATCAGATGTGTTCTCCAGAGCACAGCTTGTGCAGGCACCTGCCCGGACAGTGCCGAGTACACACACAGACATCTGCAAGGAGGAAAATCCCTGCAATGGCAATCCACGCTGCCTGCGGTAAGAAATTCATTTTTCTGTGCTGGACATGTGCCCAAATGTCCCAAATCGACTCTGAAGAAGGAAATGACCCACCATCACCACCAGGTCAAGAAGGCATTTCAGTGCTGACGCTCCAGTTCACACAGCATTTGCTCAGCGTTTTCCATCACCTCTCTGCAGCTTTGAATGCTGCTGACTAGAAAAGGCAGCGGTTGAAACTGCTATGCCAGGGCTTGTTCCAGCTTGGCAAATTCAATTAAGTACAGCGGAAAAGTTCTCCTCTTGTAGAGCAAAAGCTTCTTTGGTTAAACCAACTAATCAGCTGCTATTTCAATGAATGATGTTTCCACCATTTTTCTCCTCACTCTGTTTTATCCCCTGACACCCCCATACCCCCACTTATTTTTTTCAAAAGGTGTAGAAAATACAAAGACCATATTAAAAGAGAAGATACAGAGGATTATACAGCTACCACTGCAGCAAGTTTGACACCTCCCAACAAGCACCATGTACACATACTGCCAAAAGACTGGAGACCACAAATGGACCATAAAGAGCACATTGGCTTCTTAAACTCCACACTCATTTTAAATACGGTGATAGCACAACCATGTAGCAGTAACTGATGCATCACCATTGACTACTGCATCCCATTATGAGTTTTTTTCTTAAATTAAATCTTTTCAATTTTATTCTGCTCCTCTTAAGCTAATGAAGACACATCTGTGCAGCTTGTTGCACCCTGTATTTTAGTGGAAGAGAGCCAAGAGACTCTCCATTTCGGCAATTAAAAGTTAACTGCAAGAAAAGAGTTGGGCACTGTTGCACCTAAAAGGAGACAGTTTTTCTGCTGCTTGAAAGGTGTTAGAGAAAGCTGGATGAGCTCACTCCTGAGGCACAAATTTGATGGCCAAACATTGTCTCCACAGAAAACCACCAACATCAGCTATCCTGAGATGCCCAGACTACGTGGCAGGACCTGACAAGTACTTCCTTGGCAAGATATTTAAACTCTACAAAATAGCCAGGTAGAGCAGCTAGAAGCCAGTATTAGGAGAAGCAGCCTGTGATCAGACTGCCTACTACATATCAGCTCTGGTCTTCTAAGAGCTGGATGCACACATTTAAGTTAAACCCATTGACCAGGAATGTCTCTTCTGAGACTCAGGTATTTATCTGGAGTGTTTTCCAAGCTTGTTGTGCCACCCTTTGGACCTTGGAGACCTCAGCTCCTCAGAAGTGAGACAGGGACTTCTGCTGCAAGCCACCTTGCCTTAGCACAGGTGCCCCACACCAGCTGCAGAACCACCTCTGACAAAAATATTCCTGATATGTTTGATGTTGTCTTCACCTTTCAAGACAAAGCCCGTGAAGAGTCCCACCCTTGAGGAACAGATGTAGAAGATGTGGAAGAGTTGCCATAGGCAAAGCCAAACCACTAGTGTGGTTTCCAGAGGCAGCCAAGGGCTGCTCTGCATGAGCCACTGGGAGGGAAACCTGGCAGAGGGGCAGGCTATCATCTCCTGCAGCAGAGAGCTTGGTACAGAACCAGGCCACCACATCAGAGAGAGTCATTTTATTAATTTAATGCCCTCATAAAAAAAAAAAAATTAAAACATATATATTCTCTTTCACAGCTGCCTGCATGGAAGAAAAGCTCTCCTTGTTGTGGCAGCACCGTAAGGAAAGCCAGGGCAGGGAGTCAGAGACAGTCGTGCTGCTCGCCAGCTGATAGCTGTGTCTCCATCTGCCCAGCAGCGGGGCAGGGCGAGGCAGGGAAGCCAGAAACCCTCTCTCCTGTGCCAGCCCCCAGCACCACACCACTTGCCAAGGCAAACTCTCCAGAGTTTGGGGAAAAGGTTAATTCTAGGAATGACCAGAAATATGTCACTCTGCCTCTGAGAGCAAGAGTTCCCATGTGGCTTGCCAGCTTTCTGTTAGTGCCTGGCAACTGGCAGAAACAAAGGAAAAGTTTCAGTGATGAAAGCTAGTTTACAGGAAGGTGCTGAGATGCCTGGGATGGCTATGGAGGCAGGTCTTTCTGGCACAGAACATGGGACATTGTGATGGGGGGGGGGGTGTCTTTTGGCTGCCACCACAGTCTTAGTGCGACATTCATCGGCAGCATACCAACTCACTTGACACAATGAAGGGAGCACTGCACTTTCAGCTCTGTATTCAGTGATGCACGTGTGTACCTGCACAGCTACACCAGCCGCCTCATTCACTCCCCTTCATTAAAAAAAAACGTGCACCATAAGAGTGTTAAGAAAGACTGGTCCATCACAGCTCCCTCCTCCCCCACCCACATAATGCAACAGGAGAGTAACTGGCTAAATACATGTTGAGGGCAGGACTGTGAGCAAGGACCTCTCTATCAGCGCTGGCAGTCCTGTTCATCTCCAGCTGAAAAGAAGAAAACTGCAGAGGCTTTACTCATTATTTTTTGCTAAATCCTGCAGCAGGTTGTTTTCCTGCCCTCCAGAACTGGATTGCACAGCTCTGTGCTACCTCCAGTAGTTATACATAGAAACAATCCATTAACAGTCAGGTTAACACACAGCACATAAATAGACCGTGCTTGTCAGCATGTCTAAGCCCTACAGGTTGGCTGGTCGTTTTATTTAAGAGACTTTGCAGTGGAATCACTGCAAGAAAGTAGGACTTTCCACTGTGGATTATAGGGCGGAGTATGATTGTTATTTCTGTTGTTTTTAAGAGGACACAAGACAAAACTTCCGCATGAGTGAAAACTCAAACGAACGCTGAACATTGTTTCTTCTCCAGTCTGTGCCTTATATGCTTATATATCAGAATAAATGCAAACGACCTGAATGCAGCCAGGCATTGCATTTCAGAGAGCTTGAGTGGGGGCCGGAGAGAAGAATAGAACACACTAGTCAGACGAGTATGTGTATGGTAAAATGCAAGTATTTTAGAAGACATCAGCTCATCGCTAATGATATCTGGAGGTCCAGCTTGCCTGAGGGAGGGCAAAAGGGGAGTACTGCTATTAATAACTGTGCTTAGTTTTAAAATTAAAAGCTCAAATACAGAGGCTTAGCAGTTGTCAAGAAAAAAAAATCCTCAACTTTTTCAGCATGCAAGCTGCATCTCTTCTACACAAAAACTTGCTTTTAGAAACAGATGGCAGCTTGCAAGACCTACAAATCCTTTGTCTGGAGTGGCAAACTAGGCCCTATTGCCCATCAAAGTCAACCATCACATTGTGAAGCACTGACCCTAACAAATCCATTATTCTTCTTTCTACCACAATGCTAAACCAGACAAAATGAATCAGACTTAATAGGAAAGGGTGAGGGATTTCAAATCCCTTTCCTCCCCCCACCCCCACAAAAATAACGACAAGGCGGGGAGTCTGCACTGACCCTTCACTTATGAGCCCTGCCAAAGCCTGCCGTTAGGGCTGCCCGTTTGGACCAGGCTGCCTGAAGGAGGATGGATTTGGGTTTGAAGCACTTACGGTTCGAACACTGTGCAGCAGCTTTGAAGTCAGCACACTGTGTCAGTCAAACGACCCACACCGCCAAGAGTAAATATCCCGAGAAGAAAGAAAGGCCCTTATGCTAGCCGAGTAATTAGGTCTGATGTGCTTTATAGCTTTTCAGCCCTCCTTTCCCAGCTTGCTGAAGTGCTGTGCAGATACACAGCACATAGACAGGGAAAGCTCTTCACAGGTAGCTGCAGGGAACAGAATATAATGGTTTTTCTCCTGTGTCAGCTGAACCTAGGAAATGGAAAGAGAAATGTGAAGAAACAGAAGCTCATACAAAATTGTTGCTGCCTTTCGCCAAGGGAGGAAACAACAGAGAAGCCTGCTGGAGAGGTAACGGATGGGACAATAGTGTGAAAAGGATCAAAAAACCTTTTCCCTACTATGAGTATTTGGTGCATCTTGACACAAAAAAGAAAACACCCTTCACTGGTACTGTCAACAGACACCTCCCAGCAAGGAATACATTTGTCAAAGAGAAAAATCTGTCTTGGTAACAGCAGATCCAGTTTACAAGCAATCCAATTACTTTCATCTTGCAAATTTAAAAATGAGATACAACAACAAAGCCAGCGTCCTCAGAGCAACAGATTGGTTGGATTCTTCACACTCTCATAGAAATTGCCTCCCATCCCCCTTCACTGGCTTTCTTCAGCATAAAACAATCTCTCAAGGACACGGCAACGACTCTGAAATTCAAAGCACTGAGATCAAACACATGAAGCTGACGCTCATTATGGCTAAATTATGTCACCTATCCAAAGGCTCAAGCTTATTATTTAAGACAATACAATAGTCATTAATCACAGCTATTGTGTATTGCTCAAAAGGCGTCTAGGAAGCAAAAGAATACAACAGAGATTTATTATACTACAGTGCCAGATTTAATTACATGGTTTTCTCCTCAGTATCTTGCCACTTGTAGTTCACCACCTGTTTGCACCAGAGGACCTGAAATAAAGACATGCCAGCCCTTGAGGCAAAGCACGCAAGAGAGGGCTTGTGCTGAGCTTTTGCTATGACTGTTATAAGCAGAAGACCAGTAGGCAAAAAGAATGGACCATTCTGGGGACAGCTGTCAGGCAAATCACTTGCGTAGAGCTATGGTTTTCCTCCTGAAGTTTTAAACTCGCAGTTGTTTTTTATATATATTTACGTGCAGAAGAAGTACACTGTTGAGTCCACGCACAAGGAGAAACAACTTGCCATCTTCTTCCTAAAGCTGCAGCATGAAGATTCATGCCCTAACCAACACAACAATGTGTTTAAGCAGTATGTCTGTCTGTTGGCAGCCTTCTGAGTTTGCATTTTCTTCTATAAATATTTAACGTAGACGAACCGTTCATGTTACCCACTTTGCCCGAAGTGTTTTGACAGCCATGCTCACCACATGACAATGATGCTCTATTTAACACTGCAGCTGCAGGCAGGAGGATTTTGTTTCAGTTTTATACAATATTGTGAAAACGATGACCTCTCACAAAATGAAACAGGTAATTTAAATGCATTAGCAAGCCAATTATCAGTAAGACACTGAAAGAAAGCAAAAGAGAAATTTAAGTTCTGAATGCAAGAGTTTGCTTAAATTTAGCTGCAATCTCTTTTTTATTACACATGTTCAGAAAGTGAAAATAGAAGACAACCAATGCTGCAAAAGCTAAGGTTTCTCTTAAGGCTAGAATAATTTCCACACTTTCTGGACCACAGATTATCATCAGCCCTCAGAGTCTTCTACACACTTTTACCAGCCAGCTAATTGAATCCACTCAAAAGAAGATGGCTCAGCAGACCGCTTGACCGACCTGAGGGAGGTTTGGTCCCAACTTCTCTCTAATGTACTAAGACTCAACGTAGTCTAGCAGTGATGAATCATGAGTCAGTCTTACAGATCTGAAGATCACAACATTTTTCAGGTAAAGAAAGTTCAGGGAAACAGAAAGGCTTAAATAACCCAGCCAGTCAAAACCCACATAAAACAGCTCTGGTAGTTAGTGACACGGAGGCATTTTAAAATGCTCATCTTAACATCGAATCACTTGAACACTGCTTGGAAAAATTATGCAGTTAACCTAAAGAGAAACTGAGTCAGCAACGTTTATCCTTTCTGATTTTCCCCCTTCAGCCCTCGAGCATAGTCTCAGTTACCCAGGGGCTCATTAACACACTCATCTATTACAAGCTTGCTGAAAGCATGCAGTGATGCCACTTTGGTATGAGCAGATTAATCAAGCGTGGATTGCCAACCTCCCACTGCACTGCAATGCAATACCATCTCTTTCTAGGCTGTTTCAGTGGACAGATTCAGCTGAATATAGCCATTTACTTCCAAGACAACTCATAAATGCAGAGTGATTAGCCTGCAGTGCCTTTTACCAGAGTTACTAAAAATTTAATGCACTTAAGACAGTTTTATGACACCTTACGCATCATTAGCACTTTAACACACTGAAACACAGTCCTTGGCTCTTAACATTATCAGAAAGGTCAGAATAGCTGTTTTAAACAATAAAGCTTGGGGATGAGGTGGTTTGTTTTCGAATGTGGGAAGGGGGAAGATTAAGAAGAAAAAAGAAAGTAAAGACCCCCCCCCCCCCCAGCACATTCTGCTGCTGCATCTCCCATTCAGTGCATTTGGGGAAAATAAACAAACAATCAAAAAAACCAAACAAACAAAAAATCACAAAAAAACCCACACACAACCCAAAAACAACAAAAAAAACACAAACTCCAGTGCTTTTCCATAGTCACATGTTTTTGATACAAAAGCACCAACACAGTCAAGCTTCTACATCCTTTCACTGGGCTTAACGAAGGACTTGGACGCAGCAACCAACCATCCTTGCATTGCTATTTATTGATGAAAGTAGGTTTGCTCCCGCTGCCTGTTACCACATTGCAGATATTGTAGCAGAATTGCTCCCCTAACAAATAACTCTTTGTTTGAGACTGAGAAGAAAAGACTGAGCAGGATGACATCAACACAACCATATGGTTTCACAGGTACAGGTGAAGAGCTCTAGCAGTTATGCAACAGGATGCCAGGGCAGAAATCACAGTACTCTCCTCTGTAGCCCCTTTTGCTCACACAAGCCTGTTAGTACCACCAGTTCCCCTTCGTTCCCCAACTTGCCAGATGGGCAGAAGGCAATGCACACTCTGCTTGGACCCCAGCAACGCAGCTGCCAATTAGCCTGCCAGGATACCTATGTGCAGGGGCCTCTCTTGCTTTACAAAATGCTGTTGCATTTCCTCCGCTCTTTGTATCATTGGGAGGTTAATTAGGATCTCTGCTCTAGCTGCAGGGACTTCACCAAAGAAAATCCCCTATCTTTTCAATTTCACCTCTGACAAACTTAAATTGACCTCTGAAGTTGGTAGGTAAGGTTACAGATTGTTTAGGGGAGTTGGAGTTTTGACTTTTAAAAACCAACCAACCAACCAAAACAACCAAAGCACAAACAAACAAACCAACCAAAAACAAGGAAACTGGTGGAGTGTGATCATGTTATTAATCACAAAAGCTGAGTTTTGAGTGTGATAACACTACACTATTAACAACACAGATGGTCTCTTGCTTAGCGTCAGCTTTCCCTTTGAGCTATTCAGTGCACCACGAGCAATGCTGGGACACAGTCAGAAGTCATTGCCACAAAGTGCTGACAAAATACCAACCAGTAACTGAAGCCCAAGACAGGTTTTGAATTGCAAATTTTCAGATTTTTCACAGCCATCAAATATAATATATGATGGATGCTCCACTGCTATAGTTGCTCTGAGCAATTAATTCTCAGTTCTGGGACAGACCTAAATCTGTGCCTTTTCTCCCCAGATCCTGGTCACATGCCTACAGGCGAGGAGGATGAATACATCCAGGCCCAACGACAAGATGTTTTCTCATTCTTATTCCCGCCAAAAGCACAAGAGCTGAACTAATCGGGGCCCTGATCCCCTGGGTCATAGCCAGGGCACCCGAGCTAGGGACCTCAGCTCTTTCTCACCTGCTGACAGGGACAAAGCAAGGCTGAAGGGTCTGAGCTCATTAAGGCAGAATTTTCATGGGAAGTTCAGTCCACACTAAACTAGAGGTTTTTTTTTTTTTTTCCTTGTTGCTGCTTTTTTTTTTTAAACTGTGTTAAACTGAGCAATTTTCAACAGGGCTCCTTCTCTCCCCTCCCAACTCACCAGCCTGGGGGCAGCTCCCAGAAGAAAGAAAACAAAGACATGGGCATAGAAACGACAGTAAGTTATTAACGAGAACTGCTATTGTGAAAGGTAGCAAAAGGGGAATGGTGATGGGAGACAACAGCAGACCACAGCAACAGCTGCCTCACCCTATGCAGATGTTCATATTTATACAGGAAAATAAATATTACTTAATAGCATTCCTTACACTGGGATTCTTTACTTCTTAGTCATTCTTAGATTTGAGATAGAAACACTAGACTACACATCACTGCTTCAATTAAAAGAGTCAAACAACATCTGCTATCACATTCACTAAAGCCAGAAAGAGCTGGCATATTTGCGAATGCTAGTAAGAAAAAATTATCTTTAACAGCATCATCTCAGGAAAAGGCTACACACCTAGTTCATCTGTGCTGAAGAGCTGTTATCCTGATATCTAGAGGCAAATATCCTCCCTTAATAGATTCATAACAATAGTCATTAGAGACAAAGGTTGACAACATGAAAAGGGGTGCATTAGAGACACTGTAGTACATTCTTTCTGGCCTTGACATTCTTGAAGTGTTTACAAGACAAAACATAGAGCAGAATCACATCCTTCAAAGCTCTGTTACAGAGAATACATCCATCGTCAGTCGTTTTACAAAGCACCTGGCAGTTTTTAAGCCATTTCATCTTCATATGATTACATAAAATTTTGGGCGTGGGTGTGGTTTTTTGGTGTTTGCTGGTTTTGTTTGTTTTCAATAAAATGTGAGAGTTCTGCCCCAAGTACTTAGTGTTGTGTATTTTTAAATTGTTATACGGAAGAATAAACAAGGTGAGAAAGCACAGCATCTACATTACAGAAAGTCCCATACTAGAAACTGTGCAGCAGCCCTTCATCTCTCCCACACCAGCTAGCATCATGGTGAAGAGAAAGTCTATGTTATCAGAACTGTTGTTTTGTTTTAAGCATAAAATAGTTCTTAATTTAAAATTCATGTCAGAGTATTGCACAGCAAAAAACCAAACAAGAATATCAAGTGGGAATACCGATGGAAAAAATCCTCCCCTCCCTCAACAATGAAACGCCAAATATTTACTCAATTGTATATTGCATTCTTTGCTCAAATACTTCATAGTTTGAACTATTAAAAAAAAAAAAAAAAAATATCAATCTCTAATTTCTTTCCTGAGCATCTCACAGGAGACCAGAGGGCTCAGCAGGAGATATTTACAACATCTGACTGAAGTCATCTCAGCAGCAACCTGGGAAAAAAAAAAAGCAAGAAAAATAGGCTCCTAAATCAGAGATTTGGACCCTTCAGACAGACAGTCCCCAGACCAGTGAGAACCTGGGCTCCAGAACCTGTCAGACTTCCGAATTCAGCATAAGCAGTACCTATTTGGACTGTGACAGCAGCATCCTCTCCCAGCAGGCTCCAGCTGCATCCCAAGTGTCAGTCAGTCCAAAGCAAACTCCTTGGCCCATTTGATCAATATTTCATGGAGTTAAGTGAGGACTTGGTTTCATCATCTCATTACAAAGAGCTCAGCCTCTTGCCTTTCAGTCACAAGAGACTCAAAACACCTCTTCGACCTGGGCAGTCCCGTGTGAGGAGCACTGATGGTGACATTTGCTTTTTCTTTGTAACTATAGTTACTGCCAATGCAGGTAACATTGCATTACATCACATGCCACCGCATGCCAATCAGTTTGTACATGAAAATACCTATGCATGGAAATGAGCATAGGTTTATGTAGGTGCTAAGGGGAAAATGCAACTTTATACATATAATTTCAGTCATCCACGAAAAAGAGCAGCACTACACACCCATGACAGTTGAGCTTTGCTTTTTTATTTTAATCCTATTATTGTTTACACAGAATGGTGTTTCAGATTAAGACCCTTTACCCTTCCACATGTTAGTCTTTAACATGACAAAAGAATACCAAGAAAGGGGTGGAGAGAGGGCTCTTCCAGCTTTCATGCTGTGCAACCTACCACTCGCACAGCTTCAAAATTTGACTCTATTTTATATAAAGCTTAGCTTTAAAAACCAAAATTCAAAAATTGTTACTAGGTCCCGCAATTACTATTGCAATTTGATGAAAAATATGACTGTAAAGCAAAGCCAAGTTCATGCTGCAAAGGAGGGATGGGACGATACATACTCCAAGACTGACATATTTAAACATTGCATCTGAAGACAGATGAAGAACTGCTGACATTTTTGTATGATATTGTAAAGGTTGTTCTCCAGTGAGAGACCAAATTTTCTTTATAGATCCACCAACATCAGACCTCTCCCCCCAATATTCTATTCCACTATGCAGGTCAGTGAGATCTAGCAAAGTCCTTCAAACCAACTTTACATGGAATATATATATTAGCAAGGAAACACTCTTTCACTCTTTAAGCATCTGTTTGGATGCTTTGGTGTTATTTTTCATGGATTGGGTTAGCAGGTGGAGGAAGGAGGAAGAAGCAAAACGTTTCACCTTGAAGGAGCATGGCTTCATCATGTTTCCTGCCAGGCACGTTCATCAAGCCTAGGACACCCTAACAAGAAAGCTCTCAGCTACAATACAATGATCACAGTTGAGTAAAACTACCTTTGACTCCAAGCAAGGAGTACAAATTCAGTTCTTTATATTTTCATCATGGTAATGTAACAGAAGCTTCTTCCATCCATGCCAGTATCTGACACCTTAGCAGTCTGTCACACATTACTTGTCTCACCAGTATATGTCTTTTATTGTGATGACCCATAACAACTCCTTCCTTAATTACTTTTGAGATTATGGCTAATGTGACCAAAATACCACAGTGAAGGTGTGCTGTTTCCTGACCAAATTTGGTTTTCCTCAATATAACTTTTCCTTCTATACATATTTTGTGCTATTTTCTGGTCAAGAAGTGGATAATGGTGGTGGGAAAAAAAAAAAAAGTTTTTTTAAATATACACAGGTTCACATATTTTGAGTGCTACATTTCCTCTCCATATACACAAGAGATGGCTGAACAAGCTACTCGTAAACTTCCTCCCACATAGGTAAGTGGTCCTACATTATCTCAAGTAGCACCAGCCAAACATCACAGCATTAACTGGATCAAAGTGCACATGCTGGATTGTTGGTTGGTTTTTTTTCCCCTTCATTCACATTTCTCGTGGACTCCAACCCTAACTGCAACAGATCAGGAACTGCAGCTGGGAACAGCACGCCAACCACGTATCCAGCGTCAGCCCACGCAGACGCTTTGCAGGCTGTACATTTGCCAGCACATTTCAGGGACAAGCTGGCATTAAGGACAACTTGATTAGTTCAAAACAAGCAGGTGAAAGAAGACAGCCAAGAGAGCCTTGACACCCTTGTCCTGCTGGCTTGCCTGCATCTCAGCCTCTCCTGAAGCCGCTCATTTTGGAGGCATGCCTATGGCGAGTTCGGCACAGGCACAGGAGAGCTGCAGGCAGGGTGTCTGTGCTGGCGCAGCTCCTGCCGCGCTGGGATATTGCTCTAGCAAGGACAGAAAAGGCTTCACAGGTAAACAGCTGAGCAGAGAAATCAATTTTGCAGCAATTCTGACATATGTACTTTTTCTGCTCTCCTGTTCTCAGAAGGGCAGGTATCACCTTCCCTCAGATGCTGCCATCCTTCAGCGCCACAAGGACCACCACAGAGACAGACATCAAAACGGGAGCCTTCCCACTGGCAACAGGGACCTTAACCTTCAACGTAGGTTCAGAATCACCATCTCTTCTCCCTACCAACGCCCAGACACAACAAGGCCTGATCTGGCATCACCACGCTCTTCAGGGTGTACATGTTTGCTTTCCTGGGCTCTTTACTCAAGGCAGGCAGCTGCGGTCTCAGGGACCCAGGCTCTCCCCTGGCACTGTACCACTAAGCTGCCAGGATGGGGCCAGCAGTGACTTCGAGCTGATGCGCAGGAACAAGATTAGGGTTGGATTTAGGTCATTCTTATAAAGGACAGCAGCTCAGCCATCCTGCCTGCCAGCACTTTGATTATTACTGCAGTCTACACCATGTGAAAGAAAAAGGCTACTTACTACAATATTAACAGACCAGTTACTGGGATTTTCACAAAAAAACAAAACCCAAAACAAAAACCAAAACCTCATGTCCATGGCCACACCTTCTTCTTCTGTGCTACTGCAACAGCTGCTGGCAGTGAACAGCCTCTGAGAGTGCAAGAGGGTTTAGTCTTTCTAGATGGAAATTAAAACAGCAGCTAATCTGACAAAAAAAAAAAAACTACAAGAAATTCTCTTTGGTTTAGCATTAGTGAGTCACTGCTACTGATAGGAATAACGATGTTTTCCCAACCCAATCAATACTTTATTTTCAAAGGAATACACCATAAAAAACTTAGATGAAGGCAAATGTATAACAGAATAATCACACCAGGACTGAAGGAGCATTTACATCCAGCATTTCTCTGGCATATATAAAGATAGAGAATGAAAGCACTATTACTAAAGCACAGTAATATGTCACAGCCATTAGCAATTTCATAAATGGTCTGTTTTCCAAGTAAGCAAGAGAATTACTCTTTATTAAAGGTTATTTTAACTGGAGATGATGCTTGTCAATAATATTGACAGTTTTTATAAAAAGCACTGTTTCCTTTGGCTGCAGAAATCCTTCCACAGAAGTTACAGCTGTAATGTATAATTCAGAAATCTATTTAAAAAAAAAAAAGTCTCTGTGGTGTTACAATGGAATTCTACTTTTCCTCGGTAGCAAAAAAATAAATAAAAGTTCAAGAATAAACCATTACAGCAACTATGCACCCCATTGCCTTTAAAGCTGTAGAAGAAAGCTGCAGCACTGAGTCAAAGCTACACGGAAGCAGGAATAGTATCTCCATATTCCCTTTAACTGGAAACACACCACTTTACTCATGCAGACTAAGATAAAAAGATTTCTTTTTCACATGAACAAAATATTATTCCAGCTTAGATTTTTATCAAACAGGTTTCCTAAATGTATACCCAGTGTTTCCTTGTTTATTATGACAACTTACAAAAAACAAGTTACTTCAGTAAGGCAGCTACTCCATCCAATCCCACATTCATGAGACTTGCTTATTCCAGCCATAAAGTCAGAAGATTTAGTGGTGTATTTGAGCATCACTTCTTCGGAGAGGAGGCAGGAGAAATATTTGAGCCCCATATGTCCCACAAGCCCTATAACAATCAGTAATCCTAAGCAATCTACTACTGCTCCTTCGAAGGAGCAAGGTAAGTTTTGTTAAATTGTACAGCGTAAGCCATTTTCTCTTCTACTTGTACCACTCTTGTCCACATCCAGGTTACCCAACCCTGACAATCCCTCCAAAAGAACTTTGTGCAACTCTGCACTGTACTTAAAAATAACAAGCAAAACTCTTGCAGCCCACTTTTCATTTGTGGCAACTAAGTCACAAATGGGAACTGATATTTCTTGGTGAAGGGAAATTTCTTAGTCCATTTCTAGTAAACTAGGAAAAACTCCAATTACCTATTTTCAGAAAAGCCATGTACACAAGAAGTCATATCACTGTAGTAACACCTCCAAGTTTTCTGGCCCTTCAGGGTGAGCTAGCACGCAGGAAGCATGAGGGAGAACTGCAAGGGCTGTGGGGAGACTCTAGGTGCAAGTGCACAGATGCCAAGCACACGCAAGATTGAAAAGTCTTTTTGTTTTCTAAAAATAAGTGTCTACTAGATAAGGAGCACAGTTAGCCACACCACAACATGCCCTGGTTGGTTTTCAACATCATGAACTGAAGTAGCATTTCACAGAGGGGGAGGGATGGGATTAATTACCAATATTTGGATATTTGTAGGGAAAAAACATGAAGCAGAAGTAGCACTTATTGTCCCCAAGACATTCAATGTTTCCAATAAGCATGACTAGTAAGCACTCTCAGCTTTGCTGGTCATAAAGAAAAAAAAAATTAAAAATTGATCTTAAAAGTAATGAAGGACAATAAGATACTGAATCTTTAAGCAATGCACAAAAGTAGAGTGTGCGAAATATATTGCCAGACAAGGTACAATAACTAGAATGTCTCATCCCTATAAGCATAGTCTTGAAGTTATCTTTTATGGTTTAGGTATGGGGGGGAAAGCTATAAAACTTCTCATTTCATACAGCAGGAGGGCTACCACAACTCTACCAGTATTCACATTCAGAGACACACAAGGCACCACCCATCATGGTCCTTCAGGCCCCATCCCGTGCTGACAACTTACTGTGCACATCCTCCCTACCTCCAACCTTCTCCAGAATCGGCATCCTCAACAGAGCACAGACCAGTCCTTCCACTTGGGAGCAAAACACACATCCCTAAGTCTCTCTCTGCTTTCCTCCAGAGCATTAAATTACTTCCCCAATAAAAGATAGTTAATTTTCTTCTTAATTGAGTCACATGTATTCTGGATTTTTCCAAATTGTAGTTCATGTCACTCTGTAACAAGATACTACGAAATTCAATACGCTCTCAAAGCCAAATGTAAAAGCTGCTACAGTGAGAAAAATCTCGTGCCTTGCACACAGACTTAAAGTTCATACAGTATGACAAAATATGTAATAGAAACAATTTAATTAACAATTATGTCTTTTTGTTTAAGGCAATGTGAAATATTTACTTTAACAAGTTCATTTAAGTACATGCAATTCCAAGGCTGACAGTCTCAAAACGGCTTTACCTGAAAGAAGTAGGTGTGAAGATGAAAGTGAACTGAAACATGATTTCCATTAGCCCTGAACATGAGAGAAAAGCTCCCTTCATCCTATTTTAGAGGCCTTCAACAGGGCACAGAAACCAATACTGAAATTTTCATGCTTTTCACGATATTTCACGTCAAATACCCTGCTTTTCTTTCCTGACCTTTTCAACTGTTAGTTTCCTTGCCTCCCTCAAGTCTCTAGAAAGATTTTTTTCCTTCCATCCTTGACCGAGAGCTTTGTGGTAGCGCCACAATTATTTTGACAGCATTATAACCCATACGCTACTTTGCTGTGTGCCTAGATATGCTACCAAGTTGAGCAACTGGTAAATATTTTTTTATTTTCAAAGTTAATTCACTTAAGCAAAATGAATCCATTTGAAAAGCTAACTGTGGAATAATTTCCTATTAAAATCCCAAAAAAACCCAGGAAATCTGTACCAGAAAAGAAGCAGACATGCAAAAGCAGGGGGAAAAAACCCACCAAGGAAAATTAACTATTTGCATGGTGGAAAATTCTCATCTACCAACTTTATTTTAAACACTGAGCATCCACAGAAATAAGAGCTCTAACACAAGTCATTCTTCCCTAAAAGTGCATCAGGACCTTTTACAACTTTGATCTTATTTCATTTTGTAAACAGACCTAATAACCCTACAAGAAAGTAGTTCTCCACCCTGCCTCCAAGAGCGTCATCGAAGCATTTCACTTCATGCCTGATGAAGTAGATTAGGTTGTTGGGTTTTTTTTTGGTGCGGGTTTTTAATTTTTTTTTTTTTTTTTTTTTTTTTACTGCAGAGGGTTGGTGTGAAAAGAGATTTTGGGGTTAAGCTGTGAGGCAAGAAAAGCCTTCAGGCAGGAGTGGGTCCCAGGCTGTCCCCCGCAATTGCAGGTGGGGATGCTCCAGATGATGCCAGAGCTGACTCAGGGCAGCTCCTTAGAAAGCCACGTGCCCTGGTGAGGCGTCCATACCTTGGCTGATCACCAGTGAGTCCATCTGGAAGCTGAAAACCCCTCGAGGATTTTGTAACTTCTGCTTCTCTGTTCGTTCAGAGGAGAGGCCCTGGGGTCTCTGGGGCAGCAGAAGAGCTCCTCTCGGCTCCTCTGGTGCTCAGCTCTAGTGCAGCTCACTTCAGTCAGACCTGGCTTGAGCCAGGCGCTTTGTGTAGCTGCCTGTGAAGGGATTCACACGTTCGGAGACAAGCAGGTCCCTGATTACTTCTATTGCTGAACTGGGGATGATCTGTGCAGTGGCTTAAGTCACGGCAAGTTTTCACTGATGCCGTGACTTACCTCAACAAGCTCTTTCAGCACAAGGATAGCAAGATGGAAAGCGATCACAGCCACATAACTCAATACTGAAAGAACAGGATCATTTCTTTCTACAAAATGCTGCAAGAGCATTTTTAGAAAGAAACAGCTTTCATTTGTAGGTTTCCTGTGATACAGCAAGACTTTCTGTTCCTTCAAGCATCTTTCTCCCCACCTATTCCAGTAATGAATTCGATTCTAGTATCTCAGGTTTTGAAACCTGTAACATAGATTTCTAGATGTCATCTGCCAGCCTACAGTGGCGTTAATACACCCCAAGCTTTAACAGAAATGTTTTCTTAGCTACACCTAAAACCAGGATTCATTTTTCCACAGCTGCATTGTATTTGTGCTTTGCAGCACTCTGTTCCTCCACAGCATTTCCAACTGCCGAGCTGCCAGCTGATAGCAGAAAGCTCTTGTCCCTACAAATATAACATTGCTCAGCAGCAACTTTAAGTCCCATCACATTACCCCACTTCTTCTTCTGTCATATCCCAAGACTCCCAGTTCTTGAGAATACCTCCCAAATTCACATTACCAGAAATTACTGTAAGCTCAAACCATACTGATGGACCCTGCCTAATTCAAACCAGTTACAAAGACGTTTCTACTTATTTCCGATTGAGGAGGGGGATAAAAAAAAAAAAAAAAAAAAAGCCCCACTTTTAAAGCAACTACTTGTAGAAATTTCTCTTTTAGATTATTCACGGTTGCATTTTATAAATGGGCATATCCCAGATGTGCCAACATGCCTTTCTTTTACTGAAGAATGGAGGGAGACTTCCTTTAGTTTTGAAATCTGCTTAGTGTTGCTGAAGCAGTTCAGCAAAACCTCATGGATGACCATAAAAGATTAGTCTTGTAGCCAAGCCACCACACTGCACGAACCCACCACACTCTGTCCTTGAGCAGTGCTCCCCAAGAACAAACCTGCACATCTCGCTGGGAAACAGCAGAAATCGGCAAAAGACAAGTTTTAAAGCCCGGGTTCTCATCAGGGAAGGCACAGCCTACCAGACAACACTATTTTAAAAATAGGGATTTTCAGGTAGAAGAGCTAGAGATGACTCAAAGCTTAAGTAGATGAAACCTCAATAGGTCACAATATGCAAATCAAGTCATGTACGTTATCAGCTGGGAGATGGCTCACCAGCCAGGAGTTTTCTACTAAAAGCAGCAAAACCAAAACCATACAATTGCAGTGACCAGTACATGTGAAAAAAAGCAGAGACTAAGGCACATTTGGCTAATGCTTCAATTTGCAGATCCTAGGGCTACCTGCTGTGTGTGGAAAGGGAAAAGATTTAGGTATCCCATGTCAAGATAAAATTCCTTGAAACATCAGGTGTGTGTATCCACCCCTTTTACAGGTGACAACAATCTGAACTTCAACCAGAGTACAGCCAGCAGTTACGTAGATCACTAAGCCTTTCTCTTACACAACCAGAAGGCGAGGAACCTCCTGATGTAATAGCAGTGGAGATTATCACCAGGATGCCATCCCCAGGCAGAGGTGCCCACTGTGACAGCTACCGCTGCCTGCAACTTCAGTCACATACAGCTCATTGGCCTGCAGCATAAACGCATAGGAAAGCTTAAGTGCTCTCAAACTTGTAACTCGGTGAGGAAATGTTTAGCTCCCACACAATTAAGCCCCATTATTAAGCTTACAGACAATCTTGATTTTATAGGTAAAAACCTGACTTAAATAGCTCCTTTTACATAAGCAAAAGTGACATTTAGGAACAAATAATGCCTTTTTCCAACATAATCAGCTCACAACCAGTCATGAACCCACCAAACATAATCATTTTAGAAAATACATTAGATCTCATAGTCATAATTTTGTGCTTTGATTCTGTAGCATTTTGGGGGATGAAGGGAGAAGGAAGGATTCAGGAAGACAATTTCTGAATAGACATGTGAATAAAGCAGCATAATTAATGATGTGATTCCAATAATTTATTCAGGTCTTTCCAGATCTCCCCCTCACCTTTCCAGTGCAAATAGGGAAGAAAACCCATCTGCCCCCCTAGAAAGCTCGGTCGCTCGGCTCCCTTCAATTCTTAACCCTCGGTACCCTTCTCCCGGCAGTCGCACCCAGCCGCGGAGGGCGGGCGAGGACTGCCTTTCTCCTTCCACCGTTAGGGACCAGGGCCAACGGCGGGTCGGCGGAGCTGGGCCTGCGGGGAGAGCGCATCCCGGCGGCCGGCAGACAAACTCCCCCCGCCGCCCGGCGGGAGCTGCCCGGAGCTGGGGGATGCTCCGCAGCTCTCCGCCGGATGCTTTATCCTTCAAAGTTGCTCCCTCCCTGCGGTTTCTACCGGCTCGGCAAGCCCCCCCCCGCCTAAACCTCCCTTCGCCCCCTCCTCACGGGTGTGGGGGGGAAGCAGACATTTTGAAGCAGAGGAGCCCTAAAGCCCAGCCAGGCGCGGCGGTGCGGGTGCGGGCGAGGCCTCCGCGCCGCGCCCGGCCCCGCAGCCCCCGCCGCTCACCTGCCAGCTCGTCGGGCTCCAGCCCGCTCTCCGCGTCGATGCCGCACAGCACGAAGTAGTGGGCGAAGCGGCACGGCGCCGCGCCGGGCCCGGGGGCGCCGCTCCCGCTCATCCCGGCGGCAGCGGCGG
>JANVCC010000130.1:10809778-10830929 GCA_025345505.1 Todiramphus chloris collaris | reverse complement strand
CGGTGGCGCGCAGGCCGCGGCGGGCACCGAGCGGCGGCTCCGGCGGGCGGGCGGGCACCGAGCGGCCCCGCTGTCAGCTGAGCGGGGCGGGGGGAGCGGGCGGTGCCGCGCTGCTGGCCCGCCCCGCCCCCGCGGGGCATTTAAACCCTGGGCGGCGGCGCATCCTTCCGCCCCTTAGGAGGGTACTGCCGCATGGCGCTGCCACAAGAGGTGACTACAGCTTCCTTTCCCTCGGTATCACCCCCAGAGTGTGGATGGGGAGGTTGGCTTTTATTTAAATGAAAAAGGGGGTATCCCTTCCCCCCCACGAGGAGGGAACGCCCGGAGCGCCCCAGCCGGGACGGCCCGAGCAGCGGCCGGCACCCGGGCTGCCCTGCGCTTTTTCTGCGGGAATCCTGTTGGGGGAAATGGCTTTTTCTTCTCCCGTCCCGAAAGTCGAAATAACAACGACCACCCGCCCTACTGAAGGGCTGGTGGCTGAGGGGAGCTGACGGATGGCTTTTGTGTGGTCTCCATCCCTGCGCCGTGATCGGCGTTAACTTCTAGGACGGAGAATCATTTATTTGCTACGTGCGCTCTGTTTCAAAGCAAAGATCTAAAATGTTGTTCAGTGTATTTAAGATTCACCAACCGTTCTGCCGTGTTCAGGAAGAAATCAGTATTGGTTTCTCCCCGCTGCTAAAAACCTCTCCCATCACTATTACCCGATCGTTCGGGAGTGGCGCACCTACTTTTTAAAGGGACAGAGATGATTCTTTTGAAGTTCTGCAATTTTTCTTCTCCGAACTGATGAGATCCCTGCTTATGTCAGATAATTCTGTCATCTGTATATTTTAAGGAGGCTTGAATTTGCAGAATGCAATATACACTTTCATCCTTCTGTGTTTATCTGTTCAGCAGCCTAGGTCCATACAGTCAGTAATAATTTGTCTCATCCTTTACTTATGGTCAACTCTCACAACCTCTTACACATACCTCTCAGCAGAGCAAGCCACATATTTTCTTTCTATAATTTACTTTTGTTCTTATTCAATAAGCATCTTTGATGAGGAAATGCCTGAAGGGAACCCAATATTTCATCCAGCTTGGGTCATTTTGTGGAAGTACATGGAATAACTGTTCTTTCCTACCTGAAGGCAACCTAGATCAGCATTACTCTCTCTTTTTTCCTTTGATTTAAGAACTTTTATATCCTTTTATTTCTCAGCTTTCTGTAGTACTCTACTGAAAGCAGACAAGAGCTAAATCAATTTCCTCACTTCCCCATATCCAAGAAGAAAGCAGGTGACTTCTGTACCACAACCACCAATTCTGGTAGTTGCAGCAATCAGTATACCAAGCTGAACCTTGCTAGAAACGATGTAGGAATTTGCCAGGAGATCAGTTATTTTCTCGACTTTGCACTGAGAGCTAGGTTATTTTATTTAGTTTGGTTTGTTTATTAACTTAGATGTATTTGCTTATTCAGCTCTAGGACAGATGATAAGAACTAAGTCAGTCTCTGACTCTCATTTAAAACAAATTGCTCTTACTGTGGACAAGTACCATTTTGTTCTCTTATTGTAGGCCCCATGGCATGGATGTCTCTGGACAGTCCAAGATAGAGGCTTCACCAGCCTCTCTAAACAATGTAGGAGTTAGAACTCCTTCTACAATCAACCCAGAATTTAACACAATGATCCTGACCTTTTCTCCCTGGGAAGCAGGTAATTCCAGATTGCTTTGACTGTCTTCTGTACAGGAGAGTATGTTTTTTCTTGAATAAAGTTCAGTTCAAAGACACTTCGATCTCAATACAGTCAGTAATACATAGTGTTAAACAAGGGGATGAAGCAGAAAAACATGATACTGTAGGTATAAAATGTAATAATCTCACTCCCCTTCCTGCAACACAGGTAAGGTTGAGCTCCCACTCTTGTACGTACAGCTCCTACAGGCACTGCTGATAGAGTTTCATGGGGGCAGTGATTTTTCTCCTAAGACAATTGATCTTCGGGCCACAAACATCATCCCAACTAGGCCACTCAGATGTTTTGCAGTGCCAGCAGACCTAGCTGTGCCAAGCATGTCTGGGCTCTGGTAAGTCAAGGTATGTCCTGGGGCATGGATTTTTCTTATCTGAAGTCCTTCATCTAAGTTGTTCCAGTCTTTTCTTCCAAGTTGGTCTAAAATTAGACACTGCCCTTGGGTAACTCTTCTTCACTCATCTCTTTTTCTTACATCCTACCTCTCATCCCAAGCAATCAGTAATTTTTAGATTTTAACAGTGAAAGTAGTCTTGAGAGTTATCTCACTGGATAACGGCATCATTTATAATCCAAAATTTCAGAGCTCAACTGCAGGATTTTAGTTATATTAAGACCCTTTTCTTTTGCCCAGTGGCAATACTTTCTACCAGTCCAGGAGGTCTGGATACCCATTTACAGCTAATTTTTCATTTGTCAGCACAAAATGGATAGGAACACAACCAAGTCTGTTGTGAGAAACTTCGTCCTTCTATCTGGATACAAACTACTTCCAGGAAAAGGTGTCAGAGAATGGAGTTGTCTTGGTTGTGTTGGTTTGCAGCACCCAGGAGCACTTCATACTCTGTTGTACCATCAAGTCTTTTCACATCAGGTGCGCAAGCAAAGTGCAATGGCACTTCTCTGTATCACATGCCATCACCTAATGGTGATGTATCTTATGATGTACAGCACAGGAAAGCTCTGAGGTGTTCCCTCAATGTCCATAATTGCCTTTTCTCCATACTGAGATTTTTGCACTACTTACCACACCCCCCCGCCCCCACAAAATCTGGACATTTGGGTTGTCTTTTCACTGCCCAAACCTATCCTGCACTAGTCACCGGTGCCTCTCTAGAAGGGATGCTCTGCTTTCAAGACAAACAAAACACTTCTGCTCTACTTGCAACATCAATTGCTTACATTTCACAGTGGTCATAGGTAGGTTGACAAAGGAGCTGTGGAGCTTTTTGCAAGAGCAAGAAGATAACAAAGATGAGTCCCCAAAATGTCATGAACCGCTGCACATACTAATCATCCAGGTGCCATGTGGAAGCATTTGTAAAGCCTGAGAAGTGGCAGAGACTGGCAGGATTGTGCCATGGGGCACATCTGGGATAATCAGAGGTAACTGGGTGGGTGTCGTGGTTTAGGGTCAGGGCAGCCCCTTAAACCTATAACAGACGCTCTCTGTTAACCCCCCTCCCTCCCCAAAGGGGAAGAGAAAGGGAATAAGGGAGAGAGACTTAGATTAGAAAAGGAAACTAGAACAGCTTTAATGAAAAGGAAAATAATAATTATAAAAATGGAATATATACAAATATATACAAAACCAGTATCGAACCCAACCCCCCTGATGGTAATTACATCACCGTCACCACTGATGTTGTGCAGGCTCCGGGGGAGTCCCAGACTGGGCCCCGCAGCAGACGGGAGATGTGTTCGGGAGCTGGATTCTGGTACCGGGTTCAGGAACACGCAGATCGGATCGAAGGCAGTCCTCCTTGGGTGCTCCGAGGAAGGAACCGAGAGAGAACCCGAGCCAAGCCAAGCAAAAGCTGGCAAAGCAGTCCAAGAGGGGAGAGAAGAGCCCAGAGACCCTTCGGGTCCCTCAGCTCTAGACCAAATATGGCGTATATGGGATGGAATACCTCGCTGGTCAGTTTAGAGTCACCCGTCCTGTCCGCTCCTCCCTGAAGGTGCAGCCTTTCACTTCCTGCACCCCCCCCAGTGTGGTACACAGGACCCAGCAGTGGCCTTGGTCTGCATACCAATCCTTGGTAGTAACTCTAAACATAAGGTGTTATCACTGCTAGAAGCAGGCACTGTCTGTGAAAACAGGCTGCTAACTTCAGAAAGTGCAGTTAATTAGAAGAACCAAACTGAAAAGTAAAATTACTGAACAGAATTAGTTCTGTTTTCACTCAAACCAGGACAGTGGGATTATGCGTATTTTTTCCTTCCACCAACAAAGGGTGTTAAATCTCCATCAGGCACGTGGGTGGGCTGAATGTCCCCTATTCAAAGCATATTAACAATAATAATTGGGAGATAAGGTTTGTCTCTGACACAGCAGAGCACAAAGCAGTGTCAGAGCACTAGGAGCTTCTTACGTGTTCCTCCAAGGAACACAGGGATAAGGTAGGATAAAGAAATTCAGGCTGGGATGAGGAAAAAAAAAAAAAAAAACCCAAACAAAAAACCACATACACACAAAACCCAACCAACCAAAAACCAAAAACAAACAAACAAAAACCACACACACAAAAACCACACCCAAACGAAAAAAAACCTAACAAAACAACCCCCGTTTACTGCCATAGACCAGATCTGCCTGGTACCTTTTGCTCTGGTCTGTTCTCCTGTGGCAGCAGCTTTGTCCCATCACCAGATGGATTGCCATCAGTACAACACAGCAAGGGAAGGTATTTGTCTTGACAAATTTGTTCTTAGGTACCCGTGTCTTCAGTTTCCGTGAATATTTCTCTCAATATCAAGCACATTCATCTTTCCCTCTCCCTAACCTCTTAGCAAGTCTTTGTTTCTCAGAAGCTGTTAGTTTAAACTGCATCAAGTGCTAACAAGCATGTCACCCCCCCCCTCCCCCGCCCCTGGCCCTTAGGATCTGCCATAAAAGATCAGACTACAGGCCTGTCAAGTTCTGTCCTATTTCTTCAAGGATCCCTGTGCTTCAGAGAGGTGGAAAAAACCTGCTATTTAAAGGTTACATCCCTCCTCCTTGCTGGGACACTTGCTTCACTTTTTATTATCCTCAGTGTTTTTCAATGAATTGGAAATCACACTGCTGGTGATGGATTGCTCAACTCCTTCACGAAGTTCTACAGTTCTCTTGTAGAAGACCTTTCACCAGCTGCCAAGCCACATTGATTTTCCGTTGAAAGTGTCTTCTGTTTTGCCCTAATATCTATGTGGTCATGAGATCCTGTAGGGTGTACGAGAAGGAAAACAACTAAGATGGAATACAAACGTTTGTAAGACTCAGAAGAACAGTTTTCTGCTTTTGGCTGACTTTCAGTTGAGCAGTTTGCAATGCTGCAAGCTACTTCACAAGAAGCTAAGTGTGAATAGTCAGCCAAAAGAAGTGGGATAAAGATGGACTTTAAGACCAAAATTTAAGTCATTCTGGCACAAAGTGAAGAAGGGCTCATAGCAGAAGTGGGAAGAAAAACAACAGCAGATTTTATAGCAAGGTTTGTAAAGAAAGCAATTTTTACTCTCTAAGCTTATGCAAGAAGACTACTTAAAGCATTGGAAAGGGATTGGCTGCCTTAAGGTTTTAAACCAAATAAACCAGATCACTAGCCATAAAGAAAAGAATATTTCTTCCAGTGCAATTCATCATTGCTTAGAAAGCAGATACTGCAGGCACATATTCTAATATTAAATTGAATTATAATACCATTAAAGCAAGTAGCTCATCTTCTATACTGTCCTTATATCTATAAAGATTAAGATTGAATAAAAGCACACAGTTTTCCTCTGTCACAGTGTGTAATTATTATTCATACAGCAGAATTATAGATAACAAAGTAAAAGATGACTATTTTCCTGCATGTCAGCCATAGGGTCTCTGAAGTTCCAGTGATTTAAAATTTAAAGGTTTAAAATCTCCTTCTATGACAGGGCAACCTGCTTGTTGGATGAAGGCAAGGCTGTGGATGTTGTCTATCTTGAGTTTAGTAAGGCATTTGACACTGTTTCCCACAGTGTTCTATTAGAGAAATTGACTGCTCTTGGCTTGGATGGGCATATGTTTTCCCGGGTGAAAAACTGGTTAGACGGATGAGTCCAAAGAGTTGTGGTCAATGGAGTTAAATCCAGTTGTCTGTCAGTCATGAGTCCCCCAGGGCTCAGTACTGGGGCCACTCCTGTTTAATATCTTTGTCAGTGATTTGGATGAGAGGGTGGAGTGCACCCTTGGTAAATTTGCAGATGACACCAAGCTAGGTGGAAGTGTTGATCTGCTTGAGGGTAGAGATAGGCTGGATTGCTGGGCCAAGGCCAATTCCATGAGATTCAATAAGGCCAAATGCTGGGTCCTACACTTGGGCCACAACAACCCTCAGAAGAACTACAGGCTTGGGGAGGAATGTCTGGAGAGCTGGCAGGCAGAGAAGGATCTGGGGATGTTGATTGACAGCTGCCTGAACATGAGCCGGCAGTGTGCCCAGGTGGCCAAGAAAGCCAATGGCATCCTGGCCTGTATCGGGAATAGTGTGGTCAGCAGGAGCAGGGAGGTGAGCATCCCTCTGTACTCGGCTCTGGTGAGGCCACACCTCAAATATTGTGTCCAGTTTTGGACCCCTCTCTACAAGAAGGATGTTGAGGTTCTGGAGAGGGTACAGAGGTGGGCTACAAAGGGTTTGGAGCATGTCTCTTATGAGGACAGCCTAAGAGATCTGGGGTATTTTAGCCTTGAGAAAAGAAGGCTGAGGGGAGACCTTATTGCCCTCTACAACTACCTGAAGGGAAGTTGTAGCAAGGTGGGGTTGGTCTGTTCTCCCTGGTGACAAGCAATAGAACAAGAGCAAATGGCCTGAAGTTGAACCAGGGGAGGTTCAGGCTGGATGCATTTCTTTCCAGAAAGGGTTGTCAGGCATTGGAATGACCTGCCCAGGGAGGTGGTGGAGTCACCATCCCTGGAAGTGTTTAAGAGCCGGTTGGATGCTGTGCTTAGGGACATGGTTTAGTGGTTTTTGATAAGGCTAGGAATAAGGTTGGACTTAATGATCTGGAAGGTCTCTTAGAGAGGAGACAAAACTGTTCTATGATTCTGTGAAAATCTCTAATTCCCTATTGGAGCTCATTGCACTTTAATAATTTTATATACATCCATCATATTCATGCCCTTGCATTGCAAACACATACAGACACATTCTGCTCTTATTTGTGTTCAGAGAGGTTCTTTAAGGGAGAGGTTTCAGGAGGAAACTAAAATAATTTCACACTTAATTGAACCGTCTTTTCCCTTCCATCCCAGTACTGGTCCTATGTTCCTGCTGTTACCTTCACAAAAAAAAACCCCGAACTGTAGCCTTATCTGCTTCCTTGGTGAGCACATCTGGTTCACCATTAGAAAACAGATCCTAAAATATGGGCAACAGTGGAGCTACATTGCCCGTCTTCTTTCATGTGATTGTCATGCTGCAAGCCAGGCTTCACAGCATGCAGCTCAGCCCTCTGCTAAGGAGAAACCTCCTCTTCAGGGCTGGCCTCTTCTCCTCTGTTTCAAAGCTCACCCCAGCCTTCTCCGGGGTTCTGATCTCAGAATGCAAGTGGTAATGACACCCAGTGCAGATAGGGTACATGGACTTTAAACGCCGCCTCAGAAACAAGTCCTGGGCAAGTCTCGCAGTTGCCATGCCCAGTTTCTGGAGGTTTGTGTCCTTTGCCACTCTGTCCTTTCCTCTCCACGTGTTCAGTGACATAGAATGGCAAAAATCTTCGGTGACTCCTGCTACTTCACACCACCTTTGCCTTTGATTTTATATTCATCACCTCCTGCTGAGCAACCGATTAGGTGGGCTTTCCTTCCCCTCCCCATGAAGTCAGGAGAAGGATCATATGCAACCATTACCTTTTGCATGATTCAGCTTTAAGACCCCGAGGTCAAAGACTGTACTTTGCTCAGAGTGAGGTACGCCTTCTGCTCTTTGGATGTAGGAGACAGACTGTTCTAACTGCTACAGAGATAAAACCTAATCAGCGAAGTACGCTGCTTGAATAAATCACTAGCACGTCACACGCTAATGGAGGTGTTGTGCTGGGACCACCAAACTAAAGCACCCACACAGAGATATCCATCCGTCTCTGACAGCATCACTCACTTGCTGAGTGACCTTGGCCAAAACGCTTGTAGTCTAACTTGCAGAAGCACCAGTCTCCTGGAAATCAGGTCAATGCACACCCTGTGCTTCAACTGCCCTCGGGAAAAGAAAGCAAATACTGCTTCTCCTCTGCCCAAACATCTGCCAGGCACAAAGCTCTATTGTTCCCGTAGCCAGCCCCGATGGCTTCTCACTGAGAGGCAGATGCACCTCTAGGCGGGCAGCAGCCCTGACACCGAGTCCTTCCAGCCCACGCATCCCAGCACCATTGTTTGCTGACAGATGCCTTTTACACCAGGTTTGAGATGAAGCAGGTTTTTGGTGTGGACAGCAAACCTCCATTCTCCTTTTTGAAATAATTTTTGCTCTCTGCTGAGGATATTTGTTTCCCTGCTTCTAAACTTCCTCTGTTTTCAGTGCTCCAGGACCCCGGTACCTTACAATCTGTCTGCTTGGGAAAGACCTGAAGAGAGAAAAGAGTCTTGCCTGCCCATGTAAAGCATTAGGGAAGGGATGGAGCTTTTTAAACAAACAAACAAAAAACCCCACAGTAGCATTTCATAAGTACATATTGTGGTAAGGAGAAAGGAGGCAGGAAATCCTGGCGAGCTGCTTGGACCACATGCCCACAGCAATATTGTCTGCAGTGGCAGGGGTTTGGGCACAGCTGTGCCAGTTGTCTGTGCACCCAGTTAGCTGATCTCTGGCACTGGGAAAGCTTCCAGAGAAGATGCACTCAAGCTGTCACATATACCTGAGGAACGGCATTGTGTTCAAAGCCTAGTCACAAATACTGTTTTCCTTTATCTCTATTTCCAAAAACCAGGCAGTCCCATGTCTGCTGATACCAGAGGGAGCATGAACCAACCCTGTATTTTCATAAGCTCTGGACAAAATGTGTCCATGAACAGCAGGTAAGCTCTTTGTCAAAATGCCTTTGGCCTCTTTACAAATGTAATTAGAGTCTGATTTCAACTTCCCTGATTTCAATTTCCCAGCTTCCCTTTGAAGCCTTTTTCAGTAAGAAGTGCCAGACACCCTGCATCTACATTACAATGCGTGCTAACGCACTTGAAAGCCCAGGGGCATGCTAAAGAAATCCAAATCCACCAATCCATAGCCAATACACAACACGAGATCGAGGACAGATGAAAAGTATTTCCTGCAATGAATATGCATTGTGAATTGTTTTCTCATTTAGCAAGGACTGCTGCTTTGCTCTGTGCTCTAATAAGCGTTCACACCATCGCAGTGATGTTACGTTAAGAATCTAAAATCAGCTCTCGCTAATTAAAGCACTGAAGGGTCTGTTTCTATTTCCCTACTGGTGTTTTTAGCAGAAGTCTAAACATTTATGTCCATAGGTTCATCCATATCTCTCTGCCACTTATTCTTCATGGCTGATAACACCACCTTGACGTACTCTCCACTTAGGAGACTTACTACTGGCAACAGCTAGATTGTAGCTTTTCTGTGTTGGCTTACTGAGCTCATGCTTTACTGGAAATCAGCTCTGAGCTCACAACGACAGAAGGACAGAGATCAAAGCAGTTTTCTTCTCCTTGAAGATCATGTTTCTTAGTGACTTCCTTGCAAACCAATAGCCACAACTTATTTAAGCCTGGATCCATGCTGAGCAATTCCAGCCATTTGCATCAAGCACATCCTTTGGGGGTGGAAGTATTTGACACTGTCTGATGTGGCAATGGGATAGCTCAGTACCTCCCTCCAGGCTGAAATGCAAACATTACTAGGAAATGATGGTTAAAAGTATTTCCCAGGCTAAGTCAGAGTCATTGGCTTCTTAGTGCTCAGCACTACCAGGCAGGGCTGAAGGCATGAAAGCAGCAGAGACCTTTGGTTCCAGGCACTATCAGTATGTCCAGCTCCTCTGAATCTCGTATCAGCCCATGGGTGGTGGCCAGAATCAGGCCCCGTGAGAAAAATCAGGCTGGGAAAACAAACCCAGGGTGGCCATGGAGTGGGAGATGGCTTGATGGGGCCTGTAGTCAGGCAGGGCAGGGCTGTGGGTAGCTGGAGACCAGCCCTGGTCTGACATAACTGAGGCAGGGACTGACAACCCCAGAGGTGTAGAAATAGGGTCCTGGGCTGGAGGCAGGGTGTTCCAGGGGATGGTGAGGGTCAGTAAGACCCATTAGTGCCCTCAAGGCCCTGACAACCAGCACTTACAGCTGAGATGGGCTGATTTCAGTCATGGAAGCGCTTACTTTGAAAGATGTCAGAGCCTGTCTGTCCTATTACCATTGAGCCATTTACTCAGACTGAAATTTACCCTGTCTGCAGATGCTCCTGCCCTGGCTCCTCCAGGACCAGTTCAGTGCTGCAGCCGAGGAGCCATTCTGTGGGGTCACAGCAACACTGCTGTTTCCACTCAAGCTGGATGCAGCTGCTTGCAGGAAGTTTGACACCTCAGCTGATAAAACCCCAGGATGCAAGATCACACAGTGCAAGGTTGCAGGTTTGTCAGTCTGCCTTCGCTATTAGGAGCTCTGGGATTGTGACAATGAGACAACCAAGCAGCGCTATACGCAACCTGCCCGGCCCTATGGGTAACAGATCCATCTGGAAGGGAGCCTGTCCCCAACAAGCTGTTTGTGTCATTGCACTGTGTCTTCTGCTGTAGCAAAGGAGATTGCAGTGCAATGCCAATGCAGCAAGCTTGGAAAAGCTTGAAATGCAGGAAGACATTACATATGGGCTAACCTCAGTTTAAGTTTCTGTAAGCAAACCCCAAAGAATCAATGAATCAGGAAATTTAGGTTGGAAAAGACCTTTAAAATAATCAAGTGCAACCATGGATCTGGTCATGTGTGTATTTGAAATATGTTGATACAAAAGTGATAAGAGTTGTCTGTATCCTAAAGAAGACCTATACCAAACATCACTTTGGAGGATATGCTATGTAAGTATGGACAGAAAAGCCAGGGGAACAATCGCTTTGTAGGGTACCTTTGAAAACTGATAAGAAGTACAAAGACTGAGTCCTTTTCCAGCCCCTCATGAACTTCCTATGCCTCCATATGCGTAAATAGTAGCTATTCTGTCCTTGGTCCCATTGAACTTCAGCTCCAGCCTGTTCATCACATGAAGGAGATGGCTGGTGTTGCAGGGATGCTGTGTTTCTATTCCTTTGGGCATCCTTGCAGTGGTATCACTTGTTTTCCATGTCCTCTGGATACTAATGTACAATAGTGAAGAGCAGGGGTCCTGAAATAGCATGACCCTGACTCACAACTAAGTTGCTTGAGGACCCTGAAACCCTCCCAAGACGCAATAGCAAACATCAGTCAAAAGAGGAGGCATGTTGCATCAGGTCCTTGGCAAACACCTTTCTCTAGGAGATCTAGAGAGTAAGCAACACCTGTCTGGTCTGCCTCAGGTTTTCACCATTTCCTCTGCCCCCAGGTCCCTGGAAGAGTTCAAGAGTTTGGCAGACTACCATGTGGAAGGTGAAAGGAGGAGTTCAGCAGGTGCCAGGCTCTGAGCACCAGTGGGAAGCCAAGAAATTTAAATTACAGAATAACTGTCTCCTGTGAACTGATGAAGCTCCTGGAAAACTTGATTTGCTTACGGTATCCCTGGCACCAATGGCTGTTAGCATGATCCTTAAAATCAGATGACCAAACCCAGACCAAAAAAAAAAAAAAAAAAGAAGAAGTCTGGAGAAGCTCCATAGCGCCTTAGCAATCCCTTTCCTTGGTTGCCCCTTTTTTCTCAGCTTCTATTGTCTTCTCTCAGGGATTTGTAGGAAAGCACAGAAAAATACACAAAACAAGAAGAAAATCCAAATAGATGCTGTGACACCAGACACAGTCATTGCATTATTTACAGTCCTTTCCTCCTCCTGTTCTATGTCCCACATCAGGCTGGCTCCTGAGCCCAGGCTTCAGGGATATCCAAAAGTTTCTCACAGACTGCTGTGACCCCAGAACCCTAGCCACTCAATATAGGACACCAGCATCCAGAAAGCTATTACAGATAACCATAACAGCATAAAAATACAACAGGGATGGTTTAGTTTGTAGAAGACTGAATGGAGCTATGAACAAAGCCCACTATAAACTGCCCTCCTCTACTACCTCTTTCAGTGGTACTTGTATAGATATAGTTAGCAGTATCACCAGAAGTGGCTGTGCCAACATGGTGGCTGCTTCCCCTTAGTTGATGCCTGCACTGCAATCTTCTTGCTGTGCAGGTAAAACTATCAGAGCACCTGTTTTTACAGGACACACCCCCCGATATGTTCGTTAGCTACAAATACGTTCATCAGGCTGGACTGACTTCTGTCTAATTTTCCCCCACAGTGAGGTTTCAATCATGCTAACCGACTGTCACAAAATATTGCTGGGACCTGAAACCACAGAGCCTAAATGGCATTGTTTTAAGAGATGCATGGGAGTCAAAGTCCCAGTATTTCAAAAAGACCTCAGCTGCTCAAAACCAGGGCTTGAAAATACATACCCTCTAGTTTTAATGTCAAAACAAGTATCCAAACAATACACCAAAGAGAAACACAAACCATCTGACTCTCTGTGTCTTTCCAGTCTTCATCTATGCTACAAAAATGCTTCCGTGTCTGACTGTGCATGAACACAAACAGTCAGCTAAGGCCAAGCAAGCTTTAATTACACATGTGGGCAAAAGACAGAATCTAGAATGAGCTCAGAAATAATAGTTTCCAACTTTGTAGTCTTACCATCAAGGCTTTTGCAGTGACTCCTCATGTCAGGAAGACTGAATCTGCAGTGGTACATGGATCAGACTCATACAGTTTCTCCTCGTTTCAACACCCCACCTCCACCCTGAAAAAAAACCTGCACACTGCAGATTCCTCTTCTTGCATCCCCTGACAGAAGGTACTTGATGCCTTCATGTCTGAGAGCTGCTGCTCCTTGCTGCTCCTAACCTAACGCAGCTGGTCAGACAGGTGAGAAAGTTAATTCAATGGAAAACACATTTAATGCTTTCCGGACATAATGCAGTAATATGTGGGTTTCGTTATGTTAGGATATCCTTCAGCTGCAAAAGATGTACTGTGATTCTGAAATGAGTAGGTGTGGATTGTAGCTAAAGGCACAACAGAAAAATTGAATTGCCTCTCCCTTACCCAGACAGAGCTCTCATCTTCTTTTTTACCTTATCTATTAGCTGATGTACCAGCTACATATTGGTAATGACTTGCTTCCAAAGCCTCTGGGCAATACAAATTGATCCTGATGTGCAAACCCCCTGACTATTGATATTGAATTGTTGGGATGCTTTTTACAAATCAAAAGCACTCTGAATCCATCCATCCATCCGTCTTCCATTCTGTGAATTTCCACCAAGGTCCTTCAGTTACAGCAAACTGCAGCAGGTGGTCTTGCAAAAAAACAGGTCTGGAAATTGGGACTGTACCAGCTTGAAGAGAAGGAATGTACCTGTGTAATCACTTGGCTGCTGAACCACAGGCCTGCCTTCCTCTGAGTTTAACGTTTTGATCTATGAAGGTTCATGAATCATGGGCTCACAAATGTGAAGGTAGCTCCACTCTGCCTTCCCGTTCTCCCTGTCCTTGTGCAGTTCCATTTCTTTGTTGTTAATTGGCTCAAACAAGATTTCCCTTGAGACTCAGGCAGTTGTATTATCAGCCAGTAATCCTCTAATTTCCTCGGACACGGCAGGAGTCCCTCATGTGCTACTCTACAACTGCATTTTGCAAGTGTTGCGCTCCTCCATAACAAGCCAAATTGATGTTGTGATCAAAGACATCCTTGTCCTCAGAGCAAATTCCAGCACAGTTATGGTAGTTGGCTGCACAGTATACCATAATTTTGAGCATCAGAAATTCTCAAGATGTCACCATCTAAAGCAAAAAACCTTTGGAAATTAAACATTTTTTCTCACAGGGGACAGGCTTTGGTATTTTGCTGAAGTAATCCGCACAAAACATGTCCTAAAAGTCTAAAACCTCAACTGTCACAAGAGGGATGTCAGCTATAATTGGTATCAAAGCTTTCTTATTTCATACTAGGAGTCTATACAATAATAACTAAATATTTGTAGTTAAATGAGAATGAGTGGATTTCTAGTTTTAACATCCCAGATAGTATTACTGGGAAGCAAGATTTCACCCCTGCTTTTTCACCTATACAATCCCTAATCTGGGAGCAGCCAGGCAACACCTTTTTCAGCTGCCTCAAGCATGATGTTGGTCTGTATTAGACAGCTGTGACTTCACAGAAGTTCACATAGCTGCTGAGTAACACCATATATCAGTTCAGAAAAACCAGTTACTTGTTAAAACACCTGATCAAACAGGCTGAAGATCCAAGTGACAAAGCTTTCATGTCAGATTTCTCTGAGAACCTTCTCAGGTATAAGATAAAATGTGCAAGGTAGAGGTGTATCATCACCTGTCAGCATGCTTAAAGCTGTCACCACATCTTATATGGGATCCTGAGCTGTTGTCAATATTGATTTTCCTATTACATTAAAAAGTTTTTTATTCCTAGCATAATGGTGAGTATCTAGAGGGCACAAAGATCTGTATCTTGAATTCCACATTTTATGTAGAGTTTTGCGTATTGTGAGTGTTTTCCATGTCTCCCTCCTTGGAGAGGACCAGCAAGAGCTGCTGAAAGACTCAAGACCTTTGAAAATTGATGGTTCCCTAAGGGCTCCAAGAAATAATGTCCTTTGTGAGTGTCATGGTTTAACCCCAGCTGGCAACGGAGCACCACACAGCCACTCGCTCACACCTTTCTGCCCAGTCCTGGGGTGGGATGGGGAGGAGAATCAGAAGAGTAAAACTTGTAGGCTGAGTTAAGAACAGTTTAATAATTGAAATAAAATGAAAGATAACAATAAATTTAGTAGTAATAATAATAGTAATGAAAACAAAGATAATAAAAAAGAGAGAAATAAAACCCAAACATAACAAGTGCTGCACAATGCAATTGCTCCCCACCCAATGACTGATACCCAGCTAGCCCCCACGCAGTGATTGGCACCTCCTGGCCAACTCCCTCCAGTTTATATACAGAGCATGACATCCTATGGGCATGGAATTTATGGTGTAGAATATCCCATTGGCTACTTTGGGTCATCTGTCCTGGCCACAGTCCTTCCCAGCTTCTTGTGCATCTGCTTGCTGACAGAGCATGGAAAACTGAAAAATCCTTAGCTTAGGATAAGTGCTACTTAGCAACAACTAAAACATCAACGTGTTATCAACATTATTCTCATATTAAATCCAAAACACAGCACTCTATTGGCTACTAGGAAGAAAATTATTTGTCCCAGCTGCAACCAGGACACAGCCTAAAGCACAAAGGTCCGCACAGTTATAGAGGTCTGGGGGATTGTTTTTGAAAAGTCTGAGCATGAGTCCTGCTTTACAAGAGTAAAAGGCATGCAAGTATCCCTAAATCTTAATGTGTCAGTGGACTTCAGGCTCCTTCATGTGGCTGAACATCAGCTTCTGTCTGTGTCTTGGCCTCCTTAGAGTGCATTGTCTCCATCCTGGCCTCTCTGTGGCCCAGAATGGAGGGGCCACCTTCTCTCAAGATGCTGAGGATCACCCACATTTACAGAAAAGGTCCTGCTTTACAAACACCTTTCACACCCTGGACATCACATACTAATTGTATTAAGCCAGCAGGTCACTAGATGGCCTCAGAACCTCAACGATTTGGGCAGATCCAGTGCTGTAGGACTTAAAATCATCACCTCAGGCCATGCACAGTAGCCTTTCAAAATGCAGCATGTGAAATTTGAGACACTTTGACCCATAGAGAAGCTAGAGAAAATCACATTTCTCACTCTTGTTGTCAGAAGCTGCTTGTATTTCCTAAATCCCAGCAAATGGGGCTGGAGATGGGGCAGAAAGCCTGAGGGAGCTGTTGGAGAGCTGCAGGCATCTCTCCAGCATCCCTTGGCTGGAGCCAGCTGATGAACTCAGCAAAACCAGCCACTGCAGGAAGGCCGGCCTTGGGATTGCAGCAGTGAAGCAGCCAGTGGGGAGCGCAAGAACCAAGGCCAGCCTCAGCCCGGCCTTGCTGCACCCTCAGGAGAGACTTGGTCTTGGCACTAGGCCCACACGGGAGGGAGGCGAGCCCCTCTCCAGGGGTATCCCTTATGGAGGACAGCAGCTGAGCTGAGGGGCAGGAGACACAGGACCGTTTGCTTCCTTGCCCAGTCACCAGCAAGTCAGGGTCACTGCCTGTTGAAAAGATACTTTGTGGCCTCAGAGGAAACTCCACAGCATTGTAGGTTGTGAGGTGCTTGCCTGCAGCAGAGCTGTGCCTGCCTGAGTAACAACACACTGGTGCTTTAAGGGAAGATGCCCTCCTCACATCCACACTGGAGAGGGTTTGGGAAGGAGAGAAGTGAAGAAATCTTTAGATCACCAAAAATATTAATGGGACAGATGGAGCAAGGGAAAAAAAAAAAACCCAAAAACCCCAACAAAACAATGTGCAGAGGGGAAAATAGAGGTTCAGCTTGACTGAGGAACTGACCCAGACTGGATGGTCTTTCAGTAGCCAGTGCCTTCAACAGCTGTTGATGTTTCAAAGAGATTGGGAAACCTTGGTTAGGCCATACCAGATTTGACAGGGGGCTTGATCTTGAAGGGTGATAGCAGACTTCAATAGTGGAACATTGACAGAGATTTACAACCTGAGAAGTTTACAACCTATTGCCCCTTGAATAAGCAGCAACAATATAAATGGCTTACCTATACTTCATGTAATAAATTTATACCTCAAAACAAGGGAAGTTACCAAGGACAGGATGCCTGCGAACCACTGGAAGGAACTAAGCCTACTTTGAGACGGACTGGGTATTGCTACAAATTTTAACTGTGTACAGAGAATGTGCAAAGAACAAAGGGTCAGAAGTTCATCAAGGAGGAAGACTACCAGCCTTCATCCCAAGACCCTCCTGGAGACCCTCTTTGTGGCAGTGCGCATGTGTAGGTGGGAGGTATAGGATGCGAATGAACTCCAGAAACCCACTGGCATAGGATTGCCTTTTTTTTGAAATATAATGGATGTTTAGCTTGCATATAAACTTTGTATTTGGCTTACATTGGTACGCACATTTGGAGGAGCGATCCCCTGTGTGTCCAGCACTGCAATAAAGAATACCTGCTTAATAACACTATGTTGCTATTGAGTTTATCCTGGAATCCTTGCCCAGCCGCACCCAGCCTCCCACTTTGGTGAGGAGTGTTAGAAAGCAGGGGGGCTCGGAAACGCTGATCTTTGAATCAGTCTGATGTGCAAAGGAAGGAAAGAAAAAAAATAATCTCATTTTCACTGCTGTCAGGTTTGGATATGTGTTCTTACTTCTTTTCCCATGTGGATTTTTATTAACATTTTAAAATACCTATCTAGTTTACATTGGCACAAGTAGTTCAAGGAGTATTTTAAATGCATCAGGAAGACGGCAAGCTCACGGCTCTGACCCGTGGTCCGGGTTTAGAGAGGGGCGAGCCCAGGCCACTATCCCGAAGCGCGGCGGAAAAAAACAACCCCACGCACCAGTGAGGACTTGGGGAGCGAAGCTGCGGCTTTAAGGGCGGGCGGGGAGCCCGGCCCGGCCCGGCCCCCGCACAGCGGAGCGGGCGGGGCGGAGCAAAACGAAGCGCCAGCGGCGGAGGCCTGGAGCAGGTAGGTGTGGGCCGGGCGCTCCCCGGCCTCGGTCCCGCCCCGGCGGGGGGCGGTGCGGCCGCGGCCAGGCGGGGATAGGGTGGGGTGGGGTGGGGTGGGGTGGGGTGGGGTGGGGTGGGCCGGGCCGAGCGGGCGGCCCGGCTGCCCGGCTGCCCGGTGGGGCAGCGGCCGGAGCGGCTCCGCTGGGCGCGGTCGGGCCTGCGCGGGTCGGCCCAGGCTGCCGCTTGGCAGAGAGGGGCCCAGCCCGCAGTGACAGGCTGGGGACTGGCCCGGTGTCTCGCCCCGGGGTGCAGGGAGGTCACTCGTGGCCACCAGGCTGGGTAACAGCGGGGGGTTTAGTCTTCCGCGCCGGGGCGGGCAGCTCTTGGCCTTGGTTAGCGCTGGCGTCTCCCGATGGGGAGCGTGGGATCGGTGCGGTTGTGCTTTGGAATGCTCTTGCTGCTGTCAAAAAAAAAAAAAAAAAAAGGAAAAAAGCTTAAATTGCACAGGAGTGGTTTTTTTTTTTTTTCTTTTTTTTTTTTTTTTGATGGGTTTTGCTTGGTTTTGACCATTTTTCCACGTTCTTACTAGCCCACTGATTTTTATTCCCAGTACAGTAGGAAGGCTGGGAGAGTAAAATGCAAGGGTATCCATCCTGGTGCCTTCCCGCACTAAATGCTTAAACTCAGTTTGGCATTTTGAGCGCAGAGTTTATGATGGGAGTAACCATCGTGATGGAGAAACCATCATGACGGGCAATGCAAAATACACACTGCTGCGTCTCAGCCCTGCTAATTTGTGTCAATCCATGGGGAAAAACCAGCATACAGCACTAGCTGACAAGATTTATCTCTGATTGATTTCAGTTAACTTCATGCTTCCCTTAGGCAGATGGGGATTATACAGCTCTGCCTTCTAGAAGGAATGCATTCATTAATTGCATTCATTAATTACATGGACTCTGCTGAATGGCATTCTGGAATGGAAAAATGCAAAATGTTTAGTCACATGTATTTATTTGTAGTAAAAATACAAAGTCTTTAGCCAATATTTAAACAAAGACTTAAATGGACTATCAGCCTAAACAGCAAAGTGCTGGGGGTGGGGGGGTGGGGTGGAAATTCACACCTTAACATTTAGTAAGCTATCAAACTAAACCCAGTACCTAAAGCAGAGGCCAGCACACAACAAAAATGCCATTAAACACAGATGAACGTTTACTAAAGATACAAATGTCACTGGTTGAGGATGAGCTGGCCTCTAAACAAAGGCAGATATTCTCTATGAACTCCCCTCCCTTCCCAGAGAGGAGAAGGGAAAAGCAGTAAGGGAGAGAGACGTATTGATTGTGAAAAAACCAACCCTCAAAACAGCTTTAATGAAACACTGTGCTTGTGTTGATAAATGGGTTTGTGTCGGTTATGTTTCCATTCCCCTATTCACATCTGGATCTGGGGCCCGTCTGCTCAGACTGGAGAACTGCTCACTGTAGACCGGAGCAGACTTTCTCCTCCTGGAAAAAGTTATTTCTTCTATTTCTTTTACCTTGTAACTGGTATACTCGTGTGATGCAGTGAACACTCAGTAACTGGAGTTATTCAGCAGGAATTCTTTATTGCAGTGCTGGGCACATGAGGGATCTCTCCTCCTAACACGAGCACCAGTGTTCAGAAACAATCAATTCTTATAGAGGGATTACATACATGTGCATTACATTTCATGTAAACCTACTGCATATACAGTAGAATTCTAAGAAACCATTATCATAACTCTCTGCCCATTATTGCATGGGCACATCCGTGTGGCAGTGGGCTCCCGTCCTCTGGTGGTCTCAGGGAGGAAGATTGAAGTCTTCCTCATCTTTGCACTTTTCACCTTGTTGGATTTTGGCTTGCCTTACAGTCCTGTACCTGTTCAGACTTGTTTTGTCATTTCTTGGACTCGGTTACTAAAGACTACATTGTTTTTGTGGGTTTTTGCATAGCTGTTGCTAGGTGATCCCTGCTGTTTATTCCTCTCATCATGTGTCCATAGGGCAGTAGTAGGTTTTCCAGCCGATCTACTCAATGTCTTCTCTGTATTCATGCAGGATAGACCACAGGGCACCTTGTGACATGTTCCACTTCTCTGGAGTTGGTCTCGTAAGAGGGTGTCTTCTTCTAATGGCTGCAATTCAGGTTCCTTCAGGGGGAGAACAGGATCTGTTCTCCACCCTGGGCAGTTTTTAAAATGATTTCCTGGATTCCTTAGCCATTTTTTTCTATGGCCAAGATGCTTTTTTCCACAGCCAAGACACAGGCCTGTAGGACATGAGAGAGAGACTGTTTTCCTACTGTCATCGTACTTTGTTAGCCACTTCAATCACAGTTGGTGTCTTGTCAACTCCTCCCCAGCTCACTGTTGACAATGTGGGGGAATATCTTCATGGTGCACTCCACACAAACTTCTGCAACATAGATTGCTGGCACGACATTTCATCAGGGTCTACAGTTGCCTGCCAGCCACTATAAATCACCTCTTGCACAGCTAATTCTCTCAGGTACTTAATGCCTTTTTCCATGGTGGTCCATTTGTTCGGGCAGCATTTGATATTGTCCTTAAAAGGATACCTACTCTTCGCAGCTGACAAGAGTCGCCTCCAAAGACTGAGAGTGTTTGTCTTTCTCACAAGTGCCTTGTCAATGCCTCTGTCTCTGGCCAGGGATCCCAACTGCCTGGCTTTTCTACCCTACAAGTCTATGGTATCAGCCCCATTATCCCAGCAATGGAGCAACCAGGTGATAAGTGGCTCACTTTCATGACAGCTGAAGTCCTTTCTTACATTTTTCAACTTCTTTAAAGGTAAGGATTTAACAGTTTCCTCTGGTTCAGACTCTTCCCCCTGCAATGGCCTTACTTGAGAAGGACCCCCTCTTAGATCTTCATCATCCTTCACCCCTGGTTTGAACTTCTCGTCCTGTGATGGCCTTGCTCACAAAGGACCCTTATCTGGATCATTCTTCACTGGGTGATCTGACTTTTTGAGGTATTTCTTCCTGATCACAGGGGCAATGTGTACTAGTATGGATTGAGTGGGAGTGGCCATAGTAGTTATTGGTGTAGCTGCGGTGCTCGTTGGTGGAGGTGCAGTGGCTGCGGTGCTCGTTGGTGGAGGTGCAGTGGCTGCGGTGCTCGTTGGTGGAGGTGGAGTGGCTGTGGTGCTCGTTGGTGGAGGTGCAGTGGCTGCGGTGCTTGTGGTTGGAGATGCAGTGGCTGCGGTGCTTGTGGTTGGAGATGCAGTGGCTGCGGTGCTTGTTGGTGGAGGTGCAGTGGCTGTGGTGCTTGTTGGTGGAGGTGGACTGGCTGTGGTGCTTGTTGGTGGAGGTGGAGTGGCTGTGGTGCTTGTGGTTGGAGGTGGAGAGGCTGCGGTACTTGTGGTTGGAGGTGGAGAGGCTGCGGTGCTTGTGGTTGGAGGTGGAGTGGCTGCGGTGCTTGTGGTTGGAGGTGGAGAGGCTGCGGTGCTTGTGGTTGGAGGTGCAGAGGCTGCGGTGCTTGTGGTTGGAGGTGCAGTGGCTGCGGTGCTTGTGGTTGGAGGTGCAGTGGCTGCGGTGCTTGTTGGTGGAGGTGGAGTGGCTGAGGTGCTCATTGGTGGAGGTGGAATAGC
>JANVCC010000130.1:10689278-10809378 GCA_025345505.1 Todiramphus chloris collaris | reverse complement strand
GGTGCTTGTGGTTGGAGGTGCAGTGGCTGCGGTGCTCATTATCGGAGTTGGAATAGCTGTGGTGCTTGTTGTTAGAGTTGGAAGGGCTGCTGTGCTTATGATAGGAGTCAGAATAGCTGTGGTGCTTGTTGTGGGAGTTGGAGTAACAGCAGTACTCATTGTGGGGGCTTGCAGGGTCTGAGTAGCTGCAGTGCATGTTGCCAAAGTATCACACTCTAGAAATAGAGGTGGCTGCTTGACACCTAGACCTGCACCAATGTCTAATCTGACACAATAAACAGAATCAAGAGAATCAGTAATGAATTCAGTGAAAATGATAAAAATATGGTATTTTGATTATAAAAACCGTATCCCAAATCCTCACAATCTAATGGAATCCCAGAATCTAGTGGAGCCAGCTTGGCATAATGTGGAGAAGTGTAATTCCACAAGGTAAAACCAAAAGTGTACTTCGTAACAAAATCCATGATGTGACAGCCGTTGTACGTAGGTGCAATGGCAGCACAGCCCACTATTAAACACTTAGCGACAGTGCTCACTGGGGAGCCTGGCGGGGTGCCTGTAGCTGAAGCAGCACAACACCTACACCTGCACTGATCTTTACACTGACACCACACATTCAGAAAAATAGATAATAAAAGCACGATGTTTTGATTGTAACAACTGTATCCAAAACCCTTGTAAGCTGGTGGAGTCCCGGAATCTAGTGGAGTCAGCTTGGTGTAAAAGGGAGAAGTATAATTTTCCAAGATAAAATCGAAAGTGTACTTGGTAACAAAATCCACTAGGTGGCACCTGTAGTACGTAGGTGCAATCGCTGCCCAACTGACTACAGCACAGGTCAGTCTGAAAAACCACGGCTTGTGCCCAGCGCCCAGCAAGGACAAGCTGCAGATAAACACTGACCCTGGCTAAACTGTAACACGGCACATACGGCAGGTAAGGCAGCATTATGGCACTTAGCTCGGAAGCAAACTCTTCAGAAGACACAATAAAATATTTCATTCAGCAATGACACAGTATGAGCCACCTGGTTTAATTTCCAACCCTTTGCACCTCTCAAAGGAAAAAAAAACCTGATGCTCTCTAAACTGAGCGAGACGGAATTTGAACTATTCAGGCAATCTGGCAGAGCCTTGGTTGCCCCATGTTGGGCACCAATAAATTGGTCACAGACTGCGGCTGGGCTGGCCACTAAACGAATTACAGATTTTCTCTTCTTAACTCCTCTCCCTCCCTAGAAGGGGAAGGGAAAGGGAATGGGAATAAGGGAGAGAGACATATGAGTTGGAAAAAAAACCTCACCCTAAAAACAGCTTTAATGAACAGTAACAATAAAAAAGATATTAATAAGAAAATAATAAAAAATATACAAAGCCAATATTGAACTCCCCTGGTGATGGTCATGCCACTACTGATGCAGCAAGGCAGGCACTGGGAAAGTCCTAGACCGGACTCAGTGGGAGATGGAAACTGGCTTCAGGAACTGGATTCAGGAATGCACAAACTGGGATCGAGGGCAGAAGAATGGACAGAGTCCTTCTCAGATGCCAGACACTAAAGAAAAGGGCTTGACACTTGAGAACCCTCAGGTTTATACTGAGTATGACGTATATGGAACGGAATGCCTTGTTGGTCAGGTTTGGGTCACCGGTCCTGTCTGCTCCTCCCCGCAAGTGCAACTTTTTTTACTTACTTTCTCTTATGGCACCCCAACATCACACACAAGATTTAGCAGTGACCTTGGTCTCCATAGGAGCAAGTATAAGCCAGAGCCTTTCTTCATAACAATGCTTGGTAGTAACTCTAAACCTCGGGCATTATCACTGCTAGAAGCAAACCCTGTCTGAAAACACACGTTGCTAACTTCAGACAGTGCAGTTACAAGAGTTACAAGAGACTGAGCTGAAAAGTAAAATCACTGAACAGAAATTGTTTCTGTTTTAGCTCAAACTAGGCCAACAAATAAAGAAAAACCGAAGTCATGAAATAGGAAGTGTCGAGACTTTATTTTATTAGCATATTTTTCCTGTTGTCCCTTTGTCTAGGTTTTTAAGGACAACATGCACAGCTCTAGATGGTGAAGCTGGCTACAATTCTTCTGTTGTGAAAAATTGTCAGAGGTGGGCTGAAGCTGATGTTCTTCATGTATTGTTTTGGTTTTTTCATGAAAACTACCATGGAAGAGAGAAAACAATCACAAAATAGAGTGTGGTTTCTCTTGTGTGTGTCCATATTTGCAGTCTTGCTGTTGTGGAAGCACAGGCCTTAAATGCTTCTCCAGTCATCAGTTTAGGGGAAGGTTCAAAAGCAGTGCCCGGAAGTAAGTAGGTCTGAGTTATTGAAAAGAAATTCAAGAATAAGATGAGGAAGGAAAAAAGACACGGAAATATTAAAGGATGGATGAAGGAGGACATCTGAGGCAGTAAAACAGTTGCTCTTTTTTCAGGCCACCTCTTGGTGAGTATACTCACAGGATCAGTGTAAGGAAGACCCAGGGCCTGCAAGAGATGATGGGTGAGGAGAGTATGGTGATGAAGTGCTGAGAGGCTCTTCTTCATTTGCCTCTCAGCTAAGTGTGGTGGCTCTCCATTCTCCAGATTCTTAAATGGGTCTAAACTCTGACGTACCAATCTTACATTCTCCTTTTTCTTTGCTGCTTGTGACCTGAAAGCTGGTCTTGAGTGATGTCAGAAGGCCTCTGAGTGTGAATTCATCCATTCTGAATGTCTCACCTTTGTAAAACTTTTATTTTAAAAATGTGTTGGATTCAGTTTCTTTTCTTTAGACAGTGTGGAGCATATTTCTACAGCTTTTCAGAAGGAGCAGGGTACAGTGATGGAGCTCAGCTTTCTTCTACGTCTCAGACCATCCACTTGAGAGTATTGCACCACAAGACTAACCAATACCTTAAAATACAGACTGAAATGCAACAAATTGGGAGTACTCTGATTAACATCAGTTCTTGGGGAATGTTTGGGGTTTTTTTTTGTTTGGTTGTATTTTTTTGGTTGGTTGGTTGTTTTTTTTCATTTGGAGCCGGCAGCCTGACAAATTTGAGAGACAGAGGGAAGTCTTTTGAGGAAATCCTTGCCTTTAAAAAGATGCTTTCATTCAAAAGACTCATCACCATTATAAAACCTATAATTAATTGGCATCTCTCAAACAACCTACTGATAACCTTTGCTGTAGCCATAGGCCCTGCAATGCCAGAGCCCTACTGCAAAATCTTAAGATTCAATGAAAGAATCTTAAACAGGAGTAGATTGCTGTGTGTGTATCCTCAAGGCAGAGGGAAGGAGATATTAAAAGGCTGCCCGTTTAATTTTTATCTGTATTAGCTGTCCAGCTAACTGGTTGTTTCTCACTGGATAGGTTCATAGCACTCTCCTGAATGGGTCTTTTCCTAGACACCTTCTTCCTTAAATACTCTTTAAGACTTCAAAGGCTCTATGGGCAGGGACAAGGCAGCCATTCATAGTCACACAACAGCACATGGACCTCCTCTTCCTAAAGCCCTGGTGGTGCACAGCCTTGAAATTGATATAAAAAACATCACTTACACAGCGCTGTTCTCCTTGCAGGAACTGTCATCCACCACTATGAAAAACAACATCCTGTGAATTTGTTTTAAGCTTTCTGCCCCACCTCCTGCTTCAGATAAGCTGTGCTGTGAGCTCTCCTGCGGAGACATGGCCTTCCGTGGCTGGAAGTGGCTTCTCCTCTTGGGCAGGCAGAACACCTTACCCAAGGCTTGGAGGAGCAGGAGGGGAGGCCCCTCGCTGCGCTGGAAGCGCTGCTGCCATTGGAATGCCGGCAAGTCTCTGGACCCCGAGGTGAGAGCATTTTTGGAGGAGAACACGGAGGTCACCAGCAGTGGGCACCTCACACCAGAGATACGACTACGACTCCTTACCACTCGCTGCAGGTTCTGGAGAGAAAAACCTGACCTGTGGCCTTATGGGGACCCGTTCTGGGCAATTTACTGGCCAGGAGGCCAAGCCCTCTCAAGGTACGCAGTATGCATCACCAAAGTTGGTAAGTCTAGTCTGCTATGGGCCAGCAGGTCAGACCTGGCTCTGTAGTAATTCCTAGCGATGTGTATTCGCCTTGTATGAGAGCGCATGATCCACGCTCCTCTCTGCTTATACAGAAGAGATGCAATCCCTGCTGGTTTGCAGTGAAGTTTCAGCACCTGCTGTATATAGAATAACTTACAGCTCTTCCGTGGAATTCTGTTGTCTTCAGTGGCAGTGCACGTATTCACAACAGGGCTGGATTTCATTCTGTGGAAGGGCTGTGCAGTTGCCATCAAAACCTAGTGAGATGTTTAATACTGTCATTGATTGTTGTTCCGAACAGGAGGATTGCTATTTTGTCATGACACATAGGTTAGTTCTTTCTGTAGGAGACAGAGAGGAGTGTGGAAGTCTGTCTGGTCTGTCGAGAAAAGTAGGTTTATGCTGGTGCACTGGGAGTGCTGGTTAGTCTGAATCACTCTCCTCATTTAGGATTTCGTCAGCCTTATTGTGGCTTTTAGTCACATCAGAAGTTGTATTTTTATTTTGGACACTTAAGTGTCAAAATGTCCTTAATGTTTCTGATTCCTAGGAACTAGTTAGAGTTCTTTTATTCTTTAAATTCAAATCTCTCACAGCAGAAAAAAGTTTGTAATTGTTACAGCAAAGAACTAGCTGTCAGACATTCTCCACAGAGATGAAAGAGAAGGATCTGAATTGTGGCTTTGCTGTTTTTCAGCAAGAAAGAATAAATAGGAAGGTAGTTTTGACCAGGAAAAAGATGAGTCTTACAGTTAACTTGCAAGCTAATTAGCCTTCCATATAGATGAACCAGAGTGCTCCTAAATGTTCTGTAATTAAATTAGTAAAGTAATCTCTACATTTTGTTATCGTATGTATTGGAAACATCAGAAATTAGCTGCATGATCTGGAAAAGTAGAAAGAAAAAGGGAGCATGAAAATCTGCTGCTTTCCTAACTGTGCTCGTTCCACAGTTGGCATTTCCACAACATCAGGAGTCTCGTGTTTCAAACTATTTCTCTTGGTGTAACCTAAGATACCTCATTAACCCAGCACTGCAGACAGCAGTCTCCAACAGCAGCTTAATGCACTGCTGTCCCTGACAGGGGATACAGTCGGTTCCAGCTGTCCTAAGTCACCAGAGTCATTAGTGGGAACTTGAGAACCTTTCAGCTGGAAACAGGGCACTTGCAGCATTAGGCCAGGTCATGCTCTACAGAAGTAACTGCTGGAAAGTCATTGCAAATCCAAGCGTAGCCCCTAGAAAGGGGGGAAATTTCTAGAAAGAGGTCTTACCTCTGTCCTCCCCCCAGCAGCTGGTAAGCTAGGGGCTGTCCTCAGAAGAGTGATGGCCTCAGGGCGAGTGTTTCCAAACAGTGTAGTGGCTGATCCTCTCTGCACAAAGGTCCTGCCTGGGTGCCCCCGGAAAAGAGAGCATCTGTGGACCTTCAAAGTGAGAACTAATGCTGCAACATAATGATAACAATGTAATAAAGCTGGATGCCAGACCTCATAAAAGGTGATTCTCATTAACACAGAGACAGTTTTACTCATTGGATTCATAACCATATACTGAAAAGCAGCAAGCTGTGCATGTTCAGGCTGTGTGATAGAATCCCTTGTGATGACATGTAGGACATGTCTTCTGGGTTTCCAATCTGGGTGTTTTGTTATCTTCAGTCTCGGTATTGACCTTCCTGCTATTGTCTCTTTATGCCTTTCATTGTTTAGTTTGAGGGTAGGTTGTCCTTTGTTCTCCCAGTCTGGACTCCTGCAAGTCTGCGTATAGATGTGCTGGGATGTTGGTGCCATCAACACGTGACACTCATTAGGCCTCCTGCCATTCCTGCTACCACCATTTACACCCATCATACTGGCACCCACCTGCAAAAGCTGTGCTTACCAGTTGCCCTGTGTCAGCCATCAAACCTCCAGGCCAGAAGGCAACACAAACATAGAATCCCTTCCTGTTTCTACTTTAACAGAAATTACAACAATTTGCAGTAATTTATGTCACCTAGGGCTCTTCCCCCTGTCACTTAGGGCCTTCAGAAGGCTGAATTTCAAGGCAATTGTTAAAGTTCTGAACCCTTAGTAATGGCTACAGGATTTGTAGTGTTTAACAATAACCACTGCTTGCCTTCTGTCAGTTCTCCTCTGCTTCCAGCCTAGAGGTTTGTGCTTGCTGGTTCCTCTTGGCAGGTGTCAATAACTAAACAAAGATACTCTTTCTGCTCACCGCTGATCTATTCCCTTTTTCTTGTTCCTGTGCTACTCAGGAACATTAACCAGACTACAAGTACTTGCTTCTCTGTCTGCATGGCTCAGGAAAAGAAAGAGGAGAAATTACTCTTCTCCATGGAAGTTCCATAAGCAGCGATTTAGGGCACTGGGTAGGCCTTGTCTTCTGAGGAGTGCAGTATTCAATGCAAATACATCTCCATATTTCTTCAGGTTGCCTTTAATTGCTACAAATCCTTACTAACAGTTGACTCTCCTATTTCTGCTGCTAAGCATTTTACTCACCCTGCAGTTTGTGTCCATTTATTAGATACGCTCACCTGTCAGAGAAGGAGCCCACTGAAATAAAATGTTGCTTATTTGGCTGGATTTCTTTTTGTTTGGTGGGATGGGGGGAAGAGTAAGGGAGAAAGATGGTGGTTCTAGATTTTTCTATCAACAGAGATAAATAAGGACCTAAGTACTACTAGCCACACATGTGGAATAGTGTTTTTAAGATGCTGAAGTTTTTTTCTTTTCAGGTATATTTTGGATAATCCACGTGTTGTTAAAGGACGATCTGTTTTGGATCTCGGAAGTGGATGTGGAGCGACAGCAATAGCCGCTGTGATGAGCGGCGCATCACAAGTTCTTGCAAATGACATCGACCCGAGTAAGGCTTCTTGTTTTATCTCTGTGTAAAGAGATTTATTATTTTTTAAAGTGCATTTTAACATTGACTTTTCTTCGTTCCATTTGGGGACAATTCAGCTTCCAAACAGAGTTCTAAGAATGCTAAAAAGAATAGATTTTGACAGTATTAGAAGCTGGGTCGTATCAACCTCTGAGTATATCCAAGTGTATCTCCATAGCTCCTTGGAATGAACAAACAGCAAAGTTTCTGTCAGGTTTGGCCTACAGACCATCACGGCTGGTTTGGAAGAGAACTCCAAGCACAGGTGGCAAGTTGGCTTCTCTATAGGACTGTAGCATTTTCCTGCACTTTAATGTCTTGGGGCCTAGATTTTGCCTTTTCCTCCATAACTTTGTTTTCCTGTAATTGACTTACAAATTCAGTTTATTCATGATATAACTACTCATTGCTTAGGGAAGAAGTTTATCTGTAGATTAAGGCAGCTGGTTATTGTATTTTGATTCCATGATTGGTTTCCATTTGTATCTATTCCAGGAAGAGTTCTTGCCTGTGTCAGACTGCAATGAGGATAAAGTTTTATGTCATATTTTGACCCATAATCAAAACTGTGGAAGTCCCCAGATAGGATAAATAAAAATATTTAAGAGATGAAACTGCAAGGTGTGTCAAGGAAATCTGTAAGGGTGCTGAATAGCAGAATCCTAAAATGTAACTTTGATTTTACTTTGACTTTTCTTCAGTTGCAGGAATGGCAATGATTTTGAACTGTGAACTGAACCACCTGAATCCCTTCCCCATCACCATTAAGAACATCATTAATTCAGAGGCTGGCAACTGGGACCTCATTGTTCTAGGAGATATGTTTTATGATGAACAACTTGCTGATGGTCTGCATCACTGGCTGAGGAAATGCATCAGGATACAGCAAACTGAAGTGCTGATTGGTGACCCTGGCAGGCATCAGTTTTTAAGCCACAGCATTCACAGTCAGTTGCACAAAGTTATAGAATATTCACTTCCTGAGTATACTAGACAAGAAAACTATGGATTAACATCGAGTATCGTCTGGAGTTATCAGCCCTCGACTTAGAAAACTGCTGAAGCTGGCTTTCTAACTCATTTTGTCTCACTTTTTTTCCTAAGTGTACAAAATGAAAACGGGAATTAAACATGGAACATGTTTGTTGATGCAAAGTAGCTTACTGTATCATCACTGTACTGATTTCAGTCACACTTACTGAGGCTTTCGCTCCATTTGAGGTGAGGTAAAAACTACATGCAAACTGTATTCAAGGGGGGGGGCCTGCATATAAGTGCAAATCCAAAGACAAGTTACATGTGAGAGTTTGCATGCCTGATGTTTTTCCTGTATAGTCATCTCTTGCTCTCTGACACTACTTGTGAAATGTTTTGTACATCCAGCAGATTGCTGCGGGGAGAAGGTGGTGGCTGAAAGATTACTGAACTGCTTTCACAGACTTTTGCAGCTTGCTTACAGAGAAAACTATCGCCGTTCCTCATAAAACTCTCCACTAGATTATTAGCTCATATCATGCTCAAATTAAAGTGCCTTGCTCTTTTTCTGGATTCTCTCTTCTGAATGTCAAAGTAACTAATTTGAATCTCCCCGTTCCCCTCTATAATAAAGATTTACTCATCCTTGAAGATGCCAGAGCAATTCTTTAGGAGTTGCACACAAATCTAAACTATGCTTCTTGAACTCTAACCAAAGTAAAAGTTTTCAGGAAGGGAAAAGTGACTAAGCAGTAATAGCTATAAGGTAAATTTATCCCCTCAGCAGTAGGGTTAAATGGTATACACTCCCTAACTTTTCTTTTTTTCATGCCTGCAATCTATCACCACAGCAAGCTGGGGGGGGATGACGAAATTTTTCCTTCTGTATTGCTTCTAACCAAAAGGTAACTGCATAAAAACAGGGAATAAAATTGGGATAGAATTATTTTTCTCTTGAGGAGATGCTGGAAAAGGCCCAGTATCAGTCATCTACATCTGTCAAGGAAGAAGCCTCTTCAGGGTAAGAAAACCAAACGAAAAAACAAACAAAAAGATACAAAAAGTAAAAAGAAGAAAATTTGATCCACAGGTAAGAGGCTGTAAACACAGACATTTGAAGAAGAAATCAGCTTTTTCAGAGCAGTCTTGCAGGAACTGTCACCTTTAGCAGTTAATTATTGAACAAGCAGTGATGGGGAACTAATAATTGCAGAATGGAACACAACGCACCTACAACTATCCAAATACCAGGTGATGTGGTGGAAGCTTATAAACATGAAAAATTATGTGGTACTCACTCAGAAAACCAAGGTGTTCATGAAGTAGGAGGTTTAGGAGCACATTCAGAGGTACATGGTCATAAAATATAAATTAACAAGTTTTCAGAACTATCTAAACAGAAGACTTGCAAACTTTCATCTTCTGAACAACATGTAAATACTCTGCAGTGCTCACCCAACAATTTATAACAATATCCAAATGATACAGAATATGAGGTGATAAATGTATACATGGTGTTCTTCTCCCACTTCATCCAGTGCTTGTAAACATTTGTTTGTGATATAACCCGAATCAAAAAATACTCCAGTAGAGTTTTGTGGCAGGTGCAGCCCGCCCAACAGCCAAAAGAAAGCAAATGGTGGGCTGGAGCAGTTCTGCTCCTTGGACAGAGCAGTTTGATGCCTTGACCATTAAGCTGCACCTCCTGGTGCTTAATTGGCGCCTCGGGGTCTGGACCCCTTACTAAACAGACCTGGGGTCTGCGCTCGTCCCTGTTTTGTCTGGACTTGCGCCCTCGATCAGTCAGAATGGCCACAGTGCACTCTCGACTAGGGTATAAATGGGGTCCTGCCTAGGAGCCAGATAAGGTAGATCTTCACAGAGCAGCAGGCCTGGCCCTCAGACCCTCCCCTTGGACATGGCATCCAAGTACATGCCCATGGATTGAATGTGCCTCCCTCCCCCCCCTTTGGGTGAGTGGTATCTTGGGCACTCTGCTGTGGGAGGTTTCCCCTTTAGGAGCAAGTGTGTGCCCAGTTTGGTTTGTCTTTCCCTAAGGTCTTAAGACTTAAGTTGTGCAGCAGTTGATTCCCAACAGACATCCGAACTTGTGCTTGGTCAGAAGAAGTGCTGGGCAACTTTGTTTGCAATAAACCCTCATTTTGGAGAGTGGCTGCTCTTTGTTTTGTGGGTGCCCCTTTGACAGTTACGCTAGTAATAAACATATGAGAGAGCAGACTGAAACTCTTGACAGTGAAGGATTTAACATGACTTATGTTAAACTTTCAACCCTAAAAATACAGTGTTAATTCACTGCAGTGTCATACAGATTGTTAAGCACAAGTTGAGGATATAGCACTAAGTTACGCATTTAGAAGAGGCTATGGGAGACAGTAAATTCCATGCACATTTAAGGACTGAGCGTAAGCTGCATTTGCCTTCAACACGACAAATCCAAGGTTGCATTAGCAAAGGGAAAAGGACAGCTTTGACAGTGAGGTTAGCAGTAGTACTGTCCCACGGATTTTTTTTCAAGTATCCTTTGCTGTTACAGATTGGTGTGGTCTTCACCTTTAGCTACTTTATGTTACAGTTTTTTTTCTGGATGTAGCACTTCTGAGTCTGGTGACCATCACCACACTATGTTATAGTTACATATCTTCCAAAAACAGAATGAGGGAACTGGCCTTGTTGAGCTTGGAAAAGAGAAGGCTTCAAGGGACCTATAAACAGCCAGGCCATACATATGAGGAGGTTGTCAGAATGACAGCCAGGCTCTTCCAGTGTGAAAGGGTGCAAGCTGATCAAAACAGGGTCAAACAGGATAGAGGAAAATCTTTCCATCATGAATACAGTCAAGCAGTGAAAGAAGTTGCCTCAAAAGGTTGTGAAGGCTTTGTCATTTTCAGTTTTTCAAGGCTCAGCTGGATAAAGCCCCGACTAAGCTGGTCTGAGCTGGCCCTGCTTTGTGCAGGAAGTTAAGGCCAAAAACCTTTACAAGGCCCGTTCCCACTGGGGTTATCTTACAACTCTACTTAAGTCTTTTTGTGGCACCCTTCCTGAAACCAGGGCTGGCAGCCATATCCTTATCCTTTACTTATTTGACACAAGTACTTCTCCTGTTCACAGAAATGGTTTGTACTGGGCAGCTACAATTGTAAGTATCATCAGAACACATTCAACACTGGGCTGAGCCATGGTACTGCATGCAAAAAGACTTCGGAATTTAGGCACTGGAGTTTGGAAATTATACTTTCAGTTACACTGGAACAAGTTTTCTAAATGGACTTGCTCCTCCATAAGCCATATAATCAACAGAAGAACAGAGATGATTGTCAGACATCATAATATCCTGTAGTATTACTAGATGCAACTTATATTATATTATATTATATTATATTATCTTCCATGCAATTTGACCTGAACTTCAAATAGATTAGTAGAAGACTGGTTTATTTCTGCAACACTTAAAATAAGCGTGGCTATGACAAGTGTTAAATCACAAAGTAAACATATTCCTTACGGTTGCCTAAACTCATGGGTTTCTAAGTGTCATCACATCCATGTAACTCCACCCTAGCTAAACCCTGCTACTTCCAGATGCAGAGTATCAACATAATGTGCTCCCTGCCCTGTATAATACTAAAATTGTGAGCATTTAAAAAACTTTAAAGTAGGAATGACAAAATTCTCACTAGAGGTTATGCTGTTACAAGAAAGCCAATGTCACTTTCAAGAAAGCCAGCATTACCTATAATTGTGATCAAACCACTGCTCTGTCTTGTAATAAACTAATTCTACACAATTTTTTTTTCTTTAATATTGCTACAATTGAATATATATATAATATATAATGGCTGTTATTTTCAGCTTCTGGGGGCTACGGAGATATAATAAACTGCATACGGCAGAACACATACTCTGCAGAACTTTACAATCCTGAGACTCATGTACTCAGACACTGAACTTGGTTCTATTTCACTCACAGGCTTATGAGAAACAGTATTTTGTTCCCTAAAAGGATTTGCAAGCAAAAACACAGGGCAAAAGCCAGAGCAATTAAATATTTGCCCATATACAAGATTCTTTCACTGGTCATAGCTACTACTATGACATTCGTGAAGTCACCACATCAATTTCAAAGCAAGTTTATGTTTATTTGTTCACGGACTGTACTTTTGGATGTGTAAAAATCAAGCAAATATTTGATGGTAAATAAAATTAGAAACGTCCAGCATCAAAAGAAAGGTACCTATGTTTTTTCTTCCAGACCAAACACAAGTACATGGTGAAAGGGTTACGACTTAAAATACATTTGCACTGCTGTTCACGCCACCTCCATTCACCAGTTCTGTTTTGTCAGATTAAAGTCCCAATTTTACACACACTTCTGCGTAAGCATTATACTACATTTGGGCTTGGTACTTTCAGTTGCAACTACCTTCTCAGTTAGAAGACAGACTTAGTTAAACAGAGTCTGCATATAGCAGACATAGCTAAGATACTAAAGATGCTAAGTAGTAGCCAAATCTGATACTTCAGGGAGGATGAACAGTGTCAGTGTAATATAAATTATAGCTTAAATTTCTTTTTAATGAAGTATGATCAGCAATGCAAAGACAGACAAGGCTCAAAGTAGAGGCAATGGGGAAGCCCAGATGAACAGGCAAGGACTGGAATGGTGATGGAGACCTCTGGTGGGAACAAGGAGGGAAGCAATCTGGTGGTACAGAAGTCACCAGCCATTTCTCCAAGATGCTTGTTTTCCGAAAGAGCTCTCCCATTTGTAAACCTTATACACTCATACATACACAATAAAAAATAAATAAATCAGTAAACAGTCCATGTTACTTGCTTGATTTTGTTTGATACGACTAGCTGCTCTAAAACATCTCGGGAACGATCTGCAAAAATACCAAGGAATTTCTTGTCATTCATTCAGAAGTGGTTAGAAATTAATAAAGAGCAAAATAATCCGATTATATATACACATTTATGCTTATCTTGCTGTTATAATATACACTTCAGATGTTTCCGTCTTAACTGAAAACCACCCAGTTCTTTCTCCAGTTACATAACTGCAAAGTATCACCAACCAACCAAAACTAAAAAACCCAAGATAAATCATAATGTCCCTTAAGGTTGGTTGTTTTTTTTGTCCTGCCTGACCAGTCCTACTCCATCCCACTGTTTCTTGAATGGATGTTGTTCCATACTTTTAGAAAAGAGTAGGGGTTTAAGATGCTAACATATTTTTCTGAAGTCTTCATCAGCACATGGCAGGGGCAGGGGGAAGAAAAAAAAAATCCAAAACAACAACAAAAAAAATCCCTCTCTGAAGGTTGCCATGTTTCAAAGCAAAACTCTCACCTTGCTTTGAAAAATCTCAGTGTATGATTACAATTTCATCTAGTAAATTATTACTTGTTTGGGATTATTTACAAAGTATAATCTGCTATTTAAAAAAACCCAAGAAGATACTATCAGGAAGTAGTTACTCTTCTTACTCCATGATTTGACCTACCTGTCATCAAGGGGCATCCATGGAACAGAAAAATGTGTATCTTCGGGCAAGAAGTAAGGACCGCTTCCACGGCAACATCGGTCAGATGCACACAGCACACCATGTGGATCTCCTGTTACGAAAATAGTAGTAAAGAAAGCCTGTCTGAGCACCCATAGTTCTGGAGGCAGAGCTTTCCCTTGCCCAACCACTTCCAGAGATTCCCACCCAGATGAAATTATGCCCTAGTATTCCTCTGTGCATTGATCCCGTATGTGATCCTGTCCAAACCAGAAAAACACTCTCAGGAAAAATTAGACAACTTTTCTCTGAAGAGTCAAAACTAAAAACGTAAACCTGAGTTTCCCCAAAACACCTATCATTCAAGACAACTGAGAAAGCTCTTGAATGAGACCCTGCAGTGTTTGAGTCTCATCGGTTCTCCTATGACACATTCTCCTAGTAATTTTTTTCCAGAAGAACAGAACCCAAACTGCATTCTGGGGCTTCCCAAAACAGGACGGATTCATGGGTCTCTGATGAAGTTCCTAATATCTGTCTGTTTACCTAGCTGTATGTGTACGTAGTTCATATGTTGGGGTTTTGGGGAGTTCTTCTGTTTTCCTTTTTCTCTTAAAGAATTTTCGCATGCTTGTTTGTCAAGGAGATAAATTGCTGTACTTAAGAGAGACAAAAGGACCTGGCCACAGGGGTTGGGTGGAGCCCCTAGGGCTCTTGTTTTGCTCCCTGCATTCGAGGTGAGGAGAAGCTGCCCTCGTGGTGCAGAGAACTCATCCCCACTGCGTCTCCTGCTCTCCTTCTACCCCTGCTGCCTCCCGAGGATCCTGCTGGGCACCGGGATCAGCTTGGAGAGAGGTCATCCCCGCTGCGTCTCCTGCTTCTCCTTCTGCCCCTGCTGTCTCCCGGGGACCCTGCTGGACACCGGGATCAGCTGCCTAAGGGGGTTCGTGACGTGGGTTTTTTCGTCGGCCATTGCCCCGTGAGGCCTGAGCTGGCTCCGGAGCGGCGGGGAGACCATCGCGCCCTCCCTGCTCCCCGGGAGCCCCCGAGAGGTTGGCACTGGGTTCCCGGCGCTGTTTGTTGGTACCTCCATAGTTAGTGTTGTTTATTTGCCTTGTTTTATATGTATTTAGTAAAGAACGGTTATTCCTATTCCTCATCTTTGCCTGAAAGCCCCTTAATTTCAAAATTATAAGCATTCGGAGGGGAGGGGGTTGCATTTTTCCCTTCTAAGGGGGGCTTCTGCCTTCCTTGGCAGGCACCTGTCTTTCAAACCGAGACATCATAAAAGTAGTCAAAGAACTTCTTCCAAGACTAGACTTAATACCTGCTCTCTTCTTCTTTTCTGTATAGTTGTAAAACTAGTACGTGTTGCTAGAGAAAGAATAAATTCAAAATAAATTACCAGATTATTGCAAACATTTTTTTCCTCTAAACTGCCTCACACATTAATAAATATAACATGAAAGAAAAAAAATGCAGAAAAGAGACTATCAAATGTAATGAAAATAGGACTTGAGAACACATACTTTGGGGATCTTGGGGTAAAAATAAAAAGCCCCACAGTTTTATTGTGGTTTTCTAAATGATAAACTTAAAGGATCTTGAAAGATCACAGAAATTAAGAGGGACCTTTTAAAATAAACATAATTTTGTACAAAATGACAACATAGAAAACAAGCGTATTCACAGAAGTAAGGTATACAAAAGCTGATACATGTATAGTTTTCAGTTCATTTGAATAAGTAAGTGAAGTGTGGAAGCTGAAATGCCTCTGAATCATAGAATCACAGAATGGTAGGAGTTGGAAGGGACCTCTGGAGATCATTGAGTCCAACCCCCCTGCCAGCACAGGAACACCTAGGGCAGGCCACACAGGAACACATCCAGGAGGGATATATATTTATAAATCTGCCTGCTAGTTACAGTTTGAGAATTTTAAGACCCTGTCTTTCTCACTGTACACCCAATACTAGGTCACTGCCCATAAATGTGCACTTTGATAAAATGAAACAGAAGTACGAGGATTGTGACACTGACAAAGGTAAGTGTTACACTGAAGAAGAGACTAGCAAATATTCCACATTATCTATTTTTCTTACTGCTTGCAAACCAAGAGACCTAAACCATTCTATCTGTTTATATTGATAGAAGGCATTTGTTTTTTAAAAATAACATTTCAAACAAAACCATTAAATTTTGCACAAACCATTCCCCCTGCCCCCTCTCCCCAAAATACATAAACCTACCAAAAAAACCAACCCAAATGCAAACCCATATAAATACATCGCTTTTACAAAAGTGCAAACAAGCACAGGAAAACGAACTAACAAAATCTATACTACTATTCAGTCTGGCATGACTGAAATTTCTCATTAGTTCTTCTGGAATGAAAGCCCACCAACCACTCTGTTATCTTCAGGAACACTTAAAGATGAAGCAGGTTTCATGTAAGCTACCTAGCTTGTTCTTCCTGATCTAGCACAGCTTCCACAGGCATCCATGCACAACACACAAGAAAACCTGCACACTTTCAGAGAAACAGTAACTACAGCAATGTGTCCAGGAAACACCAAAGGCTATATTTTGTAAGCTGGAAATTTTTCTTTAAAATAAATGAAACTGTGTTTCTAGGATTTGAAGAAAAAGGGCTTACACACAAGAATATAATTCTCTGTGAGCTGTAGACAGTAACAATACAGAAGAGGGAAGATAATACTGATAGAGTCATTGTAGCAACATCACTAGAAAATTGTTCAAAGCCCTCTAGACATTTTACAGAAACACACTCTACTCAATAGCAAACCTAAAACTTATTGTAGTAAGTTTTCCTAAACTTATTGTAATATTTGTGTTTTAAGACATATGCATCAAAGACTTTTGAGAGTGATCTAGTTTGGACAACCTAATCTAAATCACGGTGATACACACTGTTTTACATTTGTAGGCTGGATATGAGGTGCAAATCTGGAATCAATGTTTTGCTACAACTAAAGGTGTGACCAGCTAAAAAAGAAGGATACTTTCAAGTCATTTTTAGTACATGAAAAAAAATCTCTCATTGCTACAGTCCGAAAAATAATAATTTCATCTTGTATCACAAGACTTACCAAGACTAAAAAGATTGTCCAAAATAGAAAAACTCAGATGGAAAAAAAAGGTACCCAACAAACAAAATCAAATCTAACTATCCACCCTCCAAATAAGACACTAACAGTTCTGTTTTTTCCAGGTTATTAATACTGTCAGTTGAACCTTGGTATTTTGTTTAGGGTTGTTTTTTTTATTAAACACTATAAACTAGCAAAAGTATGACTTGTATCCCATCTTAGTTTCTAGATGAATAGCTTGGATTCAGAATCAGCCTTTAGGAAAGCAAAACACAGATAAGAAATGTACTTTACAGAAAAGCAGAAGATAATTTACTGTAAGAAGATGTGATGCCTCTTGTCCATCATTTTAACACTGTCTCAGTGCCTAGAGAATCTTTATGCAAAGACAACTTCATTTTCAGTTGTTTTCATGAGTTAAAGGTTTACTTATGCAAAGATGCTGATTTCTTAAATCCATTAAATTATCCACCTTACAAATTCTATCTCAGTGCTCAACAGAATCAAGAAATAACTCCAAAGAAATCAAGAGGAAAAGTTAAGCATTCATTTGCATTTATTATACAGCTCTCTAAAACTATGTGAGTTAAAATAAGTGCACTACATTTATAAAGGAAAATAGGCCCTTAAGATGATTAGCTAAGTTAGAGAAGAATAGGCCATTACAGAATAATGGATGATTAATAGAATGCAGGTGCTGTAGAATAATACCGTAATGCTTCTCATTGTCCCCTGGATAGCCCTTGCCATGGCTAGTTTAAAACACAGTCCAGATGAGTCAATAAAGGTTACAAATAGATTGGTTTTCCTATATATGGGCTTTCTTAGAATCTTAAAGGTGAATGTCTGAAGGTAAGAGATTGTGATAACCAGAATATCGCTGACCTGTGACATCTGAAGAGGAACTGAAGCAAGACGGTGAGAATGGCTGAAGATTAATAACGGATTGGGAACTGAGAGTTTGTGGAAAAATACAAAGGACTTTTAAGAAGAATACTAACTGCCTAATGTTGTATTAAGAGTATATATAGGAGTTGAACTTCGTAAGTCCTTTGCCACTCACTGAGGTGATGGCCCAACACTGAGTTGCTGAATAAAAGCAAACCTAGAGTAACCCACTGACTGATGAAATCCTTTAAAAACATTAGATAGAAGAAAACTCGTTTTGAAAAGAGAGGTTCTCAGAAAGCTGGCATGGGGCTAGAGAGAGAGAAAATATTCGATTCATAACCAAAATCAGGGCAAGCCTGTACACAAAGGCAAAAGTCAGTCAATAAAAACCATCCCTTACTGATAATAATAATTTTAAAACGCAGGTATTTGCTTTCATTCATTTCTTTGTTATGAAGTTAAGTAAGTTACCTTTAAATTCTTTGAACATGTTCCACTGACTAGTGCCACAACACCATTGTCTGTTACCTAGAGAAAAAAAACCACATTGCTGTTAACACAATGGCTTAAACCTCAGTTTTTTCAAACACAGCTATTAGGGGGCAGGAGTTACATTAATTTATTAACCCCCTGCAGTCACTGAATTCAGTTAATGTTGCAGTATTTTCTTCCCCACTAAGCTGGCAGAGAAAATTATCCAAGTATGCTTTTTTTCAGGCTATTAAACACAGTTGCATTTTACTGCCGTGTGAGCCAGCCCAGCTTTCTCCCAGGATGTTTCCAACAGTGTAACTGCTCCTTTGCAGCCTCTATGCCTTATTTAACAGTGGGTACACTATTACGGTCAGAGAATGTCACTTTTCATTTACAAGGTTTAAAGCACTTCTGCTCTGTTTAGACCAATTTTTCTCCTGTTTTCAAGACTGCTGGAGATGTTCTTGAAGGAAGTTTCTTGGGTTGGGGGGGCGGAAATGTAATCAGAGCAATCTTTTATCTGCTGTCTTGCTTTCACTTATCTTGAAGCAAACCAGTTATGTAAGACAAAAATCTCCCCAAAACAGTTATTCAGTTCTACACATCCAAAACCCAGTTACGTAAGGCAAAAATCCCTTAAACAAGCAGTCTTACAGCAGTCATCATACACTCACACGAAAAGGTTTATCAAAGTCATTGGCTACAGTCAGTCTGTAGTGGGTCTGGCTGAGCTGCTTTTCCCCATCCAGCCCTCATGCTGCAGCACTGGGAGCTGGAAGGTGTTGATAACACACCCGTGTTATGACTGCCTGTGCTCACACGGCACCAGGGGCTGGGGGGGCAAGATGGGGGAGGGGATACAGCCGACCTGAGCTGAACACCCACCACACAGTCACAAAGCAATTACTACCTGAAAGATAGGAGAAAGAGATTTCTGTCTTTAGAAAGGCAAGAAAGGCCAATTTGTGTGCTTCCATGAAGCAAATTCATTAAACTTCCTTTCCACTTCAAAAGCTGTATGGCATATCAGATCTGTCACACAGGTTTTTTCATGGAGCTTATATTAATGTCAGGAACAGCAGTCATCAAATACAGACAGTAATCATAGAATCATAGAATAGTTTTGGCTGGAAGAGACCTTCAAGTTCATCAAGTCCAACCTTATTCCTAGCCCTGTCAGAAACCACTAAACCATGTCCCTAAGTACAGCATCCAACAGGCTCTTAAACACTTCCAGGGATGGTGACCCCACCACCTCCCTGGGCAGGTCATTCCAATGCCTGACAACCCTTTCTGGAAAGAAATGCTTCCTAATATCCAGCCTGAACCTCCCCTGGTTCAACTTCAGGCCATAAGTAAGACAGTAAGGCTCAGCCAAGTTTGACAGCTAGAATCCAGAGACCACAAGCTCCATTTCTATTTAAAGATTTGATTATTACCATAGCACAAATGGTCTTATTGCCTTCTGTCCCTCTATTGCAAGTCTACTGTACAGAACTGTAACAGAAAGGGTTAGATCAGTGTGAACATAGAAGGGACAGGAACATGTCAGTATAGAGGCACATAAAAGCCTAGAAGAATGGCAAGTATTGTCAGTACCTAGATCAGCAGATCATCAAATGACAGCACATTTAGCTCCTCAAGACACCCAGACCAGGACACAAAGGACAGTAAAAGACTAAATTCTAATAACTCCCATAGATGGGACATAATGGAGAGAGTAATCACTGTCAGTTCCTAAAGGGCATAAACCAGCACATCCAAAACCAGTAAATGGTCACCAACCTAAGACCAACCTGAGTAAAGTGATGAAGATTTGACAGCCACTGCCCCTTATCCTCCACATCATCAAACCAAACCTGGACCAGATTGCCTGGTGGGTGCCTGAACTCTGGAGAGACCATCTGAATGCTACTGTCTTGATGCTTGTGAGTATACAGTTATGACAGCATGAGAGCATGAAACCAGTTTTGTGTTAAAATAAACTCACGTCCCTCTAAGACCTCCTGGTAACCACTGCTACACTGTTACTACAGTGTTGCAGTATTCTTTCCTACTCCACTGAGTATCTATGTGCACGGTCTGAACACATCTTCATTATGTCACATCTGCCCATGCTCAGCAAGGGATGTGCTGGGGATAAACCACCTGCAGTTAGCACCCAGCCACAAATCCATCAGCCTCTTGGTCCAGACCAGTAGTGACCGAACACTGCATGCACACCTAGCAGAGGCTCACACAGCCCAGTACCAGCAGCTAAGTACATTAGCCCTGTTCTACATGAGAAGTGCCTGGACAGATCAAAACATCTCACCTGCAACGCTCCTGCTTTTGCCAACTCATTTTGCAGAGAACTAAACTGCCCCACACTCCACATAGGAAACTGTTGCAGTCTGCACAGCTCTTTCAGGCAAGACTCTTCCTACAACTATTTGCCAAACATCAAGTCAATGAACACCGAAGAGGAAACGTACTATTTAACTAGTGTGAGGATTTAGACTCTTGAGCCTGTGTTTCTACCTGGTATCACTGCTGGAATTTAGAGCACACTAGAAGTAGAGCAGTAAGTACAGGTTTATATATAAAACCTATCTCCTCCAAATGGGAACATAAGCATACCATTAAGCAAACATAAATGGATTTTTTATGTGGTCCTGGGCCAGTGTAGCAGAGTTCTTCAGGACAAGCTTCCACTCACGCTCTCTTTGTGCACACAGGGGACTCAGAGCTACACAGCTCCTTCTTAGTTTAATCTTTCCCTTGCCTCAACAGCCCTGTATCTTGTTATTTTGCATCACTTCTATACCTTCTACTTACTGTACTTCATCTCTGCAGTCATCAGATGATCCTGTTTTTAAAATGGCTGCATCACCTTGAGGCATTTGGCCCCTTGGTGTCTAGCTCACACCTGCTTCCTTGTTGCTGCAAGTGAGCTGTGCTCTTCTTTGCATGTTCGTGTATTTTCAACATTCTCACTGTTCACTTTCTCACAGCTTTGCCAGTTCCACGTGATATTTTTACTATGCATTCTGGCACTCAAATACAAGAACATGGCTAGGCCTTGCAATCTCTACAGTCATGAGCCATCCATAGTTTCTCTGCTTATCTAGTATATGTTTCCATTTGTTTTTAGTCAAATGAAATTCATATTTTTAGTGTAATATCACCATATGATTATCAGAAAGGAATAATTAAAAAAAAAAAAGAAAGAAAAAAAAATGTTTAATTATGTGAGAATCACAGAATCATCAAGGTTGGAAAAGACCTTTAAGATCATCAAGTCCATCTCATTTAAAACATATACAGGGAAACTTAGTTATTTCCTATAAAGGAAGAGAGAGGGAAGAAAAAAAGTAATGAAATAAATTTGAAGAAATACAGTCAAACAGTAATAAAAATTACTACAGAACATGGTTAGGCCTTGCAATCTCTATGAAAGGATTCTTCTCAAGGAAAGGATTAAAATTACTTTTGATGCCATACTTCTGGAAAAACTGAAAGACTAGCATCAAAAGTAAAAACCTGCTACATGTTTTCCAGATCTTCCACATCATTAGGAATGCTCTGTGCTTGACTCACATACAATATAATCGTTCATCATCACAGTCAACTGAACACTACACTTACTGCTAAAAATCCTTTCCCTTGCTTCATTATCTTAGTGTAATTACGAAGTATGTTATAGTATTGCTGTTGCAGATGATTTTATCCTTATGATGAGAAATACTAACTGTTATTACATTTTCTCACTGGCCCTTTTTGACATTTTAAATGTCATTCTCTCCATGATGACTCCATAACATAACTCTGACAAGCCATTCAGAAAGCACAGTCACTCTTGAACTAGAATTAATTATTAAGTGTTTACTTCTCCTAGGGACTTATATTGTTTGACATTCTATATTATTAATATTCAGGTCAGTTTTTCCTAACTGAAAGCAGACAATCATCTGTTCAACATTCTACTTTCTTTAAAGAAGGTATTTTGGATTACTTTAGAACTTGAAGAAAATTATTCCACTACATATATGGAAAAAACCCCTCAAATATTACGTAGATTCTAATAAAAGTTTCTCTTTGGTCCACAATACATGTAGTGATACCAAAATGTGTATTCTCCTGGTTTCCGAGATGCACAATAGATATTTTCTTTTCCTCGGGAGCAGAAAATTAGAAGTGAACAGTGGTCCTAAGTCTCATCAGGAGCAGAGCTAGAAAGATCCCCTTTCAATTTTATCATGACAATGTTAAAAAATAAAGAAACCAAAGTCAATTAGCCAACTGCCACCACAGTTACCTGAGTAGATGAAAAGTCCACACTGTGAAGAAATTTGCAGTTTTCTCCTAATGCCTGCAGAGATGCGTCCATGATGCCCGAACAGCCGCCCAGGCTCACTATTTGTAGGAACTGGCAGTTGAGAGCAAGAGCAAGAACTCCACTGTCGGTTATATCGCAGCACCTTTTAAAAGATGCTTCACGCAAGTAAGGACAGGATAAGGCCAGTGCTATCACACCTGCCAAAGGAACAGAAAAGATTAAAGAATTTTTCTTTTCTAACATAACCACCATGCTGAATCCAGTATGCTGTTGCCTGGGCACTGACTGAAACTTTCCTTTCATGCTGTGGCAGCAAGATTCTCTACAAGGAAATAATTTTGTGGTTGGTTTCTTTTAATTCAAGGATGAGAAAAAGAAAACAACCGTGAACAATGCTAGAGTTGATAAAAATTTCTAAATGCTGAATTCCTTTCCATACTACAGAGAGATACCTAAGGGTTATTATATACATGAGGTGTCACCTCAGTTAGTGCACGGAAAAAAGCCGATAGCTTGGAAGCAGGCTGATGCTAGTGCTAGGACCCACCGACGGTGCAGTGGGTACCGAGCAAAAAGCAAGGTAGGTCATGTCTGTGGTGAACTCAAGAAATCACAATACTTCAGAAGCAGGACAGGAACCAGATACACCTATGACACAGCTCAAGCCAGGAGTGAAGGTCCATGGGCAGCTGATGTAGGTGGGCATGGCAGGAGAGACCAGTCACAGCCATTAGAGTGTGCTGGTGCCCTCAGAGCCCTGATGTCACTGAAATTGGGAATAAACACCAAATAACACCAATGTAGCATTAAGAAGCAGTAATTCACTTTATTGCACTGCTGGATGCACAGGGGATTGTTACACCTAATGTGCATACTCTATGTTGTACTGATTGAAGCTTGTATCTCCCTGTTACATATATATATATATATACACATATATATATATATTAGATTTCCTGGAATGATCATACATATTCATTCTATTTCCTAAGACTAATTATTATATTTGCATAGTCATTACGCCTGCAGCCCGAGCCTCTGAGGGGCCTCCATGGAGGTCTCCATCAGTCTCTGGCAGCCCCTAGTGACTGCTGAAAGGGGTATCTCTTAGTGTCTTTTCCATGAGCTCTGTGTCTTTCTTCCATATATGGTCTTTATCTTGGCTCATCACTCTGCTCATATAGTTCTCAAGTTCCTTATCTTGACTTCAACTAGCTCCTGCTGGCTCATCTGCACTCCTCCAGGATGAATCAGTCACACTTGCAAGGTTTACGTCCTTAAGTGCATTCTTGTCTGAGACCCCTTTACAACATCCAGGATGTAACAGTCACGCTTGCAAAAATTACGTCCTTGCCTGAAACCCCTTATAACACTGACAGCAATAACCAAAATATTTGCACAGAAGTTATTGCGAAGTAGTCAATAAAATAAAAGTGCATGAACTACAAATGCAATACATGAAAGGGATGTGTTTTGAGCATGATGTTTACAGTGGTACAGAAAATTACATCACTTCTTCATAGATATAAAAAGTTGAATGTCATTAAGATATGTTACTGTGTAAGAACTTCAAATAAACACGGATAAAATAGTACTTGCTTGGGTCAGAATCAGTTTGCAAAGAATGACAGAAGAGACAGTAGTGGTAGTTGAATTTGACAGAGAAGTAAGTACTGCTGGATATTATATTGAAGGACACTAAACGTTGCACAGGCAACCTACAGAGCAAGTGTTTCCTAGTAATGACAGGACCAGGATGTTTCTGGATGGGGTAGCCAGCAGTTTCTTAAACAAAAACCAACCAACCAACAAAACCCAACCCTACCCAAAAAACACCCACCCAAACAAACCAACCCAAAACCCCCACCCTGTTACTGAATTAGCAAAAGGTAACTGCTTTAAAATGAAGTGGGTTTGGCTCCTTTTTTTTTTCCCCCTGTATGTAATTGAGAAGAGTGATAAAGAATTGTTCCAGCTTAACTGAAAGACTGCGTTAAGTGTTTCTCAGTTTAAAAAGGGCTCAGTTTATAAGTAGGAGAGTTAGTAAAGCTGGATGGACTAGGAACTTGCCAATAAAGAACTATACTTTCTAGTTTTAATTGTGAAGTAATCAGGAACCTTTACCCAAATAGATTAAAAGTATACATGAAGAGCTTTAGACTTTGCTGGTACCTTAAGAAACACACTAGAAATCAATGGACAGATGAAGGCAAGGACGGAAGACCATCACAAACTATATCTCAGGGGTCAAAAAGCACAACAATGAAGTGACATTGAAAATAAATATTTTTTTTAAAGTTTATCCAATTACTTAAGTAAAAAGGTAAGTGTATCACTAGGCAGTGGTAAGAAAATACAACCCAAGACTGATCTAAAGTATGGTAAACATTACCTCAATACTAAATTAACATTTTGTCTCTGTTTTCAATAAGGATGAGTAAATGATGGAGCAAAGTAGTAAGTGTAATCAAAAGACAAAAAAAAAATAATTGTGGGAAATAAAACTCAGACAGCTTAATTCTTTTAAGCTAATAGCTCCTTATACTACTTAAAACTAGAGGTTAAAAGTAACAACTGAAATCCTGAAGTCCTAAAGCAAGACAAGTATTTTAAGTCAGAGAAGATGCTATAAGCTTATTTAGTAACAAATACATTTATTTAAAAGACTGGAAAAAAGCGATTTAGGAAACCACAAGTCTGAAACTTCAACCCCAACAGTACTGGGGAATAGAAGTAATTAAGATGAAGTGGAAAACACGATCAAATGTAGCATAGTTTTCCCAGAAACCTTGCATGAGAGTAACCTGATAACTCTCTCTCATAGGATAATCAGCGCTCTAGGCATATAAGTTACACCACTTATGGACTTCTAATTAGCACTGGTTTGGCACTGGGGATTATTTGGAGCAATATTTACCCTAGATATTTTTTACAATTTACTCCAATCTAACAAGAAAGATAAAACAGAACTAAGATCCCAGTTATCTGGGCATAGATAACATACCTTCTGAAGTGATTCCCAATCTGTTTCCTTTGCAAGAATTTAAGTTGATTTTTTTCAGTTGTTTGCAGTTATAAAGCTGCAGTAATGCATTATCTGAAATATCACAGTCTCGGAGATCTAGAGACTCTACAGCTGGGTGCAATACCTGTAACAAAAACATATCATTTCAGGCAAACTCTGCTATATCACAGAACATGTATATTTTTATCTAAAATTCTTGTAATGTTAGACATCACACACAACTTTTAAAACATATTCTCTACAGGATGGGGTTACTGGTCCTAGGAACTAATAACTCTAAAAAAAATATGGACTATTTGCTGCAACAGTTCATCTCCTAGAGCATGGGCATTCAGTTTCTGTGATCACATCTTGAACACTACTATTTAAACAGTGGAAGTACTATTTTGATGGTCCATTGCTAACACTAGTGCTGCCTCCAGCACTGCTCTGTTTAACAAGGATAATACACAAACTTACTAGCACAACTCTGATGGCAGAAATCGGAAGTATAAAAAAATACTGATGGTCATCAAAACTTAAATCTGCTGAATAGATACGGATAGTAATTGATACATATTTTGCCCCTAAGTATTATTGTCATCTACACACACACTCTCTCATAAACAAGCAGTCTCATTATCATACCATGAGGAGGTACCAAATCCTCATTAAACAGTTTCTTTCACTCCCACAAGACCACAGGTTGGAGTTTTTGTAACACCTTCCCCAAGAGGACATTATGAAGTTTAGACTCAAAGCAATGGAAGGCCTCAGATTTTAGTAACAAGAGCCATATATCTTATCTCCAGTTTAATTTTCAAGGATTCTCACTACTTTTTAAGAAATACTGTTTAAAGCCCCTCTTCTGCAAACAATCTATACCTTTGCTGAGTTGCCCTTCAGACCAGCAGGCAAGCATTAGATCAGGTTTTAAAATCACCTCCTATTACTCCCTTCAGCATTCCACTCCCCTCCTTAACTCACAAGGATAAAAGCATATGATAAATTTCCATACACAAGCAAAGACAACAGCACAGCTGACAGGCTTGTTAAAGCCATTCTAACAGATACAATATAGATATTACAAGGAAAACTGTTTTTCTGTTTTCTAAATATCTAAGATGCTAAAACCTTTACTGACAAACTCAAATAAGCTTTTTCAAAATAGCAAAAATTTCTAGTGCATCATAACTGTAACCTTTCTGCACAATGAATGGCAGAGTTCAGACAGCTTTGACAGATTCTTCTCAAATGCTAAAAGCCTCAAATATGTCTCTTTATGTCAGTAAACCACCAATATATTCCACAATACACTTGTGAGTAGTTTTCACAACATAACACTCAGTTCTTATTTCACTCATATTTCTGAATTCATATCGAAGGAACTAGAACAGCCAAACCCAGAGATGACGTCCTTAAAGCCAAAGTGAACATCAAAATTTACTCAAAATGCTTTCCCTGACTGCTGGCTTTCTTTAAGAATTCCAAATTGCCTAAGATACAACAGAAGTGAACAAAATGCTCATTTTGAAGCCACATGAGACATCTTATGAGAAAGAGAGCCATTAGATGCAAAAAAAGTCTAAATTAGAAGCAACAATACTATCAGATTACTGCCTATTTAAAGTAGCTAGAATATTAAACTTCCCTAGCCAATGATTCTTCACTTCTCAGGTATTACTTAGAAGTTTGCTTTCTGTTCTTATTCACAGATTCATCTTCACTGAATGCACATACTAAAATCTAATCTGTCTCAAAGAAGATGGAATTTTAGATAAGAGTGAGGATGCTTGGATGCAGAGTACAGGATATTAAAGTACAGACTCATATGCTGTGGACACATACTGAATGGCTTTACAGATCTCTATGGTAAAAGTAAGTTAGCATAAAGAGTTTAGCAAGTGTATTATGGAAGGCTGCTCCCAGCAAAAAGCAGAGTAAAGAAAAAAAAAAACCCCAACAAATGCATGATAACACAAATCTGGGCAAGAACAGGGAGGCATGAGATGAAACAGAAGTGTATACTGAGTGCAGGCTAACAGAATTTCATCTGGAAGAAATTTAGCTTTAACCCAAATGCCTAAACAACACCGAAGAAAGGATATGCACATAAGCAAATGAGATAGCATAGGCTGGAAAATTCCAAGAGAATAGATCTAGCCGCAGTGGACTGCGTAGAAGAAAAGGGCAGGTCAGAAGCAATAGCAAAGAAACAAAAATCCTTATCTATATGGAAGACTAACTGCGACATTGGAAATACATCATGTAGAATACTTCAGTTATACATGATGTGAGCAAGGAATATTAAGAAGACCTAAGCAACATAAGCCATTTTTCCTATGCCCAGCAAGAAGATCATCTAAGATGAAAGATGAGGAAAACTGCAGAGTGGGACAGTATGGAGAAACTATGAATTCAGAATCCAAGAGGTGGCTAGCTTTTTATTTTTTTTTTAAATGCACATGAGATAAACCTGGAAACTGTTAGCAAAGAAAGCGGAGGTATAACACGCCCAAAACCAGCACTGACAGCTAAGGACAGAATTGCAGGAACAGTGAAAATAAAAACACACAAGAGAAAGAACAAGAACAGAATATCCCAGTGTCAGACAGAAAACAGGCTCCGAGAGAAGGCTCTAATAAACTGCTGGAGACAAAGACAAATGAGATTTTACAAAGAGACAAAGGAAAAGATTGTAACTTGAACTGTACAATTTATTTGCAGAGTAAAGACATCCTAATGGGTTTTGTGCGTTTATACACACACAATCATATGATTTTAATTATATACATCTCTTGGGATGCTCAGAAAGGATTACTTACTGAAAAGATAGCCTAAACCACATTTTGTCGACTCACATTTTCTACTACAGGATAAATTAATAAGACTCTGGTTTTTACCCAGAGACTTATTTTGTACAATCAAAAAATGGTGCATAGTAAAGATAAAATTTTTATTCATAAGTTTTCCACAGTACTTCCAATTCTGCCTCTAGTCTTGCCTCACTAATCTGATTTTGAGAAACCAGTACTATTTGCCTTTTCTGGATTATAGATCAAAGCAGGAATGAACAGGGAGTCATTCACTTTCTGGTTCAGCAAGGTCAGCCTTTAGCTTACCTCAGTTCTAATGCCTCCCTTTGAGTCAAAACAAGCTAGCAGTAGATAAATAGCAAAACAGGCCCCTGAATTTACAGCTAAAGAAAAGTCATCAGATGGTTTCATTGTGGAACACTGACACATATCAGTGAGCAAAAGGGATGAGAAAATTTGAACTATCAATTTCTAGCCCTAGTATCATCACATTTCAAAGAATCAAAGTTTAAATACATTGAAATCATGTGCATAATGTCAACAGAACATAATATAAATCTAACAAGTTACTGAAATCTTATAATTGCTAAATTATGCACTAGCTTCTAGAAACAAACTACATTCAGGAACAGAGAGTGGTTTTCAAGAGAGTCTCGTTTCCTGTACTGAAAAGGGATAATATATGTCAGCTGATTACAGAGAAATCAATAATCACTGAAGGAAGAACCTTTTTTATTTACTTGTCACTGAAAAAATAATCTTATTACTACAAATACTGGACTATGAACATTATGAAGCTTAAGAAAAAAACCTACATGGACAGAGTAAACACATCTGAATTTATCTGTTGTGTCATGTGAACAGTGTATTATCTATCACAGACAGAATAGTTTTGAATGGATGCTTACCTCACTGATATTTGAATCAGTTATTTGCCCTTGCCTGCTCATTAATTTAATCAGTTTATCCTTTATGTTGGGTGGCAATGACTTAATATCTGCAGCATATCTGGAAAGGTTCTTTGTCAAACATTGAAGGCATCTGAAATAAAAGAAAGTTACAGTACAGTCAAAAACAGGCATTACATGTTAGAACTAGAACAACCAAGCCGTAAGACGTCATCTTCCGCATCCAGCTTCAAACTTTACCAGTTCAAGCTGTTACATGCTATCAACAATCTGGTTATTGCCCTTTGGGTCAATCAACTGATCCTTCTATGCAAGCGTTCCCCAATCTACTGTAGGCAAAAACTGTAGCCTCATTCACTGCAATCACCAATCCAGCTCACAAAATGAGTTTGCTGATAGTGTATTCATGAGTTCTAAGAAAAGTCTGTTCACCAGCTAAGCCACCAGTCTGCAGGCATTAACATCTTTAGTTGGGACAGCAAGTTCTAGAGAAGAGACACCTCTCTTTCACCTAAGTTAAAAACATTAAGGAGATAGTTTTGAATGTAGTATTTTGTTCGCTGTCTAGTTTGAAGTACTCTTTTAATACAAATTGGGATGGGTAACCCTGTGCTCAACCCTTTTAACTTTGTTCTTAAAACTAGATCTGATCACAGAGTATTGTCACTTAAAGCAGAATTTTTTCTCTTAGGAGGGTCCAGAAAATCTCAGCTCAACAAGCTCATGGTCCTACAAAGTAGATTAGACAAATAAAGTAGTAAGCGGACACATAAAAACATAATATATAGGGAAAAGTAAACCCATGTGCATTTTAGAAGTTAATCAAAAAGCCTCATCAGCAATGGTTCTTCAAGAAATTAAGTTGCCCTGGGATGAAAAGGAAGATCCTTGCACAATAGGTTTAAATCCTATCAGTCAGACACTAATGGATTTGACTCAGTATAGTCATTCCTTTTTTTTAAATAGTATTATTTCAGGCCTCATTCCTCCCACATGTTTATTCATCAGCATGATACGTCAACGTGAAGGAACAGCCTTATTATCATATCCCAGGCTACAGATTTTGAACTATTTTGAACTAACAGCAATGCCAATATATACTGTATTTTCTATACATCATAAACACCCTGCTCTCTGGACCCTTTGTATTAGGGTCAAAATTGTTTCCCTGTTCCAAGCAATCTGTTCCTTAGCCAGATACTGAAACTTGACTTACACAGTTTTCATCCTGAGATACTGTGGCTAAAAGAGGCTGGATTGCGAGGTTTAAGCAAATGATTTCTTTGAATGCCCAGGTTTAACTGTAAGGCCCAAGCAAACTATCTATTTGAAGTCTAATATGCCACTAACAAAGGTTTTTATGGATGCAGTGGAAGAATGCACTGTTACAACCTAAAAGCAAGAATACACTATAACATATTAGAAAGCATGTTAAATATTATACATGTGTTAGTTAATCACCCACGTTTTCAAACTTACAGCATGCTAAATATTCACTTACCACTCCAGGTAAGGGCTCTCAATCTTAGAAAAGTCACCCTGGCTGATGTCCTGACCAAGGAGGAATGGTCTCCATACATGTGAGTGTTGGGAGAGGTGACTTCCAAAACCTAGGCTAAACCTTAGCACTTTTATCCCCTGGTTTACGTGACTGATTATACAGTCTGAATACACAAGGTTGTGGCCGAAACCCTCCAGTTGGTTGTGGAAAAACTGTGCCCGATTGGATTATGCCAACTGGAGACATACATTTGTTGGCTGAAACCACCACTGAAGCCCTCCAGGCTCTCTTTACCGTACTTTCTCAGGAAGCTGAATAGTAGCTTGAATTGAGACTCAGGACATACCATTTCTTGAGGAACTGCAAGGCTCAGCTCAGGTTTTGTTTTTTTTGTGTGGTACAGCATTGCCCTGTTAGGCCTGGGAACTACGGACAAGTCAAGGCTGAGCCATCTGCACAGCTCCCCATGTGTCTTTCTGCATAGACAGGGCCACAGATAGGCAAATCAAGGCCGAGTCACCTGCACAATCCACCGTGAGTTGCCTGCATGCACCGTATGATCCTGAGACTCATGAACCATGAGCCAGAAAGTGCACACAGATACTGCTGCATGAGAAATTGAAAACAAATCTCAAAGACACACAGGGCTTATGTATTCACCTGAAAAGGAAAGACTAAACAGAAATAAATATTAATAGGTCTACTAGAATTAAAGAATGCTAGGTGATGCTTTAAGACGGGATCTGAAATCCTAGAAATTTTTTCTGTGTCAACACAAGAGATCATTTTAGTCAGAATATATTAAGCAAGTCCAGACGGAAGAGTTTTTTGGGAGAAATCATGAAGAACTTTATTTAAACAAACTAAAACAAAGAGATTGGTATCACCCAGATCTATGTGGAATAGTACCCAGATGGAACACTTGAAATGATTCTCTTCACGTCAGCTATACAGAAGAGCATTCACTTATGCAATACTGTGTACTATGGAGTGACATTAATCACGCAACCCTATTTTTTAAAGATTCCTAAGGCACTGCAATGTATCACATTAAACACGCCAACCTCTGAACTCTAAACTACAATCACAGGCATACTGAAACAACAGAGACAACTCTGGGAAGAGTTTAGGAGTATCTTTGAAGCATCCTGAGCATACTGACCTTCAGAGAAATCACCTATCATCAATATGCTAAAAGACAACTGCTGGTCCTTACAGAAGGAACTGCAACTCACTGGAGGGAGATTTTATTGTCAGAAAATTAAATCCATAGGTAAATGAGGAACGTAAACTAGAATAATGCTAACTAACATCCAGAGATAACGGAAAAGGTAACATTTTGGTGTCTAGGAAATACCAAGACTTTAAAAAGCATTACACTACAGCAAAACTAAAATGGAAGGAGTTGAAATGGGGGAGGAAGGGTAACTCCCCACTATCCTCTCTTGCTTAGAAACCTAACACAAGTCCACAGAAGTGGTAAAGTGCTCTGAATTGGAGGTTCTATTATTTATTGATCATAGCTACCTGCAATAGATTCCCTAGGCCAACTTTTCTTTTTAAATCTCATCGATGATGTGGAAAGAAAACACTACCATCCTAAAAGACATTGTGCATTTGTAGAATCAACATTTTTCCATTAACTCACCCTACTAGTAAACCCAGAGCAGGTACTGTAACTGCACAGTAGCTCTCTCTATGGTAGTTGTCATCTATATTTCCACATGATCTGGATACACATGGCAATAACTAAGACTGGCAAGTAACGATTATAACGCATTCACCCAGCAGACAGATTTTGTCCCAGTTTAACTTAATGAAAGAAACCATGAATCCTGCTTTTCATGGACAAGGAAAACTGAGCAGTGTTTTACTGCTGTAATAACCTGAAAAAACCCCCATGCCTTCTCATAAAACCCCCAACTGCTTTTTCCCTGCTCCACATTACCAGACCTCTTACACCAGCTGTTTATAGTTCAGAGTTGTCAACAAACTGCTAAATGGCATACTCATTTGTTCCAAATGTGTCAAGAGGTGCAGAGCAGAAAAGGCCTATGATCTTCAACCTTAAGTTTTATTATAGGGTTAAGGCCTTATGACAGGACAAATGTGTGCACTTCCCATACGTAACAGAAATTAGATTTTTATGACAAATGTTTCTACAAATAGTCTATTTTACATGAAGGTGCAGCTTATGATAAGTTAGGTCACATGAAACAGAATAGCAGAACAGATGTTTGAAGTGGGACATGTAAGAAGAAATGAGCCAGAAGAAAGGATACTAAAATAGGTTTAATGGCAAATAACAAAACAGAAACACCTTTCTGCATTCCTTAGGGTTGGATAATTTATATTCCTCGTAAGACTATAAAAGGAAGCTATGTTTTGAAACTGATGCTCTACTTATGTCCTCAAGTTTTATTCCTGCAGATGTAGCCATCTGCAAATGTTCTGATGCCTTTGTAAGACCTTAGTTTTCCAAGACACTGACTGGTCAGGTAATGCATTAGTCTGCAATATGCTAGCCTCCTGTTAATGGTATCTGTCACATAGGAGCCATCTATCAATGACACACAGACCTATGCAATACTTGACTATATATTTTTTACATGTGCATCACAATTTACACACGCAGCACACTTCTTTATCACGTAGTGACACTATTAATTAAAACACATAAAACTTTGATGCTTCATTTGTGTTGCTCTGTCTCATTTTCGATGGTAAAAACTCTCTTGGTTCTGAGCTCATGGCTGGGCACAAACAAGTCAGCTTAAAGCACCTGCCAAGACTCTGAGAGATTTCTAACAGCAGCCTCCTAAAAGTACGACAGCTAAAGCTGTTATCTGCCCAGGCAGCCTCCTCCACCTCTCCAGTAAGTGCTTGTTGCTGCCAGGCACCCATTCTATTTGGCAGGCCCTGCAGCTCTTACACTGTCAGTTTTCAACCAAGCATAATTACGTAAAACAACTACAAACTGGGTGTACCTCAATATGCTGTCAGCTAGGAATGAGTGCATAACCTGGTCATTGTGACCTCTGGAGTGCTAACCTCTCTTTTGGGGCAGGGGGCAAAGGCACACAAGTGGCAGACAAGCAGTAGATACCATCATGCAGCAGAAACACCTTAATAAATGCACTTTCTGTTAGGTTTGGAGATCTTAAAAATAATTACCTTATTAAAAGGACTACTCCACACACTTGTAGATTTGTTTCAGCTTTTAGTTTTTGCTCTAAGTTCTGCTAATTAAACAGTAAGCCTCAGAGTTAGCATGAGTAAGAAGCAGTCTGGCATAAACAGATGGCCAAGACTGCACTGGTGTAAGACAAGAAACAAGACACTAAAATGACACATATTTGTTAAAAATTTGTGTAATTATTAGTTTCAAGTATTAGTCTTACTGCTATAATAATTATATTGTTCTATTGATGCAGAAAATTGCTGCAGCAGTACTAATAGTGTAAAAGAAATTCTTAATCAGAAGTAGATATTGTTTACAGTATCAAGCACTACAGTACATGTAAAGAGAAATTACTGGGTCTAAGATCTAAGGTTAATCATGAGAACATAAGCATGCAGTATAATACACATCTTAAATATAATTTTAACAGATTAGTCACACACAACAAAAGAAGTATGGGTACTGTTTTAGCTTTGCCAAAAGGGAAAAGTTCTTCGAAAGATAGACTCCTTGTAATCAATTTGTTAGCAGTCTAAATGTCATTACACACCACTCTAACCAAATGTGAAGTCCAAATGGATGTTGAAAAGGCTATTTCCACAACCCCCTTGTCTCCCCAACCACTTTTTGTTGTGCCTTCCTCATGCCAGGTCTGAAATTCACAGTTGCAGTGTGTTGGGCATCTGATCCGAATGAAAATTCCCTTGACTAACTACTGTAAACTCACAGGATGAATACTGCCAGAACAAGTGGCTGAGAGCAGGGGCAGCAGCAGAGTTAAGCCAAACCGAATTTAGCGTATAGCCACAACTCTGGAGTCCCTATAGACAGAACCTTGTCTGGCACCAAAATACGCCCAGATCACAGCAAATTAAACTCATACCAATTAAGAACTCTAAAGAGGCCAAAATATTAGGGCTCTATAATCTGAAGCTTAGCACAGATTTAAGCAAGTAAAGAATCAAGATGGAAGCACATCCAAAACCCCCTCTGAAGCTAGCACAGTGTGCGAAGGGCACCTGTAGAAGGTCACTGCACAAGACACTGCCATGAGGGGTCAGCAATCTGAAGCAGAATCCAGGCAGAGTTTAACCACGGGCCTTGGTTGCAGAGACCCGTAAATCAGCATGAGTGACCGCTACAGAACTTGAGCGCACACCATGACTGCCTTTGACACGCTCCTCTGGAGATGCACAAGAATGCAATGCCTTCACCGTGCCTTGCTGACTGATGAACTTGGCTAACTGTAACAGAGAAGCCTGTACATGGCTCCAACTCAGTATATGTATGAGCAGATTACACCACCCACATTCTTTGTCTTGTCTTGAAATTAAACGGCATATCTACATGGAACATCCCTTTTACCTTAACTGCAGAAATTAATAATAGCTGTTTACTACTTTAAAAATAAACAAACAAACAAACAAATAAATAGTTTTATCAATGCTCTAAAGACCACAAGTGTGAACCTCATCACTAATGGGACCTGTGCAGCATGCTGAGCAATATGAAGGGGCGTGTCTCGTGCTGCGATAGCTGGGGTCCTCAGCATCAGAAGGGACAGAAGATTACTATCCCATTTTCTGTTACTACTGTTTTGCAACAAACCAGTTAACTAGCCTTGAGGGCTAATGCCTTTCCCACTGAGATCTCAAAGGAACCTGCAACTCCTTAATGCTCAACAGCACCCTGTCTCTGTCTAGAGCGAGTCTGATAGGTGGAAAAGACTCCACTACTGGAATAAGTGGTAAAGTAGGTATGTTTATTCCAGTGCTGGGACGCATGGGGGATAATTCCTCCAAAGTCATGTGTGCCCCCAGCTGCTTTCCGCTTAATATATATTGGGTTACAATTTTCATTGCTTCCCAATAGGCCTATACATATTCATTGCCTAGCCCTGCCTAGCCTTGCTTTGTATTATAACGAACCCAAAAATCATTTACATCTGCGTTGCGCTTGCGCAGTGGCATCTGGTGGTTGTGGGCAGGGTCTCCGGGATGAAGTAAGAATCTTCCTCAGATGAAGTAAAGAGTCTTCCTCATTCTAAACTTTTCACCTTACTTTTCTGCGCATGCTTTTTATGACCCTGGCCCAAGTCCAAACCTCAAGGGTGGTTTAGGCTGGTTTATGTTGTTTTTAGGTTCAAAATCAGGATCCCGGGTCAAGGCTCTTCCCGTTATCAATAGTTCCACATCCTCTCACTCTGCTTTGGTAGGTATAACAAATGTTGAGCTAGCTGTATGCATCACCCTCAACACATATCTTCCCAGTAAATCATTTAACCTCTGACTCCCCCTGATTCAAGTCAAACAAACTTTTTGAGTCTTTTCAGGGTGCTATGGGTACACCTACCATGGGACTATTCCCTCTACTGTGATGGATGCCTGTTGAGCGTTGTGAAGTCCTTTGTCATACACAGGCATGCACTTCAGCTACGTGCTAAACATGTATTTATCATGACACCTACATTTTGGCCACTGGGTAAATGAACGTTTCTGGCAGTTCATCCTGAAGAAGGCAGACTGTCACCATATATTGCAGAACATTAAAAAAAAAAAAAAAATCAAAAACTTAATGCAAACTGACGATAATTATTTTTCCTCTTGAAGATACCAGTGGCTAATGCAGCCATGCTTGAATAGGAACCTGCAAATCTAGACCGACTACTTAGTTCAAATTTGCAGAAAATACTCCAAAACCAGTGCAGATACATGGAAATCAGTGTGAGCTATGCGAAATCTTCTAGCTAAATTTAACTGTTTCTTGTCACAGAATTTTAGATTTAGCTTGAGAGAAAAGCTTATTAAGATGAACTGCATTCTTATAAAAAAAGCTGGTTGTTATTCTCAGAGTACATTACTGATCTGCAGTTTAAACAATTAATCATTTTAATTACAAATGTTTTCACTGTTATTGTACTTCAGAGGGAACAATAAAACACTTATTGGCTACACTAGGGCAACTATAAACACAGCTTCAGTGCTTTAAAATAAGAATAAAATTATAAGATTAACTATTGTTTGTTAGCTATTTTTCTTTTACCTGTCAAATTAAATAATTTTTTACTATGCGGTCTCTAACTCCCTCCTAAACACAAAGCAATTTCACATCATGAAAAACTTAAAGCAAAACACCATTCCGTGGATTCACTGGGGCCAGGTGAATCCAGGGATCCTCAACCCACCCTCCACATCCAGACCTATCATCTACCTGCCAAACCCTGTTACCCCCACCAAATCCTGCCACCTGTCCTGAAACTCCTCTCAAACTGTCATCTCTGCCATCTACCCTGCCAACCCATCAAACCCCGTCACCTCTGCCAAACCCTGTCACCTGTCCTGTAGCTGCTGCTGAACTCTGACAGACCTTGGCACCGACCCTGCCGCCGCTACCAAACGCTGTCCTCCATTCTACCACCGCCGCCAAATCCTGGCAAACCCTGTCCCCTGCCCTGTCGCCCCGGCCGGACCCTTGCTCCGGGCTGTCCCTCAGGCGGGCCCTGCGGGCTCCCCCGGTGACGTTGCTGCGGTTACTGGAGGCCGAGGTCTCGCAGCGAGGGGCGCGGTCTGACCCGCCCTGAACCCACCGGACTTCCCGTGGAGAAAGGGGGGCCGGCGAGGACAGGGGGAGGGTGTCGGGGCGGCACTCACAGGTCCAGGAGGAGCTGTGAAGGAGCGAGGAAGTCCTTATCGGCGCCGTCCCAACGCCCGCTCCGGCGGCTCATGGCAGCGGCGGGGAGAGGCAAACGTGGCGGCGCCGCCGAACCGACGCCCCGGCGCCGGGGGCCGGTGCCGAAATGGCGACGGCTCCCTGCTTTCGGCGGGCATGACGGGACATGTAGTCCCGCTCCCGGTCTGTTCTGGGATCGCCTCGGGGATTGGTGGCGGGAAACAGTCAGAGCACCTCCTGAAGCGGTCTGAAATATTGTGACACCTTGCCCCTCACCCGCAAAGCTCGCCCAGAGGGGCTGCCTCCGCACTTTCAGTGCTTAATAGTTAGGACAGAGTATCATCCCATGTCTGAAAGAACAGGGGAGCTCTGGGAGGTTAGGAGAGGCAAGTGCCCGAAGTTGGTTTAACCCCTGTTCCTCGCATTGCTGCTATTGGTGACTGATTGTTTACAGTTTGGCTGGCATCGTTTACAGTAAGATAAGACTGACTCAGAAAGAGGAATGGATGATGGATTGTTTAGGTGACACTATTCACCTTAAAGATAAGAATGAACTGAGATAATTAGTCCCAGAATAACCATAAGGAATGATAAAAGGCCAAAGCTTTCCTCAAAACACCGGACATGAACCCTTGAGCATTAGCAGTGTTTGGCAGAGGCAGCAAAGTCCCCACACTGGTGTCCTGAGGTTGAACTGTCTCATTATAATATAAAAACCACACCTCCGAGCTAGGAAATGCCCCTTATCCCAATAAACCCCTTACTCACTGAGTATAAGTAGAGAATATACAGGGAGCTGTATCTCTAAGATGAAACAAGAAAGAAAGTAGCCAATGGCTAGACCCAGTAGGTGTTGATATTAGGGGTAGCTAATACATTCAACTCTTTAATTACCTGTTGTGATTTTAACCAGGTGTGCTAGTGTGGCAATACCACCCAGCACCCTTTTCTGCACAGAACCGGCGTGAAGCAAGTATCTTGACTCTTTGCACAGCAGGTAAAGAACCCAGACTTGGGACAATGACACCAGTGGAGTCATACCACAGCTCTGGCTTTCCTAGTCTCCACTGAACTGTAGAGTTGAGAGCCTGCTGTCTGCCGGGTCTTTCTATCTACAATTCTTGCCCCCCCCTTTCTTTTTACATTTCTGCCTGGACTGTGTGATGTAAGTTGAGACCATACAGTCCTTAGAAGCTAAAATTATTGGCATGAATTGCTGCATCATTATCTTCAGACCCAAGGTCCTACCTCAGACCCATGGTACCTTCAGACCACCCACCTCCAGTAAAAAGAACAAGTGATTGACTAAGATAAGAAAACCTCTGTTCTTGTCTTTTAACTGAAGCATCTGTATCTAAGAGAAACATGGGTTGCTCTTGATGCCTGATAACATTGCTGAAGTCAATGGCTGAAACATCTGGATTAACAGATAAACTACAAGGATGATGATGGATGATGATGATGCAAGACCTACAAAATATACTTCATTATGATTGGATAATTAGAAATATGCCCTTAGAGTGTAAGCTATAAAAATCCCTAAAGATAAATCACTTGGATATGCCCAGTTTGGCTGGGACCCCTCATACACATGAATAAATATTTATCTTTGTAATTCTATTCAGTCAGCATGGGGCAGTTTGAAATTTTTGACAAAAGCAGGAGGCAGACGAAACCAACAGAGTGCACTTTGTTTTAGCTTTCCCCTCAACAGCATAAGTGAGATGTCACTGTGGAGCACCAAGGAGGCTACAGGAGCAGGCCAGCCTCAACCACCATGGAGGGATATTTGTCCCTAAGGAAATGCAGGAGAGCACTGACTTTCCTTGAGTGGCTGGTGGCTTGGAGGGCTAGTTCCCTGGAAGGATATTACATGGCTGTAAATAAGAGAAACTGTGATCATTGTGAAGAGGGTGATGGTGAGGAGAGGTTTCATAGAGCATGTGTGCAGGCTGTGGCTCTTTATTCTATTATATTAAATTGATTCATAAGATTCTTGATAGTCTAGGAAAACATTTTTTCCAACAAAACACCTTTTCAGATAAACACATTACAAAATATTCATTTTTGCAGTGGGAAGGCAGAAACTGCCATGCTGGTGGGAGGTGCTGTGTTGAGCAGGGAGTACTAGCAGGCCTCCCTGAAGGTCTGGTCTCTCATTAAGCCCTACAGCCAGTAATGACAACGTGCAACGAGGATACAATCATTCACAAAATATTAGAGGTCCTGATAAGCAAGATATTATTGCACCTATGCTATATCCATGGTTGTGTGTAGCAGTTTTAACAGCATGCTGAACCTGCCAATTTAGCGTCGTCCCTTGGAAACTGGTGTACAACGGATTGGTGCGGCAGATGGGGATGGCTCATGTGTTGATTAGGGGATCCAATCTGGACACGGAAGCAGTAATGAGAAGTATCAAAATGCAGCTTTGGAGAGGGGCACCTGCCTCAGTAAACCCCTTGATTATATTAGCAGTCTCAAATGCCACTGGTAATGTAGGCACCCTAGCAAACACCTTGAGGGAAATTGGGGATGTAACTTTGGAACCATCTGTGCAGGTGGTGGGTAAAGAAAAGCCAGCAAAACCGAATGGAGTTACATAATGGGTGATGAGGAAATAAATGCAGAATGGTCTTGTACAATCTGGTGTCCCATGATCCTAAATAAATGGAATCACCACATCAGAAATGTTTGCTGATGGCAAAAGTTAACAGCTCTGCAAAAGAACCATCAAATAGAGTCGGGCCCACCTGTCACCTCAAGGCAAGGCACTACCTGGAAAACACCAAGACAGCAGAAATGAACGTTCGGTAAGCTCCCCAAAATTGCTGCCACTGTAGCTTCTTACAATAAGGGAGACTGACAATGCTGTGTTCCTTTAACTCTGAAGTGGTGATCTGGGGGGATTTTACATGTGTTATCTCTCATGGATACTGGAGCTGAAGTTAGATATTACAAAGTAATATTAATAATAAATAAGTGCCATCACAGATCTGTGGATCACAGGGAAATCCAACCTCTGCCCTCTGGGCTAAGATTACCTCAACAATGGGAAATGCCACTCCATTTACCTGAATGGTGTTAACTGCCCCAATTAAAGAATACAGCTTGGGTATTGGTGTGTTGGCAGGATCTGCTTCCGGACTTCACAAGCAGAACTCATTATTCAATCTACAACCTGCTTGCATGGATTCCTGAAGTGGGAGCTTATTGTGCTCCCTGTGCCTATCAAGGTGGTGACTATAAAACATCATATTCCAGGAGGGAGGAAATTACTCAAACCATTCAGGCACTTCAAGAAGTGGGAATCATTAAAGAAACCATGACTACTTTTAATATTTGTGCCTGTTCTAAACCCAGGTGGCACTTGGAGAATGAGTAGATTTCAGAGAACTGAATAAAGTCAACCCCCGCCTCCCACCACTTGCAGCTACAGTCCCAGACATATTTACTCTCATAGAAAAAAGTAGAAAAAAATCACAGCCCTGGAAGGTGGTGATAGATCTTTCTAACGCTTTCTTTTTGATAGACTTTGCTTCAGAAAACCAAGACCAATTTTCCCTTAGCTGACAACAAAAACAATATACTTTTCAACTATTTCCTCAGGGATTAAAACACAGTCCCTCCATTTGGCACTAAATGATAGCAGCTGATGTAGCATTATGGTCAGGTACTGTTATTGTTTACCATTATATTGATGATCTATTGATTATGGAAGAGTTACAACAAGAAATTGAAGTAGCTTCCAAACTTCTGAAAGCAGATATAAAAACCTGAGGTTTGTCAATTCCTCCAAAGCAAATACAGAGCCCTAGTACTTCTGCACAGTTTTTGGGAATAGTTTAGCATGGACAGATTAGAGAAATACCAAATAAGGTAGAGCAAAAAGCCGAGTGATTTCCTCTACCAATCACACTAAAACAACTACAGACCTTCTTGGGATTTTTATTGGAGACTTTTATCTCACATCTGACAGCATTAATGTACCCTCTGCATAAATTAACTAGGAAGTAGGTTGGTTAGCAGTCAGGGAAACAACCACAAGAACCCTTTGATGCCTCTAAAAATGCTTTGATTGAGCATGTGCAGTTATACACTCCTAGGCAAGGACATCTTTTCAAATTAAAAGTAAGGATTCTAGATGATATTGTCTTGTAGGGATTGTGGCAGATGATTGGGCTGAAAAATCAGAAAGAACCTGGAGGATTTTGGTCCAAGCATTGCAAGGCTCTGCTATACATTATACCTCAATGGAAAAACAAATTTTAGCCATAGTTTGGACCCTACAAATAACTGAAAGAATCACAGGCCACTATACTGTGACTGTACACACCACCATACCTGTTCAGGGGCAGGTTACTGATGATTATGGTAGGGCCCATGCAGGGGTAGCTCAAGCAGACATGTAATGGAAGTGGAAACGTTATTTACAGCAATGATTTCTACTAGGAAGACCACATGTAATCACTCCATATGCCACTCTTCTAGGAATTGTATAATTTAATTATATGCCCACACTAGGGGAAGCTCTTCCCCTTGGAGATAACCCTACATGTCCTGTGGAGGAAGCTCCCCTTTATGACAAGTTAATAAAAGAGCACAAAAAAGGATGCCTGGTTATCCTATGGAAGTGCAAACATTCAAGTCAACTGGACAAAGACAGTGGAGAACAGTTGCATTTGCTCTGGTTCCAGGAATGATATTATGGCAAACAGGTGTACAGGTGTTGCATGCAGTGATGGATAAATTGCATTCTAGCCCGTCCTCAGAGATGAGAGGGGCTAGAGGTGGCTGAAAGTACCTCTTAATAGCTAGACCAACTGTTACTGTGACTACAGGTCTGACACTAGATGCACAAATAGCACAGTTTATTTGTATGCAACATATACAGATTCTTTAAAATTGCCAGCAAGAAATGCACTAAGCTGCAGACAAGCTCTATAGCTCTGAAATACAATGGCAATCACAAGCTTGATTTCCCAGAAAAGCACTTGGTGTAGACAAGGTCCCAAATCTTACCAAACAGCGTTCCTTCTGGGAGGGTGAGGAGGTCAAACCTGTTGATCTGTCCCTATGATTTGGTGTTGAACTCTCATTCCCAAGTTAGGTCCAAAACCAGGGTAATATTTATATCTTGCTATCTACTCTTGTGCAAAGCACCGGAGTGGGACTGTGGTCAAGCCATTGTTCCTTGTGGTAAGCCGTAGCAGTGGCACAAAACATTTGTGACTTCCTTGGTAACTTCTGCAAGCATCAGATAACTGCTGTGGTAATTAGGAGAATGGAACCACATAGCCTCCACTCTGCTCCACATTCCTCCTTGGTGCCATTACAACACAGACCACCAGACCTTCACCTGGCCTGTGTGCCTCTCCTAGTCACCAGATGTTTGTCAACAATATCGAGCTTTCTAATTTTCTACTGTTTTATGTTTCCAACAACAGACATCTATCTAATCAGTGGGCTGAATTTGTTGAATTTGCAGCACCTTTTGGCAGCATCGTGGAAGGGAAGGCACATTTCTTATACTCTGACAGCTGGATCACCACTCATAATGTGGTTGCCCTGCTGGGCCCAGGAGGACTGGCATGCACAAAATTACCCTAGATGGTGATACCATACCAATATGGAAAAGAAAAACTCTTTTAAGACTGGTTTTGGAGTTTTAGAAAGCAGACATTCTTCATTGCAACACTGGATGCACAAGACATAGTTCTTCCTAACATGCAAACCATAAGGCATTCTTCATGCTATATTTATACAGAAAATTGTCAGAGTTAGTAAGTCATTGAACCCACCCTCCTTATAGTGATTGGTTAGTGATTTACATCCAATTGTAATAATGCTGACTACATACTTCCACTACTACCCATGCTCAGGGGAAGGGTCTTCACCTGAGCAGGGGTCTTTTTGACCTATAGGTGTGATTTTTAGTATTATAATGAGGGTAGTTAAGCTAAAGTTGACGCAAGACTTAAATTTTTCTGCCAAGTTGGCAGTGTACAACTGATTAACATCTTCAAGGCTTAGTTGTTCTGGGATGTTCCTGCTAAAAGATAACAAGTAGGAACATAGCTCATTAAAAATGGCCATATAAGGCCTAACAGAATGATTTTCTTATCAGTTCTTGTCACAGGCCATAAGCATCAGATGCTATAAGGATGTTGTGCAAGTTAGCCCGTACCTTTGCTTCTTCCTTATTTTCAAGGCCCTGCTTGAATAATTGTTGTCTCTATACCATACTCTTCAACAATCTTAGTTCTGTATTGATACGGCATCAATGGGGGCAGATACATGGCAACAAATTTGGCAATATGTACAAAGGTATCCTTTGAAAGTAAGGCATGACTCAGCTCATCAAAAAGACGATTCACTTAAGGCACAAAATAATAGGGAAGTAGATGACATGACCTCTGTGGAAGTTCGTGCTCAAGCTATAAATGCACATGTATCTTGTGGACATTGATCAGCTCATACTGTGCGTGCATACAACATTACTCAGAATCAAACCCCTCTGCCATTACATGTTTATAAAGCATGTGCACTTAATTGTACTATTTATATGCAGCTACATTTAAGGGCATTATATAGGCCACGGGGAAAGATAAAATGGGGTCAGTGGGCCTTGAACGCCTGGCAGGTCAATTACATGGGCCTTCTACCTCCATTGAGGGAGTGGTGACATCTATTTACCTCTGTGGATACAATGTCAGGACTGTTTTTTGCTAAACCCACCAAATATGCTAATCAATATAACACAGTTGAAGCGCCCACAAACATTTTGGTATACTTTCTCATCCTCTCATCCTTTGACAATGGATGGGGCCAGCACAAAGGACATAGAAACCAAGTTAAAGAAGTGATTTTATCTTTACTTGCATTTAAAGCAATAAAATGATGAGTGAAATAACACAGCAAGAATAGAACAAAATAAGGTAATACACCTAATCATAGGTTAACTGTAGTGATTAAAAAACATTTATCACCAATTGCCCTAATACTTTACCATCATCCAGATCTGCAATCACTGGAGAGCCCCGGTTGCAGCAAGGATTTGAAGAACCTTTCCTAGCACTCAGGAGCTCCTATGCAGTGCGTCCACTTGTAGATGAGGTCTCCAAAGTCGCTTCAAGAGGGCCCAGCTTTTATATAGTTGAATTTACAAGATTACATAACTTCAAGTGCAGAAACATCTGTTTTCATCCTCCTTTTGGATTCCACCCAATGCCTGGCCAGGGCTCAAGGAGGAACGACAGAAGTTTCTCTGTCTATTTGGCTTTTGAACACATATTTCTCAACAAGGCCAGATGTCTGGTTTCAAGGACTTGCAACATGCCCCTAAATAAAGATACACTACTGGTTACTGTTACACAATAAGTGTTACAACATATCTTTAAAAATCAGCATCAAAATGTATATTCATGTTAAACTAGCAAAATATAGACAAATATTTTATTGCATGTGTGGTATACTGTTTAGTTGTGAGAATCATCTAGAGGTCAACTTTGGTTCAGGGCATATTGTTCAGGCCTTAGTACTTCACCTGTCCAGCTGAGGAGGGGAGTGATAGAGCAGCTTTGGTGGTCACCTGGCATCTATCCAACTAGGTTCAGCCCACCACAGTGACTAAAGAACACACTTTAGTGGACATAGTCTCCAAGACTGAGCTCAAGGGCTACGCATAGATTAGATATTCCACATTGCCTACCATCTCCAAGACAATGGCTTGATTGAAAGAATAAATAGGGTGTTGAAAGAAAAAAAAAAATCTAACCAGTACTAAAACTTTATAACATTCTATGATTCTATGAACATTGGATTTCACATCTTACTAAAGCATGTTTTTTTGTTAGACAGAATGTTCATAATCAAACACCCTGTGATAGTATTACAAAACCTCCAGTACAAAACATGGTGAGAACTCAAGTTCTTCCAGATGATATCTCTCCCAGATATTAAGTACAGGGGAGACAGAATTGTTTACACTGACAGATTGTGTAGTGGAATCGTGAACTATTGGTCTAGACATGAAAATTAATGTAATAACCCCTGATAATGCTGTACCTCAACTTCTCCTCTAATTTTACATCCTCTGTTGATACAAGATTCTCAAGTTCTTGTATTATATATTTGTATAGGTAATCCTGCTCTGGCAGGGGGGTTGGACTAGATGATCTTTCGAGGTCCCTTCCAGTCCCTGACGTTCTGTGATTGTATTTCAGGTATCTTTGACAAATACCTGTGCTCTGACAAACACCTTCTTATCTAGGGGTGATTGGTTTTGGGGTTTTTTTCAAAGCTATCTACTGGTGGTGTCTGGCTAGCAGAGAGGTTAAATTCCCAGACAGAATGAGTGGGACAGCTGATTCAAAGCATACCTCTACAATTACATTTATTTCTTTTTCTATCTATTTAGTATATGCCTCTAAATTACCCTGCTCTTCACTCTGCAAGCTCAAATGGACACTTCCAGCTTCGCCAGTCCCAGCAGAAGTGGTCTGCTGAGTGAAGGGGTGGAATGTAGGTTAATTCCAGAAGATCGATGAGGATTATAAACACACTCAAGTGACATGCAGCTGGGGTGTAGGAAATTACATATATCATAGTAATTGTGGTTTACCCTTGTGTGCTTGACAGTAAAATATCTGTGTTTAGGTAACATCAGCATATGATAGACTTAAAGGCACCTTATCAGACATGCTTGAAATTCCAGCCCCGCTACAGAGAAGGTCAGAGCACAGGGGTAAACTATCCCTGCATAAATCCTTGATAAACAGGAGAAAACATCAGGGTCAGTGTTCCTCCAGTTTGTGTGTCCGTGTCGGTGCTGCTTCAGGGACCCCCTGGTTGAAGGTAAGAAAAATACACTCCACATTCATCCATGGTTTTGTGGTTGTTCCTGTGTCCTGTCTGTGCTGACTCACACACATCTCCAGATGTGCTTGGCTTTCCTAACCCCTATCCCTGAACACTTTGACAGCATTCTCTATTCCTTCTGGGTTGCCTCTCCTTGCTTTCACCTCTTGTTTGCTTCCTTTTCATGCTTGAGTTCAGTCAGGATCTCCTTGTTGGCCTATGTGAGTCCTCCTGCCACTTTTTCCTGCACATCAGGTTGGACAATTCTTGAGCTTGTAGGAAGTGATTCCTCACAGGAAAAAAAACCCCAAAACAACAAACCTAACAACAATTAGCTGTCCTTCCTGGACTTCTCTTCAGGATCATATCAAATGGATTAATCTAAGTAAATCCCTGAATAGGCTCAAGTCCATCCCCTTGACGTTCAGGGCCACGATCCTGATTTTTGCCTTTTCTCCTTTCATGATCCAGAACTCCATTTCAAGACTGCCTCAATGTCTTGGTTTGAAAGACAGGTGTCTGCCAAGGAAGGCAGGAGCCCCCCTTGGAATGGAAAATGCACCCCCCTTCCCTCCGAATGCTTATAATTTTGAAATTAAGGGGCTTTCAGGCAAAGATGAGGAATAGGAATAACCGTTCTTTACTAGATTATATATATATATAAACAAGGCAAACAAACAACAATAACTATGGTAGTAACAGCAAACAGCGCCAGGAACCCAGTGCCAACCTCTCGGGGGCTCCTGGGGAGCAGGGAGGGCGCGATGGTCTCCCCGCCGCTCCGGAGCCAGCTCAGGCCTCACGGGGCAATGGCTGACAAAAAGCCCGCTTCACAAACCCTCTTGGGCAGCCAATCCCGGTGCCCAGCAGGGTCCCCGGGAGACAGCAGGGGTAGAAGGAGAAGCAGGAGACGCAGCGGGGACAACCTCTCTCCAAGCTGATCCCGGTGTCCAGCAGGGTCCCCGGGAGACAGCAGGGGCAGAAGGCGAGCAGGAGACGCAGTGGGAACGACTTCTCTCCATCACAAGGGCGGCCTCTCTCCCCTTCGAATGCAGGGAGAAAAAACAAGAGCCCCAGGGGCTCCACCCAACCCCCTTTATTCGGCTGGCTGGACCCCTCCCCCTGTGTCCAGGTCCTTTTGTCCCTCTTAAGTACAGCAATTTATCTCCTTGAGGAACAAGTATGGGAAAATTCTTTAAGAGGAAAAGCAAAACGAAAGAACTCCCCAAAACCCCAACATTCAGTCTTTACATCCCGAACTGGGAGTCCACCTTGCCTGTAAGGATCACTGTGAGCAGATCACCTCCCCTCATCAGTTCCTCAACCTCCTATGTTGTCATCCAGGCACTTAGGTCTGTTGGATTGCTTGTGCCCTGCAACAGACACTGGAGTGGCTGAAATCTCCTGTTAAGTCCAGGGCCTACAAATATGGGACCTCTAGTTGACCAAGGAAGGCTTCTTCTAAAACTTCATCCTGAAGAGGTTGTATTGAGCAGCACATTGCCTGTGTTGGTGTACCCATTAATTCTCAGCCATAAACTCTCATCTGGCTAGTTTTCTGGCCCTAAGCAGGGCTCCATGCAATCCCATTGCCCTCTCCCATAAAAAGCAACTTCCCCTTCTCACCTTCTTCCTGGGTTCAGTTTGGGTTAATTATCACAAGCAGCTACTGGCACAAGTAGTTGGGAGGGGCCACAGCTGGGATAAGCAACAGAGCCAGGCAATGGCATATTCAATACCATACTGAATCATGCACCTGTAGAAGGGGAAGGCTTGCCTTGTTTCAGCATATAGCTTCAGTGATGCTGGAGCAGAAAAAAATTGTCATCCCAGGCACAGGTATCACTTGCTTTCTATGTCATTTCATTAGTGCTATCATTAGTACTATTGTTTTTCTTCTCTGTGTTGTTTTATTAAACTGTCCTTATCTCAGCCCATTGGGTCTCATCATTTTTCTTCCTCACAGTTTTCCTTCCCATCCCACAGGAGAGGGTGTGGGTGTGTGGGGGAAATGGTGGATGAGAAGCTGCATGGTGTTTAGCTGTCAGCAGAAGCTAAACCATGACACCTTCCTAGCCTGTCCTTCCTGACAAGCCTGTATCCATCTGTTGAAATACTCCAGCCACATGAGATAGCCCACCCTGTCTCCATGACCCCAATGATACTGTAGTCCTATAACTGCACATTTCTCTCATCACTCCCATTTGTTCCCCATGTTGGATCCATTAGTATACAGACACTTCAGAGAAGTACCCAATCATACTGACTTCCTAGAACAGGTACAAAACTATTTGCTACTATACTGTTCTTTAGACACTTGTTTGTACACTTGTGGTTGGGTGACACCACTTCAGCTGTATTTAGTTGATGGTAAAGTTGATTCTGTTCATGTGAGCCCACACCCTTTGCTTGATAACCTGATCCATTACTTGACCGTCATCTTTTCTTTCCCCTGTCATTCCTAGTTTTAAGCTTTTTTTGTGAGGCTGACCATCCTGTTGGTAAAGATGCTCCCCCCAAACTTAGTCCAGTGGATACCAGCTCTTCCAAGCTGTATTCAGTCCTCAAACAGCATGCCATGCTCATGGAAACCAAATTCCCATCTTTGTTGACTAGCAGTGCTGAGGAGATACCAGATGATCACTTGATACATATATATAGCTCTGGTGTGATGGTCGAGGGCATATTTGATAATTCCAGTTCTCCCCAATAATATTATTGATGCCCACATGAAAAAACAACAGGGAACAATCATCAGAGAGTCGAGAAGCCTCTGTAGGTTCTCCATGTTGTCATAAATAAGATTTCCTGGATAGCAGCAAAGCTTCCCAGACAATAGGTCATCAGACAGACCTATTCCCTACAGTAGAGATGTCACCATCTACTAGCACTTAGTGCTTCCTTCTCATTCTCCTGCATTGCTTAGGCTCAGACAGCTCTGATGTTTCATGTGTCAGAGATCCCAGCCTCTTTTCTTCAACGATAGTACTAAATACATTTTGTAGTTACAAATATTCAGGCAGAGCACGAGTCTCCCTCCTAGCACCAGGACTCACCAGCTTCCAGCTTTCACTGTTCTGGGAAATCTCTACTTCCTACCCGCATAGACTCAGCCGTCCTTTCCTTCAGTACATAGCTCCATGGTTTCTTGAAACTGCAGGGTCTCAGAGAGGAACCAGTCGGTCTCTTTCATAGTCTCTCATCATGTAGAGCATGTTGACCTTCTCCTGCAGTTCCTTTGTGTAATGAAACTCCTAAAAACTGTATACTGCCTTTCAAGCTAAAGGAAGAGCTTTCTCTACTCCAGACCAGCACCTTTTTAAGCTCTGTCTAGGTTGAGACCTCCAGCATTACAGGTGAAATTTTACCAACAGCCGCTGAGAACAGTATCATGTAGTACACACCCACCACTGCTGAGAAAGTGTGTGCAGTTCTGAGATAAGACACTAGGCCCTCCTACACTAACTGAACTCAAAGACCTATGCTTTAGGCCCAGCTCTTATATTGGCCTCTCCTGAACACAGGCTGAAAGGCTGCCAGACCCTCCCTAATTGGTGTCAGCAAAACCTCCAAGGATCCTTCAATCAAGGACAGCTGATAGAGGTCTTTAGCCCTGCTAGACCTTGCTTGAAGTCAAGGCCTCCTGTAGTTACCTATTCTCAACAACAGCAGCAGGCACCCTCAGGCTCCTCAAAGACTTCTGAAAAGGGTTCCCAGAGGTCCTGCGACAAAGATCCCAGAGGAACGTCCCAGAAAATCAAGAAGCAAGAACTCAGAAACTGCTGTGCCAACTATTCACTGCCTCTTTTAGCTGCGCTTACCAAGGAAGATTTTTGTGACTATTAGTTTTTATGAACAATTGCTATTGCTCAGTATTAATGTGACTGAAAATTGAGTTGGCAAGGAACAAGGTACCAAAATGCATGTTGGAATAGTAATTTAGAAAAAAAAGCCAGTCCCTGTTGAAGAGGAAGAGTGTGTCATAGCAATCCATTCCAGTAGATACAATTTTTATTTTGAACTCTGTGTAAGAGTGCACCTATGTCACCATGCCAGCTGCTGCTGTGATAGTGGGAATGCCTGCAGTTTTTCTGCTAGTGAGAGGAGTAATATCTTGGCCAAAAGTTAAGTACAGAGGCCAAGAGCAGTAAGTTGTGACAAACAGGACCGTGGAGCAAGAACTGAGCAGGAGCTGGGTTGACAACTGACAGGAGAACATGTAGCAGGAACAAAAGGTGTAATAGTGTATTGATAAAACTGACTGGTATCTGTTTCATATCTTATGGCTTGACAGCTTTATAGGCCTTGGCTCGTCTTGTATGGCCTTGATCCCTGTAGATAAGAGAAACTAACTCTAAACAAAGCAGGAACTCACTATTAATAAAGAAATGCTACCAGATATAAGCTGGACCATGCCAGTTCTGAAGTTAGCAGCCTACGAAATGTCACCAGTTTGAACCAAAGGTGAAAAGTACACTGCGAGGAAGACTGGCAGCCTTCCTCCGGAAAACCCTGGCCCATGACTACCAGATGGCAGTGCACAAGCGTCAATGGGAGGAGACCTATGGTAATGAGTTCCCGGAACTGATTATAATAATATAGCCCCATCTTCAGAGATATAGTGAATATGTAAATAACTCTGTTGAATATGTATTATTTAGTGTAATAAATACCTGCTCACTTGACACTTTGGTGTGCAAGCTTGGAGGAGTGATCTCCCTTTCAAACCAGTGCCGCAATAAACATACCTGCTTTATAACACTTTGTGGGTTGTAAACTTTGTTTCTGCATGTGAGTATAGTGGGAACCATATCAGAAGACATTGTGTTGTCCCAGATCTGAGTTCTTTACCTGGTGTGCAGAAAACCAATCAACACACAGCATCGAGATACTTGTTGTATTCCAGTTCTGCACAGAAAAGGGTGCTAGGCAGTAATTCACAGCGCTAGCACACCCCAGGAATCACAGAGGGTCTTACGTGAAAAAAGGTAACTAAAGAAAAACCGTGCCAGAATACTTGATTGGTTACCTACAATTATATTACAAAAGTTCATTTGTGCATATCTTGACTCCTATCCAGCTCATTGTACTAAAGTAATCCCACCATGACATAAAAAGTCCCCTCCTAGAGGTGTGGTTTTTATTATTATTATATATTATAATTGGGTTAAGGTAACTGAAAGTTACATCTTGATTCTATCATCAATCACAAAGTCTTTGATCAACCTTGCGTTCTGTAACAGTTTCTACCCAAACCTTATAAAAGCAATGCTCAGACCTCATGCTAACTAGAAACTAATTGCAGAGTTCTGGTCTTGGGGACCTTTTGTTCTAGTTGCCATGGTCACCACACAGCCTTTTCATGGTTGCCTAACTTTGTAATTCCATGCTTGTCTGATTTTGGCCATTTTTAACTTTTTCTTGACACCATTTATAATGAGGTGTTAGTGATCCTTAGGTATATGCAACTATGACTATGCACCTGGTGCATATGTAGCACTGAAAGTCCTGCTCCACTTAGCACTGAATGACCCAATCTGCTTTGGGCAGCAGCCACAATGCATGTATAGGTGGTCCTGTTTGATGTTTTAACATATATGAGCTGTCCTTCATAGACATTTCTTATTCTTTGAGCAACAGATTAATGGTTGTATTGTGAGGAAAAAGACTGGTCTGAACAGTAATGAAGTCTGACAACACCGTATAAAACAAAGCTTTACTGAGGCAGTGAGAAAGATGAACAACTTGGTCTAGTGGGAGGTGTCCCTGCCCATGCAGGGGGATTAGAACTAGATGATTTTCAAGGTCGCTTCCAACTCAAACCATTTTATGATTCTAGGAGCAACAATGTGCCCATACAGCAACTCACCCAATCACCAGCAGCAAACATGGGATCATGAGCAATGCTGTGGCTCCAGCAGACCGTCAGGGACACTTGGCATCCTGGTCATCTGTTATCCACATCCAATTGTATGAATGCCTTTTGAACGTGGGTAAGAGCCTCACTACCCCATGGCTTCACCAATGGCTGTGTGATCACAGAGAAACTTACCTCATGAGAGTAATGCAGATGGCATCCTGCCTATGCTGCCAAGAGAGAGAGCTAAGTGAGCTCTCTACAGCCATCACAAAAGCCACTTGCACACAAGCCATGAACGAATGAGGACCCCATGATGTCACACTATCTGCTATAGTAGATTTCACAATGTTAAAACCACTGATCAGGGGAGCCCTAATGATTCTTAAACCCCATCTAGTTGCAAAATAGGGAGAGATTAAAAGAGATACTGAATATAATAAAAAAAAAAAAAACCCAAACCAAAGCAGGAGAGTAATCATAGAATTGGTTGGAACAGACCTTCAAGATCATAAAGTCCAACTGTTAACCCAGCACTGCCAGGTCATCACTAAACCATGTACCCTAGCACCACATCTATAATGCTCATAAACAACTCATAGATGGGTAGAATTAATGCATGGCATTGCTAAAGTCATGAAATCTGCTGCAGCGATGCACCAGCTGAAAAACAAAACCTGAAGCCCCAAGGAGATCACAAAGCAAAACCCATGAAAGAAGGGAACAGAAACTAGATCAACGGTAAAGAAATTTAAAAGCCTGCAGACAGAATCTCAAGAATAGAGGAATTAATTCAGGAGGAATGCATTACTTCTAGGCATTCCCAGAACCACTTTTCAAGGTCAGCCTACTGTCATTATCTTGTCTGAGGGATGTATTCCAGAGACTAGATAACGGTGAAAGGAAGAAATGTGTTTCAGGCTTATCAGCAGACAAGTGTGATGGCCTATACATTTTAATTCCAGTTGGTCCTCAGAGAAGTTCTTAATAGATATAGGAGCCCAAATTTCAATACTAACACAACATGCCCAGAAGCTGGGTATGGGATCCAGATGACAAAGAGTTAAGATTACCGGTGTGAGTGGAACGAATGTTGTGTATCAAACTGCTGAGGTCAGTTTATGGTGAGAAATGCATGTGGATGACTCTCTTTGCAATTAAAGTTCACCAAGAAATTGTGCCTGCCAGGTCCCAACCACAGGAGAAATCGGGAGGTTACAATGTGGGCACTTTGCACAGCCCTTGTGTCGCTTATACTGGGAGCAGAGAGACGCAGCAACACATAAATTCAGCAAGAGAAGGCAAAAGAAGCAACTTTATTAATTTATAACTCCATTATATATATACCGTAGCCCCGTAGGGCAATTGGTCAGTGATCACCCAGCTCCTAGGGTGATTGGCTAAAGTCCTACAGCACCCATTTAAAAATATTTTTCCAATGTACCATAAACAGAACTTAGCAAAACACCACGTGTTAGTCTAGCTTACAAAAAATATCCTACTGTTTTTCATAACACTGGTGAGAAAGGCAGGATTCTCACCGAATGTTGTGAGAACCTAAGAAAATCCCTCTGCTAGCAGCTTTTCAGCATCCACACCCCTGCACTCCCTGATTCAAAAATTACTAATGGATTGCAATATCCCATTTCTACTGCAGCACAAAGTGGAATTTCTGAAATCATAGCTCACTGGAGAAAAGAAAATTTATCTCCAGAACCCACTCCCCGTATAACCCACCTATCTGGTCAGTTTGGAAACCAGACAGAAGGTGGCGTTTAACATTTGACTCTCAGTGCCTGAATGCCAGTGTAACTCCACTGCGATGGGGAGGAACAGCTTTGGAACAGCTGCTATATCAAACATCGCAAACTTAACAGGTACTTTGCACGCATCTTCACATCCATGAGTGGTTGTACCAGATACAAAAGATATGTTCTTTATGGTTCCCTTGAAGGAAAAGGATAAAGAGAAGTCTGCTTTTGCTTGGAAGGGAATACAATGTACCTTTAGCAGGCTCCCACAGGGATATAAATGTTCACTCACAATTGCTCATGCTGAACTTGCCGAACTTTTACACGGTCTCACTCCCCCAAGATGTGAAACTGTACCACTACATAGATGATATTCTTATTGGAGAAACTTCCTCTGAGAAGGTGGGGGAAGCAGCAGCAGCAGCAGTAGCAGCAGCAGCAGCAGCAGCAGTATAGCAAGTGCTAAATAAAGCAGAAATTGAGATACCACCTGGAAAATGTCAGGGACCAAGTAAAGAAGTAAAATTCTTAGGTAATTTATGGATAGTAGTGATTCCTCCAAATGTCTTAAGAAAACCGAAGGGCTGCAAACGGCCCAGTCAAGGAAGGAGTTACAAAAATTAATGGGAACTTTAGGATATTGGAAAAATCACATACCTGGATTTTATATCATTTCCCATCCATTATACTTGGTTTTACAGAAAGGCAGACCCTGAGAGTGGAAGCAAGAACATAAAAAGGCAGTCAGAACTCTAACTGAAGAATTAAAAACATAGCAGTCACCAGGATCAGTACACTTCCATGGTCCTATTATAGCCAAAAGGGGGTTTGCTGAAAAGGTGCTTACTGTAACCTGTTTCAAAGTAACCCTGGTGGGCCAAAAATCCTTTATTGTTTAGCTCAACCACATTTAAATAAACAGAACAATGACACTCTGAACGGGAAAATGGATTTTTATCTTTAGTCTGAGCAGTTAAACAAGTAGAGGAAATAAATCAGGGACAACCTGTGTAAACCAGAGGACCATGTAATTTACTAGAAGCAATACTAAAAGTGACTGCTCCCCCAGAAAGAGTAGCACAAAACCCTACTATCAGAAAATGGCATGCTTACCCAACAGGAGTTGCAGGGAATACGCAATCAACTGAGGCACACACTAAGGCTTCCAAACTGCAGAGGCCCATAAACACAGACCCTTTAGCATCAAAACAACCTTTTAAACTTCACCCATTCTCGATGGACTGCCCCTCACTGAGGGTATACCAACAGAAAACATTTGTTTTACAGGTGCTTTATCAGAAAGGGTAAATAGTAAATGGCAATATAAGGTCATTGTGCTAGATACTACCACTGGCAATCAGGTGGTAGAAGAAGATGAAGGCAGTGCATGAGTAGGATAAATACAAGCAGTTGTTTTGGCATCACAGAATGGAGCAAAAATCATATATGTGGACTCTTAGGCTGCGTGGTCTGAGGTCACCCAATGGTTCTGTCAATGGGAAACCTTGAACTGGAGAGTAAATATATACTTAGACTGGAGAAGCAAAGAATGGCAATTATTACCAGACATAGCCAGAAAAAAAACCATTTCAGGATGGGATGGATAAAACCTGACACAAAGTGGAATCAAATGGTAGATGTTGGTCAGTAGCCGGCTGAACATGAGCCAGCAGTGTGCCCAGGTGGCCAAGAAGGCCAATGGCATTCTGGCCTGTATCAGAAACGGTGTGACCAGTAGGAGTAGGGAGGTGATCGTACCCCTATATTCAGCACTTGTGAGACTGCACCTCGAGTACTGTGTCCAGTTTTGGTCACCACAGTACAGGAGGGACATAGAGGTGCTGGAGTGAGTGCAGAGAAGGGCAACAAAGCTGGTGAAAGGGCTGGAAAGCATGCCCTATGGAAGAGCATCTGAGGGAACTGGGTTTGTTTAGTCTAGAGAAGAGGAGGCTGAGAGTAGACCTTATTGCCCTCTACAACTACCTAAATGGAGGTTGTAGAGAGGCTGGTGTTGGTCTCTTCTCTCAAATTAGTAATGATAGGACGAAGGGAAATGGACTTAAGTTGTGTCAGGGGAGGTTTAGATTAGATATTAGGAGGAAATTCTTCACTGAGAGGGTGGTTAGGCACTAGAACAGGCTGCCCACGGAGGTGGTGGAGTCTCCATCCCCGGAGGTGTTTAAAAACCGAATAGATGTGGAGCTTGAGGATATGGTGTAGAGAAATGCTAGGACAAAGGTTGGACTTGATGACCCTGGAGGTCCTTTCCAACCATAATGATTCTATGATTCTATGAGCTAATTAAAATTAGGAAAATCACCAGGGAGAATGGTTACATCAAAACCTAGGCAACACAGGTAAAGCAGCACTCTACTTTGCTTCACAGAGTAAAAGCTGTCCTGTACACAGAAAAACTTGTGAAACTACTCTTACAGAATGTTCCCAGAGTAGATTAAAATTCCAGTCAGAACACCCTGATAAAGCACCACCTCTACATATCAACGAAGGGTAAACTTTATGGACTACATGGCAAATTGATTATATCAGACCATTCAGATTGTCAATGGGATATTGACACATCCTCACAGGGGTGGAAGTACTCTCTAGCTTGCTTGTCTTGCTGACTAATTGTCAGAAAGACAATGGGCAAAATATGGTGCAAGGGCTATCATTTCCGTTCTCAAATCTACCTACTCCTAATGTTATCCAAAATGATAATGGCTCAGGTTTTTGTTGGTTTTTTGGGTTTTTTTCATAAAGAAGTGCAAGACTGGGTGAACCAAGAGGAAATTAAATCGGTATTCTAAATCTCACACTACCCTCAGTCATATGGGATGTTAGAAAGAGTTCATGGCTTATTGAAAAGGAATCTCAAACCACAGGAGTCTCAATGGGTTACAAGACTTCCCAGAGTACTTCATCAATTAAATAATCCATATAAGCCCACTGGAAGCCCTGTAAACTGAGCATTCTTTGTGAAAACTCAGCTTAGTGCTCCACTTACTGGGAAAAGAGAGTATGCAATGACACTACAGCCAGGAAAACCTGTGATGATTAATCTACCATCCATCAATACTGTGCCTATGACTTTAACTAAATTTTGTGGGCCACTTGCCTGGGAAGACACTGATAGCAGTGGTGCAAAGTATAGAATTAGTGCACAATCAATTTTCCTTTCTTTTTAACTGTGTAACCTGTTGTGGCAGTTGCACACACCCTGATGAAGAAAAACCATCGACACAAGATTTGCTAACTCTGGTAAAAATATAAACCCATCTGCTTACTGTGCTTGTTCAGGCACACATCTGCTAACTTGGGTAACTACATCTGCTAATTTTGGTCACACCACAGTTACACAACTGGCTATTGTTAGACCTACATCTCAGCCAAAAGACCTTCAGCCAGTGAAGACAAACATGACTATATTTTTGACCACAGATCAGATTCAACTAGGGTATAAATGGGGTCCCACTGTTGTCCAAAAAGCAGACTTGTTACCCAGCGTGCAACAGACACACTTATCACACTTACACACTCAGGAGAGATATTGTTCATTCAGGCCTTGGTTCTTGGCGGTAATTCCACAAATCAAGCACACCCAGTAGGACTTTTCATGCTATATGTATATACAAGAAATAATGGAACCTTCCCCTCAGTAACCAGTTGGTTATTGATTCAAAGATCAGAGCTTCTAGCACTTTCTAATACTCCTCACCAAAGTGGGAGGCTGCGTGTGGCTGGGCAAGGATTCCGAGATAAACTCAATAGCAACATAGTGTTATTAAGCAGGTATTCTTTATTGCAGTGCTGGACACACAGGGGATCACTCCTCCAAACATACATACTGACGTATGCTAGGTACCTAGTTTATATGCAGGCTAAGCATACATGTTCATTATATTTCCTGGAAAGGGCAATCTTATGCTAATGGGTTCCTGGAACTCATTTACATAGTCCGAGCATGGGTAATAACATTAGGGTTAAGGTCTTCTCTCCCTCCAGTGGTCTTTAAAGACCTCTGGTGGTTGTTTACTTCATCTTCTCTTCTTCATTACTGTGTCCTTTTGGTGACCTATAGTCTAAAATTCTTATTCTTGACACAAAACCGGTTCTTGTCTGTTCAGCATGCTCGTGTGCCTTGAGACGTCCTGTTTTCCTGTTCCTGGAGATAACCACTATCTACAAGGCTATAAACTTCACAGTATGCCCATACTATATGATTACCCACTCGTTGTTTGTTTAAAGATCCGTAAAACTCCATCAGACATCTTGTCTCCTGCCTTCATTACACATTTATATATAATTATAATTTCAGCTGTCTCATTCTACTTGCTGTAGTGCATGCTCAGGGGAAGGGTCTTCACCTGGGTAAGGGTCTTTTTGACCTGTGGGTGTGATTTTTAATATTATAATGAATGTAGTTCAGCTGAGGATACATGGACTGTAAACTCTCTTGCCAAGTTGGTGTTACACATGGAACACTCTAAGATACTGATCAGGGGTAGTTAAATGTCCATTTGTTCCCAGGTCCTGATGTTCCGGCTATTGTTCAATGTCTTCCATACAGACCATCAATCCAGTACAAGCACAAGAAGTTTCATTAAACTCCTATGTCTTACAGGTTAACTATTAATCTTGTATATGCAGTACAGTTTTAATTAAATTCCTACTCCTGCATCTGGTTCTAATTATTATACCAAAATCCTTTGATCCTATATCACCACTGCAGGACAAATTGAGCTGATCCTCCTTGGAATGGTGTTTTTTTCCCTTGGGTTGGGACACCTGCCTGAGCAACTCCTCAAGGGTGAGAGCCCTAATCTTGATTGGTGAGTGACACACATTTTGGATTAGTTGCTTTCTAGAACTCACATTTAAGTCAGATGGGTAGTATTTTAATTCTGCTTGGCATCTGGAACCTATACTTTACTAACTTTGTTGGAGTACTAAATGATTTTTTATTAGATTAAATTTCTTTTGAACTTATAACCTTCCTAAGTTAATTTTGTAAGCCTTTGCAACATATGTTCAGACTCTCCCCACTGAAATAAGTCTCTGTTTTCTCTTACAGCATGCTGCAGTATGGCAAACAGAAATGCTGTGTTCATGTTACTATAAACTGAGCACAACAACAAATGATTTAAACAAATTATAGCATCCAATGAGGTCTTTTCTATGAACACTGGGAACTAACCAATGAATCATAGAATCATAGAATGTATTGGGTTGGAAGGGGCCTCTAAAGATCATCTAGTCTGATGCCCCTGCAATAAGCAGGGACATAGCTAACTAGGTCAAGCTGCTCAGAGACTCATTAAGCCTGGCCTTGAATTTCTCTAGGGATGGGGCCTCCACCACCTCTCTGTGCAACCTATTCCAGTGATCTATCACCCTCATATTAAGGAACTTTTTCCTAATGTCTAACTTAAATTTACCCTTTTCTAGCTTAAAGCCATTACTCTTTGTCCTATCACTACAAACCCTTGTGAATAGACCCTCCCCTGCTTTCTTATAGGCACCTTTCAGGTACTGGAAGGTGACTGTAAGGTCCCCCCAGAGCCTCCTCTTCTCCATGCTGAACAACCCCAATTCTCTCAGCCTGTCTTCATAGGGGAGATGTTGCAGCCTTCTAATCATTTTTGCGACCCTCCTCTGGACACACTCCAACAGGTCCCCGTTCTTCTTCTGCTGGGGGCTCAAGAGATGAACACAGTACTCCAGGTGGGTTCTTACCAGGGCAGAGTGGAGGGGAAGGATCACCTCTCTCAATCTGCTGCACTTCTGCACTTCTTTTGGTGCAGCCCAGGATTCGATTGGCCGTCTGGGCTGCCATTACGCATTGGTGGCTCATGTCCAGATTTTCATTCACTAGTACCCCTAGGTCTTTTTTCAAAGGGCTGCTCACTAGCATGTCCTCTCCCAGCCTATATTGATAATACTGGTTGCCCTGGCCCAGGTGCAGGACCCTGCACTTGTCCTTGTTGAACCTCATGAGGTTCACCTGAGCCCACCTCTCCAGTCTATCCAGGTCCCTCTGGATGGTGTCCTGTACATGGCATATCATCTGCACCACTAAAGTTGCTGAGGCGCACTCAATGCCACTGTCTATGTCATTAATGAAGCCAGTAGTTGCCAGGGTCTTCCTTTCTACCCTTTTGAAAAATAGGTGTGATGTTTCCTTTCTTTCAGTCACTAGGGACCTCACCTGACTGCCATGACTTTTTGAATATTATGGACAGTGGCTTTGCAACTGCATCAGCCAATTCCTTCAGTACTCTGGGATGCATCTCACTGGGTCCCATAGGCTTTGTGTGTTAAGGTTCCTCAGGTATTCACGAACCTTGTCCTCACTGACTGTGGGAGGGACTGTGTCTCACGGGCCATCCACTTGAGAGCTGTGAGAAGAGAAGTTGCCATTGAAAACTGAGACAAAAAAGTTTTTCAGGACTTAGGCCTTCTCCTCGTCTGTTGTTACTAACTCACCATTGTTTGTTCCTCAGGGATGGTATACCTTCTTTGACCTTCCTCTTCTGGTTTATGTACCTATAGTAGCCCTTCTTTTTTTTCTTTGCACCTCTTGCCAAGTGCATCTCCAGCTGTGCCATGGCCTTTCTCACCTTGTCCCTACACAACTGGGCAATATCCCCGTATTCTCCACAGGATATCTGTCCCTGCTTCCACTGTGTGTTCATTCTTGTCTTTTAGTTTGACCAGCAGGTCTCGACTCAGCCATGCTGGTCTCTTTTCTTCCTTGCCTGATTTTCTACAGCTGGGAATCAAGAGTTCTTGCGCTCTATGAAAAGATCTGCCAGCTCTGCTCCGCTCCTTTGTCCCCAGGGACTGTTGCCCAGGGAGTCTTACTGACTAACTCCTTGAAGTGTTGGAGGTTTGCTTTACTAAAATTTAGGGTCTTGACTTTGCTTTTCATCTCCCTCATACCTCTTAGGACAGTGAGCTGCACTAATGCATGATCACTGCAGCCCAGGCTGCTGCCTATCTTGATGTCCCTGATGAGTTAGTTCATTAGGATTTGTGACCATCAGGCCTAGTATTGCATCCCCTTGGATAGGGTTGTCTATTTCATGCCTTAGGAAATTGCCATCTAGGGACTCCAGGAGTCTCCTGGATTGCCTACAGTTTGCCGTGCAACTTTTCCAACATATATCATGGTGGTTGAAGTCCCCTATTAGGATGAGAGCTTGCAAGTGCAATGTGTCCTGGAGCTGGAGTAAGAAGGCCTCATTGATGAGCTCCCCTTGGTAGGGCAGCCTTGATAGTTGACACCAACCACAAAGTTCCCTTTGTTGTTTCAGTCCCTGATTTTACCCATAACCTCTCAACCTTCTCGTGACTATTCTTAAGGGACAGCTCTTCACAGTCTATCAATCTCTTAATATAGAAAGCAACACTGCCACCCCTCCTTCCACTCCTGTCCCTCCTGAACAGTTTGTAGCCATCAATAGTCATGCCCCACTTTTAGGATTCGTCCCACCAAGTTTCAGTAATTGCCACTATGTCATAGGCTTCCTGCAGCATGGTAGATTCCAGTTCTTCCTGTTTGTTGCCCAGGCTGCATGCATTGGTGTAGAGGTACTTCAGCTGGGCTGCCAGATGTGTTATCATCTTAGAGGAACAACCCTTTAATCCACGAGGGTGTTCCATGACTACTATCCTGTTGTTCTCCCATTCCTCTAACTGTGGTATGTTGTCCTGTTGCTTATCACCGATGATCCTAGCATCACCACCCCTCCCCTCTTCACATCTAGTTTAAAGCCCTGAGAATCAGCCCTGATAGCTCTTGGGCAAAGATACCCTTCCCCTTTTGAGGCAGGTCTCTTCCCTTTGATACTAGCATTCCTGGTGCTGTATAGGCTATCCTGTTATCAAAATACCCAAAATTGTGGTGGTGGCACCAGCCCTGGAGCCATGCATTAATAGATTTTTCTGTTCATTCTGATGTTGCTACGATCAACTGGAAGGACAGTAGAGAAAATAAACTGTGCTCCAGATTCCCTCACCAGCCATCCCAAGGCCCCGAAATCTTTCTTAATTCTTCTTAGGCTATGTGTTTCTTCATCTTCTCCCCCACTTGAAAAAACAGTAGTAGGTAGTAATCTGAGGACCTCACTAGACTAGGGAGTTTCCTAGTGATGTCCTTAACCCAGGCTCCAGGGAAACAGAGGATGTCCCTGTGAGGAGTGTCTATAGGACATATAGGACCCTCTGTTCCCTTTAGAACAGGGTCACCTACAACAATAACACTTTTTTCCTTTTTTTTGTTTATGGTGGTGATACAGGCACTAGGCCTGTCTGTGTAGGCATCTCTGGTGTAGCTAGTTCATTGCTTCCATTGTCATTTGGGTGTTTTACCTCAATTAAAGCCTCATACTCACTACTCAGAGGCACCTGGGGGGGGGTGTGGTGGGCAAGAGGGGACTCCACCTCCTGCCCTTACCATGGACTTGCCTCCACTCACTCTTTTCATTTAGGCTTCTGCCATTGGCCTGGCAAGGGCAGGAAACAGAGACTCCTTGATCTTGGGTGCTCTCTGATGGGAGTTCCCATTTCTGTTTTAAGGAGGGCAGAGTCTGACACCACCAGTTCCACCTCCCTAATGCTCCTTAACCTTTCAACCTCACGTCATTCTGCCACCATGCCGAGTAGGTGATACACCTGTTCACAACGGACACAGCCGTTCTCAGAGCTGCCACTTGCTGCCAGTGCAAGGCATAGGCAATCCTTGCAGCCTGTGACCTGGACAGCTGCATGTTTCTGTGAAAGACCTGTCTGGAACCCCACATCCATTGTGAAGAGTGCAGAGATCTCTGCCTTCCACTGCGTGGAGACCATGGCTGAGCCCTGCCGCGTGCCCTGTTCGCACTTACTCCTGAGTTCTGCTGTGCACTCATATGGCTCTTATCTGATGTGTTGCCTTGATGGGAAAGAATTAATGAAAGGGACGACCAATTTATTGATTGTGGATGCACTTGGTACAGCCCAAAATAATGTTTCTCTAGCTCTTAATAGTATCCAAAGTCAACTGTGGATGCAATCTACAATAGCAGCAATTACAAGAGAAGGTAGAGAGCACCTTACCCACTGTAATCCATAAGGTTTTTTGGGGTAATGCAACTAAACTTGAAAAATAATTCAAACCTGGTGGTATAGTGTCAGTTTTGCTTATGGTCCCATCAACAGTAAGGCCACAGCTTTGGTCTTAACATTACACAATGCTTCTGTATATACCATATTTGCAATACTAATGCTAGGATTAAATCACAATGGAGCTATACTCTATCCATTATCATATGGGCCCCAAAAAATGGAAACAAGTGGCAAGCTATTGATGTCAATGCAAGTGTCGTACAAGAAAAAGTTTTTTGTGAGAGTAACGTCATCAAAGCCCAAGACATTTCTCTTGACACTGAACAAAATGTTTGTCATTTTGAAATACATGCCAAAGAAACCCCTGAAACTGTACTTGTATATATTGGAAAAGGATGTGTTTGTATGAGAATACTTTGTAATTTTATATTCATAGATACCCTTACTGTAGATACAATTAATCACTCAAATATTTGTGTTTGCATCTTTACTAAAATTATAGCATGCAACTTTAATTATTCAGTTCCTGTTTCATCTTATTAATGTAATTATACACTGAGTCAAGATTTATTCTGTCCCCCCAGTGGAATAAAAAAAACCAAACGGTTCTTGTCTGTTCAGTGTGCCCGGGTGCCTCGAGACGTCCTGTTTTCCTGTTCCTGGAGATAACCACTATCTACAAGGCTATAAACTTCACAGTATGCCCATACTATAGGATTACCCATTCATTGTTATTGTTCGCTTAAAGATTAGTAAACCTCCACCAGACATGCTGTCTCCTGCCTTCCAGACTGTGTTGACCACTAGAACACATCCAGAACAATGGACAAAACCCCCTAATCACCGTTCATCACAATACAGAAGAGACACACCATGTCTTGGTAAGAAAGAAAGAAGGATGGAGAACACCGTTGATTGAAAATTCTTCTTGGATGGTCACTGACAGCAATGGCCATTTTTAGTTTCATGCTTCACCTAGCTGAGTTGTGATTTTATTAACTCTAATACGGCTTATAATTATAGTGTACATAAAGATTTGGTTGATGATAAAATAAATAACTCAACCCTAATCACCCAAAACATACAAGTTAACGCATATCAAATAGCAGTGATTCACTATCTACTTTCTGTGGATCTGCAAGTGTATAAATTATCAATATACTGTTTATGGCACAGTGGCAAGATGCAACTGTGCTAGCACCCTGTAAGGGTAAGATGAATTGACTATAGTCACAGGCTGTAATGTGGTGTGCTCCATACTCCCACAACCTGACCTTTATTTCCCATAACCCCACTCAAGTGATAACCACCAGTGGTGGTTGTAATGGATACATCTGGTTGTGATGGCTGCAGCTGCCTCAAAGTGGATTCAGAGTTGACAGATGACAACACCAGGGCTAATTTGAACAATGCACCCATCTAACTATGGAGGTGCTCAGTGTCCTACTCAACCAAAATTTGGAAGAAACTAACCTCTGTAGGTGGCATGTAAATATGACTGTAAGTCAATTATCTTACTCCATAAATAGTGGACAGCCCAGGGCCTGTTGAGCTCTCCTGTACACCAGGAGAGCTCTACGCCAGGATGTCCCCTTGAGTAGGAATGCCTCTCAAGGTTACTTTTCAAGGCTGAGAGAGTTCTTGTCAGTCATGTTGTTTGGTGTTCCTTTCCTCCTCCTGAGGACTACAAACTCATTATTTTCTTTGACAGAGTTATCAACAATTAATTATCAGGCTTCCCTCCTCCACTACTCAGAGATTTCTGTCTAGCTTTTATAAGATCAACTTTATTTGCTTAAAATCTGTTTTCCAAAATCATTGCTACACTTAATTGTTTAAGACAGAGGTCATTATTCTAGAAGACTTTTTAAAATAAAATTGAAGAGATCAGAACTGCAGCTGTAAAAGAACATTTTAATCTGTCATGAAGCTATACCATAGTCTCAATGAATCATAATCCAGTGTTGCAACCCACATTGCAACAAAACTTCAAGAGCTGGATACTAGATCCTACACAAGCATTTGTGGTTTGTTTTCTTTAATGATGACAAGAGAATGCTTGAAAGCAGAGCATTAAAGAATGCCAGAGTGATTGATTATGCCTACCTGGTTCTGGTATGTGGCACCCACATACCTAGTTCATTGTGTTGCAGCCTTGTACACAATCTAAAGATCATGCTGTTCACTTGTTACACAATTATTCTTGTTCAAAAGTTATGCGACTCTTGTATAGTGGTTGTCATGTTTTCCAAAAGGCAGTTCCTTTTTTATTTAGATGTCCTTCAGGATAGGCTTTTCTGATAACATTAATGATATTTTCCAGATGTGGCATTTTGACAAACTTTGCACACACTACTTATGCATATTGTAAATTCTTGTTTTAGGGTTAGTGCACACATCCTTGTCAAAGTTACATGACTTTTTTTTTTCTACAAAACAATGGTTCATCAAGAGAATGTATATATATACACACAATGCTTTTGCATTACACGTGTTATTACTATTTGTCTAATTATGACAGTGTTACTGTCACATTGAATATCAGGTTCACTTAAATGTATTCGATTCCCTTCAGGTTATGACACCAGATGGACCTCTGTTAAGTAAGCAATCATAATTCTTACTTCACTTGCGCTTCAGAGCTCTGTTTAGTACTTAAGAAGCCAGGAGGTCATTGAACTGTAAAAAAGGAGGTTGACAGATGAATTTAAATATCAGTAAAACAATTTTATAGTTTCTGCAATGTCTTGTTTGACAGCAGTTGTTTTGTTTTGTTTGTTTTTTCACTTGGTGACACAATATTAGGGCTTGGTTCTCCAGGAATGAGAGATGATGAGATTCTCTCAGCGAGAACTTTATTTTCAGTGATTTTGAGCATACATGTTGTGCTGAAGAAGATACCAGAGTATTTTTCCAAAAATATGTCCTCTACAACTCCAGCAGAGTCATGTGTACCTTAGTAAACAATTGAAAATTCCCTTTGCTTTTCCTTTCTTAAAACACGTGGTGCTATGTACAAAGCTACTACTTCATGTCTCTTGTCTTAGACCTAAGAAGAAGCAGAAAGTGAAGAGAAACAGTTAAGAGAGAAGCATGCCCAAGCATTCACGCACCAGGAGCTGCACACACACCACCTGAGATTTTAACTGCTTGGACCAAAGTCCCTTTGCAGTGGGCGAGCAGTGTCCCTCCTGACTCTTTGCGCGCACACACACTCACCCTCAAGCACTTCTTCTTCCCTCAGGCTCAACCCTAGATTCCCTGAAGTAGAGTCTCAGACACCACATATATCAGATGACTTTATTGTGTGCTACAACAGCTCAAGCTGTGTGCCTCCAGAGAGGGAGCCCGAACAAAGAATTCTCTGGGTAATTATACCCTTACAGTCAAATTTCCCCTCCCCTCATACAGAGCTGACTTTGGTCTATTCAGGACGCTGGTTTAGAGTCCCTTGGGAAGCAGCCCTCAAAAACAAAGGGGCCCGGGAAGGCTGGGCTTACTTTAAGTATGAAGTTATGATGGCTCAGGAGCAGGCTGTCTCTATGTGTTGGAAAGAGAGCCGTCGGGGAAGAAGACTGGGCTGGTTGAGCAGGGAGTTTTTCAGGAACTCAGAAACAAAAAAAGAGTATATCAACTTTGGAAAAAGGGTCAAGTGAATCAGGAAGCATTTAAGGATATTGTAAGGTCATGTAGGAAGAGCATTAGAGATGCAAAAGCTTAGTTAGAACTTAATCTGGCCATCTCTGTTAAGGATAATAAAAAATGCTTTTATAAATACAGTAAAAACAAAAAGAGAGTCAGGGAAAATCTCTACTCATTGGATGTCGGGGGTGGGGGGAACATAGTAACAGAAGATAAGGATAAGGCTGAGGTGCTTAACACCCTCTTTGCCTCATTCTTTAACAAAAAGACAAATATCCTCAGGACAACTGGGTTCTTAAGTTGGTAGGTGGGGATGGGGAGCAGAATACCCCTCCTGAATCCAGGAGGAAGTAGTTAGTGACCTGCTGTACCACTTAGATCCCAACAAGTCCATGGATCTGGATAGGATCCATCCTAGGGTGCTGAGGGAGCTGGCAGAAGCCAGCTAAGCCTCTGTCCATCATTTATCACCAGTCCTGGCTAACTGGGGAGGTCCCAGATGACTGGAGGTTGGCCAATGTGACACCCATCCACAAGAAGGGCCAGAAGGAGGATCCAGGGAACTATAGGCCTGTCAGCCTGACCTCGGTGCTTAGCAAGGTTATGGAGCGGATCATCCTGAGTGCCATCAAGCGACACATAGAAGCCAACCAGGGCATCAGGCCTAACCAACATGGGTTTACGAAAGGAAGGTCCTGCCTGACCAATCTCATCTCCTTCTATGACTGGGTGACCCACCTAGTGGATGAGGGGAAGGCTGTGGATGTGGTTTACCTCGACTTCAGCAAAGCCTTTGACACAGTCTCCCACAGCATCCTCCTGGAAAAGCTGTCAGTCCAAGACTTGGACAGGTGCACCCTTCGCTGGGTTAAAAACTGGTTGCATGACTGGGCCCAGAGAGTGGTGGGGAATGGTGCTGCATCCAGTTGGTGTCCGGTGGCCAGTGGTGTACCCCAGGGATCAGTATTGGGCTCAGTCCTGTTCAGTATCTTTATTGATGACCTGGATATGGGGATTGAGCCTACCCTGAGTAAATTTGTAGATGACACCAAATTGGGTGGGAGTGTTGATCTGCTGGAGGGTAGGAAGATGCTGCAGAAGGACCTGGACAGGCTAGGTCGATGGGCTGAGGCCAAGCAGTATGAAGTTCAACAGGACCAAGTGCAGGGTCCTGCACTTTGGCCACAATAACCCCATGCAATGCTACAGACTGGGGGAGGGGTGGCTGGAGAGTGGCCCGACGGAGAGAGACCTGTGGGTGCTCATTGGCAGCCTGTTGAACGTGAGCCAGTAGTGTGATCAGGTGTCCTGGAAGGCCAATGATATTCTGGCTTGTATCAGGAGTAGTGTGGCCAGCAGGATGTGGAATAATGACTGGAGGTGACTTAAATTAAAATCATACTAAGGCTGCAGCATCATTCACACATGAGGAAAAGTATAACAAGCAGAGAAACTTTCAGGGGTAGTATGCAGCCGGTATGCCAGGAATCCATTTCACAACAGTTCCCTAGGCAACACTGCTTGCAAGCAGCATGGGGGATGGAGTGGAGTGAAGATTCCGTGGTCAGGGCCTGTGAAGTTACAATAGAGATGGGAACTTGAAGTTACTACAGAGCTGATAAGCTGCCTGTTTGCGACCCCATGCTAACAGTCTGCCAGTTTTTGACAAAGTACTGTCCTTGTGCGAACTGTGCTCATTATAATGTCATTATAATACCAAAACACACCTCCATCCCAAAGGCTACCTGCCTCCAAAGTGCGACCAGCCCTAAATTTACACCAATCATAATAAAGGTATTTATGACTAGAGTCACTCAAGCTCCACCTTGAAGGTAAAAATCATTATAAAAATGGTTTAGGTAAGGGAGGGATATTAGGGAAGACATCATTGTGGACAAGCCAGAGCAGACATCATCTCTGACTCCTGGGATCAGTTGATGGGCTGAACCTTGCTTCCCCCCCTTAGGGATGCTTTTGGGTAAGATCTGGACTTTAAACTTAGAAACTTTTTAGAGCTACTCTTTAACTCAACACAGCTGTGTGTGTATATATATATACTTTGCAGATAGTGTATTTATCACCAGCAATCTAAAAGAACTTGTATTCCTGTTGCTCTCAGTAAACTGCACTTTTCATGCAGCTAGTCACAGAAGTTCTCTCATTGGGCGCCATCAGATCTTTACTGGCTGCATAGTACTGTGGAGTGTGACTGGGCAGGGAGTGCAGGGGGCTATTAGTGAATCCAGAGCTGTGTTAGTTCGGATGTATTGAACATGACTGGACAGGGATCTGAGTCGTGATAGTTCAGATACACTGAACACGACTGGTCTAATAGTACCAAACTACCAGTGCCCTGTTAGTGAATCTGAGCCGTGGCAGTTCAGCTAGACTGAACGCGACCGGACGAATAGTGCCAAATTGGACATCGCTTGGAATCTAAGCCTAGCTGCCCCCAGTCCCTCTGATAGCTGAGGACCAGCTGGAATGCAAGAGGGTTTATTTCCTGCCAAATTACCCTTTCATGCAACACAGGACTAGGGAAGTGATTGTCCCCCTGTACTCAGCACTGGTAGGGCCTCACCTCAAATACTGTGTGCAGTTCTGGGCCCCTCACTTCAGGAAGGATATTGAGGAGCTGGAGCAGGTCCAGAGGAGAGCAACGAGGCTGGTGAAGGGACTAGAAGGAAAGTCTTACGAGGAGAGGCTGAGGGAGCTGGGGTTATTTAGCCTGGAGGAGACTCAGGGGGGACCTTGTTGCTCTCTACAACTACCTGAAGGGAGGTTGTACTCGGGACCGGGACGGGGGTGGGGGGGTTGGGCTCTTCTCCCAGGATGAGAGGGCATGGCCTGAAGCTGCACCAGGGGAGATTTTGGTTGGATATCAGGAAGCACTTCCTGACAGAGAGGGTGATCAGACATTGGAATGGACTGACCAGGGAAGTGGTGGAGTCACTTTCCTTGGGTGTCAAAGCCCTTTGGACATTAATAAGCCTTAATAGACCTGATCAGCTTCACCTGAAACCTCCTCCCCACAGCAGGGACTCAGGAGCTCTATTTAAGCTGAGTCCTGGGCCTTTGCCTCTTGTTTGAGCTGTGTTGGAGGAGCGCTGATCTTCAGCTCAGCTGCAGCCCTAGCTATGGAGCTCCTTGATCTAGCCTTCGTCCTATGGACTGGTTTCAACCCTGAACTTATATCATTGCTATGATCTTGTCTCATGCTATGGACTCTTGGTTGGATATGGCTGTCAACTCCAGGTCTGGCCTGCTTCCCTTGCTCTGGTGCTGTGGGCCTGGACCCTGGCTGGTGAGGGCTATGAACTGCTGGCTCTAGGATCCCCCTTGGCTCCTGTGTGTCTTTTCCCTAGGGAGCAACCTTGCTTTTTCTGCTTCCTGCTATGCCACCTGGCAGCAGGAGGATAACAAGTTTACAGCATTGTACTCTTTCTCTTCCTTTTAGACCCACATGGAGAGAAATCATAGCCCTGATGGTGTTCCTATTTTTGTTAGGATAGGCCTGACAAAATAGGAAAACAAAGATGATAGGCAGCAACTTTACTGGAGACCTGAGGGAGTAATGTTCCAAGGCAATTAATTTTTCTTCCTGGATTTACTGACTCCTACAGCATATGCCTGAAAAGTAACTAAACCTCCTGTCATAGACATTGAAGAAGAGCCCAAGAAATGTAGACAAGATTCACTAGCTGTTTTGTGTCCTCCAGGTAACCTGCAGGTGAACTTGGTGAGGCTGCTCTGATACATACATCTTTGGTGCTTGAAGTATGAGAAAATGAGTAGAAATTAAATTACTTTTAAAGTAAAAGCATCTTCCTTTTCCATAATGTCTCATAGTGAGTTTAGTTACACTTAATTACTCTATTAATAGCTTACAACAGTCAGATAAGGTATCTGATAAAACATCTCAGTTATGTGTACCATGACTAATCAAGTAATTAATTCTTGAACATCTACTACTGGGCGAGCTCTGTTAGACTGGATTGCACTGACTCCCAATTACTGATAGTTAAAGGGTATGGCATGTGTCTTATCTCTGATGCCAGAAGGTTTCTTTGCACAACAGTCACTAACTGTTCCTGCTTTTTGGTTTGTTAGCCTCTATGAGTTACAAGATATCCTTTCCATGCTAACTGATATAGTATTTCTCTTAGGATGCAGTATCTCATGTTGTTAGTCAGTGTAGTTTGTGCCTGATTAGTGGACTCTCACATTTTATTTACCCCGTTTCCTCCTGGTCTTGGCTTGTGGGTGCGTTGTCATATCTTCACAAAACAGAGTGATGCACTGAAAAACTCAATAACCAAAGTTATTAAGCAGGCATTTTTTTTTGCGGTGCTGGATGCACAGGGGATCGCTCCTCCAAATATGCGCGCCGATACAAGCTGGTTACACAGTTTATATGCAGGCTGAACATTCATTATATTCATTCTGTTTCTTAGAAAGGGCAGTCTTATGCTAATGACTTCCTAGAATTCATTTACATAGTCTTAGTATGCATGATAAAATTAGGGTTAGGGTCTTTTCTTCCCTCGGTGGTCTTCCATGACCTCTGGTGGACATTTACTTCATCTTCTCTTCTTCATCACCGTGTTGTTTTAATGACCTAAAGCTGAAAATCCTTGGTTTTGCCAGTTCTTGTCTGCTCAGCATGCTCAGGTGCCTCAAGACATCTTGTTGCCCTGTTCCTAGAGAGAATCACTATCCACAAGGTTATGAATTTCACAGTATGTCCCAACTCTACAACTACCCATCTATTGTTACTTATTCAAAGATTAGTAAGATGCTACCAGACATCCCATCTCCTGCTTTCAAGAGATACTAACAACTTCAGCATGGGGATACTGGAGCCCCCCTCAACTTATTCCTGTCAGGTGTTTTCCATTATCAGAGCCCTGGTGATATCATGGCAAATGCTCCTTCCACAGAGCAGACAGGTTACCTGTCCCCCATGGAAAGGCCCTGAGATGCTGAGGGTAATAACCTGATTGGTATGGGCCTTGCTGACCAAGTACAAAGTATTAAACCTCTGCCTTTTGTAAAAAAATAAAAATAAATAAAGGGTTAGGACAACCTTCTTTTACATTGCTATGTTTGGCTGTTTTCCTTGCAGTATTTGTTAAAACTGGTGTTGTCAACCAGGTATCAGGCTTGTGCAGCCGTGGTAGCAGAATTATTGATGTGTCCTTACAATGATTATTTCTGCATTTGTAAACAAAAAAAGAGGGAAGTGGCTTATTTCTAATCTAAACACTGCTAAAATCTTGCTTAATCTTTCAGATCACGCTGGCATGCAGACTTACCACTTACACTTTTAAACTGTGAACTTTAAAATTTTTGCTTTGTTGGTATTAAGTCTTGAATTCTTGGTGTTGCATGTAGTGATGGATAAATTTGGTAAGAGATGAATCCTGTTGCATTCTAGCTGGACTTCAGAGATTAGAGGGGCTAGAAGTGGCTGAAAGTACCTCTTAATAGCTAGACCAACTGTTACTGTGACTACAGGTCTGACACTAGATGCACAAATAGCACAGTTTATTTGTATGCAACATATACAGATTCTTTAAAATTGCCAGCAAGAAATGCACTAAGCTGCAGACAAGCTCTATAGCTCTGAAATACAATGGCAATCACAAGCTTGATTTCCCAGAAAAGCACTTGGTGTAGACAAGGTCCCAAATCTTACCAAAAGATGTTGCTTCTGGGAGGGTGAGGAGGACAAACCTGTTGATCTGCCCCTATGATTTGGTGCTGAACTCTCATTCCCAAGTTAGGTATAAAATCAGGGTAATATTTATCTTGTTATCTACTCTTGTGCAAAGCACTGGGGTGGGACTGTGGTCAAGCCATTGTTCCTTGTGGTAAGCCTTAGCACAAAACACTTGTGACTTCCTTGGTAGCTTCTGCAAGAATTGGATAACTGCTGTGATAAACAGGCGAATGGGACCACATAGCCTCCACTCTGCTCCACGTTCCTCCTTGGTGCCATGAACCAGAGACCACTGGAACTTCACCTGGCTTCTGTGTCTGTCCTAGTCACCAGATGGTTATCAGCAGTGTTGATCTTTACTGTTTTAATTGTTTTGTGCTTCCAACACTTGTTTGGTATGGAGCTCTTAGTATAGAATGGTAAACTTCACTTATGACTAATTTTCCTACCATGATCTCATCATGGGAGTACACAGATGCTTATCACTGATTGTGTAATAACTGTATATTTGAATACAGAAGTTAGCATGTTAGCACAATTATAAGAAAAGGGTATCTCCTTAAGGGAGTGACAGAAGTTTCAAAATGCCTCCTCTCCCACTGAAAACAGAAGCATTTGGTGACTTTCTTGTTCAATTTGAGGGGATTGGTAAATGAGTGTATTGAGCACCAATTACAGATGTTTGCTGTAATTTGAGGAATCTACCAGGCACACCTCCTTTATCTTCCAACTTGGTTGTCTTCTGTCAGAAAGCAGATCTTTGCATACATAAACTAGGAGTTCAATAGATTCATTACCTAAATGGAGGCATTCTTATTTGAGAATGTCCCTTATGATTAAAAAGGAACCGTTGTCTGTCTTCTGGGGTGTGTTTTAAAGACTAATCAAGTAAAAAAAAAATCAAAAGATAAGGAAATAATGTCCTTTATTCAGAGTATTCAATAAGTATTATAAAGTATTTAGGTGTGGAAATATTAAGGAAACACTATAGGAAAAAGGAAAAATCACTGTGAAACATTTCCACATGAACTGATAGATTTTTAGTAGTAACAATTTGAACATTTTTTTTAATTCCTAACAAGAAATTGAGAACAATTTTTTTTGTGTGTGTTTGTTTGTTTTTTCCCAGATGTCTCCACCTCACAGTTAATCTCTTAAAAGAATCGATACATACTTGTGGACAGAGTGAAAAAAACCAAACCCAAAACTCCTGCCTATGTCTTATGTTAAAACCATATACCTAAGTTTTGTCAGTCCTTCTGTTCCCCGAGTAGCTGTATCAAGGTTTACTGCCGAGTAGCCGAGATTTACTATTATACTGTTAATGTGGTGGTTTGGGTTTTTTCTGTTAACCCATTAAATACTTCTATTTTTGAGCCTTCTGCTTTACATGTATGTAAGATAGCTTCCCAGTCACTATAGTGAAGTGAACAGGGTGGATATTAGTCCTGTATTGCTTGCCAGAGAGCCTATTTTAAAATAGCCTAACGTAGACTAATGTCCTAGCTATCCATACTCCTAATGCTTATATGCTTCCATGAAACACATTTTTAAACCATCTTTGTAATAGCCTTCTTGAAAGATCTTAAACACATTTGACTGAGTTTATTTCTTCTACTGCCCTACAGCAGGATTCTGAGAATGGTGGTCAAATCTAGCCTTTTAATGGGATAACAGGATCACACCTCTCTCTGGAGCAACTCTAGGCTCTTCCTTTCTTGTGTACAGGAAGCTGAAATCTTTTCAAGGTTTAGTTGCCCACATGTTCCCACTGCTAAAAGACCTACTAGTAATAGGAAAAAATAATAATCTGTGCTTATATAAAACCCAGTTCCAGGTGATTAAAACAGTATACTGCCTAATTTGTTCTCATGTGTAGTATATTCTGAGAGGTTCTTGGACATGGTTTTGCCAAGCCTGATGTATCCAGAAAAAAAACCCCAACACTAAACAAAAAAACCCATCCATTTTGTAAACATGCTTGTAATCTCTTTCTGGAACCTGTAAGAGGGGGATTGAAAAAAAAAAAAAAAAATCTTTCTTCAGCAGCCACGTTTGAAGAGCTGATGAGATTGTTTCTTTTGCGTAAATCACCGCCTTATGTTTTCCCTCCATGAATTGTTCTTCTGAATACATCTTTTGTCCAGAAGCTGGGTTTGTTTACCTGGTGTGCAATAGCCAATTCACACCGAGTCCAGGTATTTGTCTTTATTTTGTGTCTCTGCAGAGATGGGTGCTAGGTGGTAACTCCACAAAGCTAGCACACCTGATTATAGCTAGGCAACATATTTATACTGTTCAGGACATATAAACACTCCCACTTGGTAACTATTGGATGATTCTTTGCTTGTCTCGATTTAAAGGCGGAGTGCATTTTAAATGTACTGTGCATACTCAGTGGGTAGAGATCTTAACTTGCAGGTGGGTAACAAGTACTGGAGGTGTGGTTTTCACATTATAATAAGCTAAATTCATCTGAAGGACATGACTTGAGCAATCTTTGTGTTGTCTCTGACCATATGGCCAAGGGAGGTCTCCTTGTTCAATTCAAGGTCTCTTTGGTCCTCTTATCTCTTTGTGTTGCAAAGGTCTGTTATCTTTTACATACTTGAGCCTATCATCCCCTCTTGATACCTTCTATTTTGATGTATTTCTTCTTGTTTTTAATTTTTTAACCTTTCATCACTTTTATATCTTCTGGACCACAGCGGGCTGTCTCCAACATCTCCCCTGAGTGAGATGTGTCTTGGGAACAAACTGCATGAAGGGCTGAGACTAAGTCAGACTTTTCAAGACTCAATTATTTTCTGTTGAGAATGCTGAACCATTGTGAGTACCCTAAACTTGAGAAGGAGGAAATTTTAACTACAGGCTAGTCTCTTCTTCATTCATCTCTCTACCTATGTGTTTGAATTTATACAGTCTTCTCTGGAGACATTCAAAACCCACCTGGATGCATTCCTGTGTGATCCTGCTCTGGCAGAGGGGTTGGGCTAGATGATCTTTCAAGGTCCCTTCCAGCCCCTGACATTCTGTGATCCTGTGATTTACTTTCATGAGTGTGGGTGTCTATATTCCACTGGATCCAAATAACTTTGTGTTTATCTGGTTTATGCTTATACCTACGCATATACATACATATATATATTTGCAGCATGCAGGGACAGACTCTGACAGCACAGCCAATATGGCTGTAATCAGACGTTGCTTTATTAAGTGCAACAGGCTATATTTATACATGAGACAATGCTGATCACACACCCAGGTCACTTCCTACTGGCCCCACACTCAAACCCAGAGTCTGTTCACGTGCACTCCAAACACTTCTCATTGGTTGGTGATTTTCTTGGTTTTCCTCCTTCAGCACCCTGTTTTTCTTCTCTTATCTTCCTGTTTAGACAGGTGCTCTGTTTTTCACTTCCTTAGTCTTATACCCCCAAGGTCGGGGCAGTGTTGGTTGATTTTTGGCCTTGTGAGCCTTAGCATAACTACTACTAGCTAAATTAACTATTTTTGTCCTACTCTTATCAATCCCTACATATATTTTGATTTAGGATGCCTTGTAGTAAGTTAGTGTGAATCTTGTCATTATCAAACCTGTAATTAAGTAGCAATAGTTTGAATATAACACTCTACAGAATCACCTTGTCAATTTTAAATTGGTTAATGATTAAGTGCAGTTAAAATTCAACCTGTTGATTAATGTCTCACTATCAAGAAATCTTGAGTGTCTGCTAAATCATAATCGTGTCATATTTCTTCTGGGACAACTTATGTGTTGTAGTCTACACCAACTATTAAAATAATTGTGGTCAGTCTCTTTCCTCACTCAGTAATTCTGAGTGATTCTGCTCTTTCCAGCCCACAACTTGAGAGGAGAATGTGAATTCTCCTAATATAACTTTGTTCAGGTAAGAATGCTGAGGATGAAGGGTTTTAAGCTGGGGGTGTAACTGGTCATGAAGAGGACTGTTGTGTTGATGGTGGCTGATGTGGCATCTGTGTGAAGGACTAAGGGCTTGTTCCACTGCCAGGCTGAGATATGCATAGTGATGCCTCTTATTGCCCAAAAGGAGAGATGAGAAATGCTGCACTGCATCCTGTGAGAAGGATGTCAGCTGTTCTTCCAACAGCAATATGACAACACTTACACACATAGCAGTACTGATCAGGACCCAGAGTTCTGCGGTCACAGTTCTGAAGAAGGTGGCAATCCAAGTGATGTTTCTTGAAATCTCATACCCACAGTATAGAGGCATTTACAACTCTGCTATGAGAATGATTGGTTGATTTTTTTTTTATGTTTTTTTTTTCCACTGGGACGTTGGCATTTTCTTTAAGTTTTGTTCTCGTTTGAGTTAGAACTGAACTATTTTGTTCAGTGATTTTACTTTTCATCTCAGTCCCTTCTAAGTACCAGCACTTTCTGAAGTTAATGACGTATTTTTTCAGACAGCAACTGTTTCCAGTAGTGATAAAGCCTGGTGTTTAGAGTTACTACCAAGGATTGGTGTGCAGACCAAGGTTACTTCTAAATCTTGTGTACCATGTTAGGGAGTGCAGAAAGTAAAAGACCGCATGTGTAGGGAGAAGCAGACAGGACAGGTGACCCTAAATTGACCAATGAGGGATTCCATCCCATATACATTATATTCAGCATAAAGCTGAAGGATTGCAATGTTTGAGTTCTCTTTTTCAATGGCCAGTGTCCAAGGAGGACTTTGTCCCTTTTGCTTTCGATGCTGTTCCATGCATTCCTGGATCCAGTTCCCATCTGCTGTTGAGTTCACTCTGGGACTCCTCAGTGCCTGCTCCACAGCATCCCTGGTGATGATGATGTAATTGCCACTATTGAGGGTTGGCTTTGATACTGGTTTTGTATATTTATATGTATACATTCCATTTTATTACTAGTGTTATAAGTTACTTCCACAAACTGATGTGAGTCAGAGTCAATTAGAAAATTTAAGTGTTTATTTAGCAAGCAACAGCAAGCAAAACAGCGCTGGGCAGCCGGGAGTCTAGCTCCACCAACGGCGAGCACCCACTTCCCGGAAGTCACTGGTTTTATACCCTTCATCTTCCGGTATACATGTCCCTTTTAGTGGTGTACTCTGTGTCTGCACAATTTGTTGCTAGGGGGTCATTTGCTGTCCTTCCTCTGCCTCATGGTGGTCATGGGGATGAAGGCTCCTTGTCTTCCTCACATCACGGACTCCTCGTCTTCATGAGTCCTCTAATTTATCATACATTGTTTACACAACTGGATCTTGCATGGTTCATGTAGCTTTCCATTATTTTGCAGAGATTGCTGAACAAACGAGCCCCTCAATTTCCTCCTTGTCTGGGAGTTAGTTTCCCTTATCTACAAAGACCAAGACTACACAAGACAGGCTACAGGATTTATGAGAACTCTCAAGGCTATGAAAACAGGCTACAGTCTACAAGGCTACAAAACTAAGATTTATGAGGACATTTACAACTCAGGCCTCGGCCAGGCCTGCATCCGGTGGGAGCAGGGATGATGTCCTGGAGGGCTGAGTGCCCAGTAGAGCAGAATACATTTGGTACTTTTCCATATCTGATTTGGTGCTTTTATTAGAGCAAAACAGCTTAAGCAATTGGTTTACCTGTTCTTTTTACAAAGTTTGATGAACAAACAATTCAACGTTTGTCACAGTAGTAGTAGTATTTTCATTACAACTATTGTAGCTTTCTTTTCTAATCTGTAAATCTGTCTCCCTTATGCCCTTTCTCTCCCTCTTTGGGAAGGGACAGGGGTTAACAGAGAGCATTTGTCATTTATCAAGTGGCTGCCCCAGCTCTAAACCTTGACAACTTGGCATCCCTGTTTATCTGTAAGTTGCCCATCAAGGCCACTAACAGTCTTCATGCATGCTTGCTAATGAAGATAATTTTTTTTACTTTGTGTGCAGACTAAGAGTCTTTTAGATGTTGCAAAGTTGTCATGTTTTTCTAAGCCTGGTTCCAGATAGCACTACTGCCTTCTTTGTCTTGTGTGCATTCACAGTTTAGAGTTTCCAAATGCCTCAGGGCTCTTGGATGTTCCTATTACACAACAATGGAAAACCTCTTTCCACTTATGCATATATACATGTCCCTAAACTTACCTGGTCTGTGTGTCTAAAGGGCATTTGAAGCTATTCGAAAAAAACAAACAAAACCCCCCAAAACAACTATCAACTTATTATTGATGTCTATCTGCAGCAATAGAATTGTTATGCATTCACATTTTATTCTTTTGGGGTTTTCTTTTCACAAGTTTTGAACATTGTCCAGGGAGGGTGTTCAACAGCATGGCAAATTAAATCCAATTTGAAGTAAACATCATGAAGTGGAAAGAATGAGGAAATGAAGAGCCTCAAGACCACTGCGTTTTACTCTTCCTGTTGTATTGACTTCCTTGCTGATGTAGATCCTTTCACTTTTAGATCCTTTTCACACTTTTAGATCCTGTCTATTTTTAAACCTTTCCAGAAGAAGATAACATATTTTGAGTCCATTTGAAAAGAGATATTGGAGGTCTATTAATAGAAGCCTGTTCCTTTGAGTGCAAAGATTTTACTGTCAATTCACATGATTTCCTTAAATGACAGTTTTAATTATAATTTTTTTAATTAAAAAAATATATATTATTGGTCTCATTAGAGCGTTGCTTGGCAGGACATCTGCTGTGTACAGAAAAGCACTGTCAGGAAACAGACCTTGTAGGAGCTGTGTGGGTATGTTCAGTGTGCGGTCCTCACATTAAGTAAGAATGAAGATGTACTAGGGGGTCACTGCATGATGAGGGTTCAATGTGGATATACAGGTCAGTATGTATTTCTGGTGAGGCATCCTTTGAAATGCAGAGGAATATGCAACACCTTTCATCAATGTATAGAGGAAGAGCAGACAAAGCACATAGTTGGTGTTGCTTGTGCTATAGGTGCACAGGTGTTAATGCTTTCTTGAGACAAATATGTTGGTGTCTTGATGCTGGCCGAGTGTTTGCCAGAAGGAAAAAAAGTCCAGTTGTCCCTTCTAAAGACCAGCTTTGGAGTTTTTTGGCAGTGGTTTAATGGTGCTGAGAGCTCCTTGAGAGGAGTGTTACTTCTTGAATTCTGGTGCAGGACACCCATTGTTATTAAAAAGAATGACATAATTAAAAAGAACAACTGTTGATTTTCCTTATACTTTGCTTTGTTTTTTAATATTTGAGAGTCCTTTGTCATGCAATTCATTTAATGCAGCTGCTGTTACAAGCTGCCAGTTTCTCCATTTGTTTCTGTAGGTAGTTCTCAGAAGTGTGTGGTGAAAGAATTTTTGGAACTAAAGTGGCTTGCTGTAGCTACAGTACTTTTAATGCTTCAGGTTGTTTAGGGAACAGAGATCAAAAAGAGTCTTTAGAGCTATCAATGCTGGTCACTGGAATAGGATGAAGACTAGGTGCCAAATGGAAGTAGTGCTTGGTGTAGCTTTTCATTAAGTTAACTTGATTAGTTTCTGTTGCTGTCATTCTGATTCTGTATCAGTAAATATGATGTTACAGGTGTTTGGGTTTGTATCAAGATAACATTTCAGGGCTTGGACTTGTCATGCTTTACCTGGACTGCCTGTTGCTTGTCCAGAGCTTTCTGTTTTATGTAACAGCATTTTTCTGGTCACCAGTTGGTTATTCCACCAGCTGTTTTAACTTTGCTTAGATTTGTACAATTGTACAGTATATAACTGTTATAAATGAGACCAAGATTGTCTTTAAATCAAGAAGGCAAAAATTTATTTGTGGTGGGGAATGAGCAAGAAGCGCTGGGTGCTCAGGGAGTCTGCGCTTCACCAACCTGCACACCGACATGTCAAGCGAGCAGGCATTTATTACACTAAATCATGCACATCCAACAGTGTTAACTACATGTTCACTATATGGGACTGGATTATTATAATCAGGTCCAGGAACTCCTTATCATAGGTCTCCTCCTTTTGGCACTTGTGCACTGCTGTCTGGTGGTCGTGGGCTGGGGTCTTCTGGAGGAAGGCCCCCACTTTTCCTCACAGTGTACTTTTCACTTTTTGTCTCAGAATGCAGAGTTGTGCTGAGTCAGTGATCACAGGACTGGTGTGATCTGGCTTATCTCTGGGAGGCTCTTCTTTATTCCTTCCTGTCTTAGAGTTAGTTCCCCTTATCTACAAAGGCCAAGGCTACACAAGACAAGCTACAGTTTACAACTATGTAAAACAAGCTACAGTTTACAAGGCTACAAAACTAAGATTTATGAGGACATTTACAACTCAGTCTCCGGCCAGGACTGTGTCTGGTGGGAGCAGGGATGGTGTCCTGGAGGGCTGAGTCCCCAGTAGGGCAGAATACATTTGGTACCTTTCCATACCTTATTTGGTGCTTTTATTAGAGCAAACCAGCTTAAGCAATTGCTTTACCTGTTCCCTTTTAACAGCAACCCCCTGTTGCCACATCTTATTGACACAAATCATCTAATTTTCTTCATTACATAACTGTAGGCTTTTAAACAGATTGTAGTGACAAGTATTTATTCTGAGTTCAATGAACTATTTATGACTTTAGTCCACAGATGGAGTGTGTAGGGGAGCATGTGCATGGGATAAGAGGCCTTGAATGTGTGCTAATGCTACTCACCAGTGGCCAGTTACTGATGGTTAAAGGAAAGAAAACTTGGTAGCCAGGCAAAATTGGTCTTAGGTTGACAAAGAGGAAAAAAAGGTATGAAATATAGACATATATGTATATAGAGATATATACTCAGCAAAGAAGAGCAAGTTGTGTGTTAGAAAATATAAAAAATCGTGCCAGGAAGACTGTAGGATGAAGAGGAAGAAACCATCAACATATTCAACAGCAGACCTCTTGTCCACCATCAACATCATATACTTCCAACCTAGAAGGCTGACAATTTGTCATAACCCCTTCCTAGGCTGAAGCTGGTAACCTTAGTAGACAGACAGTGAAAGGGAGAAGAAAACAACAAAGAAAAAAGCTAAATGCTAGGAAGCTTTTGTGTAACCATTTTAATTTTAGTAACAATTTTAATGACATTCTTAGTGAGACTTCTTCCATGCCAAATAGAAAATTTGGACTATGTCTATGAGTATCACTAATTTGGCTATACTAATAATAACCATATGTTGTACTTTGATTAGATTAAGGGTTAATCACAGTAACAATAAATTCTTGAGTTTGCATTCAAGATACATTTCATTTTGCCCACTTTAGCTTATCTGACCTGCAATTATTCTACCAAGAACTAAACATGTGACTGAGGTAAAATGGAAGGAAGATGGAGATTCTGACTTTTCTATGACTTAGGCACCTGAGAAACTTCTGAATAACAGTGAATTTTCTAATAATTGCTCAATTTGAAATGCAATCTGTCATTGAAACAAAAAAATACTTGGGGTTGATTGCTTTCAGTCTATTGTGTGAGGGACTTTCTATTCTTTCAGGGGCATTCCTTGTAATGACCTTTCCATAATAAAGTTAGCACAGAATGTGTCTCTTTGAGAAAAATAACTGCATATCTAATCACTTTATTCAGCATGCTGTCACAGAGAAGTTTAATATTTTTGTTGCTATTAAAGTGCTTACTGTTATTCCTTTTTGGTAAGCCTCACATTCTAAGATAATATAGTCATTTTACAACCATTTTGTAAAACAGTATAGTAAAGGAAATAATATTATTCATTTCCTTGAACAGAATGAAGTCTCCATATTCCTTTTGTCCTCAATCTGGAAGAGTTTAAGACTGTATTTCCCAAGTTTACAGTACCAGCTCAGAATAATGGAAAACTTGTGTAGTCTCTCCATACACTGTTTCTATCTGAGAAACATTGTTTTCTCAGTTTCTGGAGACCTGAAAGGATTTGGGGCATATCTGTGTGGGCTGGTACCTTGTTCACTGCAGCGCTCTCTCCAGTGGTTTTTAGGTGGGGAAGGAAATGTAGTAGACTTAGATGTGTGCACATGGATAATGAAATGGGATTTAAAGGGAGCAATATTCAACAAAGGAAGGGCAATGTAGCTTATTCACTACCAAATTAATATTAATGAGATTATTTATTGCATTAGGGAAAAAAGGCAGCTACCTATCACATGCCCCTGCAACTCTCTCCCATGAACCCCTTTTCACACTAGGTCCATGCTGTTACTTGTTTAACAGAGTAATGAGTTTCCATAGATAGTTTTCACTTACGCTGATACAAAGCAAGAAAGCAGGCTCAGCAACTAAAGGAACTCCTAGCAGAAGTAACAAGGTCCTCAGTGTGGCAGTAACTTTTTTTCTGATTTGCAATGTATTGAGGCAGAACTACAGAGAAAAATTTGAATGAGATTTCTAAAATTCAGGCAAGGTTTGACACCCCTATCCTCAAGGAAGGAAAGCTTCATTCTCTGCTTGTGTCTTATCCTGACAAGCTCCTTGCAACAACCCTCCAATGACGCAGCAATCTCACCTGGTGTCAGAGGGCTATGAATAACAAGGACTCTCCAATGTTTTGCTCACTTGCATGCACAGATGACTCAATAGATCCTCCTGCAAGCTCACATGGAGCATCTTGAGTCTTCCTATTTCATCCCTGTCATCAGGTCTCTCTCAGCAGTTAGCCTCTGATCTAGCCTTACAGAGAATTTAACACCTCTAGCTGGCCCAGCATGTGGCAGCAGGCTCTGCTGGCACTCCTGTCTAGCTTCTGATGTGTTTCTGTGCATCCTTCCCTTCTGGGCTTTCTGGACCTGATGCAGCTTGGAGCTTTAGCTAACTGCCAGAACCACCTTGTCTAGCTAGAAGTGAGGTGGGGGTTTCCTGAGATTCTTCTTAAGTGTGCTGCTTGCTTGTGAGGCTCTCCTGTTACAGCCGTATCTAGGACAGCCTCACTTCTCAGGATAGGAGCATGTCTTCCACTCAGCCTCAAAACAACTGCCAAAGTTGTCTGCCTTCATGTGCACATAGGATAAAGCATTTGCAGTAGACTTCACTAATGCCGTTCTCAATATCCCAGTCTAAGATGTAATAAGAAGCTGCACTTTTAGGGAAATTCCAGTAACCCCTTTCTAAACTAAGCATCCTTACCAGAGATGAGAGAGAACCAGGATCTTCTCTTAGGACCACCTGGTCACAGTGGATAATATGCTGAATGAGCCTGGATTGTGCCTTTGGGAATTATCACTCCTTTCAGAAAGTATTTTAAAGTGTATGGGGAGTGGAGGTACTCAATCCTGTCACTTGGTTAATCCAAGTAGAACGGAAGACTTTGGGAATGGTCAAAAAGTTGCTGAAGACTGATGTCCACAGTTCTCTATGGTGTCAGCAGGAAAATACACTACTACTAATTCCTTTCTCTAGAGACACAAACTGTTATACTGGCTTTCAGTGAAGGCTTCCTTGGATTTCCCATGGAGAATAGTAAGTAGGGCTTGAATAAGTTTCTCTACCAGAGAGTATCAGTGTATATATTCACTCCAGAATGTTCAGGACAAGGCAAAGGTGTTATCTACCTGAAACAGGCCACCCAGAAAAGTGTAACTCTGGCAAACTAACCAGGCAACACAGGAGAGTTGACCAGGCAGATGGTCAAACATGACAGAAATCGATGGCACTCTCTTCTTTTTTTTTTTTTTTTTTTTCTTTTCAAAATGAGACAAATTGCTGAACTTGCTGTTATTTCTTATCTAAAGGCATGTACTCATATAAATCCATAGATTTTACTCTTGAAACAGCTTTTCCGTGATCTGAAACTTCAGCCTGGAGAAAAGTTCTACTCATCTGCCTTTTATTCAGTGCTTATGTTGCTATAAGAAGCAACACATCTTTGGGATGGATTCTTCATTTGGTGTAGAGAACATGACTGTACACATGCCAGTGCTTTTGCTTAGTTGAGATAGACAGTATTCTCACAGTCTTTTACTATATATATATATATATATACACACTTTAGCATATGTGTCAAATAACTAAAAGCTCTTTGCATGAGAAAAATGTCCTGCTAGTGATTTGTACTGTTTTGGTGGCAGTGCCTCCTTAACTATCTTCAATGGTAATATGTCTCCAGGAAAACACTGGGATTTTAATAGTTTGCTCCCATGAGATACAAGTAAATGACAGCTTCTTTGCTATGTGACCTTGCCCCCCCCCCACCTTGTTATTCTTTTATCCAGGTAGGGTGGTTTACACTCTCCTTTGAGATAACTCATTTAAGGATGAATTTTGCTAGCTGGCCTTTAATCAGCTGTTTGTCTAAAGCAGAGTTATTCACTCATTAGAAATCACAGCCAAGACCATGGTTGTCTCTAGCATTACAGGAGATCATGGTAGTCAAATTCAGACTCTTATTTGACAGAAAAAAAATACAGGAACATGCATGTACAAGCACACATAGTGTGCTACAGGGCTCCTTAAAAATTGTTGGTGGTAAAACAGGATTTCTACTACAATCAAAGCAGCATATCTTTAGTCGGTCTTTGTCAAATTAGCAACCCTCAATTCCATCAAATAGGGGCTACATCTTCACAAATTCCTCTGTCAAAGGGGTTACCCAGAGCCTGAGAGATGATCCAATTCCAGTTTAAAGGAATTTACAGCAAAGAAGTGACTAAAGACTGAAGCCTATGAGCTGTGGTTTCACAAGCAAATGAGCTAATGGGATAGGAATAGGCTCACTCCTACAGACATCACCTTGCCTCCTATCTATGCAATGCCAGCCTCACCCTTGCACTGCTGCTTCTAGTTTGAGTGGGAGCTGATGAAAATAGCTGGCTAGTTTATGTCTGGCATGTTATTTCTGTTGGTGTAAATATTCCTGTCTGTATTAGACAAATTTTCTACTGTGGATTTTAAAGTGGAAACTACACTGTGCATGGGGACAATTAATATACAGGGATCCTGATGGTACGGAGCTGAGACATGTCTGAAATCCACATCAAGAGGACAAGGCTAATTGCAAAAGTAACGTGCCCCACAAAAAAAGACATTTTCCTACAGTGTCTAGAAAATCAGAGTAAAAAATATGTTCAAAGTAGAGTGAGCTCAGAATTTATGTAGCTGCTTTGAAATGAATAGATTTGTGAGAACAAGGGTACTTCCCTGGGAAAAAAATATTGTGCAAGTGGTGGAAGAGAGACTCTGTGGATTTGTTTTTCACTGAACATGAGTCAGGTTTAGATTCAGCTGGCTGCTGAACCAGTTGGGTCTGCAGAGACAGTTGTTTTCAGCTGTTGACAAACAGCTGTGAGAGGAAGCTTCTCAGCTTGGACATCCAAGGTCCTTCGTGTTTTAGATGTAGACCACATCAGTTAGGTTTGTACTCATGAGGATGTGTTCCAGTGGGCTGTAGATGGTCAGAATCACCATCTACTGCTTCAGCTATGGCCAGGAAGTTTACATGCAAACGCCAGTCTATACTGGAAATTTTATAGTATAAATCTATTACAGCTATAGATATTGATTGAGTAACCAATGATAAAGGAATGTGTGAATTCTATGGTTTATGTTATTATATATGAGTGTTTATGGTGACTCTAAACTGTCATTAATTTAATACGAAGCTCTTGTATTGCTTAGTGCCTGGGGCAAGAGTTGTGTAACTTTATCTAACCTTGTGTTTGGAGGACAGAAAAGTCACTATGGATTCCAGGATGCCCCTTTCAGAACGTGTTTATCATATGTTCATATGACAGAGCAAGGCATCTCTTATGCAAACTGCTTGCACAGCAAGAGACATAAAACATCCTGCCATATACTCCCCCCACACCTTCACTTGCTCATCTACTCTGAACATTGTGCCTAAATCCTTTATAACTGCTGTAATTTGTTCAAGTTATGTGGTTAAAGTAGGTGCTTTGTGGTTGAGTTTGCCTGTGGCAAACCCCATAAGATAAGTCAAATGATGTGAAAGAACTAAACATAAATGTGTGGACATCACATATGTCCACAGAAGAGATTGTTTTAAAACCCCACAGAAGTAACAGTACTTTCTATACAAAAGCAGGAAAGCAGTGGCACTGGCCATAAAATGTTCGGTGTTGTACATAGGCTTTAATCCAATAATCCTGAAAAGCCTCAAAAAAAGAATCTAATATCTATGCTCAGAAAAAAAAATGTAAATACTCTAGTGCTTCAAGGATGGATTAGTGAGATACATCACAGCCCTAATGAGCCAAAGGAGAATAAATATTCTTCAGTACCACAAGAACCATGGTTATCATCATGACATTTGTATCACTTATACAGCATTCCTTCAAACTACAGCAAAAGAAAATAACTACTTACTTGTCTCTGTCAATATCATTAACCAATTTGATTGAAATTCTTTCCTAGAAAAGGATAGCACAGAGATTTATGCAATTTCATATCTGACAGAATACCTGGTTTACAGAGGAGGCACTTCCAGTGTCACAAAACCCAATCGTACTCCACAGAAGACTTAGTTCAATGATTTGTAAATGCCAGGTTATCAAACACACTTTTGTGGTACTAGATAAACCCCATGTTGATGGGAATGCAGAGAACTCAAATCCAACCATTGCAAAAACCTGAAGGAAATGGTAACTGCCACATTTAAATTACCACAGATCCCAAAGGCTGAACCTCTACAAATACTTCAGCCAGACTTAATCTGGCTGAAGAATTAATTAACGACTTATGTGGCAAAGGTACCCTTCAGAGCTGGGGTACTCCAGAAAACCGCACACTCTTCTTGAGAGAAACCAGTTTGTAAATAAACTAGGTTGCAAGCTGACCTATGTAAGACAGCGTGCTGTTTAGCATATAGGTAAAAATCAAGTATGTTGAAGAGGAATTGTGTGCAGCAAAGGAACAGATCTATAAATTACCTGTGAACCTAGCCTTGCACAGGCAAGGTATTACTAGCCTAACTTTGGGATGAAGTACTTCCATCAGACTGTATTGTAACTGGGACTCTTCCATGTAAAAGTTATAGAAAGCAAAAAGAGGACCTGAACAAATGGTGGCTGGTATTGCTGTAGCTGACAGTCACTAGCTTGGTTTTGCTCTTGTTTTGTTACAAAACATTCTGTAAGCTTTTAAGTTCTCTGCAATGTTGTGCATGACATTTAAGTTTTTCAGAGCAGTATGTCAAGAAAGCTGTAGGGCCTACCTTTAGGGCATTTGTTAAGGTATAACTTTTAAAGACACTACATGATTCTCAACTGGTATCTCTGCAAACACTGAATATGCCTTAGCAAGCTTTATGACAGTATATTAGCCTATCCTGAAAGCATTGTTACTAAAAAGATACAGAAGAACTGGAAAGCATAACACAAAATACATTAGATGCAAAGAACTTTTCTACCATGAGTCCAGATAGAACTTGTTTGACAACAAAAGAGCCAAAACTAGCAGTCTAATTTATATATGTTTTGTTAGTGATTGATAACATGCAATAAAGAATACCTCTTAAAACCCTAATCTGAAAATTAACTCCAAACTTTTATTTGGAACTTCTGCAGACATTTGCATCATAAATACTCAGGTTGTTCCAAACGAAGTGAGGGTGGAAAAGTGCTTGGGCAAGAGGAAACAGTAGAACAAGGACTAAAATAATGGCATATATTGTTACCTAAGGTCGGCAGTTCACCTGGATCACAGTGCACCCTATGCATGGTTTCACTCAATAACCAGATAGCAAGAAAATGAAACCATAAGGTGAGATGTCAGAAAGATAAAGGAACTGGCCTGGAGCCAGAAGATAACTAGACAGGGAAAACAAAAGCAGAGCACTGACTCACGTGGGGTGAAACTAGATGCGGATGCAAAAGATCACCGTAATTGTTGACTCTTAAAGGCTATATAAGGCCTATCCAGAACCAGTTTGTTCTCGCAAATGAAGAGGATCTTAGGACTTGTACAGAGGATTCAGTACTGGCATGTCTTGTCCTACATGTCATGCACAAGTCACCCTGTCCAGATTACTTGAACGCACACATACTGATACTTCTGTTGGTGAAAATATGAGTAAAAGGAGTCAGCTGATTGTCCTGATCCAATGTTAGGGCGGTTTCAATACAATCCCAAGAGTGAGATTAAGTCACAAATGAGATCAAATGCCATATACCCAAAACAACTTTAGTTCTCAAAAGTGAAAGCAGCAGTGGCAGAACAGAATGGAACAAGCAGGATGGAAATTAAGCGAGCATTCGGGCTAGAGTCACAAAAATAGTCACCACCACGGATCTGCAGTGTCCCGGGGTCCGAATCCTTTGATTCCTTGGCAGTGGCACTACGGCTCGTCTCAACAGTCTTTTTATCCATCTCTTGTTTCCATGGCAACTTTATAGCTTCACATGTCTGTGCGTGTGTGCAGGCCTCGCACAGCTCGATGGCACAGAGCACCTGCAGGATGTTGTTTGCTCGGTGGCTCACCGTTGGCAGGATGTTTTCATGGGCTGGAAGTCTTTGTGGTTCAGCCGTACCTAGAAGCTGTCCTTGCTGGGTTCTGTGGAATTTTCCCTTCAGTTCAACCGATCTTTGAGACAAGTACCCTGGAAGTTCAGTCTTTTACACTGGTTTGCAATGTTTAACAAAAATCACTGTCCCTGCCTCTATGGTGTTGTAGTGAGTTTTGTTTCATTAACTGCCGCATTAGTTGGCAGAGAAATCAGTGTGGGAAATCAAGAGGAAATCTTTACACCTTTGCTTTTTTTGTTGTGAAAGGTTAGATCATTCATTGGAAAAGAAAAAAGGTTGGAACCATACTGAGCAACTTATAATTTAGATAGTTGTGTCTGAGTAAAGCAAATCATTAGCTATAAGGAAGCTGGTATCTTCCATCAGTTTCACCCGAACCAAGTGAGTCACGTGCTAGTCCTTCTGTAAGGAAGGGCAGTTTCATGATAAATGGTTCTTCTGTTTCTTTCCTCTCTTCAGGGATTACCTTACTTCTGTTAGTGTGCATTAACTCCTTATTGCTACTTCACTGTATGAATAGTCTTCTCTGTTAAGACAGTGCCACCCTACTTTCCTGCTACTTTATTGAACTTTTCACATCAATAGCAGTTTCTGTTAAAAAGTTAATGATTATTTTATATCAGATGCCAGGGTTTTTTTGCTTGTCCACAAGAAAGGCAGAAACATGCTCGAGAAAAATAATTAGTTTATTAATGTCCCAGAAAAGGTGATAGCAAGTTATAAAATCTTACAACTCTTCTGTTTCTGGGAACCCTGACATAACAGATCATTGAATGGACTTCTGGTGACAGCATGGTATGGTTCACCAGCTCTCTGCTGTTGCGGACCCTGAGATAGCACAGTATCAAGTAGACTTCTGGTGATTGCATTGCATACTGTGCAGATGCCATCTCACATCTGTGAGGCTGGCCAGCTCTGTGCTCACTGGCACTCTTATAGAGCTTTGCTCACAATATAGATTCATCAGCCACCATAGTGATCAAGTTTGGGATGGGGACTTAGCTTTGAAAAGTTCCTTGGCAATGCACCCTAATATCCTTATCACATTAATAAACCTACAGTTCCTAGGATCGATATATGCAATTTGTGATCAGAGACACACAGTATTTCAAGTGGACACAGCAATATGCTACACATGTGCTTATGGTTAAACACAATGATTAATTAGAGAATGATTAAATACACATCTGTTAGGTCTAAGAAATGATCACATGGCATTCATGATACAGAGGGCAATACTTGGGTTAGATATTATGTGGATCACTAACTCCTCTCACAGTAGTCTCAGAGGCTGCCCGCTAGAAATAAGTGAAAATCCTGTACATTAGCAAAAGATTCTCTACAACTGTAACTGTAAGCTTAAAATGTTTATAGGGCACATGGGAGACTGCAGAGGGCATCTGTCATAAGCCAATGTTAAGGCACAGGCCCATGCAGGCAAAAGTTATGCTTTAGCAGATTTAGAGCTACTGAGATACAAAGCAAGAAATGTGAACAAGGACTAGCAGGGTGTTGGAACTGATCAAACAGAGCAAATTCACAACCAGTTGAAGTAAAGCCCAGTTAGTGCAGATGGATGTCAGATGACTGGAAAAACAATTGCTATATCATGAACATCAATCAGTAAAACCAAACCTAAAAACTTTGCTTGAAATGCTAGGGGATTGCAAATAATACTGGGAGAACTGCACCCGTATACTTTTCAATATACAGAAATAGCATGTCTGCTAACTGAATAAATTTGTGTGGGTTGAAGAAATACACTTTACTAGCACAAACAATTTATTGTTTGCATAACTCATGTTTTAGCAGGAAAGCATTCTTACCAATCTGGTGACTGTGGTGCCAATATTAATAGTCCAATTCAGATAATTGTTACAGAAAAGCCACATTAATTAGCAGTTGTAACAGTTGTACAGGAACTTCTTAGTACCTAATTCTGTCCTCTGGTGTTAGATTCACACTTCCACTGCCCCTTTGGCCCCAAAGGTTGACAGTGACAACTCTTACTTGAAAAGGAGATTTATGGTGATTCATTGGTGTCCCTTGTTCTTCACCGGGAGAAATCTGTTGTTGATGGTCGGGACTTCTTCCTCACTCTAAGGTCTGTGCTTGTATTTAATTTTATATATTTTGTAACACACACCACAGCTTCCTCTTTCTTCATTGTTTCATAATTCCTCATTATAACAAAATTCATTATCTGTGCTTTAGTTTAACTTACATTGGATACTTGCTCTTTGTTCTCTTTGTTATCCTTAAAACCGGTTTTATCCAGCTCCCAAGGCTGCATTCCTTTAGTGACCAATAATTGATGACTGGTGATTTGTTTATAATCCTGGGGCCTCCGGTATCATCTGGTGCCTGTACTTTCAAGGCCTCTGTTATCATTCTGTGCTTGTACTCCTCTACACTTCTAGGTCACAGGCAGTTCCCACTACACAAGAATTATGACCTATTTTTACTAACTATAATTACAGAAATACATCAAAACTACTGTAACAGTATAGCACACAATTGTACAAAGTTAACTAAAGATGAAACAAATTAGGTAATATTATAAATAATCTGACTGTTAGAGAGCTGTTGCAGCCAAATAAGATAAGTCAAAGCCCCAGGAAGGCAAAGACAAGCCCAGACAAAGCAACTGTTGACAAATCTAAGCTTCGAAGCAGTACAAAAGTAAATCACAGCCTTGGGCCTCTGTACCAGCAATGTCAACACTACTTTACTTGGTCTGCAAGGCTACACTATCATGATACAGTTTCCTGACCACATTTACATTTGTTACTCCATGAGTTTTACGTATGTCAAGATATAACTCCTTGGTGGCCTAGCTCATGTTTTCTCTGATATAGCTTAACATACTTATCTTCAGAGTGTTACCTGGATGTAGAGTCCTAAGTCTCAGCATATTCCAATATAGTCCTCTTCTAGGGTTAATGACTAGATACTTTCCTGTTCCAGTAACCTTCAAAATTCACTTTATGCATTAATGGTGAAATAGTACATGCATACAACACTTTTTCCAACTTCTTGTCCTTAATATGTATCTAATTATGACGTATTACTGGTGTGAGTTTAAATGTGATTCTTTTCAGGTTATGACACCATGCCCTTAGTATGAAGGACAAAAACATGAATGCCCAATCACTGTAAAAGAACACTCTAGGGGTAGAAGGCTTTGAAAGATGACTATGGAATTTTGTCACAAGCAAAATTTCATTCACTGTCAGAAGGTCAATATTAAGTGGAAGTTGATTTATTGGGTGTGCAGCCTTGAGCATCCATAGCAATGAACTTCTGGGCATGTAATCCCAGCATGCAGGCCTGCAAGTGATTTTAGAGATCAAGAGGTGATAAAAAGGTGTGTGGTTTGAGATTCAGGCTATCATGTGCAGGCAATATGGTTCTGGATATTTGCTTGAGCCAAAAGGTGGTGGAAGTCAGGAGATGGGAAGATTATTTCAAAGAAGGATCCATGTAAGACATCAATAAATCGATGAGTCAGTCTGGGAACCATTTTTGGATCAGACATGCAAAAACTCATCAGAGGACCAGGATTAGGAAACTGAATGGAAGAATGGTGGATATGCCTTTGAGAGAAATTGCCAGCCTGAGGCATGTAATACAGTCAGTAACAGCAAATATCAGTGCCCAATAGAAACATGAAGATCAAGAAAACAGGAAAGGGAAAAGAAGACAGAGGAATAAACTGGAAGCATACCCCACATGTGCAACTCCACAAGTCCTTTGCTTCAAGAGTTTAATGACCATGACTAGCCTTCAAGGTCTGAGGATGAAGCAAAGGCGGTAACTACTGAATCCCTTTTAGTCATCCTAACTGCACAAGTGGTGTATGAAAACCAAAACATTACAGAGGCATTATGGAAGACAGTGAATAAGAGTGGGAAGGACTGAAATTACCACTTGTCCTTGATTTTGTCAGTTTTAAGAAGTTACAGGTGGGATTTAGTTCATCAAAACCCTTTTTTGGAATGGAGATGCTGTTCATTATGCCCTTAAATTCACTATAAATTCTTTCAGAGAGAGATATTTTAACTTGGATAATTGAAATGCATCCGGAATGGTCAGAGATACAAATGAAAATAAAGTAGGAGATTGAAAGAGTAGGAATGATAGAAGTGAAGGTGCCCTTTTGAATACGTATATATGCAGAGGTTGGGGACACAGTTTTGTATTTGAAATTGTTGACAGAACACAACTTGCAGGATAAAGGTGGAGGTCCATCTGTGACTATAAAAAGGGTGGTTCCTCTGTCATACCAAATCAGTGAAATACCATAATGAAAAATGAGTATGTGCATCACAGTTCAAACATACGGGCTACTAAGAATATTCTGCTGGTTTATATCCCTTAGATGGCAATGTTATTCATTGCAAGGTGAGGACTCTGAAGGTTGGCAAGGAATCAAGGACACGGCTTGGTGTGCATGATCTAGCCTCAGTTCACAAAGAGAACATCCTGCCCCTGCTGATAATCATCAGTTCACAGTGATCCCAGCTTCTAATTACTGCAACATTGAATTGTTTGGTGTGCATCCATGTGAGGGTGATAATACATAATCTGCTGTGGAAAAGAGTATATAAGTGGAAGCAGGGGCACTCTTGAGCTGAGCCTCAGCTGGACACCTGCTTCGACCATCTGCTTTTCTCAGGGGCAGCAGAGCAGGGCTGGCAGCTGGGGCCGTCCCACCATCCCAGGTGGGGAGCAGGGCAGCCAGGGGTAGCCCCAGCCCCTGGCATCAGACACTGCTGGGACATCAGACCATAGATGGGGGTCAGGGTCAGGCACAGTGAGGGGAACTGGGGTCAGACACAGACCCAGGATGGCTGGGCAGGGCCCTTGGGATGGGCCAAGGCTGAGACAGGATGTTGATCTGTTGGTTGGCACATCTCAGCTGGACAGGACAGGGCTGTGGGGAGGTGAAAACTAGCACTGCTGTGATGTCACTGGGGCAGGGACGGACAGCCCTGGGAGGGCCCTGCAATAGAGTCCTACCTGCATTGGTGGGGTAGGGGGAGTTCCTGGGGACACCTGGGCACTCAGTGCTGCTGGTGCTCTCAGGTTCATGACATACATCTAGGTAATAAGAAACACAGGATCCAGTTTGACAGCATCTCCATCACTAGTGAAATCCTGTTTCTTTCAGTGAAAATAGATTTTCCACCTATTACTGGTGATGATCAAGGAAATAATGAATGTGTCTGCCTTCACTACTCTGAGAATTATGGAAAGTCAGTGCAATGGGTCAGTAAGATTGTGTTTCAAGATGCTGGGAATAACACTGTTACTGATGTAGGTCTTTGATCAGAATAAAATGAACTCTGTGTAGGCTGAAAATTAATAGTAACCTGACCTGGACAGTTTATTCAGATTCAATCTTACTAAAAATCAACACAACATAGAGAAATATAAGGGAATCTGCACATCCAGATGACCTGAAACACATGACCAAAACATGCCATGGACTGAGATTAAAATAAGTGTGAGACCTCAGGACAGAGTGGAAATGAAACCATAATGTCTTTAGTCCAGTGTATCTCTGCCTCTGAATACCATCATTGATAAGTACTTGCAGTTCTAGTGCTAAAAGATCCCACCCTTTTTTGTTCTTTACTTCATATCTAATAAAACATTTTCTCTTTCCCTGAAGAAATCTTTTCACTGTTCCTACATGCCGGCTTGTCTCTGCCCAGATTCCTCCCCCCAAAAAACAACACTCCCCCATATTACTTCTGCCTCACTTGCCTTAATTCTGCTACTCCTGCTTCTCACCCTGGTGTTTCCAACACCATTACCCAGACAATTTTGGCCCAGTGTGGTGCAACGTATATAAATGCTGGATTGTATCAGCCTTCAAGTAGGGCAGGCTTGCATCCTGACACTACCTTCCAAGACAATTCATGGTGGTTATTTTTAATTTGTTATATGCTTTCTAAACATAATGTTTTCACTTTATCCTTGACTCCCTTACTTTTTCAGACTGCTTTCCTGTCCGTAGTTCAGCTACGGCACACACCAAGGCTCATTACAGCCGGTTCCTGTTTGCATCATCGTGCTGGTCACACCTCATCATAGGCAGCTCCTGTTTGCATAATATCCTCATCTCTTAAACCAAGGAGAGGCCATGCCTGACAGTGGAGGCAGAAGGCAAGGATGTCACACAAACAGCAGTACATTAGGAAAATTTTTTTCACGGAAAGAGTTGTTAAGCACTAGACCAGGCTGCCCAGGGAAGTGGGTGAGTCACGATCCCTGGAGTTATTTAAAATATGTGTAGATGTGGTGCTGAAGGACATGGTTTAGTGGTGGACTTGGCCGAGCTAGGTCTACAATTGGACTCAATGATCACAAAGGTCTTTTCCAACCTAAACGATTCTATTCTGCAATTCTGTTATTCTAAACAAGTTTGAATTCCTCCTTTGCATTACATATGTTGGTCTCATAAAACATGCTTGGCACATTGAAGAGAAGGATATTCGCCTCTATAGCAACTTATTTTTAGATCACAGAATCATGGAAACACAGAATATCTCAAGTTGTAAGGGACTCATAAGAATCATCAGGTCCAACTCCCTGCTCCCTCCAGGACTACCTAAAATTAAATCATATGACTAAGAGCATCTGGACAACATTCCTTGAACTCTGACAGGCTTGCTTCTGTGACTACTTCCCTGGGAAACCTGTTCCAGTGTCTGACCACCCACTCAGTTAACAACCTTTTCCTAACATCCAATCTGAATTTCTCCTGATGCAGCTTCATTCCATTTCCTTGTGTCCTATGGATGGTTACCAGAGAGAGGAGATCAGCTCCTACACAGCTATGCTGTGCTTGATGCACCCCAAGACAGAGTTGTCCCTTCGGGCTGCCAGAGCACACTATTGACTCATATTCAACTTGCCATCAAACCAAACAGCAGATCTCTTTTCATAGCGCTGTTCTCCAGCTTCTTGTCCCCCAATTCATAACCAGCTTTACACTGTCCTATGAGGAGAATCTGACACTTGTTCTTGGTAATTGTCATATGGTTTGTGAATGCCCAAGCTTTCTATTCTACTAAGGTCTCTTTGTAAGGCCTCTCTGCCCTTGAGGGACTCCACAGCTCCTCTTAATTTAGCATCAGTGGCAAACTTTAACTACATTCAATTCCTGTGTCCCCTGGCTGATATAGAATTGTGCCAGGACACGGTGACACACATTACAGAACAGCAAAATGTAACAGTAGGTGAGATATTCTGGATGGCAAAATCCATGATCTCTCGGTGGTCAGGGATGCCTCCTGTGACTGCTCACTCAACTCTTACTTAGATTTTGTCTAACACATAGCTCATGCTAAGGCCTGATGTATTCTGGGTGCAGCACTGTTAGGTCAAAGTTAGAGCAGCACCAGGTAGGCAGGACACACTAGACAGGAAGAGACAAAGATCATTTATGCAGCCATTACCACCCACGGCTTGCTGTCTCCTGAATGTGTCGCAAAATTCCATATTAATTTCCTTGAAATATTACTTCAGTTTTGACCTAAGTGGTAATAATTCAAGTGGAAAACCAGTGAATGCTATAATGAAAATAGTTAGAGGAGTTTCTTCTTGACATAAGGATACTTACAGGAGTCTTTTTCAAGTTAAGTGTCCAAATCTGGGAAGTTCAGGGTTGAACTACGATGTAAATAAAAACTTTCATATATTGTTTCTTACTGATTTTTGGTAGCCTCTTCAGAATCTAGTACTTCAAGGAAGTGGTAAAGACCACGTTCCCAAGTCAAGAGATATAAAGAGACCAGTTTATACAGAAAGATTTTGAAGCAGATCCGACAGAAGCTGGACTCCTAAAGCCTTCCTGTCTCTTGGTATGATGCAGGCACACGGAATGCCTCACCGTTGACCTCCACTGTCATTCCTCTGAGACTTGCATGGGTGACTCATGTACTTGTAAAAGTCAGAGTCCAGATTATTATTATTCTATCAGGCATTGATTATTAAGAATTTGACCCAATCTGCAGAAGGGGCTTAGGTGACTAAAAAGTCTAGTTAACTTAAATTTCATGTAATAGGAAAGCTATGCCAATTGTTAGAAATACTGTCTAATGATAAGCTATGCTGATTGCTAAAGTCATTATATAATAATAAAGATCTAATTGTAACTGCAAACTTGTGGCCAGCTCTCACTCTACCAAGGATCCTTAAAAGAACCTGCCAGTCACCATTGGGTCAGGTGACAACTGGCCTGGAGCCAGAACTTAATCCGAAACAGAAAACAAGAGCACAGCACTGACTCATGTGGAGGTGAAAGATCACAGCAACTGTCGACTCCAAAAGGTTATATATATATAAGGCCTATCCAAAACCAGTTTGTTCTCAGCAGTGAAAAGGAATGTGGAACATAGAGAGAGGATTCAGGAGCTGCCATGTCCCTGTCACATGCCAGTTCCTTATCCTTCATGTCACACCAGTCTGCTTGGAGACATGAATCCCAATATTTGTGTGAGTGCGCAGTCAGCTCATTTACAAAGCTTAATGAAAATTGCTTTCCCTGACTGTGAAGTTGTAACTTCATTCTGTAGAATGAGCTTTGTTCCCCTAACTGCTACACAGGATACATAACTTAAGATTTATTCATTAAAGGTTCATCATCTCCTTAAAACTTAAATGTAGACCTTTTAAACAGATCATAGCCTTCTGGTAATTTTGTGACGTGAAATGTATCTTTACGTGCTGTACTGTTTAGATATATTTTCTTCACAAATAGATTATTTTTTTCGTCTCCCTATATTTTTTTTATGACAGGGCTTTTGTATTTGTCAGTACCCAGTTCCTCCAATTACAGGCTCCCCTTGAAGCCCCCAGCTGGTTCTCAGATCATGGTGGCGGGGTGAAAGAACCACTGTATTTTTCTCAGGAACTGTGATGTGGCGGCAGCAGGAAGCTGCGGGAGTCCCCTGGGGAGGCCAGGCAGGGAGGACAGGCAGGGAGGCGGGGCTCAGTCTGGAGCGATGTGAGAAGCCGAAAGCCAAATTTGCGGGCGCTGCACAGCTCCCTGTCAGCCGCCAGGTGAAACCACAGGCAAGCTCCTGCTCCCCCCTGCCACCCGGCCCTGCCAGGCAGCACCGCCCCACCGCAGCGCCTGCATTGCGCACCGCTGCCTTCCGACCGCTGCCCGCCGGGGCTGCCGCGGCCTGGCCGGCTCAGGCCCCAGGGACCAGGCCCCCCAGCCCCCCCCATGATCTCGGCTGAGCAGGGCAGTGCGGATCGCAGGGGAACGCAGAGGATCGAAGCCGCTGGCCGCGCTTCCCCTCCTCGCCCCGCCCCGCGGAGGGTCCCGCCCTGGGGTGGTCCTTGTCGCCCTCCCCGCTGCCTCTGCCCGCCGGCAGTAACGGCAGAGCCAGCGGTATCGGTACTTCTTGCGGCCGCGGCCTCCTTCCGCCTCTCGCCGGAGCCAGCAGCCGCTGGCTCCGCCTCTGCGCGAATCGCCGGTCGGCCGCGCTGGGTTCGGTGAGGACGGGCGGCGGTGGGGCCGGGAAGGGAGCGGGGCGGGCGGCAGCGGGGCATCCGCGGCGAGATCCGTGCCTTCCCCTGCCCGCGGCGATGGAACTCGGTGGCTGCAGAGAGCCGCTCCCCAGGCCGCCGGGCGGGCGGGAACGGAAGGGGGGGGGGGGGAAGCTGAGAAGCGCCGGTGAGGGCCGCGCCGCTCCTCCGGCTGGGCTCGGGGTGGGCGGCCGAGTCCCTTCTTCGGGCTGGGCCGCTGAGGCCGTTCCCGGCTCCTCCCTGGGGCAGCGGAGGAGGCCGCGGGCAGAGTCGCCGGGCGCCGCAGGCAGGGAAGGGCCCCTCGGGACCGCGGCGCTCTGCTGGGGCTGCTGGAGGTCCCGTCATGACGGTAGGGGTGGGGGGTAGGCGATGTGGACCGGGTCAGACCTCGGGCGAGCCACGGCCGGCAAATAAACTGCCTGCTCGTCTTGCGGAACCGTCAGTCTAGTCACCTGCGAGTGGCTGAGCAAACGCCATGAGATGTGCAGGCTCCCTTTTTGCCTGAACTGTCTGGCTCCACAATCGTCCCCAACCCCGATCACCTTAAGCAGAAGCTTATTTACTGAGGTATTGCAACCCAGGGAGATAGGACTGAAAGATAAATGTTATTCATAAGCAACAAAAAAGTGTTAGTAGCTTTCAGGGTTGTGGGCTTGCGGTGGGGGGAAGACCAGGTGTTTTGAGTCCCCTTTGTTTTAGCTCTGTGATGGAAGTCCAGTGTTTTTGTCTGGGATTTTTGCTCTAGCTTTTCAGGTAGGCATCACAAGGTATGTGGTGAGGAGCCAGTGCTCGGTCCGGTGTAAGAGGGACACCTGCAGTCGTGTGTTGTGGTTGAACTGACCTGTTTATATAGCAAGAAAAAAAAAAATTAATGAGATATATGTGGTTGTTTCTGCATTAGGTTATCTTAGTAGTGCACTTGAAAGAATTGGTAATTAGCTTATTTTATCTGCAAAGGCAGTGAGGAAAAAAAGGCAAGAGCTCCATCAACACATCCTTTATCAACTTGCATTGTATGCTTCTGGTATCAGTGAGAACTAGAGGCTTCAGGTAGAACATGAGTAGGTTTTCCCTTGAAGTGCTGGATATGCTTCAGAAGCCCATAGGAATGCTAGATGTTGTTTTCCTAGAAGTTGTTATGAAGTTGACTCAACTCTTTCTAGGAGCTCTGTGGTAATGTTGGGCCTTTTCCTGCTCCTAACTAGTCTCCTGAGGCAACTTAAAAATAGAACAAAACAAACCCAGCTCATCAGGACTCTTGATAAATATTTTCTAGCTCTTTTGTCTGAGAATGATGGGAGTATAACTTGTCACTAACGTAAAAAGCTCCTAACTGGGCTGTTGCTGCCAGATCTCACGGAATTAACCAGCCAGTATCCCAAAACATTAAGATAGACATTCCCAGCAGAGAAAGCAGACTTGTGTTGATGATCACTTTTATATTTCTGTCCACAAAATTAAATTCTTTACTCACGATATCTGTGCCAGTATAAAAGTTCCCCTGAGTCTGAAAGCAAAACATTAGCCGATGTTCTGAGGTAATTCTGAAGGTGCTTATCAGGAGCCGTTAATTCACCATCTTCATGTGGCTCGCTGCAGTGAGTTGGGTGATGCTTCAAAGTTGAAGGATGACATTGTCTTTGTAGTTAAAGCTTAAACTGTAATTTTTTTTTTTTTTTTCTTTTAGGAAATCGTATGTTGTCTGATGGTTTGGCAGGAAAAAAACCCAACCCAAAACATTACAGCATGCTTCATATCAAGTCTGTTATGAAGTGTTTTGGTTTTGTGCTTAATAGTAGCTAAAACAGTTTCTCCAGTTCATTGGTCTGCCAGATTTTTAGAAGAACTTTTATTTTGTCCTTTCTGTTCTATTTTCTACTTAAACCACAGGTGCTTTATCACTCCTCCCCCTTCCTACCACTCTTAAACAAAAATATTTGTAGATCAGTAAAATACTCTGGTATGCAGGAGGCTGTCCTTCAAACACTGTCTTTTTAAAAGCCAACAAGTTATTGTCTTACGTGTTTTCTGCAGGCAAAAATATTTTGATAGTATAATATTTTTATAACTGTCTCTAAAACTCACACGAAACAATGTTGCCTAACTTTTTTTTTTTGTGTGTGTGAGGAAAAATGATCAAAAGGGGCCTGTTGTATTTGCTTAGTCACCTCTGATGGAGTAGAGTTGTGATGGTGTACCTGGCCAGATGAAAGTGTGCTCCTCAGACAGGCCTTTTGCTTATAAAAGACCATCTGAGATGCTTACTGTGACCTTCTGGGCCACCACCTTTTGTCTGTGTGTTGCAAACAAGGGAAGTGGTTTCTTAATTCCTGCATGTGCATGGGGGGGAAGAAGACTAAAATGGTGAAAACACATGTTGTGGTTGTTAGCATTAGCTGATTGCTATATGTTGTCTTAGTGAACTGATGGCACTTATAAAAGGAAGCTGTTGCTTCACAGCAACTTGGACTTCCAAACCTGCCAGGAGATCTTCTGATGTTAGTAATCAGGGATGTAGGAGACTGTCCAGTGATAATGTTGGTACAGGCCATTGCTACTTCAGTAAAAGGAGCACTTGCAGCTAAGATGGATGTTTTCTCTTCTAGAAGCAAAAACCAGTAAGGAGCTCCTGCTTTTCCAGTGAGTGCTACACATCTGTCTGAAGGGACGCACTAACAATATTGCTGAAGTAAGTCATGTGTCTTTTTTTTTTAATAATTGGAAATGTGGAAACTATTTTCCCATCTATAGTCTGGTTCACCCTGAAGCACCACAAGTAGCAGTGTCAGTGCAACTGAAGGTGTAGAAACAGGTAAGAAAATGGGATTGTGGAAAAATGTGAACTGCTCAACCTGTCTTTGCCTTTCAAAGTATTTCTAAGCTACTCTTAATATGATGGCAGCCACATTTTTTTGAAGGGTTCTAGTACTTTCTCATTGCTGACAGGGAATGGATTTTTGCTTTTTGCACGTTTGATTGCCAGACACTACAAGGATCTTTCTGACTTTTATTTGTGTTTCTGATAAACGTGATGGTTTTAAGTTCTCAACAGTTTTCAAACTGCAAAGGGCAGTGAAAAATCTAAACAAAAAAAAAAAGCTGTAGGACTATATACTCAGAGGAACTGCAAGGAAGATCATTTAATGAGTGCAAGTGTTAATCATGTAACTTACAGTACACAGGAAACTTCACAAATCGTCAGCAAGGCATTATCACTGCTGGACTTTTTAAAAAACACTCCTGTGATCTTGAAGCTAGTAACGTGCCTTATGTTATTTGCTGGCTTAAATGGTCTCCATAAAATCCAGATGCACCAACGAGCTCTTCGCTATGTGCTTGTGAAAGATTACTGTTATTCTTCATGACTGAAATTCATTTAACTTCTTAATTTGCACTTCAGCCAGAATTCTGTACATAGATTGCAAATTTTTCTCCAATTAGTAGTCCTTAGGTGTTGAAGAATTAGAGAGCAATACTTGTAAAAGAAGGTATCTACAACTACTGGAGATGTGAGACACTTCTTTGAACGTGCCTTAAAACTTGAAGGGAACTTGGAAATTCTTCAGGAACACCTTTTATGGTTTTCTCTGCATTTCACTGTTGTTTCCATGAAGTGTGATAAGTTGACATCTGCAGCTGTAGCCCTGTCTGAAGTATCTCTGCTGAAACACAATTTCAGATTCACAACATAAATACTAAAATTCCTATGACTGATATATGAATGGAAATGTGTGAGAAAGCAACAGAAGAAATAGCGGACAAAGAGATAAAAGAATTAACTGTGTTGGCAGTGGAGCAAAATTTCCCTGATGCTGTTTCTAGCAATAAAATTGAGGAATGTATTGAGTGGAAGGTGAGAGCATCTGCTTCATTAAGCTTATCTTCTCAAGGACCTTTTCAGTGCAAAAGGAGACAAGGGAGAAGGAATAAACCAAATGTTCGGAGACACAAATCTGATGGACAAACAGTACTGGGATAACAAGAAGCAAACCTCCTCAACTAGTTGATAAGAGTGTGTGGGTTGTGAGAGTATTTCATCAAGGTTATCTGACCGTGGACCTTCTCAAATGGGATTACAGGAAAAGAGGGAAGCAATCAAGAAAACTTAGAATTAAACTTGACAGGCAAACATGAAGGAAACAGAAGAAAAACTGAATTGATCTCGCTAATTGATAGGTCATTAAGAAACTGTAGGCAAGCCTAGGCTTTTAAACTGGTGAGAGTGCAAACCAGGTGTGGGTGGAGGAAGAAGATGGTGGAACTGTGCAGAGGGGGAACAAACAGAAGAGAGTATAAAAGTGGCCAAATGTTTGTAAACCAGGGCTGGTCAGGAGATCTGTCTGAGCCTCCGTGCAGCCAGTCCCGTCATCTTAAGTCCTTTCTTAACTATCTCTCTGCATAGTCTTATTCTCTGTCCTGTGTGTAAGTGCTGCAAGTGTTAAGGGACTCAGAATGACTGTGCTTAGGGTGATAATTGCTGGGCTGATAGACTGGCTCCTTGACAACTTCTTAGCCCTACGGATAACAACAGGTACGGCATTACATCAACTGCAAATAAGGTATCACAGGAACAAGAAGAGGTGGAGGCCTGCTGGAGAACATTGCTTGAGGGGCATGAAGTCAGTTTACAGTGAATCTTTCTCAAATCAAACACCAAAACACCCTTGTTGATTTTGGCCCCGGGATGATCCGGGACAATGAATACAATGTAACTTAATCTCAACATTCAGTGTATAAATATACTTTGTCACTATCCTGTGGTAGCTTCCTCGGCACGTGCCTGCTAGCACCCAGTCCTGCATGAGATTGTAATAAATCTGGTACCTTGTCTCCATGTGTGGATTGGATTTTGCACACTGGGTAAAGAATCCATTTTTGGGACAAGACAAGGACTAGGTTCTGGCTACTACTGAGACTAGTGTGTTGATGACTGAGCCAGCAAGGGAAGTCAGACTGGAGATGTAGGCACCTGCGAGCCCTGGTGCCAGCAACTGGAACAGGAGCGCGTCTCTCTGTCAGTAGTTGGAAGGACCATAGCTCTAGGGAGTGTCTGCACAGGTCCCATTGTTAGAAATGCCAAAGGTCCTAAGAAAGGACTCACAGTAGGTATACTAGTGAAGCAGCAATTTATTAGACATTCTTGCAAGAGTGGGTTTCCCAGCAAAGTAGGCACACCCGTGGTCAGAGTTTTCAGCATTTTATACCTTATTCTCAACTGCAGAAGTCCCTGCCTTGTTTCCCTATGAATTGGGTACTTCCAAGGTTTACAGGCTTAACCGAGGTGCCTTCTCCATAACAGTCCATAATAGTTTGTAATTGCATGTCTGGCAGGTTCCTGCTTCCCCTTGGAGAAAATAGTATTCCTGAGCTTACTGAGCGAAATGCAGTACCTTTCTAAGTTACTATTGTTCATCTTAAATAGCCCTTAACTGTTGCCCCTTTATCTATTAACATATCTTGATTGGCAATTGTGCACTTTTGTCCTTTATCTTTCTTTTACCATAAGACTTAGCTTGAGGCCTCAGTTTCCTTTAAGACCACTTAAGGCTTCTAGTCTTTGGTAAACGATTCCTGATGAGGCATCTTAAGTCTTTTATTCCTCAAGTTAATGTTAGAAAAAGAGATTATAATTTACAGTTTGCAAAAGCAACATTCCTCAGCATTTTCTCCACCACCCACAGTGTCTGGAGCTGGGGCGTAGATGTGAATGGGCTTGGTGCTAGCAACTAGGGTCACACCGGGGCTGTAGGCACCCCTGGCCTGCAGTGCCAGTAACTGGAGTGAGTGAGGACCCTCACTGGGATGCTCAATGCTGCTGGTTGGGGTGGGACTGTGGGTGCCTGATCCTGGTTGCTGGTGAGGGTGTGTGGGTGTTGTGAATTAAGATTTTTGGCTTTAAGGTAAGATCTTATATGATTACATGACTTTGGTTTAGCAGCAATTTAGGATTTATTAATGTTTTTGAGATGGATAACAGGATACGGTTGTATAATTCTTAACAGCGCTTAGTGATCAACCAATTTAACAAAGCAATTTAGTGGAATTTGGTACAGTCAAAATAGCAACTTAAGGATTTGAGAGTGGCAGGAGTCACCCCAAACTTACAGCAGGGTTGCACACACAGGTGGAAGTTAAATGGAATGACACGGACAGACCAGGCGTACAAACAATTCTGAATCAAATTACACGTGTGTGCACAGACAGGCAAATAGCGCTGAAGGAAATTTCACACACACACATAGGTTAACAGATTATTAAAATTTCCCTTTTTGTGAATTTCATGAATTACTCATTTCACATGCTGGCATTCATCAACAGACAGTCAGAAAACCTCAGGAAACCAGGCCTTTGAGTCCTTATGAAACTGCCAAGCCCAAATCTTTCAATCCTTTTGAAACCTATCCTGAGAGGTGTCCCAGCTCCAGGGGAGATACTGGGTCACATGGCCCACTCTGGTCCTGCAGAACTCAAAAGGTCTCACTTATCGCTATTCATAGGATCTTCTGATGATTGCCTGGTATTCTCCATTCTGGCCACAACTGGTGCTGAGACATTTTGGTGTACAATTCAGGTAGCTGGGGGGGGGGGGGGGGGGCCTGGCCACCCCAGCTCCAGGCTACTGCACTCTCAGTACCTAAGATAAGAACAAAATGTTTTGGGGTTTTTTTGTTTTTGTTTTTGTTTGTTTGCTTTTTGTTTGTTTGTTTTTGTTGTTTTTTTTTCCATGTGTGGTTTTTTTAAGTGTTTTTTTGTTTGTTTTCTTTGTTGTGTTGTGTTTTGGTTTTTTTCCTCCCCCCAAAGAATGCATGGCTTATCTTGATATACTATTCTGGCAGCAGATGGCTCAGGTGTGGTCAGCATGCTTGACGCCCAAGTCACTGCACTTGTAACCAAGATAACAGCACAATGGGGCTTATCCTGAGATCTTGGAGTGGTTCCACCACAGTGGAGCACATCTTCTCCAAACTCTGTGTGTGGGATTTGCCTGTATAGTTTGCTAGCAGACTTCGAAGTGGATTAGCAAGTGGGTAGGAGACCCTGGGTCCACTCAGGGGTGTTGGAAGGGCAGAAGGTCTGTGCTGGTATCTGGGACATGTGTGAGCATGGAGTGCTTATGAAACAATTGTGTGAGTGCATGCATCTGTTTGATAGTGAGCATCAAGCTGGACCAGCTGGCAAGCAGGAGATCCTTCAAAGTGGGTAGGAAGGCTATACTGGTACTTGATGCATTTGTGAATGTGCATGCGTACACTTGTGACTTTGGAGAGTGATGTTTCAGAAGTGTGGGGTTTAGAGAGACTTTCAGTCCTGATCAGCCAAAGAGAAGGAAAGAGACTTGTCTATACTCCTGTTTTACATATCATATATGTAGCTTGTCTGTGGCTATGTCAGTGTCCTGTGTGTCTTGGATGCATGCTCAGCCTTCTTGCTGGTTGAATCTGCAAACAGGAAAATAGTATCAGCTGTGTCCATGGACCTGCAATGGAGACACCTGAATCTCCAGGCTGGGTTCTAGACTCGGGGTAAGAGGAACTACCAGGCCACAGAGCTGCTGGAGGTGGTCACTTATGGCATCCCTTAACAAGCATGAGATAATTTGAAGAGGATAGTTTTGATGGGTTTTGTTGTAAAGACTGTTGCTTGAACTGAAAAATCTCTTTCCTGTTCTGACAGCTCTTCCTGCTGTGCTTAATTCTGGCCCTGAGGACTTTGAGGATGAAGTGCATTCACTTAAAAAATCCCCAAACAAACAACAAAACCCCACTAAAGAACTGACTGAGAAGTATTGTTGGATAATACTAAATAAAATCACATTAAAAGTCTGGTGTTTGGAGGAGGCAATGCTAAGAGCACAAAGGAAGGTTGGGAGGAAGAGCCGTATTCAACACGAAGTTCATGTGTGTAAAACTAAAAGAGGCCTATCCAATAACCGGTTTTGTAATGCTCATCTGTAGGACAGCAAAGCCAGTAGGTGAAAGTAGGAAGTACACTGTTGGAAATGATGGGATGAGAATCTGCAGAAAGGAGACTAGTCTTCATATGCTTAAAGTCACTGTAACTACTCTATGATTGACTGTCAATCTGAGATACAGGTAATTTCTAACAAGTTATTTCCTGCGTATCTGCTAAGAATCCTTGTGGCAAGAAAACACTGGTGTGCTGTTGCTGCTGTGACATCTAAAATAGTTATAAACTGAGGAAAGTAAGAATTCTTTGTATGTACTCTTTTTCAGGCATATGTTTGGTTGTTTTAGGCTAGCTTGTACCATGGGTACAGGTCTGTCAAGCTGCTCTCATCTTTCTATTATAGTGTATGTCAAACATACTGAATTAATTTTAGATACTTCTGGCTGCCAGAAGTCCAGAAGCAGAAACAGGGGAGCAGAGTTGTGCTGGCCTGCAGATGAACTTTGGTCCTTTCAGTTCTTGGAAGCTTGTGTTTGCTAAACTTGTGTTTGCTGGAGATGATCACAGTGGCTGGCGTTGAAGTACGTATGTTTGGTGTTTAAAATTTTGTTCCAATTAAAGGAAGCTTTTAATAATGAGTAAGACTATTTTATAACTGAGTGCTTCAGTTACACTCTTGCAAGGACATTTAGACTGCTTAAGGAACCACTACCAGAAGTAGAAGCAAAAGTGGTACTGTTGAAGTAAGATGTAAAAATGAAGCTTAAGAATGTCCCATGGCAAGGTTCAATTTTACTGTACAGAGGATAAAATAATTCATAAGGAGGATATAATAATTCAGAAGTACTGATAGCAGTCCTTAATGCTCTGTGATACAAGGTTGTGCATGATATGAGTCACTTACCAAACGTGCAGTTGGTAAGGGGGTCTCTCAACCTTGAGGAGTAACCCTAAGGGGCATCCTGGCTCAAGGAGAGATCACCATACAGCCAGGCTGCTTAGCTGGGAGAGCTCATAAAAGGCTCACTCAGGCTGTCATATTTATGGAATAAAGTGGTTGGCTCATAGTCAAGTTAAGTGCAGTAGAAAAGGTAAGCATGAGACTCCTTGTACCCGCAATTTCATTTGTTCCTTGACAAATTAGTCTTGGAAGAGCCACCTGCTATTCATGTATTAATCACATGATTGGTATTTTGATTTTCCACTTTGTATACATCAAATCTCCCCATGTCACCTTGATCCTGTGTGGGTTTCCAAAGAACAGGTTGGAACCAGAGCAGTTCTTAACCCAGTCATGGTCTAGGCCTTTACTTCCGTGGAAGCCTGAACCAAACTGTCACTAGTTCGGTCAAGTAGTTGCGTGCGTCTGTCACACTCCACACTGTGACTGCAATCAATCCACTTTATTGACTCATAGAGTGGTGCCTTTATGTAATAAATGTGCACCGTATTGTGGATCGGTGGTAAGGTACGGTTGGTTATTCGATGAGTTGCTTGGCTGAAGTGTTAACAGTTAATGCTACTTATATACCATTGCACATAGAAAATCAGTTAGATTAACATAATTTAATTATTTGCCCAACTTGGATATGTAGAACAATTATAACTAATAAACATCACAAAATCAAAACTAACAAAACCGGAACTAGATGTGACATCAAATTCAAAGTTCCAGGTGCTATAGGTGACCATTCAAGATGATAAACATACACAGCCTTTGCTGACACAGAGGAGTACTGTCTCAGTTTGTTTGTCAGAGTGTAGTGAGAAATGTCAGACTCCCTCGGGGGACTTCCCTTCACACATGAGCCCCATCCTCAATCCGGGATGCAAGCTTCAATGTTTACCTATTGCCGTCCTTTATTTCTCTGCCAGACCTGTTGCTGTCCCATGGGATGGATCACAAATCTGCCTTAGTGTAAAACCAGAGGGATGATAGGGTAGGTTAATTCAGTAGTAGCAGCATCTCTTATAGTGAATACATAGGCAACAGCCAAGTTTGTGTTTGCATTGGTATGTAAAGTTTACAAAGAGCTGCCTGGTTTGCAGGTGACATTTGGTATCAGTGGCATTATTCTGGACAACTTTTATGAGTTTTAGCAGATGGGATTTTGCTGTCACCTTCTCTTAAGATTACAGATACTGCAGCTTGCTCCCTTGGTTGGACCTGAAGGCAGCTCAGAGCTTAGGAAACGTTCACTTGGGTTACTCTAAAAGCTCTAGCGATAATGTGCAATTACTGTGTTTTGGACATTCTCATAAAGGTAAAGTGTTTGTGGTTAACCACTGTCCTATAGTCTCGGTTTAAGCAATGGTAACTATAAGGGAAAGCAAATACTTTGCAGTGAGTGAGGTTGTCCTTATGTCTAGTTTATTGCCTGGGGCTCCTGCATCCATTTTGTTGAGCACTCCAAGTAGCCTGTAAGGTCTTCATGTGTGTGTATGTTCTACTGAAGTAGGGCACGCTGTGCAGCAAGTCTTAATGAACCTTCGGAAGTGGTAGACAAGAAGAGTGGGATACTGAGCCAACTCTAGATAGGGTGCTTAGCAGTGTTCACTGCCTGTTTTAAAGACCAGTTAGGATCCAAAAGTAGCTGTTGTGTATGATTTTTCCAGATCACATAAGGACCTGTTTGTCCTCAGGAGGGCCATGATGATGATCAGGTGGCTGGAGCGAGCACCTCCTCTATGATGACAGACTGAGAGAGTTGGGGCTTTTTTAGAGTGGATAAGAGAAGGCTCCAGGGAGACCTTACAGTCACCTTCCAGTACTTAAAAGAGGCCTACAGGAAAGGTGGGGAAAGACTCTGTGTTAGGGAGTATAGTGATAGGATGAGGGGTAACAGTTCCAAACTGAGAGAGGGTGGAGTTAGATTAGCTATTGGATGTGGTTGCCCTTTCCCTGGAAGTGTTCAAGGCCAGGGTTGAGCAACCTGGTCTAGTGGAAGGTGTCCCTGCCCATTGCAGGGCAGTTTGAACTATGTGATCTTTAGGGTTTCTTCTCACCCAACCTTTGATTCTAATCTGTACTTTGGTAGTGCTGGGGGGTGGAGTAGAGGGTGAGTTAGGAAGAATAGTTGACTAAAGCTTTAGCAGCAGAGTGACCCCAACACTTGTGCAGAGAGCCCATGGTGGTTCTGTGGTCCAGGTTTTAGGCTTGGGTTAAAGTTTCCTCAGTTTCATAGGCTACTGTTGGGGCTGCGGTTGGCTTTATCATAAATGTTAGTGTTTGCCATCACTGCCACCCCTCTGATTACAGCAGTGATGTCTGCTTGGGCATTCTGTATGGCCTTGGCCATAGGACGAGCAGAATGGGAATCAACGTGGGTGACAGGCAAAGGTATGAGTAGGCACAGTCCTGCATTTCTTTACAATGAAGTCAGACACAAATTTCCCCAGTATGGGTGCAGTATGCTTTCTTAAGAGGGAAGCCAGTGGGTCCACTCGGCAAAATCAGCCCAGGAGTTATGTAGACCTGGTTGTGAAGAGGAGTGAATGATTAAGCAAAGAGCCAAGAGCTCAGTGACCTGGGCACTATCATGACAATCACATGCAACAACTTGGTCATCTGCAGCACAAACAGCAGTGGCATGCACAAGCATTACGGGGAAGGATTGCGGAGGCTTCTGTAAACCAGACATCCTCCTGTGAGGTGTTAAAAAGGATAGGCTTCTGTAATAAGTGAGTCTGAAGGATCATCTTCCATAGCTGGAGAGGGAGGTGAGAATCACATGGTTGGAGCCTAAAGGTAGAATTTTGGTGTCAGAGATGCCAAGAACCCAACATTGAATAGTAATGGCTTGTGCATGTCTCTCAGGGAAAGGAATGTGTGATGACTATTGTGAAAAATAGGTTGTAAAACTGTTCTGTCTGAGGGGGTGATCCCCGAGGAGTTCATCAATATCAAAAAGGGTCAAGGAAGGTGGAAAGTAAGGCACACTCCCATTCCCTGTCTGAGGCGTGTGCATCTTGTCACCGCTTGCTGCCAAAAGAGATTGATTTAGGGATAGAGTCCATGCAGTTTTTGCTGTGATGGACCCTGCATTCTAGTCCACTAGTAGAGTGAGTGGTTCCAAATACCAATACTGTTGAATACTTTTAGGAGAAGGGTTAGGGTCTGTTGGTGAGTGATGTTCCAGTCCCAGGTGGAATGTATGCACAGCAAGGAATAGAGAGGATGGCCTAGATGACTAAAACCCAGGCCTTGTCATGGGAAAAGCTTAAAGAGCCTAGGAGACCCTGATGTTTGCGTTTGGAGGAGGAAGTAGGTTGGGTAAAGAAATCAAGATTGCAAGACACTTTTGCTGGGCAAAGGCAAACCTAATGAAATTCAACACATGGGAAGGAATACCGCCATGTACCAGTATGGGTTAGGGGTTGACCCTGCTGGAAAGCAGCTCCATGGAGAGGGACCTTAGTGTCCTGGTGGACAATAAGCTATCCATGGAACAGCAATGTGTCCTTGTGGCCAGGAAAGTGAACAGTATCCTGGGGTGCATAAAGAAGAGTGTGTCCAGCAGGTTGAGGGAGGTTCTCCTCCCCCTCTACTCAGCCCTAGTGAGACCACATCTGGAGTACTGTGTTCAGTTCTGGTGTCCTCAGTTCAAGAGGGATAGGGAAATACTAGAGAGACTCCAATGGAGAGCTCTTTTCAGAAATGTCTTTGGTACTGACATGCAAGAAGACTCCTTTAAAAAGAACCCCAAGATCTGATGTTCTGGCAAGACCTTGGTATTTAGCAGGAGCAAGATGAAGTTCTTGCTGTTCTTTAAGGGCTGAAATTGGGGATCGTTATCTTGTGCAACACATTCCCATCTATGTTTGCTAGAAAAATGTCGTTAATAATACAGTGGTCATGAGAGAGATCAGGAGTGGGAGAAATTTTGTCTAATGTTGATGCTCAGATACCATGAGCAATGTTAGGACTATAGCAGTAGCCTTGATGTAGATGAGTAGGGGTATCATAACGAATGTCATTCCAAGTACAAACAAAGTGAAGTTGGTCATCCAGGTGAGTGGCATTGTGGAAGGTGGTAAAGCTTAGCTGCATGGCATGTGGACCATGTGAACAGTGTGTGGCAATAGTGGGATAAGATTATGAGGCTATAAGAGCACAAGAATGTATGTAAATTATAGAGGCTACTAATATGTTTTGGAGGGCTTTTAGGACTTTGTTTAGCTGTGTAAAAGTATCTGTTCATGATACAGTTTTGCTTAATATGTTTGTTTAATATTGACCTATTACCTGATTGGAGGAATAAAATTTGGAAAGCCCCAGAACCAGTTTGACAGAAAATGGAGAAATGGTAACTGCTACGCTAAAAAAACCCCAGTGAATAGAGAGAACCAGCCTAAAGAAAAGAAAAAGGGACCCAATGAGAGAGAAGATGAACCCAGATCCAAATATTATTATTGGAAAAGAGGTGCAGGAACTTAGATTATAAAGGTGTAACTGTCCAGGGACTTTAGTGTTTGGTGGTGTGTGTGGAGCACCTTGAATGGTGTTTGAATGCTCAGGCAGCAGCTTCTCCCTTAACAGCAGGAGACTGGAAGAACATGTCTTAGACGTCTGAACACACTATGCATAGGTAAGAAGAAAGGTAAATGGCAAAGATGACTTTGGCAGCTATTGGGACTGCAGTATGAGACAGAATTTATGCCTTGGTAGTCATTGGTCGTGTTCCAAGACCCATTGGGTTTGTGCACTGGCTGGGCGGGGCTGCTAAAAGGGGAGTGGGTGCTCCTTGTTTGTCCAGTTCTGTGAGAAGGGATGTGAGGGATTTTGGGGTTTGCAGGTTCACAGGCTGTTAACAGCATGAGTCATTGGATGTAGGAGAGGTGATTCTTGGAGTACCCAAACTAGGGGGGGTTTGGTTCAGGAGTACCAGGAGACTGTGCCTTCCTTTGAACATAATGGAAGATCTAGTTTTTAAGTAGTTCCATGTGTGGCAGTGAAGTAGCTCATATCTCATAGGCCTTTGCAAGTTTGCCTCTCTAGTTAGAAATATCTGCAGCGTTGCCTAATGGCCTCACTGAGTAAGAGAGACCCAATTATTGGAGGGAAATACTTGTAAAAGGATGTACTCTCTGGAGTTTATCTGAAATAATCTGTAATGTTACCATTCTTTATGTGAACTTACTACATCTTGCTTATCTGACATGTAGGTGTACTTCTGTGAAAGCAAGTCATGTAACCCAGAGATGTCACTACACCAGCTGGGCAGAGTTTGTAAAGCAGAGGCTGTTGCTCCATTGCTCTGTGTTGTCCCCTGTAGCTACAGTAATAAACTGCTGATGTTCAGACCTGACCAGACTTGCATTTCAGTTCACAGTGGAGGTTAGAACCTCCTAAAAACTGCATATCCCTGGGCAGTCTTTCTTCTTGGGGAAGTTGCACTTGACTGACTATGGGAAGGGATGAAGGGGCTCCTGTGAACTCGTGGACTACTACAGAGGGTGAGGGAAGTGGTCCCTTCCAGTGCGATCAACTGAAGGCAGAATTTTGAGTGCCCATGAGGATACACAAGTGATGGGGGTATCTACCTCTGAATGGGAAGTCCCTGTAAGCTGCACCCTCCATGTCACCTGAGAGTGATCAGCTCCCCTGGGGTTCTAATTGTGTGTCTGATAAGTCTGATTAACCAAAGGCAGAGGCTTTTTCCAGTTTCCAGATGATGAAGTGGTGGGAGGGGCACTAAGAGCCCTTGTTAAGGCTCTAGTGGGAAAAGGTGTGGCATGAAGTGGGCCTTGTTGGCAAAAGCCAGTAAGAGAGATGTTGGGACTCTGTGAACTGCCTGTTTGGGAATGCCTGGGGCCAAAGAGGCTTTCCATGCAAGGTGCTTTGAGTCAGGGCCCTTCTCCGCAGGCTTAGAGGGATTTCTAGCTAAGTGGGCACAAGGGTGTTTGGTGGTAGCTACAGCTGTCTCTTCAGAGAGTCAGGACGATGACAGAATAAGCACTGCAGAAACTACTAATACTTGAGACCGTGTGTCACTGGGCACCTGTTGACAGTAATGGTCTCTGAGTGGACCAGGATCCTTTTTGACTAGTGGGTGCTGCTGTGCCTCAGAAGGATGACAACCTGATAGGGCTTCATCTAGCATAGGGGCTGTATCTAAAGAGTTATTGATAACCAGCCTACCTGTGCTTAATCCAAATCTGTAGGACTGGCCCAGGAAATTGTCAGGGCAGGCCTTGGTCATCTTGGGTCCTTTATCTTTGAGCATATGTTAGTGATGCCTGAAAGATGGTCTGTATTTTTCACTGGAGTTGGATTCTAGACCCTAGAGGAAGGTCCAGGCTTCTAATTCTGAAATTCAGATGGTATCCCCCATCATGTGATGTATTTGCAAGAATGGGTTAAATAGCCCACAGTAACAGAACTGTGAGTGTTTGCTTGATTTGGCCAGATCTGTGCCTGCAAAAGAGCACAGAGAGAGCAGCTGCAATACCTCTGTTAGCATTATACTCAATTGTAATAGTTGGTCTGATTCCTAACTCTGGGCAGGCTTCAAGATAAAAGGAAGTTGACATAAAATTGTGTGAAGTCAAACTGGACCAAAAATTTCTGTCTCAGTTCTCTTGATCAATATATAAAACTTCGTGTATTTTTGTTTCAGAAACTCCCTTTTAGGCATCTTCCCGTCAGTTTTTTCCCTGGGCAAATATGGCCATCATGGGGACCATGGGATCTTCTCATTTTTTCATTGTCATTGGAAGGCTTCCAATACAGGCAGTGGCAAGAGTCTTATCTATTCCAGCCCAAGTGCCCTGCTGGGCTTGAGATACCCCTTTCTGTAGGGAGACAACTGGGGTTTCAGATGCATTTCAATGGTGCTAAGACAATGAGCTAAGAGAAACAGGCAGGTTAAGTTTCTCTTCATGCTGTTATTTTTCTGACTTTCTCTAACCAAAGAAAGGAACAGATAGTTCCCTCCATAAGAGCATCTGGTGCCCACGGGTGGGGCAAGAGGCAAGCTCCCAAAACAGTTCAGGCACCTGCTGCAATGCTGGGGATAGTTGGGATGCTGCATACTGCATCCCTCTGTTGATACTGGAGGGGCTTGAGGCAGCCTGATCGAGTTAGATTTGGGATATGGTAACAAACTGTGGAATGATTACTGTGGGTGACTTAAAAACTAATATTAAAGGTGTGGCGTTGTTCACACATGAAGAAAAGGTATGATATCAAAGCAGCTTTCGGGGTGGAGTGCAGCTGCAGTGGGTATGCAAGGAATCTGCTTCTCGGTGGCTCCTTGCAAAAGAGTTTTGCCTGCAAAACAGGAAGGAAGGTGGAGCTGAGTGAAAACTTAGGGCCAGGCTCTGTGAGTTACTGCAGAAGATGGGAACTTCATGGTACTATGGGACTGATAAGCTGCATATTTGCAGACTACCTGTGACTTCTGGGATCATTCTAACCCCCCATAAGGATGCCTTTGGGTAAGGTCTGGACTATCCTAAGTGCTTCCTTGGGAAAACTTAGAAATCTCTACGGACTTGCTTTTATAACTTAACGTGTCTTTTTAGCCAGGCTGTATTATTCATAATCTTGATACTTGCACATGCTTTTGCACACAGTATATTTATCACCATCAATCCATAAGAACCTGTACTCCTGTTGCTTCAATGTTCATGTAGCCAGCCACGAACATCTCCCATTGGGTACCGCCAAACCTTTAAGTCTGTCCGTGTGACTGGGTGGGAGGTGCAGCGTGCTGTCAAGTGCATCTGTAGTACAGGACTTTAGAGCACTGCGTTGGATATCACTCAATCTAAACCTAGCCACCTCTAGCCCCTGTGAGATCCAAGGACAAGCTGGAACACAAGGGGGTTTCTTTTCTGCCAAGTTATGCTTTAGTGTGACAAAGACAGCAGACCAACAGCTTTAGGGATCAACAGTGTATCTCAAAATAACAGTAGAGTAACAACTATCAATCAGTAGTACACTTACCTGAGTCAAAATGACAGTAAATCCAGTCATTCACTAATACTGGTCTACACTTAATTCAGTAAACCCAGTTGAATCCAAAAGTTAATAATTGGGTTCTGCAGAGATTTGTGTGAGCAGTGGGCCAGCAGGCAGCAAGGCTTCTTCAGATGAGTTCTGGTGGGAAGATAGAAAAGTGATGCTATCAAGTGGATTGCAGGTATTATTATTCTTGTATAAACTTCTTTGTGAGGTTTTGTGTAGAGCTCCAGCTTGCTCCTGGGAAATCCACTGACTCACAATCCTGAAGTCAGATCCAAAGCAGGAAGGGTTACCCCATAGTGCCTGAGGGTGAGTCTTTGACAATGAAGTAAATGGTCTGGATGGGCAGTCGGGCTCAAGTGCTTCTGAATCAATTGGACCCTCTTCCCTGGCAGGTCAGGGATCCCAGCACCTGTGATGGACATGGTCTGGGGATGCATCATGGTGTAAGCTACCCTTCCAGGCATGGTACCACAGTCTTCTTTTGGGAACAGGTCCCTGGATCAAGCTAGGAAGAGCTGTTAGATGCTGATGCCCCTGCCCTGAGTGGCCTTTCCAAGATAATGGCTCTCTGGTGTTTCCCTCTTGTTCCCAGGAGCAGCAACCACCTATCAGTCCCCCATTCAGCCCAGGATGCACAGCAGCCCTGATTTCTTGCTGGTGCTGCCCCAAACACCACTTCCAAGTGAAGAGTCCCTTTCTTTTAATGCATGTAAACCCAAAAAAGACTTCGTAAAAGTCTATGTAAATGACAGAAGGAAGGAGAGCATACAGGTCCAGATCCCACACCAGGGACCCTGATTCCATTCACCACAAGCTTAAGGACAGTATGCATTGTCCTCACTTTACCCATATGAGAAAATGAAGCTGGCTTACTCTTGCTCTCTTAAGTTTCTTTACGTTGGAATTGGGTCATCTTCATGGTGCTGGGAGACCTCTGTGACCAGGGAATTATTGAGGATACAGCCTCTATTTGATGTTAAGTTAGTGACTCCCAAATTCAAAGGGCTGACTAAAAATACGATTCTGTAGTAGTATAACTCCTGATACATCACCAACAATTTTTAAGGAGCTGTGTAGAATATTGTGTGTGCTTGTATGTTCATGTTCCTGTATTTTATCTTCTGTCAAATAAGAATCTGAATTCAACTATCATGATCTGTGTGTCTCACTGGGAATTTGGACCGTAAGCCTGTGTGCTTGCTACCCAGGACCTTGGAGATCCCAAATGTGTAGGGTTTTTTTTAGGGCAATAATTCAGATCAAGCAAGGCCCTGGGCTTGCCCAGCAACAGTGAAATAGCACTGATCTGTGGTGACCACAGAAAGCAATGAGGAGAGTGATTGATAAACTGGAGCCTCCTGATAAGAGTGTGCTCCTGAGTGTCTGGCCTCTGCTGCAGTGATCTCCCCTTACTTGGGATGCCAGGTGAGGATACTTTCCTGGGAACTGAGTGATGCCTATTAGGTAGATTATAAGGAGTTTGGAATAGAAGTAGGATAGTCCTCTCTCATAGGGTGGTTGTGGTGGCACAGCTTTCCTACCCCAGGCTGCTTGGTAAGGCTGACTGACTCCTAGGCTGTTCTGCAAAACCAGTACCACACTGCTTAGCTTTGCAATGCAGGAGGCTGGGAGAGCTTGGTACATTATGACTGCAAGTCAATGTGAAACTAAGCAGACTCCCACACCACCTGGAGAGAGAGTCAGTGAGTTGAAAGAGTTAGGCACCCCCTAACTGTATCCATAACTCCTGAATACCTTGGGAAGATGCTAATGAAGGGCCGCAGCCCCATCTAGGAAGAGCCAAGCTAACCTTACAAGATTAATGGCTGCAGTGGAAAAGTGCTAGCTGTAGTATTGACCAAAATCAATCATCTTGCAGTCCTATAAATAATGATCCTATAGGAGAGGCTCATTGGAGCTCTCTGGGATCTCAGTGATCTGAGTCTTACCTCCCCTTGAGCTGGAACACCTCTTGGGCCAGGCTCTGACCATCTGCTGGTAAAGCCAACAAAGGCAAAAGACCACCTGCTTGTGATACACTGATGAAGGGAGAATCACCATCTGTCTGCAAAGACTGGCAAACAGAAGATGTATTTCATAAAAACCTTTAGAGATCCTGGGGTACCCAAATTTACTATAATCTGCAGAAAGGCAACATCTTAACTATAAGTTAACTTCTATACCTGTATTTAACTCTGTGTGAATTTTAAAAAATAGATAATTTTTAAAGTCTTTATTTGTTTGTTTTATTTTTTTATTGGTTTTTTTTTTCTTGGTGAGCTTTGTTAATTTTATCAGAATTACTGTGTTTGCTATAACTGATTATTGACTTTAAGTGTTGCTATTTTATAAGTTACTGTATCAGTGTCAATATACTTGAATTGCTGCTCTCACTTACCTCATGTTTACATAAGAAACACAATATTGAACTAGGCATAAACTGTTGACCAGGTCTGGGACTAAGGGTAGATCTAACCTTATTCTCCAAAGAAATTCAGAGAGTACGTGTGTCTATTATGAACCTCTTGACCAAATAGGAGGGCACTCCTTATCCCTTTCACTTCTACAGAGTCATGGAATTGTTCTTGTTGGAAGACACCCTTGAGATCAAGTCCAACCATTAACCCAGCACTGCTAGGTCACTACTAAACCATGTTCCTAAGTGCTGTATCTACATGTCTTTTAAATACCTTCAGGGATGGTTGACTTCACCACCTCCCTGAGCAGCCTGTTCCAGTGCTTGACAACCCTTCTGGGGAAGAAATTTTTCACAGTATCAAACCTAAACCTCCTCTGGTGCAACTTAAGGCCATTTCTGCTTGTCCTATCACTTGTTACTTAGGTGAACAGACTGACCTCCACCTCACTACAACCTCCTTTCAGGTAGCTGTGGAGAGTGATACGGTCTGTCTTGAGCCTCCTTTTCTCCAGGCTAAACAACCTCACTTCCCTCAGCCGCTCCTCATAAGACTTGTTCTGTAGACCCTTCACCAGTCCTTCTTTGGACATGCTTCAGCACCTCAGTCTCCTCCTTGTAGTGAGGGCAGCAAAATTGAACATGGTATTTGAGGTGTGGTCCCAGTGCTGAGTACAGGGGGATGATCACTAGTCCTGTTGATCAGGTGTGGGTTGAGGGGTGGATCCAACCTTGCTCTCTAATGGAGTTCAGAGGGCAAGGGGGTCCATTCTGAACCACATGACCAAATGGGAGGATTTCCTTTATCTCTGATATCCCCAATCTCTCTGATATTCTTAGTCATAAAATTAGACCAGGTCTAAGATTGGATCTAGCCACACTTAGGCTCCTCTCTGAGAAGGAGTTTAGAGAGCAAGGGGGTGCAGTCTGAAACCCTGGTAACTTAATGGGAGGGTCACCCTTACCTCTTCCATTCCCAGTCCTCATGAAGATCACCCTAGCGCAACTCCAAGTCACTTTCATTGTGTTTATCCACATCTATGTATTTTCACAAGTATTGTAATCCAATTGCTTTTAGTTAATTTGCTTTATAGTAAGTAATCTAGTGACCTTGCCATTGAATTGAACCTTGATTAGTCTTTGTTGGTTTTTGGTAAGTTTTATCAAAATTATTAAGCTTTGTCAATGAGCTTTACAGGAGCTGTTTGCAGCCGTGTACTGGCTGTGGCTGGGATGGGGTTGGTTTTCTTCACAGCAGCTGCATGGTGCTGGGTTTTCGATCTGTAGCTAAAGCAGTGTTGATAACTCACCAGTATTATGGCAGTTGCTGAGCAGTGCTTGCACCACGTCAAGGCCTCCTCTGTTTTCCACTCTTGCCCCACAGCAAGTGGGGTGAGAGTAGGCAAGAGGCTGCAAGGGGACACAGCTGGGACAGGTGACCCAGGCTGGTGAAATGAGATATTCCATACAGTATAACCTCATGCTCACCAATAAAAACAGGTGGAGGAGGAAGGGAGATTTGGCTTCCAGTGTGGCTGTTGCTCAGAGACTAGCTGGGCAACAGTCTGCTTGGGGGAGGTGGGAATGATTTCCTTTGTGTTGCTTGTTTCCACCACTGCCTCCTGCTTGCTTTATCTTGACCGTTGAGTTTTCTCGCTTTTTGTTCTTCCAGTTTTCTCGCGTGTTCTGCTTGGGGGTGTGGTGAAAAGAGGCTGGACTGCAAGGTTCCAGCAAACAATTTTTTTATACACCTGAAAGCTGTGCAGCCATCCAGCGAGACTTGGACAGGTTGGAGAAGTGGGCAGGGCAGAACCAAATGAGGTTTAACAAGGATAAATGTAGAGTCCTGCATCTAGGTAAGAATAATAAATTACACCAGTATAGACTGGGAGATGATCTGCTGGAGAGCAGTCTTGTGGAGAAAGACTTGGGAGTCCTGGTGGACAACAAGTTCTCCATGGAGCAGCAATGTGCCCTTGTGGCCAAGAGGGCCAATGGTATCCTGGGGTGTCCAGCAGATTGAAGGAGGTTCTCCTCCCCTTCTACTCTGCACTGGTGAGACCTCACCTGGAGTATTGTGTCCAGTTCTGGGCTCCCCAGTTCAAGAGAGACAGGGATCTGCTTGAGAGAGTCCAACGGAGGGCTACAAGGATGATGAAGGGACTGGAGCACATGCCTTATGAGGAGAGGCTGAGACACCTGGGGCTCTTTAGTCTGGAAAAGAGAAGACTGAGAGGGGATTTGATAAATGTTTATAAATATATGAGGGCTAAGTGTCAAGAGGAAAGGGACAGCCTCTTCTCACTCGTGCCTTCTTATAGGACTAGGGGGAGTGGATATAAGCTGGAGCACAAGAGGTTCCACCTTAACATGAGGAGGAACTTCTTTACAGTAAGGGTCACAGAGCACTGGAACAGGCTGCCCAGAGAGGTTGTGGAGTCTCTTTCTCTGGAGATTTTCAAAACTCTCCTGGATGCATTCCTGAGTGATCTGTGTTAGGGTAGATTAGGTTGGAGGGTAGATTAGGTTGGAGGGTAGATTAGG
>JANVCC010000130.1:10674735-10689268 GCA_025345505.1 Todiramphus chloris collaris | reverse complement strand
GTAGATTAGGTTGGAGGGTAGATTAGGTTGGAGGGTAGATTAGGTTGTAGGGTAGCTTATATGATCCTGCCCTGGCAGGGGAGTTGAACTTGAAGATCTCCAAGGTTCCTTTCAACCCCTAACACTCTGTGATTCTATAATTTACTTGAGCCTCCCTGGTAGGTGTAATACGCCACTACTGCAGGTTTTCACAGATACAATGAAAGTATGCACTGTTACACAACTTGCAAGATTAGACTATAATGACCTAAACCCCATGCTAAATATCATATATGTAATCACCCATGGCTGCAAATGTACAGCATGCTAAATATTCATTTACCCCTCCACATAAGGGCTCTTAATCCTGGAACAGTGACCTTGGCTGGTGCCCTCTTCAAGGGGGAAGGGTCTCCATACAGGCAAGATGCAGTGTTGGAGAAGTGACTTCTGATTCTTAACCCAGATCTCAGGGGGGTTTATCCTCTCCATTTACATGACTGTGAGCAAGACTATGCCAAAGTGGATTTTGCCATCTGGGATGTTTATCCTTGGTGATGTAATAGAGTTTCTGCTTATTTTTCTTTATTCATCCATGGGTGAGGTTGGCTTCTGTATGCTCTTCTTTTTACTTCTCTCTTGCTGATCTTGTGACACTGCAACCCTCCAGCTTCTCTTTATCTCACTTTCTCAGGCAACTGAGTAGTAGTTTGTATTGAGACTTGGGGCATATTATTTATTGAGGGATTTCAAGGCTTAGCTCTGGTTTCGGTTCTTTGAATGATGCAATACTGCCCTGTTTGGTCTATGACTTACGGACAACTTGGAGCTGAGGTATCTACACAGATCCCCATGGATTGTCACTGTATAGATAGGGCCCCAAGACTGTCCAAGGCTGTGTTGCTTTTACAACCCTCTTTGAGTCACCTGCATGCACTAGACATTAGGAAAAAATTCTTCACAGAAAAGGTAGTGAAATATTGGAATGGGCTGCCCAGGGAGGTGGTTGAGTCACCATCCCTGGATGTGTTTAAACATCGCTTGGATGTGGTGTTGGGGGACATGGTCTAGGGGTGAACTTGTAGAGTAGGGCTAATGGTTGGACATGATGATCCCAAGGGTCTTTTCCAACCTGAGTGATTCTGTGATTACTAAGACTTGTTTATGAACTGTGAGCCAGACTACCCATACACAGGGGAGTGAGTGGCTTTGTGAGTGCTTGGCTGCTGTCTGAGTAAACCTACCACAAGTCCTGCTACAGTTACACCAGAGTTGTTGAGATCCCATGGACTTACCCTGATAGGTAAGTGAGGGGAGGCCAGCCCTGTGTTGGCTGTCACATTGATAAATATGAGCTTTTGCTGACAGCAGTTCAAATCAAGGTAGTTCTTCCTTATCAGTGGACCTGGGTGAGGTAAATGCCAATGCTTTTGAAAAGGAGTGATGTCTTCTGGTGGCCATTTCTCCAGAGTGATTGAAGGATCTCGCACAGAGTTGGCTTCAATGTGCTGATTATATTACTAGTCTCCTAGTCCCAGTGTTACATGGGTCACCAGACCAAATACTCCATATCTGTCAACATTCCCTTCATCTCCTGTTGCTGGTTACTTTCTCATGGTACTACTGGGGTACTGATGTCACTGATCTCCAGGTGAATATTGCTTACTTTCTTCCACTAATCATGCTTAAGGTTAGTCTGTTAGCAGGAGCATATGTACAGCAGTGTTACCTAGTGGAGGATAGAGACCATAACTATGCAAACATTAGTGTCTCTAATTTTTTTTTTAATAATAGTCCAAGCACTACAGTGTACAATTGCAATTAAAAAAGAATTGCACAAATACAGTAAAGTACAGTTAAGGTAAACTGTGGTAAAGAACTATTCTGTTCATGTAGTTTATTCAAGATTGATTCAATTAAGGACATGTAATTAACTGGCAATCACTCAACTGTATCTTCAGAAGGAGAATTGGCAATATAACAAACCACAAAATGCAGTACTCAAAAATGTTAATCATCTACAGCTTCTTGAAGCACCCAATGGTTCTAAACACCCTTCTTTTATCTCAGAAACTTATAATCTGTCTTCCTGTGCCATGCATCCCTCTCCATCTTGTAACTTCAGTGTATGGGTTACAAGCACAAACACCCTTCTTGCACACACCTTCTGTGGGAGATGGTTTGCATTTACCGTTCCCTATAACCTGCTGATCCCCATGCTGATGAGAAGGCATCTCATGAGTTTGTGTGCACACAGCTGAGGTGTGGGTCCCTACTTATTGCACCCTGAACTGTAAATCCTCTGTCTAGATGCTGGCTGGTCTCCTTACAGCATCTTATGGAGAGTGCGCTCTGTCTGGCACAGGTAGAAGTTGTGATGTTTTGTGCAGTTGTGACTTTGGGCAGCCAACTGGGTCTTGAGTACTACTGTTTTCACTCCGGGCTGCTTTGCTTTTATTGGAAATTTCATATTTATTTTATACTTCTACCGAATCCCTTTTTGTTTCAAAAATGTCTTTGAATTTCTCCAGTTACACTCACGGCTTGCATTAAACAGTATTCCTCTTTAACACTATCAGTTGGTGGTTGATGACTGTCTTGCCTTTTGACTTGATCAATTCAGGGCAGATGTCCTCCGGATGAACTAGTAATTGGCACACATGCACACACAGAATGTGCACTTGTGTTCTCACCTTACCAGCCTGTTTCTGAGGGGTTGACTGTAGGAGCAACCCCAGAACAGGTTCTCCCAGCCTGTTGCAGTCCTCAAGATCCTTGTATTGGCCGTTAAGAGACCATCTTTATGGCATGGGGCCTCCAGGGACATCTGTCTTTGAGTGTTGACATAGCATGGAGGAGGATGTTTGCATCTAACTTGGTTTTTCAGGGGGTGGAGAATCTTCAGTCTTGTGATCATCTGCTGCTGGTCTTAGCCCACAGTTGGTGAGCGGCCTTTTTATACCTTTTAATTTCAGCAACCTGTTGCCTTCTGTATTTGCTCACTCCGTTTGAACTGGTTGTCCATGTTCCCTGGTGAATCAGAGAACCTGACTGACAGGTGAGTAGTATTTCTGATGATCATCATGGGGATGTCTTAGTTGCTCACTTATTGCATTTGCCATTTAACCAAAACGCTACTTAGATGAATGCTAAATTAGTAGTTTGGTTACTGCCAAACTGCTCTCTGCAGAAATGGTAAATGTTTGCCTGGGATTGACCATTCAGTTACTGTCCAGTTTCGTCCCAGTAGTTCCTACACTATGGTTCTGTATCTTCTTGCTGCATTTATGTTAACTTTCTCTTCCAGCAATGTGTAGGACAAGGGATGTAATCTTGTGAGTCTTTACTCCATGTCCTACTGTCTTCTTGACTGGTGAGAGTGAACTGTTTTTAGGTGTGCTGTCTATACCCTCTAGGAGGCAACTGTTACTGTGATCCTGGTTTGCGTCTCGTGAGTCTGACAAAACATTGCTGAGTGTCGTAACTTTTTTTTTTTCTGTGTTTAGGCTTCATTTATTTTTCTCTGTATGTATTTTCCTAGAGAGGGTCCTCTCAGAAGAAGGAATCGATAACAAACATTGCCAATAAAAATTGAGATCTTTCCAATCAGAAATTAGTTTAGATGTTGTCTTGGTTTGAAAGACAGGGGTCTGCCAAGGAAGGCAGGAACCCCCCTTTAGAAGGGAAAAATGCAACCCCCTCCCCTCTGAATACTTATCATTTTGAAATTAAGGGGCTTTCAGGCAAAGATGAGGAATAAGAATAACCGTTCTTTACTACATATATATATAACAAGGCAAACAAACAACAATAACTATGGCAGTACCAACAAACAGAGCCAGGAACCCAGTGCCCATCTCTCGGGTGGCTCCCGGTGGGCAGGGAGGGCGCGATGGTCTCCCCGCCGCTCCGGAGCCAGCTCAGGCCTCACGGGGCAATGGCCAACGAAAAGCCCGTGTCACAAACCCCCTTGGGCAGCCAATCCCGGTGCCCAGCAGGATCGCCGGGAGACAGCAGGGGCAGAAGGAGAAGCAGGAGATGCAGCAGGGACGACCTCTCTCCAAGCTGATCCCGGTGCCCAGCAGGATCCTCAGGAGTCAGCAGGGGTAGAAGGAGAGCAGGAGACGCAGTGGGGATGAGTTCTCTGCACCACGAGGGCAGCTTCTCCTCACCTTGAATGCAGAGAGCAGAAAAAGAGCCCTAGGGGCTCCACCCAACCCCCTTTATTCGGCTGGCTGGACCCCTCCCCCTGTGGCCAGGTCCTTTTGCCTCTCTTAAATACAGCAATTTATCTCCTTGAGGAACAAGTATGGGAAAATTCTTTAAGAGAAGAAGGAAAACAGAACAACTCCCCAACACCCCAAGAGTTGTTTTGTGTAGATTAAAGATACTAGAAAACTGAAGGAAAGATAGCCTTCCACTGTTTGGATGTACTGTTACTTTTCCCCTAGAACAGGAGTTGAACTTGCTGATCTGTATATAGATGGCCTCAATTCCCCTCAAATCTCTGTAAGGTGAATGTGAGATTTCTCCGCAAAGTGATTCAGTGACATAACGTAAGGCAGGAGCGAGAGACATGCCTAAAACTATCTGATAGAGAAGTCCAGATGTAGGAGTTTGTAGTCATGTTGTAGATTTGTTGAAGAGCTGTGCTGTTACTCCTGTGTTTAGTGGGGGTGTCTCTGCATTCCCTTTCTATGGACTGCCAGTGAAAAATTGGCACTTGTCTGCGTAGCAGCTGCTGATGATTTTTGAAGCTTGTGATCAAGATGAGAAAGTAGCAGGTGAAGGAAAGCATGTGTGAGGAATAGTATTTGTCTTATGGAGTCTTGTACTGATAGTGAACTTTTCACTCTTCCTAAAACAAGTGCTTTCTACCAAATACCATTTTTATAAGTAGTATGTTTTCTTGTATTAAAGTTAGAAAAAAGTTTAGGTTGTGATCACAATTGCAAATTTTGTTTTCTTAATCCAGCTAATAATGAATATGAACTGCAGTTGGACTCCTCCTTTTCACAGACTTGACAGTGATTTTACTCTTTGCTAAGTTGTGTGTTGCATGCAGTCAGTTTCCCCTCTGTTTAGCAAGGATTTTACAATTACTACTAGTTGTAAAGTCTTGTGTACATATCTCGGCTATGTTTCTGAAATGTATAAATGTTGTAAATTTCTTCAGCACTTATCTAATTGAAGGACGTGATCGTTTTATCCCCTTACTAATTTTCAGGAAAGAGCCAGTATAACATCAGCAGTCTGAAATCTTTAGCTTGGATGCAAAAGCCTGTTTTTTCATCTAAGATTCCTGCATCACTGTAAGTATTGCCTTAATACTGTTGTTGATGTTTTTATGAGTTTCATATATTACTTTGTTTTCCTGTTTTCTTTTGTTATTGGTGTCCTTTGAGAGCGGAGACTGTAAAAGAGAGAGTGAAGGAAGATAGAGCTATCTTTGAATCTTGATAATAACACCTTGAAAATTACAACTTTGTGGCTCTTACAGGCTAGACTGAGTGATGCTTCTGATTCCTAAGTTTGAAATCAGGAGAGTCTTCAAATCTAAAGGAGCCCATGGAAAAAAGTCAGGAGCCTCGGATGATCAGGGAGAAATGAATTGAAACACTTTGTTGAGAAATTGTCTAACGTGTCACACAAAGCAAAGTGTTTGTACTGTCCTAGGTTGGTTTGACCATACTGAGATGAGAGGAACTTGCCAAGATGCAAACAACATTCATAGTTGTAGTTGTAATTTTTTTAGCGCTCTTCCATTTTTGAAGGCTGAAATAGTGTTTGGCTTTGAAGATGCTGTCTGTAACTGCTTTCCAGAGGTCATTCAGAGCTAACGTGCTCATCCAGTTGGGCTTGTGGCATATAACACATGAAGAGTTAGAGATTTGTGACTGTCATCTCTTGGAGGTGTACTTATTGCAATAGCAGAGCTGATGACATCATCTCCATGCTTTCACGCCTTCTGCTGTCCGAGTAAGTTAACACTACCAAACAGAATTAGGATTGGTTTGCTCATAGTTACATGTGCTATTAACTAGAGTCACAGACTCGTATTTCTTAAAAATCAGTGTCTGTTCAGTGTCAGGGAAGAGTAAATGACATGTAAAATAAAAATAAGTGGCCACATTATTATGAGGGATCTTTACTGAACCCAAATTAATTTTCTCCTTTCTTTTGTTGTATTTGAAGGTATAACTGAAGTAGAGTCTTTATCATGTTATACAAATACAAAATGAGGGGTTTTCCATTGTTTTTGGTTTAGAAGGTAAATATATCAATCTATTATTAAATTAAAATTTGAATGATAATAGGTTCAGTGGAATACTGTGAGGATTTTTGTTCAATAGACAGTCAGTAGAATTGTTGCTGCTCTGTCTTTGTACCTTAACTGTGTTCTGGGAAATAATTTATGCAACTTGACATTGACAACATTGATGTGCATGGGATGTGCCAATCCAGTTGATTTTCTACCTAGCAATTTAAGTTCAACAATTCTGTTCATAATGCATTTTATATCACTTCTTGGTAAGTGAAATAGGTTTTAATTGAAAGACTAAGGTTTGATTATTTTTAATATTTTTTAGCAATTTGGGGTTTGGCTGAAGAAAAAGAAATAAAGAAAAGATGGACTGGAATGTCAGACCACTCCAGAATGCTGATGCAAAGAACCAGCAAAGTGAAGAAGCTTGTTACTCTCAGTCGCTTTCTAATGCTCATGCTTTTCCTCAGACAAATACCTATTCCTCTAAAAATGCATGCACTTATGCTGGAAATGCTCAAATGGTGTATCCACCAACTGGCAGTGGTCCCTTCCCTCTTGTAAATGCTGAAGGATTCACAACTTCAGATCAGGCCTTACCAGGAGCATCCGTAGCTGGTAATGATTTTTTAATCTCAAAATACTCAATTGATCGACATCCATCGTCCTACACACCCATTGCTCCAAAACCTCCCAGTCAGACATCACGTTTTCGGCCAGGGATTACTCAGACTTCTTGGCCAATCTCTAATGCCTACATTTATTCCCTTAGAAATGTACCTCCCTTGTCTTCTCAAATGAATGCTGGAAATAACATGAGAAATGTATTTCAGGAACCTCAGTATATCACCACAAACGGTTACGCTGCTCAGCCACAAATACCGCAGCATCATTCTATGAGAACTACAATGGTATATCAAAGTAATATTCATACTCAGAGTAATTCTGTGTCTTTTGGTACATCTGGGCAACATGTCCAAAACCAAATATACCATTCCAATACTCAGTTTAAAGTTTCACACCCACTGAATCAAAATACTGAAGGAAATGTACAGCTGACACAATATCAACCAAATCAGGTGGGATCAGAAGTTCCTAGTGGATGTTCTTCACTATCTTTGTTGCCTGCCAGCTGTGATTCAAGAGCTGCAGCACAATCTTCAGTACGTGCACTACAGGCAGTTCAAAATGTGCCTAACAGATACGCTGTTACCCAACAGAGGCACCCGTCAGATCCAAAAAATGCTTCTGATTTTAATAGCATTCAGAAACAGCAATCTGGAGAAGTCAGTCAATCAGTTAGGAGTATCTGTAATTCAAGTGGAAATGTGACTGCAAATCAGCCTTTTAATGAAATGTCTGTGCCATCCCCTGGCATTTACAAAGAACTATACGATATTGTGCAAGAAATAGAATCTCTCTCTTCAGTGTCTGCTGCAAAGCCATTGAGTGGTGCTGCTTCAGTTAGAGAAAGCCAGACTAGTAGTTTAATGAATAGGCCTGTTAATTCTCAAATTTCCTCAGCAGTAGCAGGTGAAAGAAATAAAGCAAAGGACAGACTAGCTTGGGAAGCTCAAAAGCTGCTCAGCATTAAAAAAAAATGTATGCTGCTTGAAAGGATGCATCATTATAAAAGAAAACTCTTAGCTGCAGAACATGGACAAAGTACTGCCCCACCTCCTTCAAGTTATCAAGGTTCTCTTGACCGTAATCTTCCATGTGTGCTCAACCAAAATGTACCACCTTCCCTATCTGAAACAGCAAGGACAGAGAGTCCGGTATGTAACTCTTCACCTGAAGAAACAAAGGACAAAAATGTAGCCAATGCTGATAACAGAGGATTAAAGGTGACTCAAAGTAACCCTCAGGTGGAGCAGGGAAGCCTTTTGTCAAGCCCCACTCCTACTACCTCTCAGAGCAAACTCCCAGCTCAACTAAATAATCCTGAGATCAGTCCTGTCTCAGAACAAAGGGATGCATATGCCTTGACCTCTTCTCAAAAAACGGAGACATCCCTGAACAATGCTTCATGTTCTAGTCAAGCAAATATCTCTACCAAAACTGCATCAAAGAATGTGCCAGTTTACCCCGAGAACTCATCATTTCTTCAGTTTGCATTGAGCAGCACCAATATACTGAAAGAGAAGACAGCTGGTGCTACTGCTGATAAAATACTGACAAGTCTCCTCTGTAGTGAAAAACCACTGGTAGATACATCTGTCTTGGATGGAAGCTTACTAAAAGACACTAGTGTGAAGAGTATAGAAAGTTTAAAAGGTGGGCAGGTTCACACAAACTCTCCTGTATCAGAAACAACCAAATCTGGTGAAGCTAAATTGCAGAGTGATGTAGCTCAGAAAAAAATAGCATTTACCGAAAATACAGCTTTGAAACAGAGCAATTGCAGTGTGGAAGAGCTATCAGCATGCCTGGATTTGTGGAGAAAGGATCCGTTGGAATCTGTAAGTGTACAAAATAACCAGTCAAATGAAAGCTCCACAGCAAATGGTAAAAACACAAAAAATAGAGAACAAAATAATGTTTTGGTTAGTACAGGTGAAGCAATTTTGCCTATGACAGCTGCCTCTGTAGGACAAAAAGTTGATACATTGAATTGCAATTTGATAAAAGGTTTTGAACTTCAAGTTGCGGTTGTCTCTCCTTTAGTACTTTCTGAACAGAGAACACAGAATGAACAGGCAGGAAAATGTCCAACAACTGCAGGTAAAACCTATCCAGTGATTGATTCAGGAAGCACATGTACCTTGCAAGAAGAGAAGAAAAATAGGTTAAGTGTGGTAAATACTAATAAGGGAACAACAGAAACTGTTTGTCTGTTACCCAGTAATTGTTTTCTGGTACAGAAAGTGGACTCACATTTGCAGCAGACCAAATTAGCTGATGGAAACAGACTAGTAAAAAACAGAGCGAGTGCAAATGATTCATATGATGAAAACCAAAGGAAAATTAGTCAATCTGTACAAAATGCCAGAGAAAATCTGCAGCTTGGATTACAGAACAAGCCTTCTCTTCCTGAATTGGGCATAAATTTTTCTAGTCAAGTCTTTCAAGAAGGTACAAGAGACCATAAGGACAAGCAAGCTTTGTTAGCTACAGGAAATACATCCAGAGCTATGTTGGAAGAACAGATGTTTTGTATTTCTAGTGTATGTTCCCTTGTTGAAGGTGATAAATTTTATAATCCACAAATAGCAAGTATCTTCAGGTCAGCCTCTGAGGCATGTGCATTAAATGGTACCTCATCAGAAGGAAATGCATCTGATCCAAAGCAAAAAGAACAATGTCCATACTTGTATAAAAATGATCTGAGCAGTAACACTCCACAGAGAGAGACCTTGCTGCAAAAGGTGTTGGAAGACTCATCAAGCTGCCTGGGTGAAGCAAGTAAGATTTGGGATGGTGTCACAACTAGTCATTTGCAGAAAGAAAGCAGTGGTAATCCTCTTAAAACAAATTCTACCTCAGAACAAAATTTGTCATTCAATACACTGTTCAAGCACCCTGAAAATGACTTGGATTTTTTTGCTAGTATAAACCAGCAGTTAGCTCGGAATTCATTAGACTTGTCAACTGGCATAACGGCTGAAACAAACACATCCGCTGTTCCAAGAGACAGCAGCAAACAAAATTACATGTCTGATAAAAATAGCATGGAAAAAGAAATGAAGCTTTTTGGATCAGAACCTATTAAATATCTAAACAATCAGTTGTCTGAACTAGTGAAAGAGTTTCCATATGGCATTGAAGGTGCTAATATGTTGACAAAAGAGATAGTACAAAATGAGTCTGTGGCTGAGCGAATGGAAAATCCACCTGAAACAGAGACTCAGATTTGTAACAAAAATTCTCATTTGAAAGACCCAGTAGATCAGATAAAAATTGCAATGTTGAGTGCTGATCAGATGCAAGAATTGTTTCCTGAACACAACCAGTGTTCCTCTGGTGACAGCAAGACAGTAGTGAGTCAACAGTCAGAAAAGACTTCAGCTGAGAAGGGGAATCTTGAAGGCAGTATTCAGCCTAATATGAGTCTATGCGAGAAGCAAAAAACCCCACAAAACCCATCTAACCCCAGGAAAGAAAAAAAAAAAGATCAGTCTTTAATGGGTCAGCAATCTGTAGCATGTAAAATGCCACAGTGCACCTGTAAAGCTGGGATGTGTGGTTCAAAGAAAAATGATGATCAGCTTTCAAGAGCTGAAAGTACTAGCTCTACAGAGAAACAAGAAAATGGTAAATCTGATGCTGTCATAAAGAACAACTGTGCAGCAGGAAACTTGCCAGTTTCTGAAAAAATCCCAGACAGCGTTAGCAAAAATACAGAAGATATTTGTGAATATGCCTCTGTCGTGAACAAGAAGGCTAGACTAAATGTGAATAATGAATGCAAACCGCATACAACACAACAGGAAAAAGTTGGACTGCTTAATTCTTCTGAAAAACAGGATGTTGATAAAGCTAAAAAAAGCAGCTGTACGGAAGAGCTGCAGATTGACAGAGGAACCCCATTGTTAGGCAAAGAATTTTTTTCTGACAAAAAAGAATGTCAGACAGCCTCAGAAGAGTTGTCAGAGAAAGCTGGTCATACAGATGCAGACAAGGTAACAAAATCATCCAAAAAGGAAGAGGGAGTTTTCAGAAGGGAGTCCCTTTCAAAAACTAAAACCAAAACAGGTTTGTCCGTGAAATTCAAAACAGTTGTTAACAGATTTACAAAGTCAGAAACAGTTGAAATTAAGCATGCTGAAGTCAATAAAGAACAAAAAATTAAAACCTGTGAAGGGAACTCTTCTGAAGAGCAGAACGGTAGGAAAAAAAAGGAGATACTTGGGCAAGATGTAGGAATTGCCATCAAAGAGAAAGCAAAATTATCATCAGAAATAAAACATAAAAAGATGAGTAGTTATTGTGCTGATTCTATAAAGTTCCCAAATTTTGGCACTGTAGACTTAAAGTCAAGAGGCCCCAAATACTCTCAGCATAAATCTATGAAAGTTCATCCTTCACAAGAGCAGCCATTCAAACGGAAAAGGAAGGAAAATATGATTGGCAAGAGAGAGCCTAAGAAAGTAAAGGTGGAAGAGGAAAGACTGAAAACATCTGAAGCAAGGAATTCCAAGCAACTTTCACATAATTGCATAATAAATATTGACAAAGCCAAAAAACTGAACGAAGAGAATGTCTGGAAACCGAAGAGTTCATTAGCGGATCGTTCTGTGCTTAAACTACAGAAAAGAAGGGCTCGATCTTCTAACATCTCTAAAAATTACTTTTCTAACAAAGACAGACGTCTTGATGGTCAAAATAAAGACAAATGTTCTGAGAAAACATTTTCTGATAAAAACCTGCTGTACTTAAATAGAAGAAATAACAGATTAAAATTGCATCTTCAGAAGGAACCAAAAATACACTACCTGAACAGAGTTGCATTTAAGCGTACAGCACAGGAGCGCATATATCTGACAAAATTAGAGACCTCACCTGTCAGACCTGTCTGGCATGCAAAGGCCAAAGTGTCACAAAACAGCCCAGATGCAAAAAGAGACCCTTCTGTCTCAGAAGTTGAGAAATCATGCAAACTGGAAGTACTGGAATTTAAGCTGTGTCCTGAGATACTGTTCAGAAATCCAACCGCGGATGAAGAAAGCTTAGCTGCAAAGAATTCCCTGGAAAGGGAAAAAGCCATTGTAGCAGGTATGATGCTACCTTGATTACTAATTTGTAGGTAAATTAATTTGCAAGTAAAAAGTGTGTGCTCCTTCTAAAATGCATGTTACACAAAACTGTCTGTAGGCATTGAAAACGAGGGACTCTAGAAGCCGAAGGCTGAAATACCTGGCTTTGACAGGCTGTAGCTATGCATTAAGCTAAAAAAGAGTGTGAGACTTTTCCTTCAATTTAATATTTTAGTATTTTTCCTTAAGCTTTACAGAATAAAGTTAGTGTAGAGTGTGTCAGTTTCAAGTAACTTTTTAAGAAGGTTTTCTAACCTACTTGTAGAAGATAGCTTGGCTTTTTCATAGAAAGCAGGTTGCCTTGGTGTAGTTGCCAAAGGTGACATGGTTTGTATTTGGTGTTCACCTGGCTGTGTATAGCTCTGGCTGGCTAGACAGTGGCAGGAGTGGTCTTTCGTGGCATTGAGGAGGAGAGCGGCCTTGGGCAAACGTATCCTGCACGCAGTCTCCATAACTTTTGCCATCTTTGCTTCAAGCTCCCTTTTTTCCTCCTCTTCTTCCCAATCCCTGACCTTTTGACATTTTACATGGTGCATTGCAAAGCATATTTGTGTCAAATGCTATATTTGATTTTAAATAAAACCAGATCTTAAGTTGTGCATACCAGCCCTTGGAGGCATTTTCACCCAAAGGAAATTTCCTGTTGCATGTGCTAGAGTATGTGTTAAAACTTGATGCTGACTAGAGACCAGAACTTGTGATATAGGACCCTCAAAAAAATTTCAAACATTTTCTCTTTAGGTGTCAAGAGTAAAAAAGAAGATTGGTTCAAATGTGATCCCACAAAGCAAAAAAACCTGGAAGAAATATCTACAGGTGAAATGACTTCTGATTATCCATTTTGAAATACAAGTGAAATACTCTTTACTTGGTTTTAAGTGTTCCTTTACAGTAGCAAATCTTAATAAAGTATTTAAACTTATTCTTTACTAGGTGTGCTGCTGAAATGGAGACTGTAGAGTAGACATAAAAGTTTCAAAGATTTGTGGAGCTTTTTATTATCTTAAGAATATGTTATTGGAGATGGTTGGAGTTTTCCTGCATACAGGAAACTGCACGTGCAGTTGAATCAGAGGTAGCACTAGTGATGAGATTCAAATACAGTTTTAAATTGCAGGTAAAGACCAAGCTAGCTCTTCCCCGCTTTAAAATGTAGGAAGTAATGTAACAAAATCTAGTGTGAGACTATAAAAACAGAAAGTAATTTTTAAATTTTATTTGGCTTTCACAGTAAGTTGATGCTGTCTGCGTATACACTCGTGCTCACATGTACCAGGACCAGTGTGTCCCAGTAGTCTGGACAGGATTATTGGTATGACACACAGAGGAAAAGTGGTGCTGCTACTACATCCTCCTCATTTCTCTTGATTGGCAAATTTCTTCTGGATGGTTTTTTTGTACCCTTTAGGAGTCAACAGTTAAAACAGTGGCATCTTTCATCTCAGAATCTTGGTTGTTCCATCCTTTGTAAGTCTTGGGTGAGGTTGCTCCCCGCTGTCTTTGTTTCTTTGCTTTAGGCTTCTTTCTAGATCTAGTCTTGTTTTCCTACTGGTCTAACAGGATGCAAAATGGCATATTCATCACGCTGTAACCTTGTTGCCATCCTCTGCTTACCAGGGTACAAGTCCTCTGCTGACAAGTTATCTGTGTTGTGGTCTTCATGCAAGCAACATATTTTGTAATGTATACATCTTCTATCGTGGTGAATGTGTCCTTGGCTATTGGTGTTTGCCATTCCTTTAGCTTTTCCTCTTGTTTCTTCTCTTACTTTCAGAAACACACATTTCTCATTCACACCTGTCTTAGTATTCTTTAGAAGTCTTTTTTATGAAGACACCCAAATGACCATTTGGCGCTTAAAGATGCATTGGAGATCGATTTAAGTCTGAGGTGCCTGGTGCTTTGAAGGAAGTTTGTGGCATCCTTTCTGACAGTGGGTGGCTTTAAGTACTAGACACATAAGGAGCAGTCTCATTTGAGACTCTCAGACTTCTGATTTAACCTGCTTCTCTGTCTCTCTTTCAGCTGAGGACAGTATTCCACTTGACACAGCTATACAGATCCTGGATGGAGGTGGTGAGGCTCTTCACATTCCAGTCAAAGACTCAAAAGAGGTGTTTCAGACCTACAGGAAAATGTATCTGGAAAAAAGATGCAAAAGCCATGATAGCACTCCTGTATCATAGGTCTTATTCAGTATCATCGGTAAAAAAATGCCAACACTAAAATGCTTTTTCCTGTTTACTTCATATTTCCAAGTAATTGTTTTAAAAAAAAGATACTGGGGGGGGAGGGAGGGGGATGTTGGCAATTTTTTTCTCACACGTGTGAATGATTGAGAACTTACTTTGTATTTATTGCACAAATAAGCTTTGGTGCTGAAAATGCCATTGTCAAAATGTATTGTTTCTTGTTGACATATTTGAGTCTTTTTGTGGTTATTGGGTTTTGGTTTTCTTCCCCTAAAGGTACAAGAGTTAGTTGAATCTTGCCCAAAAAAGAAAAAAGGAAAAAAAAAAAAAGGGGGGGGGGG
>JANVCC010000130.1:10629659-10671525 GCA_025345505.1 Todiramphus chloris collaris | reverse complement strand
GGGGAAGACAGGAACACATACGACCGGCCAAGCCGTTGTTTCTGCTAGTCAGCTGTAGCAGTGGCACAAAACATTTATGACTTCCTTGGTAACTTCTGCAAGAAGATAACTGCTGTAATTGGTGTGAGAATGGGATAAGCAGCCTTCACTGACTACATTCCCCACTCCTCCTCAGTGCCGTGAGAACACAGACCACCCGATCTTCATCCAGCCTCCCTGTCTGTCTTAGTCACCAGATGTTTTTAAGCAGTGTTAAGCTTTGCAGTTTTCAATCATTTTATGCTTCCAACAAACAGTATGGGAACGGAGCCAGGGAAGAACATAGGTGAGTCCAACATGGTCCCAATCCGTCCATATGTGGGATCTCCATCCGCATGTTCTGCCTATGCTATGGGCCCAGGAGTTCCATTTAAGGTCAAACCAGGGCTTCAGTCCCTGCCTGAGCAGGGACTTGCCCGGTCAAGGTCTATCTGTCTCTAGCTCTATTATAGTTGTGCCTGTGTATGGGCATGGAAATTGACTTGATCCAGACCCTGATCCATGGATGGTCTTCCTGCCTGGACTTGCATGTATGCTATTACTGTGAAGCTGCCTGTCAATCATGACTATGACTGACCCTGGTTACCATCACTGGATGTGATCCTGGCCTGCATGACTTCCCAGCTCCATGTGATCCCTTCTTCGTTGCTACAAGCTTGTGATTATCTGAACTCTGGCTTGCCTGGTTAACATCCCTGTCATGCTTGCCTTACTTGGCTGTTGTGGGGATGGGGCCTTCCCTGGTGAGGCCCCTGCCTTGCCCGTCATAGTATCTCCTTTGGCTTCTAGCCCCTGGCTTCTAGACCCATGGGTCTTTGCTGAGGTGTGATGGATACAGAACATTAGGAGGTGGGTGTGTGATATCCTACCTTGTTGATATCCTTCCTCTGTTGAACTCCCATTCCCTTCTAGGAAACTTTCTGTGTCAGTAGGAGGAGCTACCACTTCTACCATTTTTGCCTTTGTGTCCCAAGAAAGTTATAGATGAGGTTCCTGGTAAGTGTAAAAAGGTAAATGGTATTTGCTATCCACTTTTAAAGACAAGAAGATTTGGATAAGTGACCTACACAGTGGCTGGGAAACTATCACCACCATCTGTGATCAGGGGTACAAAGACCAGCTGGCATCTAATTACTACTGCATTCTTCAGCAATTGATACTGGGGCTGTCATTGTTAACCATCTTCATTAATGAACTGGAGAATGGGATGTAATGAACCTTTGATGGTTGTATGGAGAAATGGGGTCATTGGGATACTTAAGAGTAATTTTCTTTGGAAGTTCAGGGAAGGCACAGAGAGTGTCTCCCCAAAACACTTGTTTCCTTTTGCTCACTACCAACAGATGAAACTAGAACTAGAGATACTCACAAGAGCCAGTTTCTAATGGTGTTACAAGGCCATGGCCACAAAGGATGGCCTGTCCAGCAGATGCCTATCTTCGGCACCAGGCAGCAATGTCTGTGTAGGAACTGGGCTCACATGTGCTCAAGGAAGTTATAGGGATCCCTTGCCCTTACCATCTAATGAAGTGATGTTCAAGAAGGTCAGTATCTTGCTGTGTGTGGTGGGTTGACCCTGGCACAGCACCATGTGCCCACCAAGCCCTTGGGGAAAAGCAGCTCAGACAGACCCACTACAATCTCCACCCCTTATTCCATACCATTTGCGTCATGCTCAGGCCCCACATACTTAAATCATCTCTAAACCCAACCAATACATTATCATCAACTACTATCCCCAGTTCTTTAACAGATAGTCCCTCGTTCCATGAGCTTCCTTCACTCGATGACTTTGGTCTCATCTGTCAAGATGGATATTCCAGTGAGAAGCAGTATGTCTGTTGGGCACCAACACCAGCTAGATCTGGGTCCTCACTGTACTCATTGGGTCCTTTGTGAAAGTCACTTTCTGTTACTGCATCTCCTTCCTACAGCATCATTTCCTGCAACATACAACTCATATGCCAGATTATCTTTCTGCCAAGGTCAAATCTCCTTGAGGCGCACACCGGGTCTCACCATCCTGCCGCATTACCCACCAGGTATATCCAGGTCCTTGAGCAAAGACAATCCCACGAATGGGTTTGCCTTTTCCCAAGGGTGGAGCTAGCCACACTGTCTTCCCCAACCACCTCCCAGTGTGCACTACAGGGACCTTATCTCCTCCCACAACAGGCAGGGGTTTTGTTTGGGCAGGGCCAGGAGGGATAACAGATCCTCTGGTGTTAACCAACCTAGGCGGCCTTTGCTAGATGTTTGTCCCATTGTTTAAAGGTCCCACCCCCTAATGCTTTTAATGTGGTTTTTAACAGCCCATTGTACCTTTCAATCTTCCCAGAGGCTTGTGCATGATAAGGGATGTGATACACCCACTCGATGCCTGCCCTGCTCCTTGGCCCAGGCATCCACGAGGCTATTTTGGAAATGAATTCCACTGTCTGATTCAGTTCTTTCTGGAGTACCATGCCACCACAAAATCTGCTTTTCAAGGCCCAGGATGGTGTTCCGGGCAGTGGCATGGGGCACTGGGTACGTTTCCAGCTACCCAGTAGTTGCTTCCACCAAGTACATGGCACTTATCTTGGCAGGTTTGTGGGAGAGTGATGTAGTCAACCTGCCAGGCCTCTCCATATTTATATTTTAGCCAATGTCCTCCATTGGGGACTTTAACCACTGGGGCTTTAACCTCTTGAATTGTTTGATTGCAGCACATGTTTCACATTTGTGGATGACCTCTGTGATAGCCTCCATGGTCAGGTCCACCTCTCGATCTTGAGCCCACCTATAGGTTGCATGTCTTCCTTGATGACCCGAGGTGTCGTGGGCCCATCACACTATAAATAATTCACCCTTCCGCTGCCAATACAGATCGGCCTGAGCCACTGCCACCTTGGCAGCCTGGTCTGCCCGCTGATTGTTCTGATGTTCTTCAGTGGCCCGGCTTCTGGGCACATGGGCATCCACGTGGTGCACCTTCACCACCAGGTTCTCTACCCGAGCAGCAATGTCTTGCCACAGCCCAGCAGCCCAGATGGGTTTGCCTCTGCGCTGCCAGTTGCTCCGTTTCCATTGCTGCAACCACCCCCACAGGGCATTTGCCACCATCCAGGAGTTAGTGCAGAGATAGAGCACTGGCCACTTTTCTCGTTCGGCAATATCTAGGGCTAATTGGATGGCTTTCACTTCTGCAAAGTGACTGGATTCACCGTGTCCTTCAGCAACTCCGATGACTTGTCGTAGGGGACTCCACACAGCAGCCTTCCACTGTCGATGTTTTCCCACAATGCGACAAGACCCATCAGTGAACAGGGCGTATTGCTTTTCATCATCTGATAATGTGTTGTATGGTGGGGCCTCCTCAGCACGTTTCACCTCTTCCTCTGGCGACATCCCAAAATCTTTGTCTTCTGGCCAGTTTGTGATCACTTCCAGGATCCCTGGGTGACTGGGGTTCCCTATTCGAGCCCGTTGCATTATCAATGCAATCCACTTGTTCCAAGTGGCATCAGTTGCATGGTGTGTAGATGAGACTCTCCCTTTGAACATCCATCCCAGCACTGGCAGTCGGGGTGCCAGGAGGAGCTGTGCTTCTGTTCCGATCACTTCTGAGGCAGTTTGAACTCCTTCATATGCCGCCAGTATCTCCTTTTCCGTTGGAGTATAGTTGGCCTCAGATCCTCTGTATCCTCGACTCCAAAAACCCAGAGGTCGGCCTCGTGTCTCCTTGAGTGCCCTCTGCCAGTGGCTCCAGGTAGGACCATTCTTCCCAGCTGCGCTGTAGAGTATGTTTTTGATATTTGGTCCTGTCCGGACTGGCCCAAGGGCTACACATGCACAATCTCCTGTTTAATTTGTTCAAAGGCCTGTTTCTGTTCAGGGCCCCAGTTAAAGTCATTCTTCTTCTGGGTCACATGGTAGAGCGGGCTCACAATGAGACTGTAATCTGGAATAGGCATTTTCCAGAAACCCACAGCACCCAGGAAAGCTTGTGTCTCCTTTTTGTTGGTTGGAGGAGACATTGCTGTTATCTTATTGATCACATCCATCGGAATGTGTCGACGCCCATCCTGCCATTTTATTCCAAGGAACTGGATTTCCTGCGCAGGCCCCTTCACCTTGCTTCGCTTTATAGCAAAACCGGCCTCCAGGAGGATTTCAATTATTTTCTTCCCTTTCTTGAAAACTTCTTCTGCTGTGTTGCCCCATACGATGATGTCATCAATGTACTGGAGATGCTCCGGAGCCCCACCTTCCTCCAGTGCAGTGTGGATCAGTCTGTGACAGATGGTGGAGCTGTGTTTCCACCCCTGGGGCAATCGATTCCAGGTGTACTGGACTCCCCTCCAGGTGAAGGCAAACTGTGGCCTGCACTCTGGTGCTATGGGAATGGAGAAAAATGCATTAGCGGTGTCAATCGTGGCGTACACTTGGCTGCCTTGGACTCCAGCTCATACTGAAGTTCTAGCATGTCTGGCACAGCAGCACTCAGCATCGGTGTAACTTCATTCAGACCGCAATAGTCCACTGTCAATCTCCATTCTCCATTTGACTTTTGCACAGGCCATATGGGGCTGTTGAAAGGTGAATGAGTTTCGTTGATCACTCCCTGGCTCTCCAGCTGATGAATCAATTCCTGGATGGGGATCAGGGAATCTCTGTTGGTGCGATATTGCCGCCGATGCACCGTTGTCGTGGCCATTGGCACCAGCTGCTCTTCAACCTTCATCAGTCCCACTGTAGAAGGGTTCTCTGAGAGACCTGGCAAGGTGGACAACTGTTCACTTCCCTCCACCTCCAAGGCAGCAACACCAAAAGCCCACCGGTATCCTTTTGGATCCTTGAAATAGCCTCTCCTGAGATAATTTATGCCAAGGATGCATGGGGCCTCTGGGCCAGTCACAATGGGGTGTTTATACCACTCCCTACCAGTCAGGCTCACTTCAGCTTCCAATACTGTCAGCTGCTGGGATCCCCCTGTCACCCCAGAAATACTTAAGGTCTCCGCTCCTTTGTATTTTGATGGCATTACCATGCACTGTACACCTGTATTGACCAAGGCCTTGTACCTCTGTGGATCTGACGTGCCAGGCCATCAGATCCATACAGTCCAGTAAATCCGGTTGTCCCTTTTCTCCATCTGGCTGGAAGCAGGGCTCCTCTATTCCTGCTCCTGGTCAGAATATTCACTGTCTGACCCTTGCTGCGTCAAACCAGAAGTCCCCTCATCAGGCTCGGTGGAGTTGATTTTAGTCTTCCCATATCTGCGAGATCATCGATTGCCTTCTTGTGTTTCGACACTGACTGCATTAATGGTCTTCTTGGATGGCCCCTTTTTAACAGCTGTCTTCCCTCTCAGTTCACGTACACGGGCTTCCAGCTTAAAGGTTCGTTCACCATCCCACTTCCTCATATCCTCCCCCTGGTCATGCAGAAAGAACCAGAGTGCACCATATGGCATATGCCTTGGGCTCCCTTTCCCTCTGACTGACTGATTCCTTGGGGGACTCCTGATATCCAAGGCACTAGTCCTTAGGGATGTGGAGGTGCCAAGACTCTCTTCAAAGTTCTGAAGCCAGGAAGAAACAGTTTCCACAGTTGGATTATCCATTTGTGGATAGTACATTGCTGCCAAGCTGGCAGAATATGATGCTGGTGCATTCTTGATCACTTTCCTCCACATGGCCCTTGTACACTGAACACCCTCTGGATCTTTAGGATGCTCATCATCATCTAAATCCCCATAGATGACTTCCAGTACTGCTAGTTCCCTCAGGTACTGGATACCTTCATCAGCAGTGGACCATTTTCCTGAGGAGGTGGCATTCATCAAGTCTTCCTTGAATGGATATCTTGCTTTGACACTTGAAAGGAGCCATCTCCAGAGACTGCAAATTACTGCCTCTTTTCCAATTCCTCTTTCAATACCATGATTCCTAGCAAGGGAGCCCAGCTGTTGGGCTTCCTTACATTCCAGCTGTTGGGTGTCAGCCCCAGTATCCCAGCATCGAAGCAGCCAATGCGTTCCCCTATCTGGCGGCTGTAATCTATCCTCAGGTCTCGAAGTTCAGATGAAGTCAGGGACTGGGTGGTTTCTGCCCCCTGCTTCAATTCCGTTACTCCCTCCTCCCGTCTTCCTGTTGAGGGTCCAGCTTGTTGGTTGTGTGTTTCCTCCTCTTCCTCATCCCTCACTAACTGAGGGTAGGGGGCCTGTTGTTCTCCTTGTACACTGCTTCTTTTTCACTACTGGGGCAACTTTGGCAGTTGTAATTGTTGCAGTCCCTATCTCAACTCGGGTGTCTTCAGATGCAGTCTGGGTCCCTGCTTCAACCACAGTCCTCTGAGAGTACTCAACTGTGGCTCAATAGGCACAGGCCAAGCCCCAATACAGCACTAAGAGCTGCTGGTTTTCATCAGGGTAGACAAGGCACCCTTCTGTTAGATGCTGTGTCGGCTTGACAGCGTTGCTTGCCTGTTCGGGGGTAAAGTCCCAGGCTGCAGAAGGTAACAACCATCCTAGGAACCTGCCCAAATCCTGCCAGACCCCTTGCCACCCAGGGACAGGCCATCTCAGGGCACATTTCGGTGTCACCCCACCTGAAACTTGTCCCCTTTCAGGCCAAACTGGACCAGACTACACACAACCCAGATTAGGCCAACAATATTGATTAGAAGCTCACGTATCAAGAAGCTCACATAAGGGTGGACGAGGACCTCGGGAGCATGCACGAATAAATCATCTGCATCAATTTCCGGTAGAGAGAGATGTATTCAATCATTTTCTCCCCAAGGTAGCCCCCCAACACAGCAAAGCCACCGATGCCAGTGTGAAACACATCATTACTCTTTGTGACAGGGTGCTCCCGAGTCCCTTCATCCTCCCGAGACAGAAGCTTCCCCAGCACATTGAAGCTATCAGTGCAGAAGCAAAGCAAAGAGACGGTGATTCAGTAAACATGTTAACAAAACACCAGATAAGTAGCGCAAGCAAACTCTGTGGCCTGCACAGGAGTTTGCTACTAATATCTAAAGCAAGCAAGCAAGCAGCTGCTCGTGCCCCACGTTGGGTGCCAAAAAAGGAACTGTGGTGGGTTGACCCTGGCACAGCACCAGGTGCTCACCAAGCCCTTCTATCACTCCCCCCGACCCACATCAGCACGGCACACAGGGAGAGAATAAGATGAAAAGAGCTGTGGGTTATGATAGATAAGATGTTATTCTCTACTTCCCGTCTGCAGGCAATGTCGGGCCGAGTCCAGGAAGCAGGGCTCCAGAACACGTAGCAGGCGCTTGGAGGACAAAGCAGAATGCCCCCCCATCCTCCTCCTGCCCTCTCCCTTTATAGTTGAGCTGACATCACATGGTACGGAATATCCCACTGGTCAGCTCAGGTCGGCTGTATCCCCTCCCCCATCTTGCCCCCCCAGCCTCTGGTGCCGTGTGAGCACTGGCAGTCATAACATAGGTGTGTTATCAACATCCTCCAGCTCCCAGTGCTGCAGCATGAGGGCTGGATGGGGAAAAGCAGCTCAGACAGACCCACTACACTGTGTAACTTCAAGTTAACAAATTTGACACGTTTAACCACTACACTGTTATTTCCTTTGACCAGGTATGAACATAGATGCCATAAATTCAGTGGCCATTTACTTCACATAATTGTCATGACATGTTGTAAACCACACCCACTGTTTTGCCATGTGCCCAGTCATACAGTGACCTTGTCTTTGTAAACCAAGAGTTGTGCCAGTCATCAAGACAAAAAAAAACCAAAACCAAAACCAAAAACTATCAGGAAAATACGCTGATGCCTCATTAGCTGAATGCCAGACAAGTCTGTGCTCTGCTTCCCAATCAAGGGTGTGATGGCAGACACGGGGGCTGTAATCTAGAATACAGCCTTTATTCTAGAAGCTTCATCCTCTTCCTTGAAATTTAGCTGGGGTAGCTACACTTACTATCTCCCTGTCTCAGTTCTTGTTTCTCTGCCTTCCTGTCCCTAAGTATTTTCCATTCAGATGGCACTTCAGATAAGGCAGTTAAAGTTTGGTAGTGTGTGGTGAGTTGACCCCAGCCAGCAACTATGTACTCACCAGCCACTTGTTTGCTTCCCACCTCACCCCCAGTGGGATGGGGGAGAGAAAAGGAGGAACAAAAGCAAGAAATCTCACAGATTGAGATAAAAATGTCTTAATAATTGAAAAAAAGTGAAAAAAAGTAAAAAAAATATGTGAAGCCACTCACTCTCCATCTCCTACCAGCAAACCAATGACCAGCCAGTCTTCAAGCAACAGCTACAGAAAGACTATCCTCCAGTTTTATTACTGAGCATGACATCGTATGATGTGTGTGATACATGGTGTAATAATTTGTGTCAGTAAAATAATTAGTATAGGCTCGAACAGTGGAAAAGTACTGAGCAATTAGGTGAGACGTGAGAGAGGTAAACAAGAACCAGATGCAGGAAATGAGCACCTACGTGCAGGCAGCCATGTGGCTATAGTATTGTGTAATGTTTAAATTAAGCTTTATTGTGCTGGGTAAGGAACCTTATAAGGTTAAAGAATACTTTTCTGGTAAAAGATACTGAGAGATGTTATATGGTATGCTGTATTCCCACGGAATGCCATTAGATCATTCTTTGATAGAAGATTATGAGGCCCAAAAGTATATAACTGCTTTGGGAAAACAACTAAATAAACTCCGAGAGAAGGGGATGTTGGCTTAAAGTGTACCATTAGGGTCTGCAATCCACAAAATACAACCAGGGGATAAGGTCCTAATAAAAACCTGGAAGGAGGAATCATTATCTCCACATTGGGAAGGTCCTTATCTTGTTCTACTCACTACAGAAACATCCATAAGAATGGTGGAAAAAGGTTGGACGCATGCATCCTGGGTGAAAAGACCCATGACAGAAACTTGGAAGATTGAATCCACTCCTGGTGACTTGAGAATTAAATTAAAAAGAACTTGAGCTTATATTGGATGCGTGTTGGGTCCATTGGATATCCGTTTATCTATTAAGTTACCATTATCTGTCTAATATGTGTAAAGTATAGCAATTAGTGGAATCTCATACAATGGCTGCCTATACAGGTCCAGATAGGAGGATTCGGGACCCTAAGCCTAAGGAAGAAAGGCCACCTCCAGCTGGGGTAGGATGGTATATGCTATGTCCAAGACACCTGCTGCAGAGTCACTATTGTCATTGGTGGTGATATTGTTATAGTCTTAGAACCTCAACTTTGTGTCCCTGATGCAGGGAAACATTTTGGACTCCCGAGGAAAGGAAAGAAAAAGAGTGGAAGAAGGAAGGTCCTGAAAATCCTGTATGGGTGGAGGCACTATTTTGTGGATATGAACTAAACCTAGATAGTGAGTGGGAGATATATCCAGAGAACTGGCTATCTGCCTTGAATCAAGCACATGCAAATTTGTGGGGAAAAGTTAAATGAGCTCGGGAGAGCCATTGGGTTGGTGAGTCTGGACTAGCTCCTACAAGGCATAAAGGAGAAGGCAAGACTGGGGAAGGAACCAGTACCACGGCTTAAGAAGGTCTACTGAGGGCTGCAATCCCTTAGGGTAGTGACCGCCAGGTAACATGGCCTCAACCAGACTTCTTCTGTTCTTATGCGTAGTTCAGCTGGTCTATGGGCATTCCCAGAACTGTAGTGACTGCATTGCCACCACCTGGAAGGGGAGGATTTGAGAACAAACCCTGGTGTATCATACCCTTTATGCCTGCCAAGGGGAAAAATTGGGCCCATGCTATGTGAATCAGACAGAGTATGCCTGATGTAATGAAAGCGATAAGATAACCTGTTATGATCCCAAAGAAGTGCCCCATCAATGGTGGATAGAGGTAAGAACTAATAATGAACAAGGAAGGTTGATTGGGCAAAGTCGCGTCACAACAAACCTTAGTAAACCATTATCAGTAGAATTTGATGCTGCTAGTGACTATTATACTCCCTGTGGAGCAATGAATTGGGTGACATATTATAGTAGACAACAGAAATATATATGTCCGAAAAATAGAACAGGACTAGCGAAGTGTTATGCTTGGACCAACACAGATGTGGACCAAAGTCATTATTATTGTGGGGGTACGGATTGGAGCTGTGTATGTTGGGCCACGTGGCAGAAGATGCCTACTTTGTGCACCGGATTAAAGGCCTATCTTGAGAAAGGAACAATAAAGAAAGGTTGTAATTCAAGAAACTGTAATCTAGTAATCCTTACTATTTATGATTCAGGTGAGTGGAAGCAGAGAAAAGACACCCAATATGGAATTTTAATTGGGGACTAGGAACAGATCCTAAGGCCATCCTAGATATAAGGGTTATCGAAAGAACTAGGGAATCTGCCACAAAACGATTATTATTCCATTAATTTTATCATGAAGTTGAAACAGGAGCTAAGTATGAGATTCCAACTACCTGTTTGTAAATCTTGCAGAGAACATAGCAAAATCTTTGAATGTAACAAACTGTTTTGTTTGTGGAGGCACGAACCAAGGGGATCATTGGCTTTGGGAATCCATGGAGGCAAACATTTCAGATCCATCCATTTGTAAACCAGCAACGAGTAACAGGAAGACCCAGTGGGTATTGCAAACAAGTATAATAGGATGAACTTGTTGGCAAAATCTAAATGGGAAGAAATTAGTAGGCAACCTAGTTTGTGAGGGAGGTTATGAGTGGAATGAGGCCTATGAAAATTGGACCTCCTGGCTGAGACTGCAGCTGATGCTGGAAAATTTTAAAAATTGGCCCAATGGTAGTCAGATAACAGAGGGGTGACCGACACCTAGTGGGTATTATTAGATTTGTGGTAAAATAGCATACACAAAGTTGCCTAAGAAGTGGACTGGATCATGCATGCTCAGGACAATAAGACTGAGCTTCTTCCTACTACTCATTGCTCAAGGTGAAAGATTGGGAGTACCAGTGTATACTGAAACAAACGAGCTACGGAGGATACGACGGGACCTAGAAATAAGAAAATTGGAAGGAAAATGAGTGGCCTCCAGAAAGGATAATAGCATATTATGATCCAGCCACATAGGCTGAGGGTGGATTCTGGGGCTATTGTACCCCTATTTATATGCTCAGTAGGATTATAAGATTACAAGATGTAATAGAAATAATAGTAAATAAGACTGGAGATGTCTTAAACCTGCTGGCTAAGCAAAACACACGGTTACAAATTGCAATATATGAAAACCGCTTGGCGCTGGGTTATTTATTAGCCCAAGAAGGAGGGGTATGTGGAAAATTTAATCTTACTAACTGCTGTCCAGAGATAGATGATGAAGGAAAAGCAGTGAACGAGCTAGTGAGGGAAATGAAAAAGATAGCACATGTACCTGTACAGACCTGGAATGGATTCAACATGGGTAAAATGTGGGAGTCAGTTTTAGGAGGCGAGTGGTGGAAAAGATTGGGAATTATAGCCAGAGGACTGTTTTTGAGTTTATTGATAATCCTGTGTCTGATTCCCTGTACTACACTTCTTGTGTGGAGAATAATCTAGGGAATGCAGTTTGCCACTGTTCCAATAATGGACACCAGAGAAGATGAGACACCCTTAATTGACCTGAAAGTACATGACCCGAAATCAAAACCAACTGAAATTCAATTGGCTTTAGCCAAATTTGAGGCAAGAACACGAATTAATGATATTCAAAAGAAGAAGAGGGATTGTGATACATGGTGTAATAATTTGTGTCAGTAAAATAATTAGTATAGGCTCGAACAGTGGAAAAGTACTGAGCAATTAGGTGAGACGCGAGAGAGATAAACAGGAACCAGATGCAGGAAATGAGCACCTATGTGCAGGCAGCCGTGTGGCTATGGTATTGTGAAATGTTTAAATTAAGCTTTATTGTGCTGGGTAAGGAATCTTATAAGGTAAAAGAAATGGAGCAACCTTTGGGATAAAGCAGAGGACAAATAAGGAAGACATTTGACTTCATCCTTGGTGACCACCGGAAAGACCCCTGAGACTATCCACGCATGCACCAAAGCAGGACTGTCCATTCTAAGAATGGATCTGAATAACCACACCATTTCTTAGAATAGCTATGAGTATGTATTAGAGTTGGGAGTATAAAAATGAATCTGTCGCTGTATTTGGTGTGTGTCTTGGTGGAGCATAGACTCCCCGTGCACCCAGCGCTGTTTACTTGCCTTTTATTAATCACATATATATAATAAACGCTGCTAATTTTAAACAAAATGGAATCTTCATTTATAACAATGTGGAACATCCTTTTGGTGAGTTTGGGTCACCTGTGCTGTCTGTGTCCTCTCCCAGCTTCTTGTCTGCCCTGAGCCTACATGATGTGGAGGTGGAGTGGGAAACAGAGAAAGCCTCATGGCTGTGGAAGCACCACTCAGCAATTTCCAAAACACTGGTATGTTAACAAGACTGTTTTAGTCACAAATATAAAACCTGGCACCGCATGAAGAATATTAACTCCATCCCAACCAGGCACAGTACTTAGTTGAGGACGGGCTGAACTTTTCAGTACAAAACTATGGTGTTTGTAAGGAGAAAATGAAGATCCATGTGGCTCTCTACAAGCACCTCAGTTCCAGTGCTGAGGCTCTGTGAGGAGGATGCTTTTATCATTAAGGCTGTGATGGTGGTAAGTGGTGTCTGTTGAGTTCAAATGAATGTGGGCCTTGCAGTCTTCAAAGTTAAAATTCACCTTGATGTTTTTGTTTAATGAACAATAGGAAGAGAAAGACTTCTATCTTTATGGTTATATCTTGGGATAAAGTGAAAGACATTCATACAGTGTAGTGGTGGACTTTCCCTGTTTTCTGTAATGTTCCTTTCTACGGCTACATGCATAAGTGTTTTTAAGTACTGGCTAGTTCATATCACTCCTTGGGTTTCTCCATGCAGTGCTAACTGATGGGCATTACTTGTCTGATCTTATAAAGATGGTTTAGGTTATTGTAAGAGCCTGGCTGTTGTTTGCCTCAAACCTTGTGTGGTGATAAGGTCTGGAAAGACCCGTCTGGAAGGGAGAGGTGTTGATTGCTTTTAATGTCTCTGTGCCCCCCTTTGGCTCCTTGCAGACATGATTTAACAAAAGGAAGAGATAGGTTCTGCATAGGTGGGACTCTGTCTTTTCTTTAGTTAAGTGCTCCAGCTGACTGCATCATGGGGGAGGTAGATGGCAGGGCCACACTACTTCTAGCTCATGGAGCTTATGCAAATCAACACCACTTCCTGTTGAAGTTGGGAATGCCACCCAGATACCTCAAGGGTTTAAAAGGGACAGAAAAAATATTGATTGGTGTGCACCCACCACCGAAGAACTGAAGACTTGGATCGATCGAGTGAGACGTCGCTGGATCCACGGGTGGTGATAATCTTTCCTCTTTATCTTACTCTCTATCTTTCTTACTTACTCCCTCACCTCTCCTCTCTTTTCCTCTTCTCTAATAACTTTCTTCCTCTTCCTCAAAATTCGGTTGCGCCGTACAATAATCGTCTACAAAGATTGACTCTTTTATCCGTACTGTTTGTTGATTGTTCTGTTAGGGAGAGCTAATAAACTGTTTTGTTATTGTTCCTTGGAGTCAGTGTTGTGACTCTGCTGCCCCGGCTGCCCTGCCGTGCAGGGACAGCCTCTTTCAGGGGATCCCAAAGATTCACCTCCCTCGTTGGCCACTGAGTGGGACGAGACAGTTATCTATAAAATTATTTCACTCTTAAAATGTAGACTTTTACACCTTAGTGTAAAATGACAGAGGTTTTCTGCTTCTCTTTCAGTTTTATGTATGTTGGGGGTTGTTACACATTTGTCATTTGTCAAGCTCCATAAGCAAATGCCCTTTAATGTAATTTGCAGTTGGGTTCAGTGACGCCATATTCAGCAGGGTCCTGTTATTTTAAACCGCTCTATGCAGTTCCAGTCTCCAGTGTATTAACTTCATAGCAATTTTGCCGATATTGATAAACTGCTATGACTGATAAATTGGCCACTGTCCATCCAGACAGCTGCTCAGAGGAAAATACCTTCAAGGAGCAGCGTTATAGCTACAAGGAGTACCTACAGGGAGCAGCATAAAAAGCCTGAAGACCATCTGCTCCATAGAATATTCAGTCTGGATATATGCATAAATGTCACATGTTAACATCAAACTTCTGACTGTGATAGCACTGGCTTGGCACAGACCTGCATTGCAGAGGAACCAAACACAACTGTTTCTGGTACTGCTGCTTCACCTGCGGGCACCTCCAGCAAGTACAATATCAATGAGCAGCTTGGCAGAAGAGCCAACAAGAAAAGCTTTCTGTAGGTAAAGCTGATGTTGTTCTCAGCCTTTCTGCTCTGCATCTCATGCAGGTAGCTATGGTAGAACCTATTCTGATGTACAAGTACATTCAAAGCAAATTTCTTCTCTGATAAAACTGTAAACAGGTACAGGCAAGACTTAAATGTGCATGAATCCCTAAGACTTAAATTTTAAAATGTTGTTATGACAAAAAGATACTATTTGTAGAAAAAGTATGGGAATCGAAGCTCAAAGCACAGACATGTGATATGTTGCAGTATTTGAAGGCCACCATATATGTGTTAAGAAGGTTAGTTCTAGGGGGTTAATAGCTCTGTAGACTTTGTTGATTTTGTGGTACTAATGTTGAAAGACATCTTTATACTCTGCTGCAACAGTATGTACTCTGGGTAAGTCACTGTTGTCTCTCACACAGACATACTTGGAGAAAAGTTTCACCCTGATATAATGAGCACGATGAAAGAAACTTTAGTAATGACTGTATCCTGAGGATATATGTACGAGATTTATTTGTGAAACTAGTCCCAGAATGCTTTTTACTTGTATTAATTTGGCACTGAGATGATAGATTTCCATGCACAGTGTAAAGAAAGGCTCTCAGGGAAAAAATATGGAGTAAGATGAGAAGTCCCATGGCTGTCTGGCGGGGATGCATTGTGTGCTGGGTTAGCACAGGTGGCTTTCAGCTTTTCTGTGCTCCTGGAATGTTTTGTTGCAAGGGAGATAAGAAACTGCAGAGAGTTGTACTGCAGTGTTTTGACGAGAATTTTTTGTACTCCATTGGTCTGTGTGTTGGAAACAGGAGAAGGGTCAAATGCATAATCAGTGATGACTAAATGTATGGATGCTCTAGCTGCTAGTTCTCTGTCCTATATGGAGCTGTTGTGGCTTAATCCAGCAGGCATCTGAACACCACACTTCACTTGCTCCTCCCCAGCAGGATGGGGTAGAGAATCAGAAAAAAACGGTGAAACTCATGGGTTGAGATAAACAGTTTAATAGGACAGAAAAGGAAGGGAATAATAATAATAATAATGATAAAAGAATAGACAAGAGATGCAAAATGCAATAGCTCACCACCAGCTGACCGATGCTCAGACAGCCCCTGAGCAGTGGGCTGCCACCCCCCAGCCAGCTCCCACCAGTTTTATCGTTCAGCATGACAGCATATGGTATGGAATACCCCTCTGGCTTGTTTGGGGCAACTGTCCTGGCTGTGTCCCCTCCCAGCTTCTTGTGAACCCCCAACCTTCTTGCTGGCAGGGCAGTGTGAGAAGCAGAAAAGTCCTTAACTTAGTATAAGCATTGCTGAGCAGTAACTAAAATATCAGTTTGTTTTCAACATTAGCCTCATCCTAAATCCAAACCACAGCACTATACCAGCTACTAGGAAGAAAATTAACTATCCCAGACAAAACCAGGACAGGAGCTGGTCAGTGGTTTTCCTGGGACTTCAGCAGAAGAAATCTCTCCTGTCTTTCTGTAGCCCTCTCTGCTTTGTAACGTTTTGTTGGTGTACGCATCCATGATTAATTCTGATGTGGATACAATTTGCAGAAAGCACAAAGTGGATTGAAAATGCGCTGCTTTACTTCTTGAAGCTTTTTTTTTTTGAAAGATCAGCAGTGACTGAGAGGTCAACTGCTTGATAAATAAACTTGAAATTAGCAAATAGGTATGTTTTTGGAGGGCTTCATGGTTTAGTAAGGCTGAGATGTCCCTTTGGGTCTGACTCTGGGCAATGTCTTAAGAAGAGTGAATCTGCAAGGAAATCCAGAAGGTAAAACATACCAACAGCATGATAGTGGTTTCTTGTTTAATACTGCACACATGTCATTTTTTTTTTTTTTCTGATAATAGGTATATAATTTTTTCATTGGTTGTCAGTGGCAAGGTTTTAGCAGTGGGGAGGCTGCAGGAGATGCCTTAGTGGGAGGAGGCCAGGAGATGTCCTGGCTACAGCTGGGTGCACACTACACCCACTGCAGGACACAGGTGAGCCCACCACCCAAAACAGTGGTGCTTCTGGGAAAGCATTTTAAAAATGGCAGAAAACACCAAAGAGAGAGAGCAGGAGGAAACAAAAATATGAGGAACAGCAGAGGAAACACTGAAGTTGGAGTAAGAGGTGCTCCATACTGATGCAGATATTCCCAAAGTAACTACTGCCCATGGAGGACCAACACTGGAGCAGATATTTCCTCAGAGGGCCACAGGCCCCATGGATGAGCGCATGTTGAAGCAGAGACTGCAGCTCATGGAGGACCTATGCTGGAGAATAGGAAAGAGCATCAGAGAGAAACTGCCATGTCCCAACTCCAACCCCCTGCACTACCTGTTGCTTTAGTGAGTGTACCCTGCAGTGATAACAAGGTGAGAGGAGAGGTGTCTGGAGTGATGGTCTTAAGCTGGGCCTGGGAATGGGGGAGAAAAACTGTTTCCCCTTTTTATAAATGTTTGTTTCTTTTTTTCTTTTTTTTTTTTTTTTTTTTGGGTTTTGGTTTTTTTTTTTTTTTGAAAGAAGAATCTAGATCACTACTCTCATGTTTATAATAATGATGGTGAATTAAGTTAAATTCCCTGAGGCAAGTCTACTTTGCCCACTAAAGTAATTGGTGAGTGATGTCACTGTCTTTATCTCAACCTTAGTTTCCCCTTTCTTTTTTTGCTAGTTCCAGCACCATCCTACTGTAAGATGAAAGAGCAGGCAGTGGTCCACCACAAACTTAAAGGAGAAAATCACTATGCCTTGAGAGAGCAGTAAATTTCTCTGTGAGAGCAGTGCACAAGGAGGTGAAGAACAGAAAATTCACTCCTTTCCCGTGTCCAGGATGTTACATTACCATGTAATGTAATCTGTCCTCTAATCCTAGGCATACTTTAGCTCCCAGGATGCCCAGAAGTAGAGAATTAGACAATTATAACTCTATTATTATGATTTTTACCAATGATAATTTATAGAAGCAACATTTTACTAAATTAAACCAAATCATACTAGTTGAAAACAGTGCAGTGGGACAGAGTTCAGAAATGAGAAACACCAGAATTCAGAAATGGATCAAGATTTCGCCCCAGAAATGAGATAAACCATGAGTAACAAAGTAAACATATCTACTTGCTTTACTTAGGAGACTTGGTCTATGAATTAACAATAAAATTATAGAAGGAGAAAATTCTGCTCTGAAATAATTTTTCTTCCATCCTGAATTCTGTTACTCCAGTGGTCCTTTCAATAGCGACAATTTCTATTAGAGCTTGGAGACCAGACGTGCTAGCTGTGGCCACCTCCCAGCAAGGTCTAACACAGATTTAATTTTCAGCTGTTGTTTGTTGTTTTTAATAGATACAATCCTAGGTTTTATCTATTACATACACCAATTTCTGAATTCTTTATGTCCTTTGTGCATCGTATCCTTCTTCATTTACTTATCATCATTAAAGTTGATCTAAATTCTTGAAAATTAATTGCTGAAGAAGCCAGGTTTCTCTAGAGCAGGTTACCTAAATTCTGTGCTGTCACCTTTGTCAGCCATGAACGTGGGTTTCTTTCCCAGATAGATCAATAACATAGCCTGTGGATCAGGCTTTTTATCTTTCTTTTTTTTTTTCCTTTGACAGAGGGTCACAAAAATGGCTATTAAACTGGAGAGTTTTGTTAAAAATAACCTCAAAAAGCACTTATACAAGAGTTTTTTTGATAGAGCCTCTGATGTGAATTCGGAAGCACAGAAACAGAGAAGAAAAGCTGGGATAGACTCTTAGGTTGTGGTTTGTAAACTGTTAGATTAAACAATGTTTATGGTCTCCCTTCTCCTTTCTGTTGCATGTAAATTCATCATATTCTTCATTCACAACTTCATTCTCATATTCTTCCTTCACAACTTCTGAGAAGTCATTTTCCCTTCTTTCAGTTTTGTTAAGAGAAAAGCTGGAGGTAGTGGGAGTTCACAGCCCCTTGCTACAGATCATTTTGCTTAGATAAGCCAGTGATAAAATTGCCATACAAGCACAAACATGTTTAGCATTTCTTCTGATGGGACAGAGGGTGGCCAAATCACTGCCTTAGTACAACTGTAAAGCGGTAATAGAATGTTGACCTGACATTAATATATTTAGCTAATTGCTGATTTAACATCTGGTAGACCATGATGTTGTAAGATCACTGTGGTTAAAACAGCTTCAGAGTGAGGGTAAAAGTGATCAGTTATCTCTGGGTGAGCCTGGGGAGCCAAAAGCTCAGGAAGGCAGCTGTGGGATTACAGATGGAGTGTCAGGTTGCCTTTGGGATGGATTCAGAGCTGACTCCCCAAGGATGGTGAGCAATTTGACTGCATAAATGAAGAAGTACAGAAGGTCACAGGTCACCAAAAATGAAGGGATAAAAGGAAAAATCAAAGACCAAGGGATAGGCTCAGAATAGAACCAGCATTGAAGATCCCAATCTGGGATCTACAGCTATAAAGACAAATATTTTCTCCAGGACACCTTGACACATGAGGTGGGACACCCCTCACAAGTGTGGACCCTAAGAGCCAACAGCTGCATCTTGAAGACCTTCTTGAACTGGGAGAACTCAGGGAGTGCTTGTCATACTAAAACCAGCATTTTGCTAATACTTATCATACCTCCATACTGATAAGTGTATCATAGATACGTACTTGTTAGGTTTAGGCAAACATAACTGGCATAATAGTATGTCAGAATTCCCTTACCCCTGTAGTACTTGAGATTATTTGGCAATTTCTCGGAGTAGGAGACTGCAAACAGTGTGAGGCTGGAGCCTGGAGAGGCAGAGAGGTACACCATGTGAAGAGACAGACACGCAGTGTGTTCAGCCTGTAGAGCTATCTTTGTAAACTGGAGGGGTATCAAAGGGCACCTACACCACTTACAGTAAATCTATAAGGGAATTTATTTTCTTTCACAGACAAGAAATTTATTTCTACCTTACTGTAAGGAAAAGATATACTTTGTTAAAAGAAAGGAAAAGACATTCTGCAGTCATTGGCCGTCAGTGAGGAACTAGCCTGGCTGGCAATTCCAGTAACCCAAAGAAAAGTGGATTATGTACAAAGACAATAAAATGAAGAGAATAAAATAATGGTAAAAAGGATTGCTCCTTTCTGAAGGAGCTCCTTCAGAAAGGAGCAATTCCAAGAGAACTGGGTGAGGAAAGGCAGAAACAGCATAAGAAGAAAAAAAAATCATTTGAACTGAAGTATGTCCGGTAAAATTACAGTGTAGTAATAACTGATTTATGATTATCACTACTAAATCCACTAGATGACAGTGTGGAGACTGCATTCAGCTCGACAGCTATTTCTGTCTGTTCTTTATAGGCCTGTTGGCATTGTTTCACTGCTCTCTGCTATAAAATCAAAGTTTGCAATGTGCCTCTGCTCATCTGCAGCGGCTTCATGTGTGTCCATGGAGAGAAGGTGGTCTCGGTCAGTACTAACAATAAGGGCAACATTGGCATGAAAGGATTAACTGTCACTTTTCCAGCACCAATTGTTTTTTCATAAGTCTAGAGGCCTGGGGTCTTGGATTAAATTGGGGAATGATGATGAAAAGTAGGATAAAGGATGAACGGGCAAACACCATCTCTCTGCTGTGCCTTGCAGTCAGTCGTGCAGGGGGACAGACTTTTTAGTGCAGTCTGTTGTGACAGGACAAGGGGTAATGGTTTTAAACCAAAAGAGGGTAGACTCAGACTAGATATAAGAAAGATATTTTTTACAATAAGAGTGGTGAGATACTGGCTCAGGTTGCCCAGAGAGGTGGTACATGTCCTGTCCGTGGAGACATTCCAAATCAGGTTGGACAGGACTCTGAGAAACCTGATCTTGAACATGTCTTTGCTCACTGCAGGGGGGTTGGACTAGATGACCTTTAAAGGTCTCTTCCAACATAGACTGTTCTATGATTCTATGCTTTTGTTTGCACACTATGTGCCTGTTGTGCACCAGTCATAGACCAGAGTGAGGTTTTCATTGTATTCTCAGGAACAGAATTAAGACTCAAAATGGAGTCAAGTGCCAAGTAACTTTATTTGCCTGACAACAGGTTTGCAAAATCAAAGAGAGAGAGAGACGGGAAGGAAAGAAAGGAAGAAAAGAAAGGAAGAAAAGGGTTAGTTGTGATAGTTACCACCACACACCTGAGGCATCTCATCAGTCCGATTCATTTCCAAGTCTCTTGGGGAAACATTCTGTCTGATGTTGGTTGTTTTTAGCTCTTCAAGTGGGTTGTCTTACTGAGCATTCATTCTTCTTCGAAGAACTACTCAGCATATTCCAGGAGCTGTTTTACTTAACCACACCTACCACCCAGCAGTGGCACACATGCCCAACACCATCTCTAAAGGGTCTTAGGTGGTCTTCAGGGGTCTCCAGACCCCTTGGTCTTCCGAGCCCTGTGTCTAGGCCCATGCACAGGGGTTAGGTTGCTGTTCTCAGAATCAGCTCCGTATTCAAGTTTGTAAGAAAACCAGAACTTCTAGTCTTGTTGTCTAACTGTTGCTCAGTTTGTGGTTTGATGTTCACCCACACTGGTGCAGCAATGTTGAGATAAACAACCGACACAGTCTCTGACGGAGCCCACCCCATTGCTGCCTCAGTGTGTGAGAACATGTGGTGCCTGGCTCAGCCATCGCTCAGATTTTGCTGACTGATACAACAAAGACAAAGCTGGAAGGAGGGGAAGAGAAGAAGAGAGGAAGTTGACAAGGATTATATGCATGGCACAGTTTTGGCTTCTGTGGCTTTTCCAGTTTTGTATGAGGTAATTGGTAAAGCAAATACCTGGGGAACACAGCAGGTTTCCTTTTATAGCACTGGTTCTCCATGCAGCCTCTTCATGGGGTGACCCAGTGTACAGATGTTATCCCTGTAGTTATAGCATGAAGGACCACTAAAAGTTATGAATAAATATTTAATGCCCAACTGAGATTAATAAAAATCAGTGCAAACGAGGTTAATGTAAATAAAGCGTTATTCATAGGTAATGTAATTTTTATGACAACACTGTTTTGAAAATGTGCTATCATTATAGATAGATAGATAGATAGATAGGCAAGATAGAAGTTAATGAGTGGTTGCTGTGATTAGCCTCGCTTTATGGTGATAGATGTGATCTTTGTGGCTTAGTCCTGTCAAATACCCATAATTTTGTAGGACACCACTGTTTTCACCCCAATATTGTCTACATTTCTCACCAGCTCTGTGAGTTGCTCTTCATCCCTTTCTTGCAACATTACTGGTTTTTAGTCGTGCTCCTGCAGTCCATCCCAGAGAGGTTACAGTGGTGTCTTCTTGCGGTGGCACTGCTGAGAGTACAAACTGTTCTGCTGGAGGGCAAAAACCATCTGATTCCTGGCTGTGGGGTTAAGGTGATCACCACTTTCCCTTCTGCTCCATCTCTCTCCTATTAAAAAATGCTTTAGTTTGAGAAATATGAAATATTAATCTGTTGTGCCATTAATTGTAGCTCTGCTTGCCATACACTGGAATCCCAAAGTGCCCTGAATTTTGTCTTAGCCTGATACAAATGCTTTGAAAATGGCACTTGCCAGTTGTCCTGGTGATTTTATAACACACAGGGTTTTAGGATTTTTGATTCATGTACTACAGAAACTTTTCTTTATATGGGATAACATGAAATTCCATGAGTGAGAATGGATGGATTTTCTTTTGCTCTTCTTTTTCTTTCCATGTACGGGAAGATGTGTCTGTCTAATTTTCCCCACAACCGTTTCTGTAACTAGAAAGAGGAAAAGAAATACCATGAGTGATCTCACTTAATAATGACCAATATGTGAGTCGTTCATGGCCTTTGGATCAGGCAGCTGTGCAGAGAAGGATTTAAAATCAGGATGTCTGTTAATCTTCTTTTTCTTCTAAATTAACCATATACTGCAATTTCATAAACAATTATTTCAGTCTCTTTAATTCTCAAACACAGTATTATTTATCATTAAAGGCTACTTTGAATATAAAACTATTGGGATGCCCTTTATTAGAGTGGCTTACTGCAGCTCTCTTTCTAATGAATTTTTTGCTTTATGACTTGCTGGCCGAGTTTGGGCACTCACTTTAAATCACACAATTGATTCAGTGTTCAAAGTCAGTTTATCAGACCGTATCTTCATGAGATTGCCTGCCAGCAGAGCAGCCTAGGCAATGAAAAATTAGGATGGAAAACAAAGTAACCTTGTTATTTTTTTAAATTGTCAAACATTTGAAGTCTGCTTCTGCAATCCTTAAACTGTAGAAGGGAGGGGGCGTTTCTGATGCCAGCCCAACAAAGCCAAAAGCAAGCAATCCTGTGGAGTGAACACCACTTCCCTCTGGAGGGGGCAATGGACAGCCTGTTACTGTTGCAGTTCTCCTGATAGGTTTGTCAAGAGGCAGGCTTCCTATTATTCCAGCAAGATATCTGCAAATGCCTACGTTGTAAATTCATTTTGTCAGTGGAGTACACAAAGAATGTGGTGGGCCCCAGGGAAGCCATTGTTTGTGCTATGGATGATGTGTGGTGAGCTGCCATGCCTGTCTTATAAAACTACCTAGCAGTAAGAGACACTTTACAAGATACTGTAGTTGAAATGATGATGAGAGACGTCTTTTGAGAGGATGAGGTTGTGATAGATACTTAAAGAAAAACACTTGTCTTCTCTTAGCTAGCGTGGTCTTACTCATGATGAAGCAGACATCAAGGGACTCTCAGAGGGGGACATTTAAAACTGTGCTAGACACAGAGCTGGAGGTGGTGTACCTATGGGTTATCTGTGGTCCTACAGCCGATGGTAAAAGCTCACTTGTCTCTGAATTAGGCAATGTAAGGCCTTATCACCTGGATAATCAAGTTTATCTGCTTTTATTTTTTTTTTATTATTGGTCACAGAAGCTTGGCTGGGCCAAAGCCTGGCTTCATGTGAATCTCAGTGGCTTGTAGGCAGGAACAGAATTTGACCTTTCAACAAATGAAAATGTCATGTTGTAAAACCTCTTGGTACTTCTGGATTAAGAGCTAATCACGGTAAGTACTTCCTTAATGTGCACATACTTAATTTTGGGTGCTTGGACATGGTAAGAAAAGCTTTATTGTACTGTGGTGTAGTCTAAACTTACAAATACTTGACCTCACAGTGCTGCCAAAAGAAATTTGAATTTGCCATCAGAACAAAGAGTTAACCAGGCATCCAGAAAATCCTGGGTTTTGAAGAAATGTTGGATGGGGCCTTGAGCAACCCAGTCTAATAGGAGGTGTCCCTGCCATGGCAGGGGGGTTGGAACTAGATGGTCTTTAAGGTCCTTTCCAACCCAAACCGTTCTGTGATTCTATGATGAGTTACTTTTAACTAGAACCTTAGATCTTTGAGTGTTGTTTTAAAATTTTCTGAAGAGTAAATAAAAAAAGAGCTAGTTAAAGTAATAAGAATAATTGTGGCTCCTATATGAAGAAGCTGTACAATTGTCTAATCTTGTAACAAAACATGGAAGTCCTTGAGGAAAGCCATCTGGTAGCAGAAGACAAGAATTTTTAAAATGGAGTTCTTCGATGTCCATTTCCAGAGAGAGTGAGAAGATGGAGATGTGGCCTGGAATCAGCTAGAGCAAAGCAGAAGGTGGCTGCCTGGAAGGATAAGCACAAGAAGCGTGGAATGTTGAAAAAGCTGAGGAAAGGAATTTCATGCATGTCTTTCTGGTTTTCCTTAGTTCTGTATAATTTCTTGATTAGTCTTTAAAGATTGTGTTTAGATATTCCTCTGCAGGCTCTGTGAGTTAATTTGCTCTGTCACATCACCCATGAACAGGGGAAACAGACAGAGCCTGGGCTCACAGCCTGGAGTACTCCTGGGCTGTGCAGAAGCTGCAGGTAAGATATGAATGAGCCAATGATTGTTTTCTAGGTTAGACAACTTGTTGGCTCCAGAGCATTGATTTGGCATAGGAGATAGGAACCCTGGATGTGAAGGACACATGCTGAGGAACAGCAAGGTCTATTTGCACAGGAAAAACAAAATTTGGGGGTCAGCATTGTAGCTTCTGCAGATGAAGCTTATTCAGTTTTGGTAAGTGTTTACCAGTTGGACTAAAGTTTATTCATTCTGGTAAAAAACTCTGAGAGTGGATGTTAAATGGAAGAAGAGACAGGATATGCCAAAGAACTATTACAATCTGAAAATCATTATTTGGGTGCTTGTTCTGGATTTAAATGTGGTAATATAAATTAATTATGAACTTGCAATCAAAGTGAAAAGACGGAATATTTATGGAAGGGCTACAAAGTGGTAGAATCTAAAAATAAAGTAGTTCGGGCTGAATAAGAGGAAAAATGGGGCCAAAAACTTCCAGTGATCTATTCAGCTTCCATGTTTTGATTATCATTTGACTGAGTTTGTTCTCCACTGCTGGAGAATATTATGAGATCAAAATTCTGACCCATATGGAAATTTCTGCTGGAAAAAAACCAATCTGATCCTGCTGCTTTTCTGACACCAGTGAGGTTTAGTAACAATGCAAATCACAGAAGCATAGAAAAATGCATCTGAAAAAAAACATTTGAGGAGAAGTTCTTCCTTTTCCAACACATCTTTCAAATATACTTATACCCCTTCAGACTGGGAGATGACACCAGGGGTACAGGTCTACGGGGGCAGGAAAACCCCTACGAAACCAGGCAAATGGAATCTATTAGGATTCCCTCTAAAAATGTATAAATGACACCCCTCCCAGGGAAATATGCTGAAACATTTCAGTTGAAATATGATGAAAGCAACCCAAGTAAAACATCTACCACCTACTCGTAAGTTTTAGACTCTGAAAGGATTTAAAGAAACACAGACATTCAAAGGCAGCAAAACTTTCCTTTGTATCTATGACAATTAAATGGGCGTTGTATTATATCAAGAGACTACTTAGATCTTCATACATGGTATGAATAATAACAAAAATGATAAATTATCATTCTCTTCAAAGAACAACTTTCTGTAGTTGCAAGGCTCAGTGGGCATATAAATACGCTCAAGTATATACCTGAATAATCTGAAATAATTAAACCTAGGTGTCCTGTGAATGGAGATAAATATTAAAATCTTTCCTAGGCATGTATTATTTGAATAATATTTACTATAAATCTGTTATAGAGACACTGAGGTAAAATAGTTTATTATTTTAGCTGTGGAAAGAGATTTCTAATCATATTAATTTCTTACAGTATCTATTTGTCAAGGTGGTTCTAGTAATTATCATTCCTTATCATAATGGAAATCAGATCTCTTGTTGATCGATTTCCTAATACATCTTTGGCACTGGCTGGTATGCAAGAAGAAAGGTAAGTGAAATACTGATGCATAAGGTAGTACTTTGCTTTAAGTCTGTCTTAAATTCCTAAGCATCACCTTTACAAACAGTGTGAAGAAAATGACTGGGTGTACATGGGAGCTCCAGTCTTTAATTCACCTTATCATTTCTGTGCATTTCCTCAGTTCATATGATTTATCTATCAAATTCTGAGTTCAGTCAATTTTGAAAAAATAAAATAACAAAACAATCTAATTTTAACTCCTACCCCTGGTTAGGGAGAGGACTTACAGATCTGATAGTGTCATCATTTTGCCATATCAACTCCTCACAAAATGTAATCCTCCACATGAAATCCTAGTCTTGCTGCAAACACTGGAAAAATTTATTATTTCAATGGAGTATTGATTTTAGCCTCACAGAGGACATCTACTTCCTTGTGTTTTCTTTTTTTCACCCCTCAATTCGTATAGATTTCTATTGTTATCATGTCTCCACTTCTCCAACTTTTTGAACTTCATTATTCATGATGTGTGGATTTTCTTTAAGGGAAAAGAAGCGTTCCTTTTACATGTTTGATAGTCTCATTGCAACAATCAACATAAATTATTCTAATATAGTTTTCCCATTTCTGAGTATACACCATTTGAAAATAGTCATTCTGATCAAATGAACAGCTGTGTTATATCAGAACAAAGGTCCATATACTCTATCTGATATATCTCTACCAAAGCCAATGGTAGATAGTAAAGAAAAAGCCATAAAACCAGGGCAATCTTGGATTCTTTTTTTTTTTTCCAAGATACTCCTCCAGTTTCCAGCAATTTCTGATTTAGACACTTTCTGATCTGAGATTACATCTACATCATCTCGTCCAGCTGCCCTTAACAGATTTTTCTTCTATGAACCCATCTAGTAGGTTTTGGAATTCATTTATACTTTGAGCATCCAAACAAAACAGGATGTTATGTCCTGCAATGCAATTAGGAAGGGCATGTGAAAATGCATTCTTTCATTTGTCTTTGACCTACTGCCTGATGATTTCATTTAGTGCCCTGTAGCTCTTGTCTCATGAAAAATAATGACTAATCATTCCATCGCCACCTGCTCCATGTAATTTATGTTTTTCTAGACCTCTATCATGTCTGCAGTAATCACTTTTCCAAACTGAGGAAAGCAAATCACTCTCTGTTACAGTGGAAATTGTCTCCTACTTCTAACCAATCTCTCCCTCCTTGCCTGTATACTTTGTAGTTGTAAAATCTCATTCTTGAAGTCACCAGAGCTTCACACAAGATTGGGTACACCACAGCTTTATAGAGTACCAAATGATAGTTTCTATACCCTTCCTGGTCTTTTTGATGGTTGGGGAGTAAGAATCTTCATTTTCCAAAGAATATCTGTAATGACATAGGAAAATACTTGACTTGGTGATAACAGCTGATATGAGAAATCGCTACTGGGAACATCGAATTAGGGTTGCTCTTCACCATGTGCACTGCTTTGCATTCATCAGTGCTGCATTTCTTCTGCCACTTCATTAGCCATGCAGAACTGGGAGATCTTTCAGTAGCTCCAGGCTAGCAAGTTCAATTCTCTCACTCTGAAGCACTAGCCCTTCCAGAAAAAAAAACAACAAAAAAACCCAAAAATGATAGAGGCTTTTATGTCACATCTCACAGAAGGTTTTTTCCTTGTGTTTGCTTTCAGTTGTTTTAGCAACCTAGAGTAAAAGAAAGAAAAATAAATACAAAAATTCTTCTTTCTCCATTTATTTTGGATCCCATATTGTCAGGCAAACCATTTCCTTCAGTTATAAACCCAAGGCACGGCCAATAGGTTCCCTGACTGTGGAGTCTCCATGAGTGAAATGTTCAAGAACAGACTGACGGACAGCTCTAAAGAGTGGCAGAACAACTACTGTCGTGAAGATGAGATGTATGAAAGGTCCGTCTGAGATCTCCTCTGGTGCTGCAACTAGAATAGCCTTAAATGTGGGCTCAATACATTCATAATGAGTCCTTGCTGGCTTTGGCATGCTTCGTTATATCAAGTTAAAAATAATTGGTCTCGGTGGTATATACTTCTTTTATATGTGTTTTTAAGAATGGGGATACATCACAAGTATATTTTATCAGTGTCTTGTCAGTACATAGCAGCTGAACCCAGCAGTGATGACAGTATTATTTAGATTAGAGCCTATATATAGAAATGCTGTGAATATTCACTTTATTAACAGCTTTGCAGGAGACAGGTTTCTTGTCTTTTATGCAGTATAAATATGAAATTAAATTATCTGAAGAGAAGCATAGTTTTTGTAAGACAACTTAGTATTGTCAATGATATGGTGTCAGGAGGATCCTGAGGAAAGCAGGGAGTATAAAGGAGAATAGAGAGAGGACAAAAAGAAGAGGAATATGCAGAACAGTGTTACATAGTGTCAAGGGGGGGATTTAAGAAAAACAAAGATACTCAGAGATCAAAAAAGCAGATTTTTTGTCTCTCAAGGAATGAAATGAAGTTGCTTGGGAACTATTGACATACAAACCCACAAGGAAGAACAGAGAGCAGAAATGTAAAGCATTGATGCCTATGGCAAATAATTCTTGCAGTAGGTATGAGCTGTCCCTGCCCGCTGCTACCTCCTGTTCAGAAATGTCTGCAAATGATGCAGTGAGAATTGCAGAAACCCAACTGGAATTTACCACAGTCATCATCTGAAAGACCAAACACCCTGGGCATTGTAGAATTCTGCTGTCCCCGTGTGTCACAATGGAGCTGCTTTAGTGATTAAGATGACAAGGTGACCTGTAGTCTGTGGAACAGGTAAATGCAATCCTTCACATGTATCAGCAGGTCTGCAACATTCAGCATGAAGTATTGTTTACAGAAGTACTGATTTATTTCAGACACCATTCCTAACTAAAGGAGGCATCCAGTGAAAACATCAAATCTGTGTGATATTGTCAAGGTTTAGGGTCAGGGCTGTGCCCTAGACCTATCACAGACCCTCCCTGTTAACCACCCTCCCACCTCAAAGGAGAAGAGAAAAGGAATAAGGGAGAGATACTTGTCAATTAGGAAAGAAAGCTAGAACAGATTTAATGAAAAGAAAAAAAAAAAAAAAAAAAGGGAATATATACAAAACCAGTATTGAACCCAGCCCCCTCTGATGGCAATAGCAACACCATCACCACTGATTCTGTGGAGCAGGCAATGGGGAAGTCCCAGAGTGGATTCAGCAGCAGATGGGAACCAGATCCAGGAGCTGGATTCTGGAACTGGATTCAGGAACACATGGATTGGGATGGAAGGCAGAATGGACAGAGTCCTCCTCAGTTGCCAGGCATTGAAGAAGAGATTGACCCTTGTGATCCGTCAGCTTTATACTGAATAAGACATATATGGGATAGAATCCCTTGTTGGTCTGTTTAGGGCCACATGTTCTGGACGTTCCTCTCCACAGGTGTGGCCATCTACTTTCTGCACCCTGAACATGATACACAAGATTTAGCAGTGACCTTGGTCTGCACCCTAATTCTTGGTAGTAACTCTGAACATCGGGCGTTATTACTTCTAGAAGCAGACACTGTTTGCAAAAATATGCTGTTAACTTCAGGCAGTGCAGTTTCATAGAAGAGACTGAGCTGAAAAGTAAAGTCACTGAACAGAACTGATCTGTTTTAACTCAAACCAGGACAAGTGTGGAAAAAATGAAATAAAAGGTGGCAGGGACTTTTATATTTAAAGGCTTTTCTAAGATTCACACTGCCAGTCAGTACCTTGTGCTCCAAAGATTTAATTATTTAGTTGTGCTGAGGTTAGCTGCAGTCAGAGGAAGCAGTTTAGACATGTTAAACTGCTCCTGAATTGGGACAGCCTGTCAGATTTAGGTGAGAGGCTGCTCAGGGAGCAGTACCTTGGGCAGTGCCTACTCCCAGAGTCCCAGTATCCCAATCCTGAGACAGCCTGACAGCTTGTGATGCCACGCACTGAACAGGGTCAAGGAAGTGATCGCACCAGGAAATTCTGGTCACCTGTAATATTTTTTGCTTTTCTCTTTAAGGAGATCATTGGTTAAAAAGAAAATTGGGAGTCTCAGGGTAGCTAGTGTAACGTCTACATACATTTATTGCATCTAATCATTAGAACCACAGCTGATTAATAGCATTAGTTTAAAAGAAACTTTAAACTGAGGTTTCTTTTAGCCTTGGGTTGTCAACATCATTCCTGTATATAATCTAATTTCTCAACATCAAGTTTCGTCTACCAGGCTGGCTATAATAGGCCTCTTACTTCTTTTTTTTTTTTTTTTTTTTTTTTAGTGCTTAGTCGCCTAAGGTAGGGTTTTTTTAAATATTTTTATTCAAGTGTCTCTATTGAGACAGTAGAATCTGGATCGCATGAAGCCACAGACTAAAGAGAGAGCTGCACACTAGGGCAGGCATCTGGCTTGTCATCTCAAGCAGCTCGTTTACTGGCATCTCTTTCCCATGAACATGGGAGGTGCAATATACTGTTGGCAGTTTTTCCTGAAGGGCCCAGAAGGTACGACCCATTTCACTCTCCAGTCATATCCCTAGACACTGATTTCAAGGACCTGATGGCAGATTGCCATCCCTAAAGGATGCATTGGGTGGATGAATCCCTACCACCCTCAGTTCTTTGATCCACTGACAATTGCCTTCTCAGCCAGTCACTGAAGTCTCACACATTTCCTGTGCATTTTCTGTTTTGTTTTCTTTTTCTCAGTGTCATATTGTCAAAGTCATCCTTCCTTCCATCCTTCTTGCGCTTTTCCACTATTTTTTTAGTTCCCATCTGTCACAGGTGCAAAAGAAACACCAAATAATGTGGTACTGTCAAGCTCAACTTAGTTCACCAAGTGAGGGACAGCCAATATCAGGAAAAGATACACATGTGGGTGCCCATACACACAGAAGTAACGGAGATCTTCACCATGCACAGTGGGTTGGCACAGGCAGGCCCATGGGAACATGATTCTTAGTCTGTCCAACCTGTCTCTGTGCCAGGCTCTGGGCAGCAGCTCAGCTATTTGCATTATCCTATCAACCACAGTCATTATGCTCAGAAACACAACCCTTGATCAAGGCAAAATCATGATACTCCTGTAATATCATTATTTATAAACAAATATATAAATAAATAGGTGCCTGTGGGTGATTAAATCTTGTTTTGTGTTTACTTACACCAAATATCAGCTGCTTGTTGTAAGAGATAATGCAAATAACATTCTGCCTGGCCTTTTCTTTGGATAATCTTGAAGCATATGTGTGAGTGTGTGTCTGCTCTAACTTTCCATGGATTCAAGTCAAAGGACACCAGCTAATGGCCCTAGAGGTCAGCCAAGAAATATGTCTCTCCTGACCATTCCTATGAGGAATCCCTTGTTCAAAACAAGTCCCTTATCCTGCTAATTCATTTTCAAAACATATTTCTACTCTGACAGATCCCTTGCAGAGAGAATCAGTAACAAGTTTGCAAATTAACCTTCCCTTCTGCATCTAAGATCAGTAACTTGCCAAATCTCTTAAAATGTAGCAGTTGCCATTTTATCACAATATTAAGGAGAGGGAATGCTCTTAAAGAAAAGTATGTGTCAGAGATGGTGACAGAGGCAGTATAGTGTATGTCTCAGTGAACAGACTTCAAACCACAAACTGGATGACGGTTTGTCAAAGCAGAAACTGGACAATGGTTGAACTGCAAGTTAGAAGTTCCTGAATTAATTCCAAAAACTGCAAACTCACCCCTACACATGCATCCGGACACAGGGCTTGGAAGACTGAGGGGTCTGAAGACCTCTGAAGACCACCTAAGACCCCTCAGAGATGGTGCTGGGCATGTGTGCCATCGCCAGGTGGTGGGTATGGTTAAGCAGAATAGTTCCTGATAAAAGAGCAGGAACTACCAACATCAGAGGGAACATTCTCCCACTGGGCCTGGAAACAAATCGGACTGACTGGACGCCGCAGATCTGTGGTGGTAGCTATTGCGACTGACCCTTTTCTTTCTTTCTTTCTTTTTGCTTTGTGAACTTTTTGTCGGGCAAATAAAGTCACTTGGCGCTTGACTCCATTTTGAGTCTTAATTCTGTTCCCGAGAATAAGAGCAAAATCTCGCTCTGGTCTATGACTGGCATGTGACAGTATGGTGAAGAGGAGGGTTAGTATTTGTTTTTCACCTTTTAGCTGGGCACTTGTATTTTCTTCTCCATGGCAGTGAAATTTTCTTATTGAAGGATGTTTCCTATTTATTCAGTTGCATATCAACAACAGCTTTGAGTGATCAGCAGCAGACATCAAAGCAGCTGGAAGTCAGGCAGAAGCAGGATGATCAGGTGCCCATATTTATTTTCCCATGGTTGTACTGAGTGCTCCAAAGTAACATTTTTCTTTCAGACAAGTTTATGTCTCTATCTGTGTTTGCAGAGATCGTTCATACCATTCATATCGTATAGATAAATGTGATGACAATAGCTGCCTGAGTTTTCAGACACCCTGAAAACCAGAAAGATTCATGCACTTACTCATCTTAAAAAGAATAATAAATGATAATCATCAGGCATCAATGTTGTATCAAGATACATTACCTCTTTGCTTATCAAAGCAGTAAAGAATGAAAGGTGTGTACAGAGATGATGTCAAGAGCAGAACTGAGGTGTTCTGCAGGACTGAGATGTTCTGCAAGACTGTACCACAGTTCTAGTATGATCTTCATATGGACTTTGCTTGTAACTAGGTTTTCAGAAGATATTGTCACTCATGTCTGTTCAATGTGGGACATCATGAAGCAGTTACTTTGCATGTTGTCCTATATATCTGAGTTGTTGTGGCTTTTCACAAGCCTATTTTGAGATTTACCAAGAGCTGAGCAGAAGTACAGCTCACCGTAACGTGTGCCCTTCCACAAGCAGAATTACTCTCTCTTCCATCTTCTTCTGTACAATCCACATTCACATTTACCATTCACAGGCTGTCTCTGAAGCTTTTGCACACAATCTCTCCAGGAGCTCATGGGGGAAGCAGTAGCAGATGGGTTTCTTGCATCAAAAGAATTACCATCTGTTACTTCTCTTCCCAGTTTTGTGCTATGCTGGCAAGAATTTGATTGATTCTCCTATTCTCCTTTGATCCTTTGCTGCCCAGGTGGGCAAACAAAGGTAGGCAAATAGCATCATCCCTCTTGCCTTTTCACCTGGTTATACCAGGAATTCCTGTAAACAACAGTAGCATTCAGCACCCAAGTGTGATTATACCCCTACTGCTCAGACTCCCTGTGCCAAGCTCCATCTGCTGCACTTTGAGAAACTGCTAATCATCTCAAAAGGAATGAAAAAGCCTCAGGAGACAACCTCACAGAAACTACCAATTAACTTTATCCCCCGCCCAAGTGGTAGTACATATCAGGAAAGGCTCTGGCACTGTGGTATTGGTTTATTCTTACACCGTATTATTATTTCCCAGCTAGATGCATTTGGATAGCTATTGTTAAAATACAACACGATGTCTTTCTACATATCCTCATTGACAAGACTCTCTTCTGAAAGAAAAATGCTTCACCCAAAAAACCTTACCATATTTTCCACCAGGAGAGCTTTAGGAATTATTCGTTTTTTCTGGTCTGTAAGGTCAGGGTCAGCAACTGCTGGATTCTCATTATGTCTTGCTAATTTGCAGGTTTAGTTGCAGTCCATCTCTCCTGGGCCTCAACAGTTCATTCAATAATCTGTTGAGTGGTGTTTCTGTGTCTGGTTTTTTGTTTGCTTTTTGTTTTGTCTTGGTTTTTTTTTTTTTTTTTTTGGTCTTGGTTTTTTTTTTCTTGGTTGTAAGGAAAAGCTGGAATCAGATACCAGCCAGTTTTAACCTGGCTCAGAAAGCATAAAGCAAATGTAAATATCCCAAAATATTGCGTCGAAACAAACCATAAAGAAAATACCTTTAGAATCGTCTTATGGGTTTCAATTTCTTTTTTTGAAGGGTCAGATTTGACAATACAAAATTAACATGAAATATTTTTATGTATTTATTTCAGCTATTCCAGTCCCTGTCTGTGTGTTGAATAATGTGATTATTATAAGAAGCAGCATTTATAGCATAAATGAAATTATTTTTAAAGTTCTAGAGAAGTTTTGAAGTAATTAAGCTTGTGATATCCTGCTTCATGATAGACCAATAATTTTCTTCAAGATTTACAAAGCCTGAGTGGGAAAATTCACACTGAAGTCAATCTCCAGTTCTTATTTTCCTAGTTATACTTTGACCCCTCCCTTACCTGAGGAAAAATAATTTTAGCTTTGATCCAGATGCTTTCTTTGTAAGCCTTTATTTTAGGGTTTTGAATACTCACCACCTGTTCTGTATTAAGTATTTTGACAAAAAAAAATCTAATAAAACACAAGTTTATAGGATAATGTCTTAAAACTGGCACCTTTTCCAACAGAAACATAATGTAATTTTTTTGTGTTGTGTATTCTGCATTCATTGTAATGTGTGTTTAGCAGCTGCATTTGAGAGGAGGCCACAACCAACCTATTCCTGATTGCTGAAATGTTAGTTTATAGCTCTTTAAAAAAACCCTAAATTGCTTGCCTTTTTTAGAATCGGAATCATTTTCCTAACATGGCATTATAATCAGATTCCACACAAAAAATTCCGTTTCTCTCTCAGCCATCAATGTCTGTAAATGTTTTTAGTCATTGATGCATGATAAGGAGTGTAAGGCAAATGCTAACTCTAGCAGAAATAAATGCTTTTTGAAGCTATATTTAATAGGTGCACTGCAGATCCTGGTCTCTCAAGACAAGGCACATTGTTAAACACAAACTTGTTCCTCTCCCACACTATTCACTTCTGAGAAGAAAAATCAGTTCACATGGGACCATAAGTTGCAGTTTGGTTCTTGTTTTATAGTCAGCTTCCATTTCAAACAGAGGATCACCTATTAAGCTGATTTTGCCAGCTGCTTTTGTGAATGCTGCAGTGGCAGAAGGAAGGCCAGGAACTGGGCAGCTTTGCACATCCACTTGCTCCAAAGATGTTGGCGGGGACTTGATGTAATAAAAGCAAGGAGACTGGAAGAATAACATATAGCCTCATTTCACTTCCCAGAAAGACACTGAAGATGATTGAGCAATTGATTTGTGAGAGTCGGGGGGGGGGGGGGGGGGATTATTAAAAAAGTGCCATGGTAGAATTGCCAGGAAACAAGGGCATTGGACCTGTCCCTTTCTGCTTCAAGGACAAAAGCTGGAAGGCCAGGTAAGTGGCAGTGGGAGCCTTGGGTCACCGATGCTGGAACAAAAAGCCACTGTTGTGTGGAGGGACCAGGTGCTCCAGATAGCAAAAATCTGTCTCAGGGGGTTGTCACCGATGGCTTCATGGCAGTGTGACAGGGGGTTACCCAGGCGTTCTGGGAAACAGCAGGTGGGCTGTCTGGATGCCATAGGGAGGATCCTCATGTACCCTGTTGGAGGCTGTTGGGGCAGGAGGCAGATGGCTGTTACCAAGCAGAGAGAGCTAGGGGCCTGTGGCCAGTGGGCAGGCCCTGAGGAATTTTACTTACACACCAGTTTTGGAGAACTTCTGCTTAAAAACCCCATAGCTGTTGTGATAGCAAAAAAAAATTAATGGTGGATTTGAGTTAAATGTGGCAAACTCAGCTGTGGCAAACTTAACTGTGTGGAGTGAAGAAATTCCCTGATCTGATCTTACTTTCTGGGAATTAAAAATTTTTAGACAAAGAGCAGTTAATCACACATTTGTATGACTCTGTTGATGCCTCTGTACCAGAAACAATCGTGGGCCTTTTGGAAGAGAATATTCAAAATGATCTAGACATAATAAGTGATCCAAAGTCAACAAGATGAACCTCAGCAGAGGTAAAAGCAAAGGCATAAGTGGCTGGAAAAGCATGAGATCAAAAAAAAGATCCTGAAGCTATGGTAGACCACAAAGTACATACTAATTAACAATCTGTTGTGGTTTCTTAATACATAGGACGGAGCACTATGAGTGCTACACTGGAAATGTGAGAGATATTTGACCCACGTTATTCAGTAGTGGGGGAGCCTTCAGCTGGAGAGACTATGGTCAGCCTAGAAGAGCAAGAACTAAGACAGTTCAGAAAAGGCCATCCAGAGCTCTGGATGGGATCAAAAGGGATGATTTACAAGGACAGACTGAAGGGTCTGAGGAAAAGCTGGAAATGAAGAAAAGAGAAAACTGAACAGCCTTCTAACATTGAATACACTGGTAAAAATGGCACAGTGTTTACCAAAGGATAGCAGCAGATCATTTTGACATGTGGTAAAAAATGTTTAAACTACATTAGAAAAGTTTCCATTTTTGATAGTGATGAAATATTGGAAAAGGCTTTGTAGGCATATTGGTTTATATCTGTCACTGGGGATTTTAAGAACATGTTAGATAACCCTAACCATGAATGGTCTAGATCTGATCTGATCCCACCTACATGTGGGATTGGACTTGATGACCCTCTAAGATGCCTTCTAGGCCTCCACATCACTAACACAGAGACAGAGAGGATCAGGACTTCTCAGGAGTGAGTGGCAGGCGAAGATGCTGGGAGGGACCATACATGGGAGGGGCAAGATCCATAGTACACCTAGTTAGCAGTGGAGACACTGTCCTGTTGCTCTTCTTAAGCTCAGAGAGAGAAACTGGAGCTGAACTTGTCACTGATGGAAAGATCTAGTCTCCTGAATACCAGCTGCCTTGCCTCTCCACATTGCCTATCTCTCAGTGGATGCAGTAGTGGGTGTCCGGCTTTCCGAGGCTCTGGCAAAAGCAAAGAAGTGTTTCAGGATATAGGTACTTTGCCTTCATCTCCCATAACAACCTGCTGTCCTAGATGGCTAGCTGTTATGTGTTTTGACAGAGCCCTGATTATAGTGCTTCTCTGGGCAATGGTTGCTTTTGCTGTTCATCTGAGACAAACTGCATTCTCCATTCTCCTCCCCATTTTAAATCTGTCCAGTAAAGTACAGTTCCACTGTGACACTGATGTATCCAGGCAATTGCTGAGAAACTCTTTGGATAAAGTATTCTAAGTGGACAGGTCTTCCTTGTATCACAGGAAAGTGCCTAGTAGTTTAAATGGGCATAATAATCCTTTCTGTGCTTTTTTCAACCTTTTTGTTTGTTTGGTTTGGGTTTTATTGTACTGTAAGTCTCTGCATAGCGGAAGAGCTCTGTCCTGGTTCTTGAGCCTGGGGGCGATGCTGTCAATTAAAAGACTCTGCTGACATCTGTGGACTTGAATCAAGACTCATGTGCAACACTCACAGAAAGCAACACCCTTTCAGGCTGAGGTGGCATTATTCAGTTTAACAGAATAATAATTCATATTCTTTGCTATTGTCCATAGTTTTTCTGTACTGCAGGTATCAGTCTGCTGCTTAGTTCTTGCTGACTGTGTTTTCTAAATGTCCTTACACTTTACTTTTTGGTAGTTTTCTTGTAAAACACTTTTTGTTCCTATAACATCTGCTCTTTACATACAAAACGTCCTGGCAACCATTTTTGTACAGTCCTTTTTTGTGATTTCCTTGCTGCAGTGTTCCGGTTTATCCTGTTCTTTCTTTTGGATTCTATACTAGTGGTTTTCGATCTTTCCAGGTTTTTGGGGCTCAGAATTATTCTGGTGGGGATACAGATGCACCAAATTAAGTCCACCTCACAATAGGCTTTTTTTTCTTCTTTTGTTTGTTTGTTTGTTTGTTTTGTTTTGTTTAAATAATGGACTTATCTTTGCAGATCCTTTAAAGGTAGTTGACAAAGGACTCACATAAAGACACTACTGTTTGAAAGCCTTTCTTCTGAATACCGACAGTCATGTTAATCAGCATAACATCATTACTTTTCATTATATGTATTATTGTTTATTAGATGCTGTGTTTAGTTTCTCTTAACATTCTCTATAAACTGATTTTCTTAAAACTTATAACCATTTTGATTGCACTCAGATCTTAAAATATCTTTTTTAACTTCATTTTCTTCTCAGTGTCTCCCTTTTATCTTCAGGCTGGTCATTCATCACAAATGTGGTGCTTTTATTCAGCACTCAAGAAAGATGAAGCTTTGGCAGTATAACAGACACTTGTTTATTTACAAACCAGATCCAGCACAGTTACTGTCCTGCCTTCCCTCAATGCTTTTCCCCTCTTCTCACTTTCAGGAAATCAATCCCATTCTTGCTAACAATGACAGATTGGTCCTCATACCAGTTTTTGTTTTTGTAGCCACTGTGGTGAGTCTGCAGAACACTGCTAATTAACAGTTGTTATATTTGGGCTTCAGTCCTTTGAGATGTTCCATACAAATGGACTCAAAAGTGGTTTCTGTGAATGCTGTAGGTGCAGGGATTCAACCATCTGCAATATAGTACAGGGGGGTTTTATAGCTACATTTACACTGTGATGTAGAACCAGTAGTGCGTTTCATATAGGACATTAAATGTTTCTTAAGCGATTTGAAATTTTGATAATATTCTCCTGAGCAAGATTTGAACTGTATCATTTTGCCTGCCCTGGAATATCTGATGTGTAATCAGAACAGCATTTTTTTGGTACTGGAACCCACTATCCTTAGTTTAAGAGTCCACTAGTATCACAGACCAGGAATTCAAAGGGCAATTTCTGCCCATGAAATAGATGCAGTCAGAAGGAGGCTCATTTTATAAGGGTACATTGAATGTCACAAAATGACTATAGAATGGTTTAAAATATTAATGTGAAAGGAGTGCAGCATGGCAAAATGAAGGAGAAATAACCACGCAGGGTGATATGCCAACCTTTAATAAGATCAGGGCGTGTTTTTTGAGCCGGGGGAGACAGAGAATGTAAAAGCATTGTAGCAGGACTTAAACCAATGTGAGGTGATGCATATCTGGGCAGTGAAAATATTTTAAATGCCATAGGATTGCTTAGGGATATCTGCACTGGTAAGTAAGCTCCTAAAGGTATCAGACCTGTGACAGAGCAGCACTTTGCTGGCATCACTGTACAGTCACTTGAATCCATATATTATTTTAGGCACTCCCGAAAGCAAGAAATCTTCAAAGAAGATTTCAAAGAAGGTCCCGTTGCTTCATTTATGAGATCCTCACTAGGGAATGACCACTGTTGGGTCATGCTGCAACACTTCCTTCTTTATGATGTCTTTTCCTACAGCTGAGATGATATTTATGGGACTATCCATATTTTCTCATCTCCATGGAGTGAGGAATGAGGTGAACCAGGGAAAGGAGCTTGAATATTTTTCAGATCCATAAGGAACCTTAGTAGTCCATCATAAATATAGATGGAATAGTCTTGACAGTAGAATGTAAGTGCTACTTTTAAGCCCTAAAAAAAAAAAGATATAGATGCAAACAGTGGGATTCATTTAATTAAATGTATATGTCTGAAAATATATTTGTGTCTGTACTGGCCACCCCAGATCCTCTGTAATCAGTGTAGGTAAACTGACAACTCTGGGGACTTTTAAGAGGACTTTTAGAGAAGGAGACTTCTACAATGAAGACAGATATCACTAAAGGAGTGAGATTAGATATTGCGTATGTTTAGGAGGCAAGATGCAGAATAAATGGGTACTAATGTTAGCAAATCATGGACATGCTGTGTGTTAGCTACAAGACCTCCGATTTATGGAAACTCTTTCCCACAGCCACTGTGCACTTCATGGTGCACAATACCTGGACTTCAGTCCTTCCAATTTTAAAAGGAAAGATTCTCCCTAACTTGCTTGTGAGGTAACACAGAAAAATGATACATTTTAACAAGCCAGATTTCCCCTCTGGGGTGCAGATGTTCAGACATGTGGTGAGGCAGCCCTTGGGTTGTGACTGAGATTGTCAACTAAATGATATTAAGTGGATTTACACCAAGGCTAGCTTAGCTATAGGCATCTGGTTGCTTCAGCCAGTTTCCACAGGGTGCTTGACCAAATAACTCATTTTCAGCACTGTTTGCTTACTGTTTGTTGTTTACTGTTGTTAACTGTTTGTTTACCGATCCATTCCTGAATAAACATTCATGAAAGGCTTGCTTGACCAGTGGCCTAGGTTGAAAGCTGAGGAAGACTGGTAGACCAGAACTTGTAAAAGCTCTTGAGACAGTATTTTGCTCTTACTTTGGGTTTTTGCTTGTTGTTTGTTTTTGTTGTTGTTGGTTTGTTTTTTCATTCTCACTTGTGGAATCTTTCAGGGTCTTTTAAGAAAAGGATGTTGAGGTTATAGGTGTACAGTTGGAATGACAGTTGGACTACTGGTGTTTTCCTCTCTGTTTTGACATTCAGTCATCAATGAGAGCCACTCGTTCTCCTCACCTATTAATATTCACACTTACTTCTACAGTAGAATTTATTTAAAAATGTGCATTTTTGGAATCTGCTTTCATGCTACAAAATTGACAGAACATCTCTTACTTTGCTTGTTTCTCTGATTTATGTTCTCTAGGCAACTGGAAGTATTTGTGCAGGCTAGATTACAATGTGTTATGTATGCATGCACATATATTTATAAAACAGATATATGCTATATACTATATAGCATATATTGTATAATTAGTGTTAGTGCTTCCATTTGCAGATCTCGAAGCACTTTGCTGATGAATCTAAACATATTTATCTCTTTCTTGGACATAGGGAAGATGAGGTAGAAAGGGGATGTGGCTTGTTTAAAACCTCATTAAAAGGTCAGCAAGAAAGGGAATCTATGTCTTTGATTTCCAATACAGTGCTCCATTGGTGGGCATCTCCTACATGTAACTTCTTTTTTTTTAAAAAAACACCTTCCTTTCCTGGAATTTCTAACTCAGTTGTTAAACTTTAAAGACCTATTTTTGCTAGCATTTAAAAAAAAAAAAAAAAAAAGAAAAAAAGAAAAAAAGAAAAGATGTTTACCAAGCATGAAAACCCGATCCTGCTAAGTAAGTACTATTTAGAGTAAAACTTGGTTGGCATCAATAGGATGGGGTCTCCGTTTGTAGGCCATAGTTTGAAAAAACAGTATATTTGGGTTGACGACTCCCAGTACCAAACAGAAAAGGCTGTGACATGGGACATTATGACATTGATCCAGGATGAACTCACTCTTCCGGTTCAAATATGTAAAATGCCCTTAATGTGGTATGTTAACTTTTTACTGTCAGGCTTTGTATGAGCTCAGTTACTGTCTGTCTACACCACTCTGATTTTATGCTGGACAAGTAGCATCTGTCTTTCTGCAGCTAGCATAAAGCCAGCATAAAACTGACATAATCTATGCATCAGGTTCTCCAGTTAATTTGACAGAGAAACAATGGTGTGACTGCATCTGATCTGATTCTGTTTTGTCCTGCGGTCTAATCAGTAGCACAGAGATCTTGCACGAACACTCATGGAAGTGTGGCCTTAGCTCAGTGCCCTCGATCCCGCTGCTGTTTCACGTCCAGGTTTCCTTGTCCAGTTCCCACGTGCATTCACGGGAGACTGGGAAAGAAGCAGGTCGCTCTTCTTTCCCAGTTTCCCAAAGTGTCAGGGGAATACCTGAGGCTGTCCTTCTGCTCCCGCAGTTTACTGGGCTGCACCTCCCCTTCTATTTTTACCAGCGCCGCCGCTAATGTGGCCATCGCTGCACCATGCTGAGAAAAACCAAGAGGCGCTAAAATCGCAGCACGGCTGGCCAGCCCCGCTCCGCTGCCAGAGGCGCAGGGGAGGGGTACAGGGGAGGGTTCAGAAGCAGCCCCGCACACGCAGCACCGCGGCAGCGACCACGAGATGACATCTCGGCGGGCTCCGGCTGCAACCACCGCACCGGGTGCCTCTGCTCGTGCCCCGGCGCTTTAATGCCGTTTTCCCTCTTCTTCGGCGGAGAATGCCGAACCTGAGGACTCTGTCATCTTAAAGAGCGCAAGGGAGGGACCGTGTGGAAGGGAGAGAGGCGGAGGTGCCGGCTCCTCGGGAAGAGGCGGGCGCCAGCAGCAGCATCTCCCCCTGGAATAGCCGCACCAAGGCGGGCTCCCGGCCGCCGCGGCCTCCAGCGCGCCGCCGCCTCCCCGAGCAGCGGGGGCTCGCTCTCCCGGCCCAGGCGTCCCCGCCGCCGCCAGTCGGGGCAGCCGCAGGGCCGGGGGAGACGAGCGCGGCCTCGCCGCCTCCGGCGGCGGGGGCGGGGCGGAGCGGA